>CM072099.1:46610269-47810269 GCA_036850905.1 Luffa acutangula | reverse complement strand
TTATTCTGAGTATAACCAGATTACTATTGCTCCTGAAGATCAGGAAAAAAACCACTTTCACCTGTCCTTATGGGACGTTTGCTTTCAGGCGAATGCCTTTCGGCCTTTGCAATGCTCCAACAACATTTCAGCGGTGTATGCTAGCAATTTTTTCTGATATGATTGAATCTACTGTTGAAGTCTTTATGGACGATTTTTCAGTTTTTGGAGGGTCTTTTCAGAGTTGTTTAGATAATTTAGGTAAGGTGTTAAAAAGATGTGAGGATACCCATCTAGTTCTTAATTGGGAGAAGTGCCACTTCATGGTGAAGGAGGGCATAGTGTTAGGTCATAGGATTTCTAAGAATGGTCTAGAAGTTGATAGAGCAAAAGTTGAGGTTATTGAAAGACTAGAGCCACCGAATTCAGTGAAGGGAATTCAGAGTTTTTTAGGACATGCTGGATTTTATAGGAGGTTCATAAAGGATTTTTCCAAAATCAGTAAACCTCTTTGTAACTTATTGTGCACTGATCATGTTTTTGACTTTAATGCAGATTGTAGGAAGGCTTTTGAAACATTGAAGGCTGCTTTAATCTCAACACCCATTCTCTGCGCACCTAATTGGAATTTGCCATTCGAGGTAATGTGTGATGCGAGTGATGCTGCGGTAGGTGCGATGCTGGGGCAAAAGCAGGGCAAATTTATTCATCCTATATATTATGCAAGCAAGATTTTAAATGAGGAACAAGTCAACTACACAACTACTGAAAAGGAGTTGTTAGCTGTGGTGTTTGCTTTTGAGAAATTTCGGCCATATTTGGTTGGATCCAAAGTCACGGTGTTCACGGATCATGCAGCAATAAGGTATTTAATGGCAAAGAAAGATGCAAAGCCTAGGTTAATTCGTTGGATTTTACTATTGCAGGAATTTGACTTAGAGATAAAGGACAAGAAGGGATCAGAGAATGTCATTGCAGATCACTTGTCTCGTCTTGATCCATCATCATCTTTGCTGGAGCAATCTGCCATTTCCGATTCTTTTCCAGATGAACAGCTTTTTGCTGTTCAGGTAAAGGTAGTTAGGGATGTCCCTTGGTATGCTGATATTGCAAACTTTTTAGTAAAGGGAGTCACTCCTATTGACATGGATTGGAGGCAGAAGAAAAAGTTTAAGCATGATGCAAAATATTTCTATTGGGATGAGCCATTTATGTATAAGCAATGCTCTGATGGTATTATTCATAGGTGCGTTTCAGGTGCTGAAGCAAAGGAAATCCTGGAGCAATGTCACTCTTCGCCGTATGGAGGTCATTTTAGCGGTCAGAGGATGGCTATGAGGATTTTGCATTGTGAATTTTTCTGGCCTACGTTATTCAAGGATGCCCACTGGTTCTACAAGCAATGTGACGCTTGTCAAAGGAGAGGAAACTTGGGGCCTAGAGATAAAATGCCTCTTACTTACATTTTAGAAGTTGAATTATTCGATGTATGGGGTATTGACTTTATGGGCCATTTCCCCCTTCTAATGGCAATGTTTTTATCTTATTGGCAGTTGATTACGTGTCCAAGTGGGTGGAGGCCATTGCATGCCATCAGAGCGATGCCAAGACAGTTGCAAGGTTTCTTCAATCGCACATCTTTGCGCGGTTTGGGACACCTAGGGCTCTAGTGAGTGATGAGGGTACACATTTTGTTAATAATATCTTAACTAAGCTTTTAGCTAAGTATGGGATTAAGCATAGGATAGCTACCCCTTATCACCCACAAGCGAATGGTCAAGCTGAAATTAGTAATAGGGAAATTAAAGCTATTTTAGAGAAAGTAGTCCATCCATCTAGAAAGGATTGGTCCTTTAGGTTGGATGAGGCTCTTTGGGCTTATAGGACAGCTTATAAGACTCCTCTAGGTATGTCTCCCTATAGGTTAGTATACGGGAAAACTTGCCATTTACCATTAGAGCTGGAACATAAAACATTTTGGGCTTTGAAAAAGTTAAATTTTGATTTGAGTCGCGCAGGAGCAATAAGAATGCTGCAGCTTAATGAGTTAGAAGAATTTCGTCAATTTTCTTATGAGAATGCGAAAATGTATAAAGAAAAGACTAAGTTGTGGCATGACAAAAAAATTAAATCTAAAGAGTTTGTCAAGGGTCAAAAAGTTTTGCTTTATAATTCTAGATTAAAATTATTTCCTGGAAAATTAAAATCTAAATGGTCAGGACCATTTATTGTGATTGAGGTTTTCCCCAATGGAGCAATTACTTTGCAGGATGAAAAAGATGGGAGAGTGTTCAAGGTGAATGGACAGCGTGTGAAAAATTATTGGGGGGAGTTTCAATCGAAATATCCTTCCCTAAGGTTGGTCGATATTTGAGAGAGCAGGATTTTTGCGGGAGCATTTCACAGAGCAAAATTTTGAGGTCCCAGGATTTGTATTGATTTTATTTTTTCGTTGATTTGATTTTAATTACGGTTAGGTTGGATTTAATTTTGCATGATTTATTAGATTTTATCTTTTAAGTATTTTTTTTTTTAATTTTTGGTAGCTTAGATTTGATCTATTTTTGATTTGATTTTATTTTATTTTCGGGTTATTTATTTAGATTATCTTTTAATTATCTTTTAATTAGTTTTTATTTTATCTAGATTTTATTTTCAGTTATTTGGATTCTAGTTTTAATTAATAGGGATTTTTTCTAATTTATTCGGCCTCTTTTGAGAATAACAGGTTAAGTTTGCTTTGATCGGTTTAATTTGAATTAAAAGGATTTGATTTATCTATTTTGAAATTCGAATTCCGTATCCAAGATTCTTCAGGACCAGCAGATTGCTACGACAAAGATATTGCTGGAGCAAAATATTCCGAGTTAGAAGGGTTTCCGTTGGAATTTATTATTGTTACCGTTAGATTTAGCTTTGAATTCTCACAGGTAAATGTGCGTGCATTATCTGATGAGGCCACGTGTCGCAGAGCAATTATCCAATGGCTTCAATGATGACAGTACATCAATTTTACCATGGG
The DNA here is from genome assembly GCA_036850905.1 of Luffa acutangula. NCBI lineage: Eukaryota > Viridiplantae > Streptophyta > Magnoliopsida > Cucurbitales > Cucurbitaceae > Luffa > Luffa acutangula. The sequence continues at coordinate 47,807,268 of CM072099.1, read as the reverse complement.
CGTTTGGAATCTACAATTTTACCATTGGTAATTTTTGAATTTCAGGTTTGCATTTTTAAAATTACAATGGTAATAATAGTTATGGCAGGGCAAATCTTTTCGGTTTGGATTCTTGTTTGCTGCAGCCCTATTTATTCGCAATCTATGGTAAACACGTTTCACTTTGCCTTCTTGATCAAATCTTTGTGCGTGTATTATTCTTTCTTTCTTTCTTTGCATCCTCTGTCAAAACCCTATTACACCTTCAATGGCTAAAACAAGAGCTCGAAAAGAGAGGGAGAGTGAGGAAGAAGAGATACCCGTAACTCCCGAAGTTCAGAAAGTAAAAACTAAGAAAAAGAGAACGCCATAAGAGAAGGAGGCTAAGCGAAGAAGACGGCAACAGAGGGTTGAAGAACAAGAAAGAGCGAGAGAGGAGGAGGTTGTTGCACAAGAAGAAGAAGACCCAAAAGAGTCTGGCAAAACGAATCAAGAAAATGATGGACAGGAAGTGGCAACTATAGAAGAGGCTCGAGAGGAAATTCAGGCGAAACAGAGTGAGGTTATGCAGACGGAGGCTGTAGAGGAAGAAGACAGAGAGCCAGTTCAGGGGGCTCGTGTGGAGGTTATCATACCTGAACCTCCGAAACGACGCCGCATTAAGTGGAAGGCTGGGCGCATTCCAGTAATCAGGACTGATACCCCATCGCCTCCATCATCTGATTCCGAGAGAGAGAAGGCCGAGCAAGAGGAACGAGAGAAAAAAGAGGCTGAGGAAAGAAGGCGAGAAGAAGCAGAGAAACAGGAAGAGGAGGAACAGTTGCTGAAGCGGTGAGAAGAGAAGGGCAAAAAGATTGCTGAAGCATCAGAAGAGCACGATGAAATAGCAGAGCGACAGGTGCCATACGATCGCTTCGTCAATAATTTTGCTAGAGCAAAATACACTGAGCTCCTGAAAAGAGATTTTCTGTTCGAAAGAGGTTTCAGCGGTGATCTTCCGCCATTTCTAAGGACCGGCATAGTTGACCACGGCTGGGGGCTGTTTTGTGCTAAGCCGGAGGCTGTGAACGCACAGGTGGTGCGTGAATTCTATGCCAACATTGATAAAGAAGAGGGTTTCCTGGTAATTGTCAGAGGAGTCGAGATAGATTGGAGTCCAAGTGCGATCAACGCACTGTACCATCTTCAAAACTTCCCCCATGCGGCATTCGATGAGATGGCAGTCGCGCCATCTGAGGAACATTTAAGTAATGCTGTGAGGGAGGTAGGAATCGAGGGGGCACAGTGGCAATTATCTAAGACGCAGAAAAGGACATTCCAATCAGCTTACTTGAAAAAGGAAGCGAACACGTGGATGGGTTTCATCAGGCAGAGGTTGCTTCCGACAACGCACGACTCGACAGTATCCAGGGAACGAATTCTTTTGGCTTTTGCTATCTTAAGGTCTCTCAGTATTGACGTAGGAAAAATTATTTGTAATGAAATAGCGTGCTGCTGGAAGAAAAAGTTGGGGAAGCTGTTCTTCCCGAACACGATTACTATGCTGTGCAGACAAGCAGGGGTTCCAGTGGAGGAGAGTGATGCAATTCTATTTGATAAAGGGATCATTGATACGCCCAATTTGGCGCGGCTCCAGTGCACGCAGGAGATACGTCAAGGTAGGCTTATCTACGGCATCAATACGATTCTAGAACAACTGGCACTTTCGGCCAGTCGGCAAGAGTTTGCTGAAAGGCAAACTTTAACCTTCTGGAACTATGTTAAGAATCGGGATGCCAGCTTAAGAAGGGCACTGCAAGAGAATTTTTCCAAACCGTATCCAGCCCTTCCTACATTCCCGGAAGATCTGTTGAACCCCTGGATTCCGCCACCACCTGTTGAAAGAGAAGAAGAGAATGATGATGAAGAGCATAGTCAGGAAGATTGATGGATGAAATGATCTTCAACGAGCTTTATTTTTGTTTTTATCATTTTGTTTGCTCGCGCATATTGACCTTGCTCACTGTTATAACTGCTTGACTTGTTTCTTTTTAATTTTTTCTGCGTTAAAAATATATCTCTGCTTTGTAATGTTTTTCTATGATTTTAATGAAATTTCTGAATGTTTCTATTCCATGAGCACTGACTAACTCTAACTTAACTATTTTCTTCTGAATTTTTGAAGCTTGGACTGATTACGCTTAATTAGATCAAGGTATTCTGATCTCCAGAAACCTTTTGCTTGAGCATTTCTTCTAGCCTGGACTGTTGCTGCGGCAAGAAGATTTTGACGGTAGTATTGACTTATATGATCCACTTTAAGCTTAATCCTAGTCCCATGTTTAGTTTAAAAATTTAGATAGAAAATTTTAAGTTTGGGGGTATAATTTGCAAAAATTAATGATTCATTGGGGACAATGAATAATTCAAGTTTGGGGGACTTTTTGCTACTCCAATTATTTTGCTCGAGCATTCCTCTCCTTCAAAATTAAAATTTGCTAGGTTATTGAGTAACGGGGGATATTTGTGATACCCACAGGTTGTCTTCGCATCAAAAGATGACCTAGGAAATGTGAAAAAAATAAGAAAAATTATTTGCTGAAAAAAATTATTTGTTGAAGATTTTGCTGAAAAAATTGACAGAGCAAAAGTTTTGAGGGATGAATGATGATCCAGCAGTTTTTCTGTCTCCCAGAACTTAGGTGAGCTTCATCACAAAATGTCGCCATTCTGAGGGGCAAAAGGTGGAATAACTAAGGATTTTTTAGCTTTATAATGAGTATTGAGCCTAGTTGGTGATGAGCTTGAGGCAAGGGTATACTGCACCATAAAGTGGGTCATCCCATGCTTAAGAGCTTATGACTGTAAGGCTGCTTTAAGTCTGATAAATAATGATATAAACCCCTTTAAAAATATGTTTTGAAATGTCTGATAATGGAGCTAAGCTGTGGAGAGTTTTTAGAATTGAGTTGAAAGTGGTGATTATTTGTCCCTGCTGAAGGAATCATTTTGCTGCAGCAGAGCTTGGTTTTGCAGAGTGCTCAGGTAAAGGTTAAAGGTAGTGTTGGACTGTCTGGTTTGATTAAGCTAATTCTTTGTCTAATGTTTTGAAAGGAGAGCCCTACACGTGTCCAAGTTGACCTAATTCAAGCCTCCATCCTTCTATAAAAGGAAGTAGCCGTCCAAGTCAAAACCATTCCAATTTTCCTTGGAAGTCGAACAGTATAGAGAGATTGGAGACCACTAGAAGACGATCATATGTAAGCTGATTAAGGAGATTATTATTATCTTGTGATTATGGACATGCCTACTCAGATTGTAATTTATGTCTCCATGCTTATTATGAACTAAGTAGCTTTAGGCATTGGTTAAGGAATATGTAGTTGTCGTGTTTCATCTCTAATAATATTTATTGATTATTGCATCTTGGTTAATTGTTGTGCTTGTTTCTATTTTATGTCCGCCTGGCCAGCCGGTGTGAATACCACACTACGATCAATGTGTATTGGTGAACGCCAGTGACTGAGCTAGGGATAGCCAGTTGCCTAGTGCTTGATCGGTCGTACTTCATTGGGGTTGAAACACATTCCAAAAGATCCGGAGTTTCAGGAGGAATCCGCTAATAATACTGCGAGAGTTTGCATGATCAATAATATTGCTAGAGCATCTTTCAAAACAATTACTAAACCTAACCAGCGTCTGTCTCTAATCTGTCTGCCTATTTGTTTACTTGTTGTTCTGTCATTTACTTTGCTTCAGCATAATTCTTATAAAACCCAATCATTTTTATTACCTTGAAACCATTAAAAGATTCATACAAAATAGATAGAGTGGAAGCTAGTTCATACCTTGGATTGACAAATATTTATTACTTGTTGCAGACTGTGTATACTTGCACAGGAATTCTAGAGTCTTTTCAGATCTTAATTTTACTCGCTCTAGGAACCCAACAAATTTTTGGCGCCGTTGTCGGGGACTTGAATAAGTTTTTATCTGATTTATTTTGTGTATGTGTTTTAGTGGTTTGGTGCTAGAACTTTTTGATTGTTTCTTTTGTTTTTGCAGGTGTGAGTTTGGTGCATGAGCGATCCGCCTGGGGTAAGGTTCGAGCTTGATCCAGAAATTGAGAGGACATTCAGGATCAGAAGGAGATAGTAGCGCAGAAACCAGATGGAGAACGTGTCATGTCTTCTACAGGTTCCTGAAGATCCAGCGAACCCCCAGCAGAATCTGTTACTGCAGCAAAACCCGTCGCTGGAGCAAAATGAGCATTAAAATAATCAGGCTAGAAATCCTATCTTAGTAGCGAACGATAGGACCAGAGCCATTCGAGCGTATGCTGTCCCAATGTTTGATGAGTTGAATCCAGGGATTGCACGTCCCCAAATCCAAGCGCCAAATTTTGAAATGAAACCGATAATGTTTCAGATGTTGCAAACGATGGGACAATTCCATGGTTTGTCATCTGAAGACCCTCATTTACATCTTAAGTCTTTTCTAGGAGTTAGTGATTCTTTTGTGATTCAAGGAGTGCCTAGAGATGCCCTTAGATTAACTTTGTTCCCGTATTCTCTTAGACATGGAGCAAAGGCATGGTTAAATTCTTTTGCTCCAGGATCAATTAGGACATGGAATGAGTTAGCTGAAAAATTTTTGAGTAAATATTTTCCACCTAATAGAAATGCTAAATTAAGGAGTGAAATAATAGGGTTTAGGCAACTTGGGGATGAGACTTTTAGTGAGGCTAGGGAAAGGTTTAAGGAGCTTTTGCGAAAGTGTCCCCACCATGGGTTACCACATTGTGTTCAAATGGAAACATTTTACAATGGGTTAAATGGAGTAACCCAGGGTATGGTTGATGCTTCGGTTGGAGGGGCCCTTTTTGGCAAAAAATTTTAATGAAGCCTATGAAATTTTAGAGAGAATATCTACTAATAGTTGTCAGTGGTCGGATGTTAGAGGCACAAATAAAAAGGTTAAGAGTGTGTTAGAGGTTGATTGTGTGTCCACCATTAGGGCTGATCTTGAAATGATTGCTAACGCTCTTAAGAATGTGACAGTGATTAGTCATCAGCAGCCACCAGCCATGGAGCCTGCTGCAGTGGTGAACCAAGTCGCAGAAGAAGCATGTGTCTATTGTGGTGAAGATCACAACTACGAGTTTTGCCCCAGCAATCCAGCTTCTGTGTTTTTTGTAGGTAATCAGAGGAATAACCCTTACTCTAACTTTTATAATCCAGGTTGGCGCAACCACCCCAACTTCTCATGGGGAGGACAAGGAAGCAGTGCGCAAGCGCAACAAAAGGTGAACCAGTCGGGATTTGCTAAAGCGCAGGTATTGCCCCAGCAAAATAAGCAGGCTTTGCCCCAACAAAATTCGGGAAGTTCTCTCGAGGCGATGATGAAAGAATTTATGGCTCGTACAGATGCCGCAATTCAAAGTAATCAAGCTTCGATGAGAGCCCTGGAGTTGCAAGTGGGTCAGCTAGCTAATGAGCTGAAGGCAAGGCCTCAAGGGAAACTTCCCTCGGATACTGAACACCCTCGAAGGGAAGGTAAGGAGCAGGTAAAGGCAGTGACTCTTAGGAGTGGTAAACCACTAGAAGAGCCTAGTAAAACCCAGAGTGTAGATAAAAATGGTGATAAAAATAGTGTTGTTGAGAAAGAGTTGGAGATTGTCAGGGTGTTGGAGGCAGCAATAAAGATGCTGGAGCATCTGGTTCTGTTCCAGATGTGGAACCACCTTATGTGCCGCCCCCACCTTATGTACCACCTCTACCTTTTCCAGAGAGACAAAGGCCTAAGAATCAGGACGGTTAATTTAAAACGTTTTTAGAGATTCTTAAGCAGTTGCATATAAATATCCCTTTAGTAGAAGCTATTGAGCAAATGCCTAATTATGCTAAATTTCTTAAGGATATTTTAACTAAAAAGAAGAGGTTAGGTGAGTTTGAAACTGTATCTCTTATTGAGGAGTGTAGTGCTATTCTTAAGAATGGGCTACCACCCAAGGCTAAGGATCCAGGATCATTTACTATACCTGTATCTATAGGTGGAAAAGAGTTAGGTAGAGCACTCTGTGATTTAGGTGCAAGCATTAACCTTATGCCTCTTTCGGTCTATCGAAAGATAGGTATTGGTGAAGCTAGGCCTACCACAGTCACACTCCAATTAGCTGATAGGTCTATCACATATCCAGATGGTAAAATTGAGGATGTCTTAGTAAAGGTAGATAAATTCATATTTCCAATTGATTTTATTATTTTAGACTATGAGATTGATAAAGATGTCCCAATTATTCTAGGTCGTCCATTTTTTGCTACTGGTAAGGCGTTAATAAAGGTTCAAAAAAGGGAATTAACAATGAGAGTCTGTAAAAGTCATTACTGAATAAATTAAATTGCACATATAATAACCCAAATCCAATAAACTAAGATCCATGGCTATAGGATGAACACTTGAGCTTTATGTAGAGACATAAAAGTGGATCAAGCTTGAGTAATAGCCAAAACAGTCTATAGTATAGGAATAGGGTTGGGTACCTTATTCTAGAGACACTATGAGACGCGACCCACTTTATAGATGGTATAGACGATGTGATCCTAAATCGTCCATGTAGAGACATGCGAGTGGGGGCGTCCTATGCAATGAGTTTGCATAAGACCAAGACCGAGAAATAAGTCACTATCGCTTTATAACACCGTTTACTGACGAGACTGACTATTTCATGTGATGACCTAGGTAACTCGATCTTAATCCTGAGCTAACTATGAACTCCTGTTTATTCGGGCTTATCCTTAGATCTTCGTAGGTGAGAGTGGCTTAGTATCGCCGACTCAATAAGCCTCCCATTTCAGGGATAGGAACGGGTAGATAGCTGGGGACATAGTCGTGCAAGAAGGAATTCACTCCTACCCGAATTAGGGATAGTAGAGAGGTTGTTCCCTTAAGTGCTGACTCCGAGGCTTGAACAAAGGGATCCCGCCCTCTCATTGGCCCGAGAGGGACTCGGTTTATTGGTTGGACCATAAACCAATTGTTCATTAGAGGATCAGTGGGACTTAAGAAACTAGAAGTACTATAGGGGTAAAACGGCTTATTGACCTAGCTATAGCTACGAACAACCTGTGAAGGATCGACTTACTAATCATGGTTAAATCAAGTGGACGGAAATATATCTATAGTGAGGGGAGTGCAACTATCGGGCTATAGTGGACTGTCCCGATAGTTAACGAATGTTGGCTAGCTTGGACAATGAGATTAGTCGGTTAGCCTCGAATCGTTGGAGCCCATGATCTATAGGTCCATTAGGTCCCCCTACTAGCTCATATCAGAATTAATCCTAGAACAAAAGATAGGAAGCTTTGAATCGTTCAAAATCCGGAAAAAGGGTATTATCGTAAATTGTGTTTGACACAATTATTTAATTATGAATTAAATTAGAAAATGAGAGATGAAGTATTTAAAAGTATTTTGAATACTATATATATGTATTAGGAATCATATATATGGAATTGCACAAGATAACAAAGATTAATTAGATTAATCATATCAAAATTAATTTGAAAATTTTCAAATTAATTACCAAGCAATCAATTTCAATTTAGAATTGAAATTGGGGATAATTTGCAAGCTTGAAATTTGATTTCAATTTGAATTTAGTGGATTTAGTTGGAAATCCATTTAATGCATGATCATTCAAAGTGGAAAGACAACTCATTCATGCATTGTTGCATGTCTTGTGTAATGTACACCTAGAATCCACTTGAGCTTGAAAACACACCATGTGTCTTGTGTCTTGAGGCTTGGCTTTGCATGGAGAATGTCTTTAAGAGGAGTTTGAATCATATTCAAACATAAGAGAGCCATTTCCTTAATGTTATGCTGCTGGAATTTGGACTCAAAGTTCTCTCATCTCTCATTCTTCTCCATTGTTTGATGCTTCAAGCATTCCCTTCCCATTCCCTATCTTATATAGACTCCCACAAGTCGTTCTTGGCCCGGAGTATAGTAGGGAAGACTCTAGAGGTTGTCCAAGGAGCATAGGAGAGGCAAACACCACAAGGAGTTCAACATAAGTGAGCTACAAAGGTTGGTGTTTTCTAAACTCTCTATTCTGTCTTTTCTTGAACATGCATGCTTTAGGAGTAAAATTGAATGTCTTAAGTGCTTTCGATCTTCAATTGCTTCCGCATGTGTAATATGTACACCTATAATTGGTATCAGAGCATGATTAGAGCACTTAATTCGTTTTAATTTTGCTTTGGTGGGTACCATTTTGAAATTGAATTTTCTGTGTGCTAAAATGGAAGTGTTCTGGTTTGGAAATTTTTTGAGCATTCAAACCTTCATGAAATTGTAATTGCTCGGATATGTAAGAGCGTTAATGTGTGTACTATAGTCTGTAATTTTTATAGAGTCATTAGAGTCCATATAGGCTGTAAAATTGAAGAAAAACCGGAGAAGACGCAGCAGAAAATGAAAATTCCAGCAAGCTGTTTTTTAATTCCAGCAGCAGTTTTTTTTTAATTCCGGTTCAGCTGCTGCCTTTTGGTCCGGCTCGGTCTGTTGCAGCCTCATTTCACTCATTGCATGGCCGGTTCATTGCTTGGATGAGCGGTTCGGGATGGTTCATGAAGCTCTGGCGTGTGGCAAGTTTATTTATTAATTATTATTGTAATAATTAGTGAAATTGCTTGTGGTTTTTTTAAAATTGCCAAACTATTCCATTTTAGCTTGATTTAATTACTTTATGCATTGTGAATGTATGATTTAATTAAATGGATGTATGTGCATTATGAGCATGTCATATAGTTTTAAAACCCCACCATAGGAAAGCATGTTCATGCATTTGTTTATTTTTAATAAGTGTTATTGATTAATTCAAATGCATGAGGGAAATTTCATGTTTAATTAATATAAGTGTTGTATTAATTTAGGGAGATTCATGCTTGAATGGTTAATTAAAATTGATTATTCTTATAATAGTTATAATTATTAATTGATAAAATTAACCAAGCATGAAGCATGAAATTTCATTAGTTTGATTATAAGTGTTATTCTCAAATTAGGCTTGTTATGAATTGTTTTTATAATTGTTATAAAAAGAGATAGAAATCTAAAATCTATAACAAGATTAAGTGCATGCTCACTTAGGTTAATGAACCTTCAATGATTCGATCAACTTGCATAGTTTAGGTCGATATCTTGTAAAACAATGGTTACGAGAGAACTCACCCGACAAGATGCTGTCTAAGGCTGGAGGTATTTAAGTTGACGGTTTACGGAAAACCTCCTTCCTGGGCATCGAGTCCGTTCTTGAGTTAAGTTAACTCGAGTTTTATGAGCATGCATGAGCGGTGTGAGGTTTTAAAGTGTTATCGCCTAGACATCGTAGTATATAGCGTTATACAAACCTAGACATAGGTTGTTTCTAAATGGTGCTTTTCTTATAACTTGAATGATTGATTGTTATATGCTTTTAAACACCATTAGAAAGCATGTTATAGGGTTAATTCATTAAAAGTTATAAGAGTTATAATAGTTAATGAATACAATCCATAAAACCTATAACAAAGAGTTGCATGCTAACATAGGATCTTAGGATTTTATCATTCTTTAAATGGTTTAAAATGAAATAGATCTAAGATCGCCTTTTCTAATAGGATTAGAAATATGTCTTACTTAGTTTTTTTTTAAATAGTTTTAAAATTTGAGTAAGTAGGACATAAGACCTTGGTTATAAGGGAACTCTCCCGGCAAATGGTTCGGAACCTGAGTTGAATTAACCAAAGTCTTACTAGCATGCAATGTCACTAGGTTATTAAAAGAGTTTAATTCACCTAGACATTTAGTGTAAAGACCTTGTTTAATAAGGCATAGACTTAGATAGATTCATTTAGCCGGAATTTACCTAAGTAATAGACCCTAAAACCTTACGACACTTTAGTGGGAGGAAAAGTATAGAAACAAAATATTCATATTAAGTTTCTACTCTCACGTCCCCTGAGTTCACACCGTGAGATCCATGCTTGGCCTCGAGGCTCCCTGGGAGCGTCCCCCTACGGATGGTGTTTGCATGGGTTAATATCAAGGTGAATGGGGAAAGTGTTCATAGTAAGTGGGAGAAGGAAACGTGTCAAACGTATCCTGCGGTCTCCATCATTAGGTTGCACCGTGAGATTCCTATGTGCTGCCTGCGAGTCGCCCTGGGAGCGATCACCCAACGGAGGGCTTGTGCATGGGATTCGGAACAACGCAAACTCGAGAAATGGATAGGGTTTCCTAGGGCCATTCCCAACATTAGCTCTTCCCTACGGTGGCATTGTTGGGGCCGCCCTCTGCAATCTGAAAATGATGGGTAACACTTACAAGATGGTCTTGACAAAATTAACGTTAGCTAATGACTATTGGAGTAAGAGTTATTCTGGGAATAGTATTTGGCCAAGATTGTCTCGATTCAGAGGAGGAGTAGCTGACTGCCCTACGGTAGCGGTTATTCTAAACCCCTGAAGTATCGTTGCAAAATAAATCAATTGTATATATGGGTCGATGATTGCTTTTGCTAAATCTGATTGGATAAATGTGATTAATGAGTTTAGTGCATGTTTCTAATAGAGATTAATTTGTTTGTTTCAGCAATATGTCGAAAAACGTATGTGCTTTGTCAAATGCCAAATTAAACGGTTTAGTACATACAACTAAGAATACTTGCTTAAACGCTAAACACGTGGCAAAGAATTTAGGTTTGGTCTCAACTGAGGAATGTCCTCAAACTAACTGCATAGCCAAGAAAAACATAATCCACGACTCTAAATGCGATTTATTAGTCTTGGAAACGTGTTTAGTGGAAAACGACGATTCTGCCTGGATACTCGATTCAGGTGCCACTAATCACGTATGTTCTTCATTTCTAGGAATGAGTTCCTGGGAACAGCTAAAAGCTGGAGAGATGACTCTTAAAGTTGGAACAGGAGAAGTCATCTCGGCTATTGCAGTGGGAGACATAAAATTATTCTTCACCAAGGAACGTTACATGATATTAGATAATGTGTACATAGTTCCAAAAATTAAAAGAAATTTGATTTCTTCATCTTGTTTATTTGAAAAAGGTTACTCAATTTCTTTTTCTGTTAATGAAGCGTTCATAACTAAAAGAGGTATTGATGTTTGCTCTACAAACTTTTGTATGTTTTGAGACCAATTGAGTCTAAAGCTATTTTAAATCACGAGATGTTTAAAACCGCTGAGGCTCAACCTAAAAAGCGAAGAGTTTCTCAAGATACCTATCTCTGGCACTTGAGGTTAGGTCATATCAACCTCAATAGGATTGGGAGATTGGTCAAGAGTGGACTTCTAAACAAGTTAGAAGACGACTCGTTGCCTCCTTGTGAGTCATGCCTTGAGGGCAAGATGACAAAACGACCTTTTACTAGAAAAGGTTATCGTGCCAAAGAGCCCCTAGAGCTCATTCATTCGGACCTCTGTGGACCAATGAACATTAGAGCTCGAGGAGGGTACTAATGTTTCATCAGCTTCATTGATGATTATTCGAGGTATGGCTATCTCTACCTGATGCATCATAAGTCCGAAGCTTTTGAAAAGTTCAAGGAGTATAAGGCCGAGGTTGAGAACCTATTAGGTAAGACGATAAAAACACTTCGATCCGATCGAGGTGGAGAGTATATGGACTTAAGTTTTCAAGACTATTTGATAGAACATGAAATTACGTCCCAACTCTCAGCCCTTGGTACACCTCAGCAAAATGGTGTATCAGAAAGGAGAAACAGAACCTTGTTGGACATGGTTCGTTCGATGATGAGTTATGCTCAGTTGCCTAACTCATTTTGGGGTTATGCAGTAGAGACTGCAGTTTATATCTTGAACGTAGTTCCCTCAAAGAGTGTTTCTAAAACGCCATTTGAGCTCTGGAAAGGTCGTAAAGCTAGTTTACGACATTTCAAAATTTGGGGATGCCCTGCATACGTGCTAGAAGCAAACCCAAAGAAATTGGAGCCTCATTCTAGATTTTGCCTATTTGTAGGCTATCCCAAAGAAACGAGAGGTGGATACTTCTTCGATCCAGAGGAAAATAAAGTATTTGTATCGACAAATGCTACATTCCTAGAAGAAGACCACCTCAGAGATCACAAGCCACGTAGTAAAGTCGTTTTAAGTGAACTATCTAACGAAGCTACAGAAACATCAACAAGAGTTGTTGATGATACTGGCACCTCGAGTCAATCACGTCCTTCTCAAGAAATAAGAGAACCTCGACGTAGTGGGAGGGTTGTTAGACAGCCTGATCGCTATTTGGGTTTAACTGAAACTCCAGTCGTCATACCTGATGACGGGATCAAGGATCCATTAACCTTTAAACAGGCAATGGATGACGTTGACAAGAACGAGTGGATTAAAGCCATGGACTTAGAGATCGAGTCCATGCATTTTAATTCAGTATGGGATCTTGTAGATCAACCTGAAGGGGTTAGACCCATAGGGTGCAAATGGATCTACAAGAGAAAACGAGACGCTGCTGGAAAGGTACAGACCTTTAAGGCACGACTTGTGGCAAAGGGTTTTACCCAGCGGGAGGGGATTGACTATGACGAAACCTTCTCCCCTGTTGCCATGTTAAAGTCGATCCAGATACTTTTATCCATTGCCACGTTTTACGATTATGAAATATGGCAAATGGATGTCAAGACTGCCTTTTTGAATGGTAATCTTGAAGAAAGTATCTGCATGTCTCGGCCAGAGGGGTTCATAGCTCAGGATCAAGAGCAAAAGTTTGCAAGCTTAAACGATCCATTTATGGATTAAAACAAGCGTCTAGATCCTGGAATATGAGATTTGATACTGCGATCAAATCTTATTGCTTTGAACAAAACGTTGATGAGCCTTGTGTTTACAAAAGGATCATCAACAGCTCTATAGCTTTCTTAGTACTGTATGTGGATGATATCCTACTCATCGGGAATGATGTAGGTTATCTAACTGACATTAAACTATGGCTAGCAACTCAATTCCAAATGAAAGATTTGGGTAAGGCACAATTTGTTCTAGGAATCCAAATTGTTCGAAACCGAAAGAACAAAACGCTAGCCCTGTCTCAAGCGTCTTATATCGACAAATTGTTGGTTAGATATAAAATGCAAAACTCCAAGAAAGGACTATTACCTTTCAGGCACGGAATTAACTTGTCTAAGGAACAGTGTCCTCAGACACCTCAAGAAGTTGAGGACATGAGACGTTTTCCCTATGCCTCTGCAGTAGGTAGCCTAATGTATGCCATGTTGTGTACAAGGCCTGACATTTGTTATGCAGTAGGGATTGTCAGTAGATATCAATCCAATCCAGGATTTGATCACTGGACAGCCGTTAAAAGTATCCTCAAATATCTAATGAGAACGAGGGACTATATGCTCGTGTATGGTTCGAAGGATTTGATCCTTACAGGATACACTGATTCTTACTTTCAAACTGATAAAGATTCAAGGAAATCTACATCGGGGTCAGTATTCACTCTAAATGGAGGAGCAATAGTATGGCGCAGCATCAAACAAGGATGCATTGCAGACTCGACCATGGAGGCCGAATATGTAGCCGCTTGCGAAGCAGCAAAAGAGGCAGTATGGCTCAGGAAGTTCCTAACTGACTTGGAAGTCGTTCCAAATATGCATCTGCCTATCACCTTGTATTGTGATAATAGCGGCGCAGTTGCAAACTCAAAGGAACCTCGCAGCCATAAGAGAGGCAAGCACATCAAAAGGAAATACCATCTCATTAGGGAGATTGTGCACCGAGGAGACGTGATCGTCACGAAGATAGCGTCGGAGCACAACATTGTTGATCCATTCACGAAGGCTCTCACGGCTAAAGTGTTCGAGAGTCATCTAGAAGGTCTAGGTCTGCGAGATATGTTCGAGAAATAATCTAGGTCAAGTGGGAGAATTGTAACCAGTATATCGATACCTTAGTATACTAGGTATTTAGATGCCCTAGTTTATTGTATTTTTACTCCGTTATTAATACAAGTATTTATTCATCCACTGCTGTTATAGATTATAGTACATCCCACTAAACTAGAGTTTTAGTTCAAGTGGGAGATTGTTGGGATTGGTGCCCTAAAACTCGTAGATAGTGAATGTTAAACGAATTATATACTTATTCGATAAAGGTGTTATCGAGATTGATTCAGTAAAAGTCATTACTGAATAAATTAAATTGCACATATAATAACCCAAATCCAATAAACTAAGATCCATGGCTATAGGATAAACACTTGAGCTTTATGTAGAGACATAAAAGTGGATCAAGCTTGAGTAATAGCCAAAACAGTCTATAGTATAGGAATAGGGTTGGGTACCTTATTTTGGAGACACTATGAGACGCGACCCACTTTATAGATTGTATAGACGATGTGATCCTAAATCGTCCATGTAGAGACATGCGAGTGGGGGCGTCCTATGCAATGAGTTTGCATAAGACCAAGACCGAGAAATAAGTCACTCTCGCTTTATAACACCGTTTACTGACGAGACTGACTATTTCATGTGATGACCTAGGTAACTCGATCTTAATCCTCAGCTAACTATGAACTCCTGTTTATTCGGGCTTATCCTTAGATCTTCATAGGTGAGAGTGGCTCAGTATCGCCGACTCAATAAGCCTCCCATTTCAGGGATAGGAACGGGTAGATAGCTGGGGACATAGTCGTGCAAGAAGGAGTTCACTCCTACCCGAATTAGGGATAGTAGAGAGGTTGTTCCCTTAAGTGCTGACTCCGAGGCTTGAACAAAGGGATCATGCCCTCTCATTGGCCCGAGAGGGACTCGGTTTATTGGTTGGACCATAAACCAATTGTTCATTAGAGGATCAGTGGGACTTAAGGAACTAGAAGTACTATAGGGGTAAAACGGCTTATTGACCTAGCTATAGCTACGAACAACCTGTGAAGGATCGACTTACTAATCATGGTTAAATCAAGTGTACGGAAATATATCTATAGTAAGGGGAGTGCAACTATCGGGCTATAGTGGACTGTCCCGATAGTTAACGAATGTTGGCTAGCTTGGACAATGAGATTAGTCGGTTAGCCACGAATCGTTGGAGCCCATGATCTATAGGTCCATTAGGTCCCCCTACTAGCTCATATCGGAATTAATCCTAGAACAAAAGATAGGAAGCTTTGAATCGTTCAAAATCGGGAAAAAGGGTATTATCGTAAATTGTGTTTGACACAATTATTTAATTATGAATTAAATTAGAAAATGAGAGGTGAAGTATTTAAATGTGTTTTGAATACTATATATATGTATTAGGAATCATATATATGGAATTGCACAAGATAACAAAGATTAATTAGATTAATCATATCAAAATTAATTTGAAAATTTTCAAATTAATTACCAAGCAACCAATTTCAATTTAGAATTGAAATTGGGGATAATTTGCAAGCTTGAAATTTGATTTCAATTTGAATTTAGCGGATTTAGTTGGAAATCCATTTAATGCATGATCATTCAAAGTGGAAAGGCAACTCATTCATGCATTGTTGCATGTCTTGTGTAATGTACACCTAGAATCCACTTGAGCTTGAAAACACACCATGTGTCTTGTGTCTTGAGGCTTGGCTTTGCATGGAGAATGTCTTTAAAAGGAGTTTGAGTCATATTCAAAAGAGAGCCATTTCCTTAATGTTATGCTGCTGGAATTTGGACTCAAAGTTCTCTCATCTCTCATTCTTCTCCATTGTTTGATGCTTCAAGCATTCCCTTCCCATTCCCGATCTTATATAGACTCCCACAAGTCGTTCTTGGCCCGGAGTATAGTAGGGAAGACTCTAGAGGTTGTCCAAGGAGCATATGAGAGGCAAACACCACAAGGAGTTCAACATAAGTGAGCTACAAAGGTTGGTGTTTTCTAAACTCTCTATTCTGTCTTTTCTAGAACATGCATGCTTTAGGAGTAAAATTGAATGTCTTAAGTGCTTTCGATCTTCAATTGCTTCCGCATGTGTAATATGTGCACCTACAATTTGGATTATCTTTGAATTATCTTTGAATTAATTAGATTTTATTAAATTAGATCTAGATTTTATTTTCAGTTATTTTAATTCTGTTTAGTTTAAATTAATAAAGATTTTCTCTAATTTATTCGGCTTCTCTTGAAAATAAAAGATAAAATTTGATTTGATCGGTTAAAGTAATTTGAATTTAAAGGAGTTGATTTGCTTATTTTGAAAATTTGAATTTCGTATCTAAGATTCTTCAGGTTGTTGCGGAAAAGTTCCGGTTGGAGCAATTTGTCCGAGTAGGAAGGGTTTTGTTGCGAATTAATTACTTTTTACCGTTTGGAATTTTGAATTTTCTGTGGCAGGTAGATTGCAGGGATGCGGCCACGTGTCATGCAGGGATGATCCAACGGTCTAGCTGTTTGACAACGCATAATTATTTCCCATGGGCGTTTGAATTCCAGATTTTACCGTTGATGGTTTAATTCTACCGATTGCATGCGATTTTAAACGATAATTTTAATTTAATGAAGCAGGATCTTTATGTTAGGAATTTGGTTTGCTGAAGCCTTATTTATTGGCAACCCTTGGTACGTTTCTCTAACTTCACCTTCTTGCTTCGATCTTCTGCTTTCTTTTTCGTTTTCATTCTCTGTAAAACCCTTGAATCGTTCATGGCAAAAACGAGAGCTAGAAAAGAGAGGGAAAGTGAGGAGGAAGAGGTACCGGTTACCCCCGAAGTTCAGAAAGTAAAAACGAAGAAAAAAAGAACACCAGAGGAGAAAGAAGCTAAAAGAAGAAGACGACAGTAGAGGGCTGCGGAGCAATAAGCTATCCAAGAAGAAGCAGTGAATGACCCAGATACGGACGAAGTTCAAAATCCTGAGGTAGAACCGATAGTCACAGATACGGTTCAAAAGGAAAATGCTGAGGAGAATCAAGAACAGCAGGTTGACATGGTGAGAGACAAGCAGGCAGACGTAGTGCCTGAAAGAGGGAACGAGCAGGAGCAAGAAGCTTGTGTTGAGGTAATCATGCCCGAACCACCAAAACGTCGCCGCATAAAGCGAAAGGTCGGTCGCGTTCAGGTGATTCGGACTGATACCCCATCACCACCATCGTCAGATTCTGAGAGAGAGAAGGCAGAACGAGAGGAAAGAGAGAAAAAAGAAGTTGAGGACAAAATGCGGGAAGGAGTAGAGAAGAAGGCTGAGGAAGAACAGTTGCTCAAGCGAAGGGCGGAAAAGGGCAAAAATATTGCTGAAGCATCGGAGGAACATGATGAAATAGAAGAACAGCAATTGTCATATGATCGCTTCGTCAACAATTTTGCCAGAGCACAATATGCTGATCTTTTGAAAAGGGATTTCTTATTTGAGCGAGGATTCAGCGGTGATCTTCTGCAGTTTCTGAGGACCGGTATTGCAGACCACGGCTGGGAGTTGTTTTGTGCCTGAGTCTGTAAATGCATAGGTGGTGCGTGAATTTTATGCTAACATTGACAAAGAAGATGGTTTCCAGGTAATTGTTCGAGCAGTCGAGGTAGATTGGAGTCCTAGTGCTATCAATGCACTGTACAATCTTCAGAACTTCCCCCATGCGGCATATAATGAGATGACTGTGGCGCCATCTAATGAGCAGTTAAGTGATGCTGTGAGGGAGGTAGGTATTGAAGGAGCACAGTGGCAGCTATCCAAGACTCAGAAGAGGACATTCCAGTCGGCTTATTTGAAAAGGGAAGCGAACACGTGGATGGGATTTATCAGACAAAGGATGCTTCCAACAACACACGACTCGACAATCTCCAGGGAACGAGTTATTCTAGCTTTTGAAATCTTGCGGTCACTCAACATTGATGTAGGGAGGATCATTGCTACTGAAATTCCTCGATGTTGGAAAAAGAAAGTGGGGAAATTGTTCCTTCCGAACACAATCACGTTGCTTTGCAAAAGAGCAAGGGTTTCAGTGGATGAGGGAGATGTGATTATATTTGACAAGGGAATCATAGACACGTCCAATTTGGCACGGCTCCAGCGCATGCAGGAGGTACGTCCAGGTGGGCTTATCTACAGCATCAACTCGATTCTAGAACAACTGGCACTTTCGGCCAGCAGGCAGGAGTTTGCTGAGAGGCAAACTTTAACCTTCTGGAACTACGTTAAGAATCGGGATGCCAGCTTAAAGAGGGCGCTGCAAGAGAATGTTTCAAAACCATATCCATCCCTTCCAGCATTCCCTGGCGATCTGTTGAACCCCTGGATTCCGCCCCCACCTGTTGAAAGAGGAGAAGAGAATGATGATGAAGAGCAGGGTCAGGAAGATTGATGGATGAGATGATCTTTAGCGAGCATTATTTTTGTTCCTATAATTTGGATTGCTCGCGCATATCTGACCCCACTTGCTAATATGTTTTCTTGTTTCTTTTTAATTTTTTCTGCTGTTGAAAAATATATCTGCTTTGTAATTTTTCTGATGTTTTTAATGAAATTTATGGATGTTTCCATTCTATGAGCACTGAGTAACTCTAACTTAACTAATTTTCTTCTGAATTTTTGAAGCTTGGACTGATTACGCTTAATTAGATCAAGGTATTCTGATCTCCAGAAACCTTTTGCTTGAGCATTTCTTCTAGCCTGGACTGTTGCTGTGGCAAAGAAGAATTTGGAGGTAGTGTTGACTTATATGATCCACTTTAAGCTTAGTTCTAGTCCCACGTTTAGTTTAAAAATTCAGATAGAAAAATTTAAGTTTGGGGGTATAATTGCAATTATTAATGATTCATTGGGGACAATGAATAATTTAAGTTTGGGGGACTTTTTGCTACTCCAATTGTTTTACTCGAGCATTCCTCTCCTTCATTTAAAATTTTGTTAGGTTATTGAGTAACCGGGGACATTTGTGATACCCATAGTTTGTCTTCGCGTCAAAAGATGACCTAGGGAATAGGAAAATGAGAAAAATTATTTGCTAAAAAATTATTTGTTGAAAATTTTGCTGAAAATATTCATGGAGCAAAAGTTTTGAAGGATGAATGATGATCCAACAGTTTTTTTCTGTCTCCCAGAACTTAGGTGAACTTCATCATAAAACGTCGTCATTCTGAGGGGCAAGAGATAGAATAACTAAGGATTTTTTAGCTTTATAATGAGTATTGAGCCTAGTTGGTGATGAGCTTAAGGTAAGGGTATACTGCACTATAAAGTGGGTCATCCAATGCTTACGAGCTTATGACTGTAAGGCTACTTAAAGTCTGAAAAACGAAAATTTAAACCCCTTGAGGATATATTTTAAGATGTTTGATAATAGAGCTAGGCTGTGGTAAGTTCTTAGAATTAAGTTAAAAGTGGTGATTATTTGTCCATGCCGGAGGAATCATTTTACTGTAGTAGAGCTCGGTTTTGCAGAGTGCTCAGGTAAAGGTTAAAGGTAGTGTTGGACTGTCTGGTTGGATTAAGCTATTCTTTGTCTAATGTTTTGAATTCTTGAAGAAAGGTTGGTTAGCATTGCTCGGGACACGCAATAGTTCAAGTTTGCGGGTGTGATAACTGCCCAAAAGGTAGTTATTTAGGCCTCATTTCTATATTGATTTGTGTGACCTTTGTGCTTAATAGAGTTGGTTTTAGATTGATATTACATGTTTTAACCCATTTGGAAGAATGGAAGCTTTGGAAATCATTTTATGCAAATTATGCTGCTGGGCGACTTGAGGGAGCAAATTCTGTGCTACAGCAAAACTGGGAGCAGAACTGCCACATCACAGCTCGTTAGCCAACTTCATGAACTGACTTATGTTGAGTTATTTTCGGGATAGAGGAGCAAGGAGAGCCCTACACGTTTCCCAGTTGACCTAATTCAAGCCTCTTATCCTTCTATAAAAGGAAGTAGCCGTCCAAGTCAAAACCATTCCAATTTTCCTTGGAAGCTGAATAGTATAGAGAGATTGGAGACCACTAAAAGACCATCATCTGCAAGCTGATTAAGGAGATTATTATTTTCTTTATTATCTTGTGATTATGGACATGCCTACTCAGATTGTAATTCATGTCTCCATGCTTATTATGAACTAAGTAGCTTTAGGCGTTGGTTAAGGAATATGTAGTTGCCGTGCTTCATCTCTAATAATATTTATTGATTATTGCATCTTGGTTAATTGTTGTGTTTGTTTCTATTTTATGCCCGCCTGGCCAGCCGGTGTGAATACCTCTCTCTAGTTTCAAGGATGATTTAGAGAGTGTGTGGCAATTAACCACACTATGATCATTGTGTATTGGTGAACGCCAGTGACTGAGCTAGGGATAGCCAGTTGCCTAGTGCTTGATCGGTCGTACTTCATTGGGGTTGAAACACATTCCAAAAGATCCGGAGTTCCGGGAGGAATCCGCTAATAATACTGCGAGAGTTTGCATGATCAATAATATTGCTAGAGCATCTTTCAAAACAATTACTAAACCTAACCAGCGCCTGTCTCTAATCTGTTTGTCTATTTGTTTACTTGTTGTTCTGTCATTTACTTTGCTTCAGCATAATTCTTATAAAACCCAATCATTTTTATTACCTTGAGACCATTAAAATATTCATACAAAATAGATAGAGTGGAAGCTAGTTCAGGCCTTGGATTGACAAATACTTATTACTTGCTGTGGACTGTGTATACTTGCACAGGAATTCTAGAGTCTTTTCAGATCGTAATTTTACTCACTCTAGGAACCCAACATTGAGTATGCTACTATGTGTTGATTGTTCGTCTGGTTTATGATGTATGATATTGTTGTTGAAAAGCATGAGGATTGTATGTTGTCTGTTGGCTCTTCAGATGTGAGCCACTTAGTATCGTGGTTTTGTATTGACTCACCACCAGATTTTGCAGGTTATGAGGAATACTACGAGGCTAGTGACGTTGAGGAGCAGGCCTAAGAAAACATTGTTCCTAGATTTACTTTATTCTTACTTTATACTTGAATAGTTGTCGTTAAGGGAACTAGGCATTGTGTTGGACTAGGTATACTGGTTTTTCATGATGGATTTCAATTCATGTTGATTAGTGTCTGAATTAGACTTATTGGTAATTTGAGTGATATGGATACAACTCGTTACGAGGCCTGACTCGTATTTGTGTTTAGGATTACTTGCAGTTGCATTTTATCTTGTTGTTAGGTTGAACTTTTGCTGCTTTATAAAGACCTTTAGACTTTATGAGTAAGTTATGTAGGATTGGCTATGAGATCTAACTCGTACTTATATTCTGTTGTGTTGAGTTTGGTTTAGGTTTGGTTGTTGTGGGAGGAAGTTGACTATCTGGTTGATCTTGTTTATGTATGTGTGTATTTTACTGTCTTATCAGGTTGATAAATTTTGGGTAGCTTGTAGTTATGGTGTTATGCTACGGAAATTTTTGGGGCATTAGGTTGGCATGAGATTAAATGTTTAGGAACATTTCCTTAAGTTAG
Organism: Luffa acutangula; assembly: GCA_036850905.1. Lineage (NCBI taxonomy): Eukaryota > Viridiplantae > Streptophyta > Magnoliopsida > Cucurbitales > Cucurbitaceae > Luffa > Luffa acutangula. The sequence continues at coordinate 47,785,848 of CM072099.1, read as the reverse complement.
ATCAAATTTTGGGGCCGTTACAACTTAAAATGTGAACAACCCAAATTTATTTGAACTGCGTTATGACTTGATCTCTTTCACTCAAAAGGGTATGTACTTAAATTTTTAAGTTCAATTTCTAAATTTTCTTTAAAAAAAAAAAGTGTGTCGCAATCATTGAAGCATGACACTATAGGGATATCCACCCTACTGTAAGTGTGACAATAAAGATGTTCATCCTTGGTGAGGGCGATGCCACAAATGGAAGGTTTCAAACCTTCAATTGGTATCAGAGCCTTCTCGATATTTTAATTTTAATTTTGAAAATTGTGTTGGTTTGATGGTGGGATTGATTGCATTGTGAATGCTGGTTTGCTGATGAATATTTACAGTTTTTTGGCCTTAGATTTATGTGTTTTCATGCAATCAAATGTAAGAGCCCTTGTGCTTTTGGGCAATTAAACATGTAAATCGAGTCTTTGTAAGTCCAGGTCAAGACTTAGGGTTGTTTTCGTTGAAGATCGAGATCAAATTTGGCAAAATTCGGAAGAATAGTCACTATTTTGCCGAGAAACGAATTCTAGATGCATCAACGTCTCGACATTGACACGATTTCAAGCGGAGCGCGCACACAAGTGAGATCTAGAGCGTGAGAGTTGGTTTGCGGTCCGGTTCGGTTGGGTTCAAACTGGTTGGGTCTGGTTCATGTTGGGTTGGCTTTGTTCGTGATCATGGGGCCTGGTTCAAAGTGGTTCAGGTCGGTTCGGTCTGGTTCTTGAGCGATAGAAGACTATATATGATAGAATTTAATAAAATTATTGTAATTATTGTAATTCATTTTATGCTAGGGGCCAAATTACCGGTTCATTTAGCTATTTAAATGCTTTATGAATATCATTTAGATAAATACCACCATAGGTTAAGCATGTTCATGTTGGGTTTTATGCCCTAAAACTAGTAGATAGTAAATGCAACATTTAACCGAACAATAATAAAATGATTTATTTTGTTTGTATTGAGTAGATCTTGTCTTATTAACCCTAATCCAATAAACTAAACATCCTAGGCTGACAGTATGAGGCTTGAACTAGAATGTAGGGACATACGAGGATCAATGTTCAAGATTCATCCTAAAGGGTCTATAGTATAGGGATAAGGTTGGGTACCTTATCTTAGTGACACTATGGATACGACCCACTTTGTTTTATGATACAAACGCAATAATCCAACGTGTTCATGTAGTTGACATGCGAGTGGGGGTATCCTATGCAATGAGTTTGCATAAGACTGGACCGCGAAATAGTTAACCACTAACTGTAACACCGTTAGTTAGCTTGGTTTCTATTTCACTAGGATGACCTAGGAAACTTGGTCTCAATCCTGAGTGGATTATGGACTCTTGTTCACGAGGGGTTGTCCTTTGATTTGTATGGGTGAGAGTGACCAACACGCCGACTCAATAAGCCTACCATTTTGGGAACAATACCGAGTGAGGAGCTGGGAACATAATCACACAAGATAGAATTCACTTCTTCCTAACTCTAAGGTAAGTAGAGGTGTGTTCTCTTAAGAGGTGTCTCCAGGTCTTGAACAATGGGCCCTACCCTCTCTATGGCACGAGAGGGACTTCTGTTTGTTGGGTGAACCTCAAACAGGTTGTTCATTAGAGGAGCACTGGGGACATAAGGACAAAGATGTAACCTAGGGGTAAAACGTTAGTTTGACCCAGTTGGGGTACGAACACATGTGAAGGACTGACTTGCCGTTATTGGTCGATATCCTTGGACACAGAAATATTCTACAGTGAGAAGAGTGCAGTTGTGGGTCTTTAGTGGAGTGACCCATAGTTAAAGAATGGAGACTAACTTGGTTAATGAGTTTAGCCAATTAGTCTCGTATCGTTGGAGCTTCTGATTTGTAGATCCATTAGGTACCACTGGTAGCTCGTAAAGAGACTTGAAGCATTTAAATATAAATTGTAAATTGAAGATGTTCAATTTATTTTGGGAATCAAATAATTTATGTTGATGCATTATAATATAAAGTTTATGAAACTTTATAATATAATTTTTGAGTTAATGTCAAAAATTAATTCTTGAGAGAAAATATTTGAAAGAGTTCAAATAAATTTTAATATGAATTGGATTCATATTAATTTTAATTTTAATAAAATCCCTAAGATTAAATATATGATATTTAATTGGGTAATTAATTAACTATGAAATTAATTATTTATTTATTAAAATTAGATATTGTTCAGATAATAGATTTGAACTTATTCATAGACATTTTCCTATTAGGAAAAGGTCTTGGCCTTTACCTATATATAGGACCCCTGGGGTGGGGTGAAAGACATCTCATTTACTCTCCTTCTCTCAGAGATCTCTCCCAAAAGACTCCCACCAGTCTCTTGCTTCAAGAAGTCTTAGAGATATACCGGTGTAACCAATTGGTGGTGTCCGCACAAGAAGGTTGTTGCGTTTTCGATCTCACTAGCAAGAAAAGGCAAATCGATCAATGCTTTCTACAAAAGTAAGTTTTCCTTGAAATCCTTGATCACTCGGATCATCTAGATTAGATCTAGTTAATTATTTAGCATGTTTATAGCCGTTGTACAACTCTTTAAATATATATTTATTGTTGTATTCTTTTGCAAATTGTATTGGTATTTCAATTAGAATCTAAGACTCTGAGTAGGTTTGGTAATTCCTTCCACTGCGCAGGGCTTTTATCCCTTAAATTGGTATCAGAGCCAACTCAGTTGTTCTTGATTTTAAATTGAAATTTGCAATTTGTTCATGGTGGGATTTATTCATTATGAATGTTATGGTTTGCGTATAAATGTTTTCGATTAAATTGGTCATAGATTTACGTTTCTTGAAAGGTTCAATGTAAAGGCCCCTGCGTTTTTTGGCATAATTTTGTAAATCTATTATCCTCTGTAAGTCCGGGTCTAGAATAGGGTGTTTGATGATGAAGATCGTTGAAAATCACGTCCAGGATAGAGGCTAAATGCGAAAAACAGCCGCTAGAATACCCAGATTCTGCCTCCAGACGCATAAGTGTCGCAACCCTGTTCATTGGGCATCGCGACGCTGTCGCGATTTCGCGAGGCTGGAGTTCTACAATCGCATAAGCGTCGCGACGTTATGACGATATCACTCGGCGTGTGCATGGGTTTCGAATGCGTGTGGTTCAAGCTGAAGCTGCGGTCCGGTTCGATGTTTTTGGTTGGTCTGGGGCTGGTTTAGCCCAGTCCAGCCCAATTCAAGGTTGGTTTGGGATTTTGGGGTCCAGTTCGAAGCGGTTCGGGTCAGTTCGTGCGGTCTGGCCTGGTTCAGAAGCTGCAGAAGGATATTTTTAGGATAAAATAACTTAAATTATTGTAATTTATGTGTTTTATTTTATCCTAGGGGTCAATTAATCGGTTTATATGCTATTTAAATGCTTTATGGATGTCATTTAGATTTAAAATCCCACCTTAGGTTATAAAGCATGCTCATGCATTTTATATATATTATAATTAGTTATAATGTGTGGATTGAAATGCATGGTTTATTTTCATGAGTTTTTAATATATAGTTGAGTTATATTAATATCATGAAAATGGATAAGCATGATGCATGCAATTACCTAGTTAAATATAAATAGTTATATTTAATAAATAGTTTGCAGCATGCTACTTTGATTTACAATTTTTGGCAATAATTTAATTGTTAATTTATTAATAATGGAAATCCAAGTTGCATTGAGCATGAAACATCCATAGTTTAATATAATTGTTATATTAATTTCATGCAATGCAATCCAATAGTTTTATCATATTAACTTGAATGTGATTGTTAAATATATTAAAACTATAGTATGCATGATTATAGGGATAATCATTAACATTTGAATAGTTTAAAATTAATGATTAGAAACCGTCAATCTATAATCAATATATGCATGCAAACGTAGGACCATATGTTCATATTAATTAATTTTAATGAGTTACAATTAATTAGACCTAAGGTCATATTCTAATAGGATAAGAATTCCTTACTTAGTTTAAAATAGTTTTAATCAACTAAGTAGGACAAACATTACTATGATTATAAGGGAACTCTACCGGTAAAGTTCTGTCTAAGGTTGGAGGTACTTAAGTTGACGGTTTATGGAACACCTCTTACCTGGGAACGGACCTGAGATACCGAAGTTGAATTAATCATAGTCTAATGTCAGAGGATGGTCACTAGGTAAATTAAATTTGTTTAATACACCTAGAAACTAGATCTTATTATAATAGTTATATTAGGATTAGACTTAGATAAATTGAATTAGTAGGATTTATTTAGGTTAATAAACCCTAAAACATACGGTAGGTCACTGATAACTGTCCAAAAGGTAGTTATTTAGGCCTTATTTCTATAGGGATTTGTGTGTCTTTTGTGCTTAATAGGGTTGCTTTTAGATATATATTATATGTTTTAACCCATTTGGAAGAATGGAAAGTTTGGAAATTATTTTGTGTAGAATGCATTGCTGAGCGACTGGAGGGAGCAAATTCTGTGTTGCAGCAAAGTTGGGAGCAAAACTACCACGTCACAGCTCGTTGGCCAATTTAGCAAACCGAATTCTGTTGAGTTATTTTCGGGATAAAGGATCAAGGAGAGCCATCCACGTGTCTAGGTCAACCTAATTCAAGTCTCCTATCCTTCTATAAAAGGAGATAGCGGCCCAAGTCAAATTCATTCCATCTTTGGGAGAAACATTACATTCTTGGAAAGGTTACTTCCACCTTTGGGAGCCGAATAGAGGAGGGAGATTGGAGACCATCAAGGAAACCATCATTTGCAAGCTGATCAAGGGAATTAATATTTTCTTGTATTATTTTGTGAATATGGATATGCTTACTCAGATTGTAACGTGTGTTTCCATGCATTTTATGAACTAAGTAGCTTTAAGCGTTGGTTAGGGAACATGTAGTTGTCGTGCTTAATCTCTAGTAATAAATATTGATTTGATGCATCTTGATTAATTGTTGTGTTCATTTCTATTTTATGCCCGCCTGGCCAGCCGGTATGAATACCTCTCTCTAGTTTCAGGGATGATTTAGGGAGTGTGGCGGTTAATCACACTAGATCATTGTGTCTTGGTGAACGCCAGTGACTGAGCTAGGGATAGCCAGTTGCCTAATGCTTGATCGGTAGAGCTTCATTAGAGTTGAAACATATTCTAAAAAATCCAGAGTTCCGGGAGGAATCCGCTAATAAGACTGCGAGAGTTCTGCATGATCAATAATATTGGTAGAGCATCTTTTAAAACAATTACTAAATCCTAACCAGCGCCTATTTCTAATCTGTCTTCCTATTTGTTTATTTTCTGTTCTGTCATTTCTTTTGTTTCAGCATTCTATAAAAACCAATCATTTTAACCATTCTTGAAACCACTAAAGAGTTACATAAAATAGATAAAGTGAGAATTATTCAGGCCCGCGGATTCGATAAATACTTATTACTTGCTGCGGATTGTGTATACTTGCACAGAGTTCTAGAGCATTTTTATCTTATTTTTTCTTACTTTGGAAACCCAACAGTCACTATAGTGGTAGGCAAAATCAAAACTTGATTTAAATCGAGTTTTTACTCCTACGTCCCTTTATTCACAACGTGAGATCTATGCTCGGCTTCGTGTCGTTTTAGTACGGTCTCCCTTCGGAAAGTGTTTGTGTAGGTCAATAACAAGGTGAATGGGGAAAGTGCCCATAATAAGTGGGAGCGGGACACGTGTCAACTTATCCCTCGGTCTCCACCCATAGGTCACACCATGAGAGTCTTATGATCCGCCTGCGTGTTGTCCTGGAGCAACCATCCCTTTGGAGGGCCTGATCATAGGATTCGTAACACCAAGAACTCCTAAAAATGATGGGGTCACTTAGGCTAATTACCAACAATTGTCTTTCCCTTCAGTAGCCTGTTGGTGCGTGATAGCGAGCAGAAATGTCGCTATTTTAGCCTCAAATTATTAAGCTTTTTGGTGCTTTAATCGTGATTTTAATGAATATATTTATTGAATTTTGTTATTTTGTCTTTAGGAGCATAAATGATGATTTTGGGAGAAAAAGAGCCAAAATTGATGGAATTATAGCCCAAATCAAAGTTTGAAGCATTTGGAAGCCCAAAAAAGGCATCCATGAGGAATACACCAAGAGAAATGAAGAAGAAGGCCCAAAAATCAGCCCAAAAGGAAGCTGATTTTCTGGAAAATCTGGACAGCGTCGAGACGCTTAGCAAGGCAGCGTCGCGACGCTGCCCTTTCTTGTTGCCCAAGCCGCGTGCGCAGCAGCGTCGCGACGCTTGGCAAGGCAGCGTCGCGACGCTTGGCAAGGCAGCGTCGCGACGCTACCCCTTTTCCAGGCCTATAAATAGGCGCCCTTGGTGCCTCATTTTCATATCAATCATCAATCAATCATTACCCACTCATTCCTTTCTCTCCTAAGACTCCTTTTTTGGAGCCCCTCTCAAGGCTTTTGAGCCTTTTTGAGAGGGTTCTTCTAGTGGGAATTTTTGGGGAATTTTGGGGAGCAATCTAGAGGCTCGAGGAGTAGTCAGCGGGGGCTCCAAGCATCAGCACGGGGTTTTTCGACGGTCAATTCCTTTTCCTTTATGCCTTTTAATATGCTTTCCCTTGTAATTACTGTGAATATTATGTGTAGCTAAACCCCAATTTGGGGTCTTGAAATGAAATGATAGTAGAAATATTGTTATAATTTCTTGTCTCTTGCCCATGTCCTAATTATTTGTATGGATGTGCTTAATGCTTTACTCAATCTGGCCAATTGTGTAATGATTCGATTCTTAATGGAAACTCGACGGAGAGAAATTAGGATAGATCATAATCCATACAACTAGTTTAATTGCCCGTTGTGACACCGGGATTAGTTGATTAAACATAGATTCCTAAAATGAATCAGGGCGTAATAATTAATGATTTTTAATAGCGCTAAGGACACTTAGGTTGTTAAAATGAATTAATTACAATTAGGGGAAACCGACAGGAGAACCTATGTGATTAACGGAGATTCTAGGTTTATAATTAGTTGGGCAATGAGATAGGATAATTGTAGCAATTATTTAGCTAATCGTTGATTTTCAAGACCCCTCTTCCCATTTCAAGAAAAACCTCTTTCACCACTTTTTATTTTTGATTGATCAAATTTGTTTTCGTTAAGTCTTTTTAAATTCGAATTCTTTTTATCACATGAGCGTAGTTCCTAAATATTATTTCACCTAAGTATTTTCAGTGCTCAAGAGAATTTTAATTAATTGCTTAAGTTTCGCTTCGCCTCCCTGTGGATTCGATACTCGGAATACTTTCCGTTTTATATTACTTGTGGCCCGTGCGCTTGCGGATCGCCCAACAAGTTTTTGGCGCCGTTGCCGGGGAGGCTTGATTTTTAAGCAAAAAAAAATTAATTTTTCTTGACATCGAAAAGAAAAGGGTAAATGGTAATTTAGGTGTAAATATTTTTCTTTCATCGTTTTGTGAATATTATTTTATTTTTATTTTTGTTTGGTTCTTTTTATCATTATTTGGGAGCATTGCATGCGAAGAAACAAGGTGGTTGATCTGTTTCCGTTAGATCTTGAGATTAACAGGACTCTAAAATTCATTAGAAGAGAAAAAAGATTAACAGAAACGATGGCCCACCAAGAAGAAGCTCCCAAGGCAATTAGAGATTTTCTGCAGCCAGTTCTTCCTACCGAAAATTCTGGAATTGTTTACGCCCCCATCCAAGCTACAAATTTTGAGCTAAAAACAGGGTTGATTCAGATGGCGCGCGATAACTCGTTCAAGGGACATCCTTCCGAGGACCCCCACTCTCATCTGCGATCATTCCTAGAAATATGTGGGACGGTAAAGATGAACGGAGTTCCGGCCGACGCGATCAGATTGAGGCTATTTCCATTTTCTCTACAGGATAAAGCAAAAGATTGGCTCGAATCAGTCGAGACGGGCAGCATCAGTACTTGGGACGAGCTTGCCCAGGCTTTTCTGACGAAATTTTTTCCACCAGCTAAGACTACCAAGCTGCGGACTGAAATTGGAACATTCAGACAGCTTGACGAGGAGCAGTTGTACGAAGCGTGGGAAAGATATAAGGAAATGCTTAGGCGATGCCCCCAACATGGATATCCTGATTGGCTTCAGGTACAGTTATTCTATAATGGATTAAACCCCTCCACGAAGACAGTCCTAGACACATCAGCAGGAGGGAGTTTTCTTTCAAAAACAGTAACAGAAGCCAAGGACCTGCTTGAGGAAATGGCGGCAACAAGTTATCAATGGCCGACGGAGAGAGGAACAGTTACAAAGAAGGCTGGATTGTATGAATTAGATGAGTCAAGTTCACTGAAAGCGCAACTAGCATCTCTGACCAATGCTCTAAACAAATTGACGTCATCTGAGGTGGTTAAGTCCATTTCCACCTTAGCTGAAGGACATTCGAAGAAAGAAGGTCAAGATGTGGAAGAAGTTCAATACATAGGAAATAGATCATATACACAAGGAGTACCGAACTTCTACCACCCCAGTCTGCGCAATCACGAGAACTTCTCATATGCGAATACGAAGAATGTTTTACAGCCACCCCCAGGTTTTGCATCAACGAGTACTCCTGAGAAGAAAAATAATCTGGAGGAGATGGTGGCTTTATTCATCAAGGAACAGAGAATACTGAATGTGAGTCTCCAGACATCAGTGAACAACCACGACGCAGCTCTAAAAAATATGGAAGTGCAGATAGGTCAGATTGCTTCAGCAGTAAATGCCCTGCAGAAGGGAAAATTTCCAAGCGATACTGAGCCTAACCCGAAAGAGCAGTGTAAGATGGTGGTTTTGAGAAGTGGCAGAAGACTGGAGGACAGTTTAGAGAAGAAAAAGGAAGAAGAAAAGAGAAGGGATGAAGATGAAGGGGCTGAGGCACAAAAAGCCTCCTCTGAAAGGTTCCAACATCCTCCTAACTCTATTGAATTAAAATGTGATTTTTCTAACAGCTGTGCAGGTAAAAAAGAAGAAGAGAAGCAGAAGGACAAAGAGAAGATGACTGAGGAAGAAGTGGTTCCATGCAACCACCATGACAAAGGTTCGCATATTAGCCCACCCAAGCGGAGGGGCGAATGTCCAACCTTTGATTACAGGGAGTTACCTTTTCCTCAGAGATTTAAGAATGTCAAATTAGATGAACAATTTCAAAAATTTTTAGAAATGTTTAAAAAGTTGACTGTGAATATTCCATTGGTAGAAGCTTTGTATAATATGCCGAATTATGGAAAATTCATGAAGGAAATGCTTTCTAAAAAGAAAAGTCTGAAAAAAGAAGTTTTTAATTTATCTGAGAGTAGCAGTACCATCATTTCTGGTAGGATACCCTCTAAGCAAAAAGATCCAGGGAGTTTTACTGTTCCCTGCACCATAGGAGAAGTATCCTTTGATAGGGCCTTGTGTGACTTAGGAGCAAGTATAAATTTGATGCCCTACTCTGTGTACAGGAAGATTGGTTTATCAGGTATGACAGACACTGACGTCACTCTCCAGCTTGCTGATAGATCGATTACCCACCCGATGGGTGTTGTGGAGGACGTGTTGGTGAAAGTCAACAAATTCATCTTTCCTGTAGATTTCGTGGTACTGGACATGAAGGAGGACAAAGAGGTGCCAATTATCTTAGGCAGACCTTTCCTAGCCACTGGTAAGGCTGAGATTAGCGTGCATACAGGTAAACTTACCTTGAACATTGATGATGAAAAAGTCGTGTTTAGTATTTTTGGCCAAGATGAATCTGTTTGTAGTTTGCATACATGTTTTTCTGTTGGGCCTGAATACTTGACTGATGACGATGAAGAGGTAGACTATAATCTTGGCCTAGGCTTAGGAGAAATGCTTATTGATAATGTGGATTTTGATCATGATGTATATATGGATAATCCTCTCTTTGAAAATGAATTAGACTTGCCTGCTTGTGAAAATGAAAGATCTGCAGTTGATGATTTACCTTCCTTTGAAAATGAATTAGACTTGCCTGCTTGTGAAAATGAAAGATCTGCAGTTGATGATTTACCTTCCTTTGAAAATGAATTAGATTTGCCTGAAATGAATAATTTTGATGAGGATATTGAATTGCCTGACATTGAGCATGAACGCAAAAGGCACAAAAAAGATTGCTCGATAGATAATTTTGAGTCTGACCATGATTACAGTGAATCTATTGAGTCTGATCTTGACATTCCTGAATGCATGAATCCTGACAATGTGAATACTTTCTTTTCATGTCCTGATGATGTGTATAGAATAGAATCTGACCCAGAAGAACTTGAATCTGTGCATAGTATAGAATCTGATCCTGAAATTCTTGAATTCTTTAATTCTTCTGATGATGAGTCATATGATAGCTTAGTTGAATCATTTCTTAATTCTGAGTCTGAAGGATCTAATGAGCATATAGATATTTTTTCTGATGAATGGACTGGCATGATTGATAGGCCACCTATAGATCCTAGACCAGTAGACATTATAACGCTTGATGACTCTGTTAACAATTGTTTTGAAAATAGAGATTTAGAAAAGAGATTTGATGCGGCTGATTATTTTCTGAAATGTTATTATGAGAATCTCTTTAGTGAAGATGGGCCAGGGGAAAGTTTTTTTCTCCCCTGTTTGTAGTATGCAATTCGGTGCGTGATTTCTTGCAGGGCCCGGAGGATGATGAAAATTTTTATTTTGAGCCTCCGTAAGCGTGCCGAGCCTAGTCTAGCTAAAGACGTTAAAGAAAGCGCTGCTTGGGAGGCAACCCAAGGATTAAAGTAGTTAGTTGTTTTTGCGGTAAATAATTTTCTTTGCTCCGTGATCCAATTTTGTTTTGCAGGATCACCTTAGCAAATCCCGAAATTCCACATTTCCCATTTTTCATGGATCAAAAGGAAGAGGATGAAGCGCTCCTAGCTCAGGGAAGTCTCAGTATCCCTCTTTATGCTTTTCTGTTTTAAAACATTGGGGACAATGTTTAGTTTAAGTTTGGGGGGGAGGCTTCCGCTGTGTTGAAGCATATTTAAATTCTGTTGGATGCATGAATAGATAGCCATGATAGCCAAGGATGTGATTTTTGAAATTTTGGGAGAAAATGGTTTATATGATTGTGGAATCTGGGAGCACGGCAGAAATTGTGAAATTTTAAAATTTTTTGATACTTAGTTTTGATGTCTAAAGCATGCAATAGTCTTATCTAATGACGTCTTTGAAAATCTAGATTCTTATTATGGTTTTCAAAGTTGTTGTCACCCCGATAGGCTTAGTTTCTAATATCAGGAAGTTCATGCTTGATTGCTCTAAAGAACTAGGTAGAAAAAATGCTATGCCTGCTGAGAGAAGCAAAAGCAACAAAAGAAAATCTGTTGAAAAAGAATTTTTGCTTGCTCAAAAAAAAAAAAAAAAAAAAGCCTAGGGGTAAAAAGAGCTACCTGCGGTGTGATCAGTTAGGCCAACCAGAGAATAAAATTCGGGTTAAGGGTCCCTGCACCGTAGTGTGAAAGCTAGTACCATTAGATATCAAAATGCAAGTTTGGGGGAGGAGCAAAAGAAAAAGAAAAGAAAAAGAAGAGAAAAAGAAAAATCATGTGAGAATTCTGCTCCCCTATGAGAAAAGAATGACAGGCACCCTAGTTACTTTTTTTTGCATGATAGAAGGACTCCGAAGTATTAGGGGCTCTTAGCCAGTGTAGGGGGAAAACAAATGGAGAAAGCCATAAGACTAATCTAGGTTAGTAAAAGAATCAATAGATAAGTCTTGAGCATGCTATTCATTAATCTTAAGTTCAAACTAGTTTAAGATTTCTTCAAGAGTATGCGGTGCTTGCTTATTCCACTTGCATGTTTTCCATTCGATCCTAAGAATTCCAAAATCATTGAGGGTTGAGCGATTCTATTTCATGCATCTTTAGAATTTATTTTGCTCGGGACTAGCAAAAGCTTAAGTTTGGGGGTGTGATAGCGAGCAGAAATGTCGCTATTTTAGCCTCAAATTATTAAGCTTTTTGGTGCTTTAATCGTGATTTTAATGAATATATTTATTGAATTTTGTTATTTTGTCTTTAGGAGCATAAATGATGATTTTGGGAGAAAAAGAGCCAAAATTGATGGAATTATAGCCCAAATCAAAGTTTGAAGCATTTGGAAGCCCAAAAAAGGCATCCATGAGGAATACACCAAGAGAAATGAAGAAGAAGGCCCAAAAATCAGCCCAAAAGGAAGCTGATTTTCTGGAAAATCTGGACAGCGTCGAGACGCTTAGCAAGGCAGCGTCGCGACGCTGCCCTTTCTTGTTGCCCAAGCCGCGTGCGCAGCAGCGTCGCGACGCTTGGCAAGGCAGCGTTGCGACGCTACCCCTTTTCCAGGCCTATAAATAGGCGCCCTTGGTGCCTCATTTTCATATCAATCATCAATCAATCATTACCCACTCATTCCTTTCTCTCCTAAGACTCCTTTTTTGGAGCCCCTCTCAAGGCTTTTGAGCCTTTTTGAGAGGGTTCTTCTAGTGGGAATTTTTGGGGAATTTTGGGGAGCAATCTAGAGGCTCGAGGAGTAGTCAGCGGGGGCTCCAAGCATCAGCACGGGGTTTTTCGACGGTCAATTCCTTTTCCTTTATGCCTTTTAATATGCTTTCCCTTGTAATTACTGTGAATATTATGTGTAGCTAAACCCCAATTTGGGGTCTTGAAATGAAATGATAGTAGAAATATTGTTATAATTTCTTGTCTCTTGCCCATGTCCTAATTATTTGTATGGATGTGCTTAATGCTTTACTCAATCTGGCCAATTGTGTAATGATTCGATTCTTAATGGAAACTCGACGGAGAGAAATTAGGATAGATCATAATCCATGCAACTAGTTTAATTGCCCGTTGTGACACCGGGATTAGTTGATTAAACATAGATTCCTAAAATGAATCAGGGCGTAATAATTAATGATTTTTAATAGCGCTAAGGACACTTAGGTTGTTAAAATGAATTAATTACAATTAGGGGAAACCGACAGGAGAACCTATGTGATTAACGGAGATTCTAGGTTTATAATTAGTTGGGCAATGAGATAGGATAATTGTAGCAATTATTTAGCTAATCGTTGATTTTCAAGACCCCTCTTCCCATTTCAAGAAAAACCTCTTTCACCACTTTTTATTTTTGATTGATCAAATTTGTTTTCGTTAAGTCTTTTTAAATTCGAATTCTTTTTATCACATGAGCGTAGTTCCTAAATATTATTTCACCTAAGTATTTTCAGTGCTCAAGAGAATTTTAATTAATTGCTTAAGTTTCGCTTCGCCTCCCTGTGGATTCGATACTCGGAATACTTTCCGTTTTATATTACTTGTGGCCCGTGCGCTTGCGGATCGCCCAACAGTGCGTGCCTCTGAGATCTGAAAGTGGGAGGGTTAAACTTACGGGGATAAGTTAATTCGTTAACGAATCCTTGACCGAACAACGATGGTCAACGTCTATAGGAATATGAATTATTCTAGTAATAGAGTTGACTGAGTAGTGTCTCATTTTAGAGGAGGAGTAGCTGATCACCCTTCGGGGACTGTTTCTCTAAACCTCTAAAGCATCGTTGCTAAACACAATCAATAGTTTGTTAGGGTTCTTTGATTGATTGTTTGTGAAATTGATTGGATTTGTGCAATTGTTTGTATTGCCTGTTTGATAGGCTAAGACAAAGATAACTTATACGGTAAATGTTTATTTTTCCAGCAATGTCTTCCTCTATCATCGTTTTATTGAAAAATGAAAAATTAATCGGCGAGAACTTTCCTACGTGGAAATCCAACCTTAATACAATTCTGGTTGTTGAAGATCTCCGGTTCGTCTTAACGGAGGACTGTCCTCCAGTTCTGTAACGCCCCCAAAATCAAACTAAGTAGGAGACATTACTTAACTATTCGCTAATGGTAACCTCATGCTCCGAAAATTTCGGCAGCATAACGACGTAACTATAACTATCCCAAAATTTAGTTATTACTTGAAAACAAGATTTATACACTCCTATAGTTCTAAATAACCAACCAGCATCTCCATTTCACATCAGGCACAACATAACACCCACAAACTCCCAACTATACAAACTTTAACAACTACCGAGTAAAAGTAGAAAATCTTAAAACAAACCTTCAACTTTCAAACAACACTAACTTCAAATATCACCAACCTTTACTCAATTACATTTCGAAAGGGAACAACGAATACAACACGATTCAACTCAACTTTAAGCCTAAAGACAGATAACCTAGAATGGAAAAAAAACAAGACCATAAGAAGACAAAACCCAAATACAAAGTATTAAAATTTATTTCTTTCTCAGGCCTTCTCCTCAGCATCACCAGGCTCGTAGTGCTCCTCATCACCTGCAAAGTCTAGTGGTGGATCAGTACAAAACAACGGTACTGAGTAAGTGGCTCACACCTGAAGAGCCATCAAACAACGTACAACATACAAGGCAAACATCATGCTTTTCAATCACAATAACATGCCTTATATACAAGGTGAGCAATCAACACATAGAACATACTCAACTAATACAGTCGTGCAACAACCATGCACCTAACACATGAATTCTGCACCATGCTATGCACACTCAAAACACATGAATTCCTCACCATGCCATGCATACTCAAAACACATGAATTCCGCATCATGCCATGCAACTCAGTTTTTCTCTCAAGCCCCACGAGCTCGCTCAACACTCATAGCCCTCACAAAGCTCTCTGAGACTGACTCCTTCGAGTCACGCCGACCCTTGACCATATTACCCAGGGCCTCAACGTTTCTCTATGGCGCTCAGCGTTTGACCCTTAACGGCCTCGAACTGTGCATCGCCCCTTAGCCATATTACCCAAGGCACCCAATGACTTAACAATCAAACTGTACATCACCCTTTGGCCATATTACCCAAGGCGCCCGATGACTTTCACAACGTATAGACTCATCACATCGCCCCTTGGCCATATTACCCAAGGCACCCGATGCTCCTCTTAATCCATTGGTGACATACCACCCCTCGACCATTTTTACGCGAGACACCTGGTATGCACCTAACTTTCCTTTTTAATCACACAAGGCCCTCTGACCTCACAATTTCACTGAATGCATGAATCCTACACATCATGCCAGACCATGACAATTATCCAGCACGCTCACAAGCATGTGGGTAAGGGTTAAATCTTACCAAAAAGGCGAGAGTCGTGGTTGCTAGCTGAAACACGCACAAAAGGCGTGTGTGGGGGTTCGATTTGCAGCTGCTAGACATGGTCGCCGAAGACAGAGTTGGAGACGGCATCGGAGAGGAAAAACACGCGAGTGAGGAGGCGTTTCATGGCTGGTTCGAGGAGGACGATGTTAATGACACTGCTCAAGCTGAAGAAAATCAGCATGAATGTTGCATGTGCAACTGGATCTCGAAGAGAGGGAGAGACGAGAGATACAGAGGTGCGAGGCGAAGACGACGCACAGAAGTTGCTGGCAAATGCGAACGGAAAGAGAGAGAGGGAGATGACTGCCGACGAACCCGAGGGGCTGACTGCGGAAGAACGAATAAGATGGGGGGATGGACCGCACACGTGAAAAGAAGAAGATTTCGGGGGGGGGGGGGGGCTGACGACATGAATAAAGAAAAGGGAGGGAAAAGATGGAGCTAGGGTTTGATTTGATTTGATTTTTTTAAAAAAATCCATCTTTTCCTTTTCTTCTAAGAATGAATAGCCAAAAATAATAAAGGAAGCCTTAATTTGAATTCCACATTAAAACTCTTGTCCCAATTTTAAACCCAATTAAAACTTTGAATAATTGGGTAATCCTAAATTAAAAATGCGATTTGGGTTTCTAGAGAAAATTGGAGATACAACGAAATACTAAATTCCTAAATTATCGAGATTTAAACTCATCGATTTAGGAACTAAATGACACTGTCTAATTTTCCAAATTAGAACTTTAGTGAATAGGCTCGGTTACTCCAAAAAGGCTAAATTCTGAAACGTGGGGCGTTACAAGTTCCCCCTCGCAATGCATCCCAAGCGATAAAGGATGCACACGACCGTTGGACTAAGGCCAATGATAAGGCCCGAGTCTATATCTTGGCTAGCTTAACTGAAGTTTTGGCCAAGAAATACGAGAGCGTGGTAAATGCAAGGGAAATTATGAATTCCCTTTAGGAGATGTTTGGATTACCATCCTACCAGCTCCACCACGAGGCTCTACAAAACATCCATAACTCCTGTATTG
The DNA here is from genome assembly GCA_036850905.1 of Luffa acutangula. Classification (NCBI taxonomy): domain Eukaryota; kingdom Viridiplantae; phylum Streptophyta; class Magnoliopsida; order Cucurbitales; family Cucurbitaceae; genus Luffa; species Luffa acutangula. Next base: position 47,769,561 of record CM072099.1, on the reverse strand, counting down.
AAGAGGGACAATCAGTTCGGGAACACGTTCTCGACATGATAAACCAATTCAACATTACGGAAGCTAATGGCGGGGTCGTCTGCCAGAGGAGTTAGGTTGCGTTTATATTGCATTCTCTTCCAAAAAGTTTTATGCAATTTTATGCAATAAGATTCAATTCAACCTGACCATCCTTCTGAATGAGCTACAGGTTTTTGAGTCCATGCTGAAAAGCAAGGGCAAAAATGTGGTTAAAGGAGAGTCCAATGTGACCCATTCCAAAAAGTTCCTGAAGGGTTCATTCTCAGGAACTAAACTTGTACCTCAAGCTTCTTCTTCAAAGAAGCTACAGAAAAAAGGTGAAAAGGGGAAGGCTCCTACTAAAGCTGCTTGAGGCAAGGGAAAGGCCAAAGTTGTGGTTGATAAGGGCAACTGCTTCCACTGTAATGTGGATGGGCACTGGAAAAGGAACTGCCTTCGATACCTTGCAGAGAAAAAGAAGGACAAGGAAGGTAAATTTGATTTACTTGTTTTAGAAACGTGCCTTGTTGAACATGATGAGTATGCCTGGATATTAGATTCCGGAGCAACTAATCATGTTTGTTCTTCTTTTCAGGGAAATGATTTCTAGCAGCTTCAAGATGGTGAGATGACACTCAAGGTTGGAACGGGAGATGTCATTTCAGCAAGTGCAGTGGAAGCTGCGAAATTTTTTTTCAGAAATAAGTTTTTGTTTTTAGAAAACTTGTATGTTGTTCCTAAAATCAAAAGGAACTTTATTTTTCTGTCTCTGGATTGTTAGACACAATTATTCTATTTCTTTTGAGTTAAATGAAGCGTTCATTTCCCGAAATGGAGTACTTATATGTTCTGCTAAACTAGAAAACAACTTATATGTGTTAAGACCAACCAACACAAAAGCACTTTTAAATCATGAGATGTTTAAATCGGCTGAAACACAAAATAAAAGGCAAAAGATTTCTCCAATAAGTAACAACACATATCTTTGTCACTTATGTCTTGGTCATATTAACATCGATCGGATCGGTCGTTTGGTAAAGAATGGACTTCTAACCGATTTAGAAGACGAATATTTGCCACCCTGTGAATCGTGTCTCAAGGGTAAAATGACCGAGAGGCCTTTTACTGGAAAAGGTTATCGTGTCAAAGAACCTCTAGAGTTGATACATTCGGATCTTTGTGGCCCAATGAATTTAAAAGCTCGAGGAGGTTATGAATATTTCATCTATTTCATAGATGATTATTCTCGATATGTTTACTTATACCTGATGGGTCACAAGTCTGAAGCTTTTGAAAAGTTCAAAGAGTTTAAGACTGAGGTAGAAAACCTATTAGGTAAAACAATTAAAACACTTCAATCAGATCGAGGTGGAGAGTACGTGGATCAAAGATTCCAGGACTATATGATAGAACATGGAATCCAATCCCAACTCTCAACACCTGGTACACCTCAGCAGAATGGTGTATTAGAAAGGAGAAATAAAACCCTGTTAGACATGGTTCGTTCTATGATGAGATATGCTCAATTGCCTAGCTCATTTTGGGGGTATGTAGTAGAGGCTGCAGTTCATATTCTAAACAATGTTCCCTCAAAAAGTGTTTCTGAAACACCTTTTGAGCTATAGAGGGGGCGTAAACCTAGTTTACGTTACTTCCGTATCTAGGGTTGTCCTGCACACGTGCTGGTGAAATATCCTAAGAAACTGGAACCCCATTCTAGAGTATGCCAATTCGTTGGTTACCCTAAAGAAACGAGAGGTGGTTTGTTCTACGACCCTCAAGAAAACAAAGTGTTCGTATCGACAAACTCTACTTTCTTGGAGGAAGGCCACACTAGAGATCACAAACCACGTAGTAAACAAGTATTAGGAGAAGCTACAGAAGAGTCAATAAGGGTTGTTGATGAAGCTGGTCCTTCAACAAGAGTTGATGTAGGAGCCAGTTCTTCACGTCAATCTCATCCTCCTTCCATAGTGGGAGGGCTTCGACGCAGTAGGAGGGTTGTGATACAACCTGACCGTTACTTGGGTTTAACTGAAACACAAGTGGTCATACCTGATGACGGTGTTGAGGATCCATTGTCTTATCGACAGGCAATGAATGATGTAGATAAAGACGAATGTGCCAAAGTCATGGACCTTGAGATGGAGTCTATGTACTTCAATCAAGTTTAAGAACTTGTAGATCCACCTAAAGGGGTCAAACCCATAGGGTGTAAATGGATCTATAAGAGGAAAAGAGATGCTGCTGGAAAAGTACAGACTTTCAAAGCAAGACTTGTAGTAAAGGGTTATACCCAAAGAGAAGGGGTGAACTATGAGGAAACTTTTTCTCATGTTGCTATGTTAAAGTCAATAAGAATTCTCTTATCCATAGCCACGTTATATGACTATGAAATATGGCAAATGGATGTCAAGACTGCCTTTCTGAATGGTAATCTTGAAGAGAATATCTTTATGTCCCAGCCCGAAGGGTTCATAACCCATGGTCAGGAACAAAAAGTTTGTAAACTGAATCGATTCATTTATGGGTTGAAACAGGCTTCCAAATCTTGGAACATTAGATTTGATACTACGATCAAATCTTTTGGCTTTGACAAAAATGTTGATGAGCTTTGTGTATACAAGAAAATCAACAAAAACAAAGTAGCTCTTATAGTACTTTATGTTGATGACATCCTATTCATTGGGAATGATGTAGGATATCTATTTGACGTAAAAGATTGGCTAGTGGCCCAATTCCAAATGAAAGATTTAGGAGAGGCCCAATATGTTCTTGGAATCTAGATCATTTGGGATCGAAAGAACAAAACGCTAGCCCTATCTCAAGCAACGTATATCGACAAGATGTTGTCCCGATATTCGATGCAGAACTCCAAGAAGGGCTTATTGCCTTTCAGGCATGGGGTTCACTTGTCTAAGGAACAGTGTCCTAAGACACCTCAAGAAATTGAGGATATGAGATAGATTCCCTACGCCTAAGAAGTGGGCAGCTTAATGTATGTGATGCTCTGCACGAGGCCTGACATTTGTTATGTTGTAGGGATAGTCAGCACATATCAGTCAAATCCGGGGTTAGACCACTAGGTCGTCGTTAAAGGAATCCTCAAGTATCTTCGGAGAACGAGGGACTACATGTTGGTGTTTGAGGCAAAAGAGTTAGTTATCACTGGATACACCGACTCTGACTTCCAGTCTGACAAGGATTCTAGAAAATCCACGTCGAAGTCAGTGTTCACCCTTAACGGGGGAGCTGTAGTTTGGAAAATCGCTTCGGAGCACAACATTGCTAATCCTTTTTCGAAGGCTCTCACGGCTAAAGTGTTTGAGGGTGATCTAGAGTGTCTAGGTCTACGAGATATGTACATTGTGTAATCTAGGACAAGTGGGAGATGTGTAAAGGGTATAAGGATGCCCTAGTTTATTGTATTTTCCATTTCCAACTTTAGATTATTTGTACATGTGTTTCCCATTATCTTGAGTTTTAGTTCAAGTGGGAGTTTGTTGGGTTTTATGCCCTAAAACTCGTAGATAGTAAATGTAACATTTAACCGAACATTAATAAAATGATTTATTTTGTTTGTATTGAGTAGATCCTGTCTTATTAACCCTAATCCAATAAACTAAACATCCTAGGCTGATAGTATGAGGCTTGAACTAGTATGTAGGGACATACGAGGATCAATGTTCAAGATTCAGCCTAAAGGGTCTATAGTATATAGATAAGGCTGGGTACCTTATCCTAGTGACACTATGGATACAACCCACTTTGTATTATGATACAAACATAATGATCCAACGCGTTCATGTAGTTGATATGCGAATGGGGGTATCCTATGCAATGAGTTTGCATAAGATCGGACCGCAAAATAGTTAACAACTAACTGTAACACCGTTAGTTAGCTTGGTTTCTATTTCACTAGGATAACCTAGGCAACTTGGTCTCAATCCTGAGTGGATTATGGACTCCTGTTCACGAGGGGTTGTCCTTTGATTTGTATGGGTGAGAGTGGCCAGCATGTCGACTCAATAAGCCTACCATTTTGGGAACAATACCGAGTTGGGAGCTGGGAACATAATCACACAAGATGAAATTCACTCCTTCCTTTCTCTAAGGTAAGTAAAGGTGTGTTCCCTTAAGTGGTGTCTCCGGGTCTTGAACAATGGGCCCTACCCTCTCTATGGCACGAGAGGGACTACTGTTTGTTGGTTGGACCTCAAACAGGTTGTTCATTAGAGGAGCACTGGGGACTTAAGGACAAAGTTGTAACCCAGGGGTAAAACGTTAATTTGACCCAGTTGGGGTACAAACACACGTGAAGGACTGACTTGCCGTTATTGGTCAATATCCATGGACACAGAAATATTCTGCAGTGAGAAGAGTGCAACTGTGGGTCTTTAGTGGAGTGACCCACAGTTAACGAATTAATTAAGATATTCACTAATTAATTAAATATCACATATTTAACTAACCAATCATTTGAATCATATTCAAATGTGCATCTCTCTTTTAACCTATAGTTTTAATTTTAATCCAATTCACATTAAAATTAATCTATAGATTTTAATTTAATTAAATCTTATTTGACCAAATTAATCAAACAATTAATTAATTCAAAATTAATCAATTTTATAATTAATTAAATATCACACATATTTAATCAATTATACATTAACATTAAAATCATATTCTAATACAACTCTCATATATTATAGTTTAATTAAATCACATTTAATTAAAATAATTGAATAATTAATTCATTCATAATTAATTTATTTATTTACTAATTAAATATCATCATATATTTGAACTCTTTCAAATATAATATTATTCTCTGAATTAATAAAGTTTAATCTAAAAATTAAACTTTATATTATAATGTATCACCATACATTATATTAATTGTATCTCATACAATTAACTTAATTCCCATGATGAATTTGAACTATTCAAATTCTCTTCAAGATTAATTGTATTAGTCTTTACGAGCTAGCAGAGGGACCTAATGGACCTAGATAAACTAGTTGCACCAAAGAAACAAAACATTAGACAATAACCCGATGTTTACATATGTATAATTAAAATAAAAATTAGGAATTAGATGTATTATAATATAAGAAAAGTCAAATTATAGAATGATGTTTACATGTGTCAGCCCATTGGTTAACACATAAGAGTCCACACACACGGTTGAACATATCAAAGAAAAAGTTAATCATATAATAATCACTTAAAAATAGTATAAAATCCATCAAACCACAATCACATTAGTAAAATCAATAATCAAAAAGAAAATCTCATTATGAAATTTCATGCAACTGAAGAAACAAAATAAAAGGGATAATGAATATAATAATTCACTTACCTTTTTCATCCATTTTGAAACAGGTGATTGAAGCCCAAAAGGTGAAATCGAGTGTCTAAGTGAAAAAAAAAACAGAGAAGAAAGGGATAAACACATAAACAAATGGAATTTGTACAATACAAAAGATATTTAACATACTCTTTCAATGTTTTTTCTTCAGATTTCAAGTCAATTTTTGGCTTCGTAACTTCGGGATCAACCTCAATGAATTACAAATTGGAATTTGAAACGATCGAGATCATTCAAATTTCACGAAAGGAAATTCATGAAATAATTCTAGAATCTAAAGATACAAACAATATAATTACGACATTCATGAATTCTCAACATGTTTTGCACAAACTCACTTATCTATGAAGAATACGTAAAAGACAATCAAGGAAGAACTAACTTCAATAAAAGAATTATGTAACATAGTTAAATGTTTTTATACATTGATCGGACCCATATGCGAATGGATGCATCTATTGATGTATAGTCACATTTACCCAATAGTCGTGTCTCATCAATATTAATTGCATTTATCGGAATGAATAGACACATACATCCAGAGAGCCACATCGCCATTTGAATAGTCATGTCCCACCAGTATACATTGTAACAACGGACACCTCAACATGAAGAGTAACAACAAACACATCAACTCGAAGATTCACATCCGGTCATTGAAGGGCAAAATGAAAATTTATAAAAAAATGTAAGGACAAAATAGGAAGGCAAAGATTCTCCTCCCATAGCACCATTTATATATATTATATTATTATTATTATAGAATAATAGATTGTAGATTATAGGCTTAAAGCTTAAGGTTTTTTTTATAGTTATATATAGGTTTTTTTTTCAATATTTATTTTCCTCTTAAATGCATTGGTATAATTAATATATATATGTATGTATTATATATATATATATATATATATATATATATATATATATATATATTGGCAAATATATTTCAAATTTCTCAACTTTGAAGAAATAACGAATCCAGCCAGATTATCCATGATCGTTTTCTTACCGGGACAACAAGAAAAATGACTAAAACTAATAGGCCAACTTGAAAAATAACTAAACTTATTAACTTTTGGAAAAATGACTAACCCTATTTTTTCTATTTTTTTTTAATCACAATTTATAATTAATAGTGAACAAAAATATGGTTACCTTTATTTTCTTCAAGAAAGAGAAATATGTTGAGGAAAAAATAATCTAAACCAACAAGAATGAGAGTATCAAGGAAGAGAAATATGTGTTGTGGAAAAAAACAATCCTACCAAACAAAATATTATCAAGGGAGAGAAATATGTGGAGAGAAATACATTGAGGTGGAAAAACAATATTAATAAAGAACAAAAGAAGAAATATGTAGAGGTGGAAAAAAGTCTTAAAAAACCAAAATAAATTGTAACATGTGGCATTAATTTGAATGAATTGATAATGTTTTGTAGATTCAACCATTAAAATGTACCATACAGATTTATGAAAATTGTTTACGGAGTAAATAATGGTAATTACTTATGAACATACCAAAAAAATTGATGTCATATATTATATATAATCATAATTAGACATATGATTAAATAATAGAAAGTTTAAATAAGAATATTGGAATATATACATCCACCTATTGATTGACTAAAATGTGTACAGAGGCTTATGAAAACATTTTATGGGAGCAATAATAGTAATTATAGATGTGTTTGTTGATGAGTATAAATGTCAATTACCGCTGAGCTAACAACAAACACATCAAACAAACATATTAATATATGTGATGTCCCACACTCCAGGTAACCCAAGTTTGTTTTAATTAATCGACATGTTAGGTTGATTAAGATATATTTTTTTCCCATTCATTAAGATCTTTTCAGTTAATCGTGCAGGCTGAGTGGGAGGTTAGTCAGCGTTTATTTCTCCTGATTAGTAGGTAGTTTTGGTATTCAGTTAGGTTTTAAAAAAAGAAGCGAAAAGAAAAGAAAAGAAGGAAAATCTCTCTCTCTCTCCCTCCCTCACGCGCATCAGACCCCCCCTCCCAAATCTCTTCTCCCGTTTTTCTTCTCCCAGCCGCACACCACTGTCGTCGCCGACCCTTCTTGCCGTCAGTCGCACTGCCCAGCCGCCTCGCGCTATCGGTTCCGTATCGCACCGCCGCTCTTCACGCCGTCTCTCTCCTCCTCGAGTCGCCCAGCCGTGCCAAACTCCCAACGCCAGCCGTTCCTCCCCCATTTTCCTCCTCGCGTCGACGTTGTTCCTTACCGTCCGTTCTTCTCGCGTCGTCGCTGCCTCTTTCTCCAACCATTCTTTGCAGGAAATCAGTACCTACGCCACGGATCCAAGCGTAAGTTCCTCTCTCCCTCGTCTTTGGTCGCTTTAAGCTTAATCTAAATTCCCTTTACTCTTGTTTCGCTCAGATTTCGTGTGTCCAACATCTCGAATCTCGTTCTTCTTGCAATTTTGCCTCTGTCTAGTGGGTTTCAGCGTGGTTCCAGCCTTTATTCAACATTACTTGGCGATTTTAGTAAGTTTTATCTTGACCCATTCTCTTTTGGCTTCAAATTTAAGTTACCCATGACTCGAGTAGCGTTAATCTGAGTTACCCATGCCTTATCGTGCCTTAAATCGCAGATTTTGGCTTCTTTCAAACATTGTTCAACACATTAACATCTCTGTTTGGTGTTGAACGGTAAGTTCCAGCACCCTTAGGACTTTAGAATTCATCTAAATTAGCTTTAGAATGACAACTAATCATTGGGCATCCTTTAGTTTCAGTTTTAACTCATTTTGGGCTTGGGACAACACTTATTCAGGATATTTCAGTGCTGATCGATTAATTCCAGCGAGGTTCCCACCCCTTTTTGGTAAGTTCCAGCATCTCTCAGCATGTTTAGGGTCCCTTTAAATCGATGTTAAGTGTTAGTAATATTGTTAGGTTGTTTCCTAACTTCTAGGAAGCCTTTATTGTGTTTGTAGGTGTGCTTAGAGCCTATTCTAATATCTTTCTAGCAAGCATTAGTTGGTTTAGGAGCGCTTTTGAGCTTTGTAAGTAGTTTCTATCTGGATGAGCTTGGTTGTTTGCTTGAGCATGTCACTTCTTGTTTGCTTGCTTGCTTATATGTTTCGTGTTTGATATATATACATTTATATAATCCGTTATGTGAGTTAAGCATGTTGATATGTTTGTTTTCTTAAGCATGAGGTACTTTAAGCATGTTTGGTTATGTTTGAGGAAGTTGTTGTTAGTGGGCTATGTTGCATGTGAGTCGAGTCTGCATAGTGTGTGTGCATTGGGGAGAGGCAGAGCATGACGCGTAAATCATGTAATGGGTGTGTGTGCGGAGCGTGACGTGAAAATCACGTGTGGGTGTGAATGTGGAGCGTGATGCGGAAATCACGTGTGGGTTGCGAGTGCGGAGCGTGACGCGGAAATCACGTGTGAGTGTGTGGGCATGGAGCGGAAACCATGTGGGGGTGCATAGCATAATGTGTGGATTCATGTTGTTATTGTTGGGTTTTATGTCCTAAAACTCGTAGATAGTGAATGATTAACGAATTATACACTTGTAACAATAAAGAGTTATTGAGGTTTATGCAATAAAGTGTTATTGTCATATTAAGTCTAGAATTGCACAATATGACCCAAATCCAATAAACTAAGATCCAAGGTTGTTTACATGAGACTTGGACTAGTATGTGGGGACATACGGGGATCAGTGTTCAAGTAACAACCTAAAAGGTCTATAGTACAGGGATAAGGCTGGGTACCTTATCCTGGTAACACTATGTGATACGGCCCGTTTTGTATTCGATACAGACGTATTGATCCAAGGCGTCCATGTAGGAGACATGCGAGCGGGGGTATCCTATGCAATGAGTTTGCATAAGACCGGACCACGAAATAGTAAACCACTAGATGTAACACTGTTAACTAGTTAGGTTACTATTTCAATAGGATGACCTAGGTAACTCGATCTTAATCCTGAGTGTGTCATGAACTCCTTCTCACGAGGGATTGTCCTTTGATTAGTACGGGTGAGAGTGGCCAGTACGCTGACTCAATAAGCCTACCTTCTTGGGGACAAGACCGAGTGGGGGGCTGGGGACATGACAATACAAGATGGAATTCACTCCTTCCCCTATTGGGACAAGTAGATGTGTGTTCCCTTAAGGGCTGATTCCGGGTCTTGAACAAAGGCGCGCCGTCCTCTCCTGACCCGAGAGGAACTCTTGTTTAGAGGTTGGACCCTAAAAAAATTGTTCATTAGAGGGATCAGTGGTACTTAAGGATCCAGAGGTAACCTAGGGGTAAAACGGTAATTTGACCCAACTGGAGTTACGAACACACGTGAAGGATTGACTTACTGCATTGGTCGATATCCATGGACACAGAAATATTCTACAGTGAGAAGAGTGCAACTGTGGGTCTTCAGTGGAGTGACCCACAGTTAACGAATGTTGATTGACTCGGTTAATGAGTTTAGCTGATCAATCTCGTATCGTTGGAGCATCTGATCTGTAGGTCCATTAGGTCCACCTGCTACCTCATAACGGGTCTGAGATAATTTAGTCTTGATATTAAAGGGAATTAATATAATGTATGAAGATACATTATAGTATAAAGTTTAATTAAAGAATTAAACTTTATAATTAATTTTGGATATGATTCGAAATTAATTATTGAGAGAATAATGAATTTAATTAAATATGTGATATTTGATTAATTCATGAATTAATTAATTGGAAATTAATTAATTTAATTTAATTTGGTTAAATGTGATTTAATCAAATTAATACTATAGTTTATATTAATGTACATTTTGATGCACATTAAAACTATAGGTTAAATGAGAGATAAAACTGAATATGATTCAATTATAAAATTAATTAAATATTTGATATTTAATTAATGTGGATTCAATTGATGAGATTAATTGAATGGCCAATTTAATTCAATTGAATATGATTCAAATTGAATTAAATACCTTATGTTATAATTGATTTAATTAAATTAATTATAATTATTTAATTAATTAAATGATAAAAGATAATTATTATTTAATTAATAGACTGCTTGGATCACGTTGATTATGATCAACGGTAGAGATTAAGTAGGGATAACTCCCTCCCCAATTATCGTTGAGGGGAAGAGGAGTTTCCCTACAGGATCTCCAATTCTCTCATTTTTCCACGCAATACAGAGAAAAACTCTCCCTGTGTTCTCTCCATCGCTCAACCAAAAATCAGCAAGAACCTTGCTGAAAATTCCCTTCCAAGACGAATTTTGGGTTCCCACAAGCCAAATCTCAGAGATCCAAGAGATATAGCGGGTGATCCATAATGGTGGTGTCGATTGGAAGATCAAGAACGATCAAGAACGAGAGTCTTGGAGCATCGTGCTGTATTCTTCGAAAATCCAAGTAAGTGTTCTTGATCTTGAATATATTTACAGCATGCTTAATCTTAGTAATTTAGAAATTGTTTCTGAGTTTTGTTGCCAATGTCTTGGTTTTTTCTGAAATTGAAATTTAATACGAGAAAGGTCTTGATTGTTTCCGCTGCCAAAGGGATTTTAACCCTTCAGTTATCCCATTTTTGCATGAAATATGTGTTGGCGTTATTTTTCGTGTTTAAGAGCATGTTGGACTGTTTATCGTTTTACGAGCATGATGTATGTGGATAGCATGTTGTTGTGGTTGTTTGTTGTTTGTTGGCTCACTAGGTGTGAGCTACTTACCAGTACGGTGGTTTGTACTGATACCCTTCCCCTTTCCTCCCCCTAACATTTTTAGATTATGCAGGTGATGAGCTTTATGTGCCCGGTGATGTGGATGAGAAGATTCACGAGGGATGACCATCTGGTTTAATTTATTAGTTTGTTTCTTTCATTTTGTTGGATAGGTTAATTATAGTATTTTGCTGCTAAGTCAAAGGAACCTTTAGTTGATTAATTTGTAGTAGTTAATGTTTCCGCTAGGTTGTAAATATGTTTATGATTAATAAAGTCAAACTGTTTTTAGAAAGTTAAGGGTATGCTTGCACTAGAAGAATTTAGGTTCTGTTGTTGGTTGAAGATGCGAGATCTGACTCGTATCCTAATATGAAGTTGTTTATGTGGAGTTGTGGAGTAGAATAGGATGATATAGAAGTGTCGTTTTGAGTTTAACAGGTGATTAAAAATTTTTGGTTTCGTTCTATGTACGTCGTTATGCTGCCGAAATTTTCGGAGCTCTCGGTTAGGTTTGAATAGGAGTTTAGTAACATTGCTAGGCTAGAATAATGAAACCTGGGGCGTTACAGTTGGTATCAGAGCGGAGTTGTTCCTGTAGACTGACCTAGAAACTAGGTTGTTGATAGTGTAGGACCAATGGTCTTCCTCGTTCTCCTCTCCATCACTAGGTGTGTGGGTTAAATGTCTTATTTATATATTACTTGATTTACTTGGTTACTTTATCTTATGCTTGCCTTGAATGATTATTGTTAGACTTGCAATGCATGTTTACTTATTATCTTGGTTGCCTTGTTTGAGCATGATGTTTTCCATGTTGTTGTTATATAGTAGTTAGGCTTAGATTGCTCCCTTTAGGTGGTTAGATAGCGTGCTTTGATTGTTTGCTTATTGCATGATAGTAGGACTAGGATGCTGCCTAGACTTATGTTAAAGCTTGTATCCTTGGTTGCTATCTGTTCTTTCACCTTAGTGCACCACCTTCTCAGTCGATGGCCCGTGGTCGAGGTAGACCTAGAAACCCAGTTGTTAGGCAGGAGCACCAGACAGAGGGTGATGACGTTCAGTAGGATCCTCCAGCCCCTCCCGTTCACCAAGAGGTTAACCCTCCGGTTCCTCGCCATCGACGAGGAGTTGTACCCCCGGCACCTCTAGTACCACATGCAGCCCCAATGCTGATCACACCGGAAGCACTTCAGACCATATTCGATAACATGACTCAAAGAAACGTCAGGCAGCCGAGGAACCCCAATTGGGCAGCTGAAGACCCAATGGAGTCTCAATTCCTTCGAGATTTGAAGCGTTATGGCCCTCCTACTTTTGATGGGCAGTCAGAGAATCATGTGGCGACCAAGCGTTGGATCACCAATTTGGAAGCCATGTACGACTACATGAATTGTGATGACCGTCTGATGGTCAGAGGGGCGATATTTATGCTGATGCCCGCATGTGGTGGAAATCCATAGCTGAGACGGAAGACCATGCTAACAACCCAGTCACGTGGGAGAGGTTTAAGGACCTTCTATACGATTATTATTTTCCTGAGATTGTCAAGGATGATAAGGAGACAAAATTTTTGCACCTAACTCAAGGAAATATGACAGTGGTGCAATATGAGAGGAAATTCACTGAGCTCTCCCGCTTTGCTCAGAATTTGGTTAGCACGCAAAAATGAAAAATCAAGAGGTTCGTCAAAGGCCTCTGAGAGGAAATTAGAGGTACCGTTGCCTTGAGCGGACCCACAACTTTTGCTGAGGCACTCAGGGGTGCTTTAATTATGGACAAAAACGTGGCAAAGAAAGCACAGCCTCAGTGGGGAGAAGTTTCGGCATCAGGAGTCAAAAGGAAGCCTCCACCTTTTGTTAGACAACCTCAGAAGGCCCCACGACAGTAGATTCAGGGGAAAGCTCCTGCTCTTCCCTTATGCAATTCTTGTGACAAATACCACTTTGGACCATGCCAGGTGGGTGGAAGGGTATGCTTCAAGTGTGGGAAGGAATGGCATTATGCAAGGCAGTGTCCGATCAAGAATGAAGCCAACGCAGAAAGACCAGTTCCAAAAGTCCAAGCTGCGCCAGCTCAGGGTGGTAATCAAAGGGCGCGTTTCTTTGCCCTCACAAAAGAAGAATCTAATGAGGAGAATATAATGGTCACAGGTACACTCTCTCTAAACTGGCCTTTGTTTAAATCGCTTGCTTGTTTGTTTGTTTCATTCTTGCTTTTTTTTTTTTTTTTTGCTACTTCAGGAACTATTCTTGTTATGAATTTCCATGCCTTTGTATTGTTTCACTCGGGGTCGAGTTATTCTTTCGTTTCTTCGGCGTTTGTTAGCCAAGAAAAACTCGAGCTTGAGCCTCTAGGGTATATTCTGTCAATGTCTACACCCTCAGGTTCAATATTGCTTGCTCAACAAGTGATTAAGTTGGGTGAAGTTTCTGTTGCGGGCCAGGCCTTTGGGGCAAAGTTGATCAAGTTAGATATGCATGACTTTGATGTAATCCTAGGCATGGATTGGTTGGCTAGTAATGGAGCTACCATTGATTGTGCTAAGAAGGAAGTGCGTCTCAAGTTGCCTTCAGGCCAAGGGTTTAAGTTTAAGGGTTCAAGGAATGGGAGTCCTAAGGTAGTTTCTGCGTTGAAAGCCAAACATCTATTGCAACATGGCTTACCTAGCCAGTGTGGTTGATGTTAGCTAGGAATCTCCCAGCCTGGACTCCATCCCCGTGGTAAGGGATTTTGTAGATGTCTTTCCGGAAGACCTTCCTGGGCTACCTCCGACTCGGGAAATAGACTTTTGCATAGACCTCCTACATGGGACAATCCCGTTATCGAAAGCACCATATCGAATGGCTCCAACAGAGTTGAAGGAACTGAAAGTGCAGTTGGAAGAACTTCTAGAGAAAGGGTTTATTCGTCCTAGCGTTTCTCCATGGGGCGCTCCGGTTTTATTTGTCAAGAAGAAAGATGGCTCCATAAGACTTTGCATTGACTATCGAAAGCTGAACAGGGTGACCGTGAAAAATAAATACCATTTTCCTCGCATTGATGATCTATTTGATCAGCTGCAATGAGCCAAGGTATTCTCAAAGATCGACTTGCGTTCCGGTTACCATCAGTTGAGAATTAAGGAAGCTGACATTCCAAAGACTGCCTTCAGGACCAGGTATGAGCATTACGAATTCACGGTGATGTCCTTTGTACTTACCAATGCTACTGCGGCCTTTATGGATCTTATGAATCGAGTGTTTAAAAGCTTCATTTGACTCATTTGTGATAGTCTTTATTGATGACATCCTGGTCTTTTCCAAGAGTAAGGAACAACATGAACAGCACCTGATTCAAGTTTTGGAAGCCTCAAGGAGCAATGAGTTGTATGCCAAATTCTCAAAGTGCGAGTTTTGGTTGGATGAAGTGGCGTTCCTTGGTCACGTAGTCACCCAAGATGGTATCACAGTGGATCCTGCTAAAGTGGCAGCAGTTCGCAGTTGGCCGAGACCCACTACTGTGACTGAAATCCGTAGTTTCCTGGGGTTGGTAGGCTACTACAGAAAGTTTGTTCAAGACTTCTCTAGCATTGCAGCGTCGTTGACTCAGTTGACCCGCAAAAATGTGACTTTCACTTGGAGTGAGGGCTGTGAAAAGAGCTTTCAGGAGTTAAAGGAACGGTTGACCGCTCCGGTGCTAACCATTCCTGATGATTCAGGAGGCTTGGTGGTTTACAGCGATGAATCAAGAAAAGGATTAGGTTGTGTGCTTATGCAGCATGGGAAGGTAGTTTCTCATGCCTCACGCCAACTTAAAGGGCACGAGCTTAATTAACCCACTCATTATCTGGAACTTGCAGCAGTGGTGTTTGCCTTGAAAATTTGGAGGCATTACTTGTATGGAGAAAGGATCCAGATTTTCACTGACCACCAGAGTCTGAAGTACTTCTTCACCCAGAAGGAGTTGAACTTGAGGCAAAGAAGATGGTTGGAGTTGGTAAAGGACTATGATTGTGAGATCAATTACCACCCCAGCAAGGCCAATGTGGTAGCGGATGCTCTTAGCAGAAGGGCAGCAAGTGTAGCATCCATGGTTTCATCAGAAAGTCCTATGTTAGCAGAGTTGGATCGAGCAGAGATTGAACTTGCAGTGGAAAATGTGTCATCGTTGTTGGCTCAGCTCTCAGTTGTTCATAGCTTGTGGCAGCGTATTGCAGATGCTCAACAAGAGGATCCATAGTTAATCAAGCGTGTGAGTGAGGTAGGTCAAGGAGACTTCACTCTCACTAAGGACCCGACCTTGTTGTACCAGCTGTTGCCTTGTGCAAAGTGATTCTAAATATGCAAGAAAAACTGACAAACACACGTGCAAGTGCACACGATCAGCAGCAAGTGATTAGTATTTTTATATCGTTTTCCACAGGGATTGATGCAACGAAAATCACTATTCTTAAGCCTATTTTCAATGAAATTCAATGTAACCAAGGACCAAATATTAATTAATAACTAAGATGAACTAATGTAAATAAAGTGAATGAAATTAAAGAGAACTTGAAGTAAATAAAGCAAGAAAAACGATTGGATGCAGAGGAGAATTGAGGCTCGGATTAGGGATGTTCTGTATTGTTTCCAGAGATTGCTATAGCGAAAACTGTCCTAATTCATCTCACCCAGATTTTAACACGGGAACTTTCCAATTCTCCAAAGATTAAGGCGATTCAACTCCCATTTAACCCCTTATTTTTAGTTCAATCTAATTAGTGCCTTAGGGGGTGATTTATCCCTAAATACCCACTCATTTTCATGATCATAAAAGACTATGGTAAAGTAAAGTAATCGGCTACTAAATGTTTTCCCAAACACCCAATAACAATGCTAGAAAATGGATGGCCAATCGAAATTCCAGCTTAAACAATGAAGAACACCTTACTTTAAGATGAAAATATCACGGTTCAACTACAAACAACCCCTCATTACAATATAGGATCCCTAATCCTCACCTAAAGAGGATTAGTTCATGTTCAAAGAGGAAATAAGTTCAATACAGAAGAAAATGCTCATACTCAACATACTTTTCAACTTCTTACACAACTAATATCAATGGGAAGATAAAAGAGAAGAAGAAAAGGTTAAAGAAGAAGCTCCCAAGCTCAAATCCAGCTTTCCCAAGCTGAATAAGGTCTCCACGGCAGCTCCCCTATGCTTTTCCTCTGTTCTTGTGCTAAAAACCAGCTCCCAATCGTGGATTCTCTTCCTCTCCAGCCTCCTTTTCAAATGTGGTCCTCTTTCCTTATATACCCAGTCACAAATGTGGGTTCCAGGGTTGATTAGACAAGCCTTGCCCACTTGGAAACCCTTCTAATGGCTAAAAATAGGTTCAGCCTCCAGTTGGGAATGCCATATCAAATAATGAATCTGTCCACCTTGAAAGCAGCTCCAGCAACCATTCTGCCTCTGCCAGCTCACGCAGTAGCATTATCTGTGCAAACTGAAGCTCCAGGTCAGCTTAATTACATAATTAGCATGAAAATAAACACTCAAAGCCCTCAATAAACATTCTCATTAAACACCATTAAATTCAGCAAAATTGAACTCAATTAGTAATTTCTCAAGGTAAAATTATGCCTTTCAGCCCCAAAATCATGGCTAATAACTCTTATTTCTAAGAGTTATCACACCCCCAAACTTAGCTCATTGCTCATCCCCGAGCAATGCTAGGCTAAAAGCTCAACTAAATAGGAAAAGATCAGGTAGCTACTCCACTAGAGCCTTCCAGATGCCACACAACTACTTCTTGCTCAAAACTTCCCTCAACAAATGCTCACAGCACCAAAAAGAATACAACATTTAAAAGCAACTAGGCAACAATACTTGGCATTTCTTCAAATCAGCATTTTGCTTTTGATCCTCACTCTTAGCCCACCTTGATTAGCTATCATATCTAATTGTGCCCACCTAAAGGCATCAAACAAGCCACTAATTTTCTCTCTTCTCTGGCTCAAAAATCTAATCTTTAAGCTTGCTAAGCAAGCCTGAAATTCTAATGCCCAATTTATAAAACCTCTAAGCTTAGCCCAAAACTTCTCTCTGACTATTATTCTCTTTTTGGCTTTTACCATCTTAGAAAAATCTCTTAGGTCATAGCCTTTTTAGTCCCGGAATGGCAACACTTTATGGTGAAGCTCACCTAAGCCTCAAGCTCATCACCTAACGAGCACTGCATTCATTTCCCCTAAGGTTATCTAAGATAGCTATCTAGCAACTTTTCCTTGCTTCTCAGAGTGGCGACACTTTTTGGTGAAGCTTATCTAAGCTTTGGGGAAATTGCAACTTTCAAGCTAGCACTCATCCCTTAATCATTTCTTTTGATTTTTTTCTTCTTTTTCATAGGAACTCTTACCCTTCAAGAGCTACTTTTTGATGCAAGGGGAAACTATGGGTATCATAAATCCCCCTAGTTACTAGGCAAGCTCAGGAAAAGAATAAATTCCACAAAGGGAGAGGAGCACATCTTAGGCAAAACTAGGACAAAGAGGAATGCTTTCTAAGATGGTTCTTCTAATTTTTTTTTTCGAAAGGTACCTCACCCCCAAACTTAAACTATTCATTGTCCCCAATGAATGAGAATGAAAGGTAAGAACCCCCAAACTTAGTTTCTTTTGCAAGGGAAGCTAAGGCCTATTGCTTAGGGAGATTATAACTTTGGGCAAAGAACTAGGTACAAGCTTTCCTAAATTTTTTAGCTAAGCGAAAAAAAGAAAATTAGGAAGCTTCTAATCAACTTAAGGAATTACAACCCAACAAGATAATTAAACTAAGCAAGGGCTAAGAAGCTTAAAATCAAAAGACATCATGTTAATTCCAAATAAAAACAGAGTTTTAGGCTTAACCAAGCAGTTAGCTGCTGCAACATTCATTAAGGGGAAGTCAGACAAAAGTACAGTTGTAAAACATCAAAAAGCTCTCATACAAGATTAAGATTAAGACTTCATGCCAAGGCTCAAGCATATGAATCTCAAGAATTCTAAATCAATCAATGCATGCATGAAGAAGCTAGCTAGCACCTATTTGCACCAAAATATTTCTA
The DNA here is from genome assembly GCA_036850905.1 of Luffa acutangula. Lineage (NCBI taxonomy): Eukaryota > Viridiplantae > Streptophyta > Magnoliopsida > Cucurbitales > Cucurbitaceae > Luffa > Luffa acutangula. Next base: position 47,751,403 of record CM072099.1, on the reverse strand, counting down.
AATTTGATATGCATTCAAATGACTTGAACATTAAAACATGCACACCTATAGAACTTTCATTCATACACATTTTCTTTTTCTCCACAACAAAAGCTAACAGAAAGCATGATAGATAGCAGACAAGCAAACTTAAAACTTCCTCCCTTGATTATAGCCAAATCTAAAAAATTCCTCCCATCAAATCACAGCTAACCCACTGCCTTATCTGCCATGCATGGTGCAGCTTCTGATATGAGCTTGCTGTCAATCTGCTGCAGCTCATCAGAATTTCCTTCCTTGCATTGCAACCTGCAGACTTTCCTTCTTAAATAGAGCAACATTTTGATTCACTTTTCCATCAAATTAATTCTTTCCATGGCTGTCAATTTCCAATACCCCAAAATCTGCTGCATCAAGATTTTCTTCCATTTTGCATGAGATTCCCTACCAAAAACCAAAGCTTGACAGAAACATTAAACTTAATAACTATTGCAAACTATCAATAAAAGAGAAACTAACTTTAAAATATTAACTAACAAATAATGGCTACGAATTAAAGACATCACAACAGAAATTTAAACTTGTTATTCAGACCACCTTCAGGGCTCAACATAGAATCTGTAACGTGAAAGCACACTACCCTATGGCTTCAAATTTTAAGTTTCCAACAAATTGCAAAAGGCATAACTCCTTTGGGATTCTTCTCCCCAATAGTGTTTTAGCCTTTGCCCATTCAATTTAAACTCTCTCCCATCATTATCAACACGTTGTTTGAACAAAAATGAATCATCCCAAAAATAAAACTTTATCTCATGGAAAAACTTTTTCAATTGTTGCTTTGATAAACCATGGGGCAATGTTCCAAAAGCAAGGTAATTGGTAAGGTCAACATACCAAAGTGTTTTCATTTTTTGGGTGTGAGCTACTGTAAAAAAAAACTCATCAAGGAAATAATTTTCAAACTCAAGTTGTTGAAACAATTCCAATGAACTGAATGGTTGTGTAGGTGAATTTTTCTTATCAATCAACTCTAAGGATTCAAAAGTCCTATTAAAACAAAAAACCTCGTCTGCACTACTCTCAAGCTCAAGCTCCAATTTGTCTAATTCCAAATCCTCAATTCCCATTTTTCCTAACTGCTGTATGTGATGCTGCAGCCGTTCCTCCTCAACTTGATCATCAACAAACTCATCTTTCACTTGAATGACAGAACACTCTTCAATATTAGTGGGGGACTTTATGGCATCAAAAACACTAAACTTCACCTCTTGGTCATTCACTCTCATAGTTAGCTCACCCTTTTGGACATCTATCAAGGTTCTCCCGGTTGCTAAAAACGGCCTTCCTAAAATTATGGGGACATCCTTGTCCGCTTCATAGTCTAAAATAATGAAATCCGCTGGAAATATCAACTTATCCACTTTAACTAAGATGTCCTCTATTTTGCCTTCAAGGTAGGTGATAGATCGGTCAGCAAGTTGTAAAGTCACAGTGGTTGGCCTTGCTTCTCCCACTCCTAATTTCTTGAAAATGGATAAAGGCATGAGATTTATGCTAGCTCCCAAGTCACAAAGAGCTCTCAACAACTCCTTACCACCTATAGAAACAGGAATGGTAAAAGTCCCACGGTCTTTCACTTTGGGTGGAATTTTGTTTGTCAAAATGACACTACACTCCCCAGTCAAAGACAAGGTTTCATACTCACCCAATCTCCTTTTCTTGGTTAAAATATCCTTGAGGAACTTTACATAGTTGGGCATTTATTCCAAGGCCTCAACTAGTGGTATATTAATATGACGTTGCTTCAAAACCTCAAGGAATTTCTTAAATTGACCATCTTGATTTTTCTGCTTAAGCCTTTGGGGAAAGGGTGGTAGGGGTGGTTTAAACACTGGGGGAGGTATGGGTACAGTCTTGGTTGGTGCTACAGGGGCTGTCCTAAGTGTCTCCTCAATTTCCTCATTTCCAGCCACTTTTTCACTTGGTCTTTCTACACTTTTCTCACTGTCATTTTGCACATCATCTTGTTGTCCAGCTTCCTTTGGTTGGGTAGGTTCTTTATTTTCAACCAATGCCCTACCACTTCTCAATTCTATAGCTTGAACTTGCTCTTTGCCTTCTCTTTTCGAACTCTTAGTGTCTGAAGGGAGCTTACCCATCGGTCTTGCCTTCAGCTCTCTTGCTATTTGGCCCACTTGAACCTCTAAATTTCGCAAAGAAACTTGGTGAGTCTGAATGACAGCATTTGTTTTGGCCATATATTCCTTGAACATGTTTTCCAAAGAACACCCAGTAGCTTGCTGATTTAAATTGGCTTTTTGGAATTGACCTTGTTGATTTTGATTTACAAATCCAGTGGGCATCTTCTGTTGAGCTTGTTGATTGTTGGAATTACTCTTTTGGCCTCCCCAAGCAAAATTGGGATGATTCCTCCACCCAGGATTGTAAGTATTGGAGTAAGGGTTGTTCCTAGGGACATTTTTGTTCCCAACATAACATACCGAAGCTGGATTCCCTGGGCAAAATCGAAGGTATGGTCCTCTCCACAATACACACAAGAATCTACTACATTCTGGTTTATGTTAATTGTTGCAGCATTCTGGACTGCACCAGAATTCGCCATTTGCATACTTTCAAATCTCGAATTCAATTTCTTCATCATGCTCTCCATTGAATCAAATCTTGCATTGAAAGATGTCACTATGTCCACTTCAAGCATACCTTTGTTTTTCTTTCCACCCATGCTTCTTGAATCCGACCACTGACAACTATTTGTAGCAATTCTTTCCAAAATAGCATATGCCTCATCATAGGTTTTGGACAACAAAGCTCCATTGGTTGAGGCATCTACCATGCTCTGAGTGGCTGTATTCAACCCATTATAGAAAGTTTCCATTTGAATGCAATAAGGGAGACCATGGTGAGGACATTTTCTCAACAATTCCTTGAATCTCTCCCAAACTTCACTAAATCATCATCAAACTGCCTGAAAGATACTATGTCTGCTCTGAGCTTGGAGTTCCTCGTGGGAGGGAAGTACTTGATCAAAAACTTCTCGGCTAGCTCATTCCAAGTAGTGATAGAGCCGGGGCAAAGTTGTTCAACCAAGCCTTAGCTCCATCCCTCAAAGAATAAGGGAATAAAGTTGGCCTCAAAGCGTCTTGGGAAACCCCTTGAATTCTAAATGAGTCACTTACTCCCAAGAATGATTTAAGGTGTAGGTGTGGGTCTTCTAAAGGTAACCCATGAAACTGTCCCACTGTTTGCAGCATCTGAAACATCACAGGCTTCATCTCAAAATTCTGAGCCTGAATCTCTGGCCTTGCTATCCCCAGATATAACTCATTAAAAGTAGGGACGGCATAAGCTCTGATAGCTCTTCCCCAATCATCGACTATCAAGACAGGGTTCTCAACTCGATTTTCTACCCCTTGTTACCGATTTATCTCAGGATTAAGCGGCTGATTTCCCGAAGGCAAAAGAGGTGATGGATCCATTCTATTGTTCCTTTCTCGTTGCTCATTTCTCCTCCAATGAAAAGTCCTTTCAATCTCAAGATAAAAATTGAATTCAAACTTAGGGAACTCGTTCATACACAGCTACTCGTACCTGCAAAATCAAATAACAAAGTTTAGATTCTGTTTTTAGCACCAATTTCACCGAAATTTAGCTCAAAAATAGCGAAGATCTACTCAATCCCCGACAACGGCGCCGAAAACTTGTTGCCTTGTGCAAAGTAATTCTAAATATGCAAGAAAAACTCACAAACACATGTGCAAGTGCACATGATCAGCAGTAAGTGATTAGTATTTTTATATCGTTCTCCACAGGGATTGATGCAACGAAAATCACTATTCTTAAGCCTATTTTCAATGAAATTCAATGTAACCAAGGACCAAATATTAATTAATAACTAAGATGAACTAATGTAAATAAAGATGAGTGAAATTAAAGAGAACTTGAAGTAAATAAAGCAAGAAAAACGATTGGATGCACGAGAACTTTCCAATTCTCCAAAGATTAAGGCGATTCAACTCCCATTTAACCCCTTATTTTAGTTCAATCTGATTAGTGCCTTAGGGGGTGATTTATCCCTAAATACCCACTCATTTTCATGATCATAAAAGACTATGGTAAAGTAAAGTAATCGGCTACTAAATGTTTTCCCAAACACCCAATAACAATGTTAGAAAATGGATGGCCAATCGAAATTCCAGCTTAAACAATGAAGAACACTTTACTTTAAGATGAAAATAGCACGGTTCAACTACAAACAACCCCTCGTTACAATATAGGATCCCTAATCCTCACCTAAAGAGGATTAGTTCATGTTCAAAGAGGAAATAAGTTCAATACAGCAGAAAATGCTCATACTCAACATACTTTTCAACTTCTTACACAACTAATATCAATGGGAAGATAAAAGAGAAGAAGAAAAGGTTAAAGAAGAAGCTCCCAAGCTCAAATCCAGCTTTCCCAAGCTGAATAAGGTCTCCACGGCAGCTCCCCTTTGTTTTTCATCTGTTCTTGTGCAAAAAACCAGCTCCCAATCGTGGATTCTCTTCCTCTCCAGCCTCCTTTTCAAATGTGGTCCTCTTTCCTTATATACCCAGTCACAAATGTGGGTTTCAGGGTTGATTAGACAAGCCTTGCCCACTTGGAAACCCTTCTAATGACTGAAAATAGCTTCAACCTCCAGCTGGGAATGCCAAATCAATTAATGAATCTGTCCATGTTGAAAGCAGCTCCAGCAACCATTCTGCCTCTGCCGACTCACGCTGTAGCATTATCTGTGCAAACTGAAGCTCCAGGTCAGCTCAATTACATAATTAGCGTGAAAATAAACACCCAAAGCCCTCAATAAACATTCTTATTAAACACCATTAAATTCAGCAAAATTCAACTCAATTAGTAATTTCTCAAGGTAAAATTAAGCCTTTAAGCCCCAAAATCATGACTAATAACTCTTATTTCTAAGAGTTATCACCAGGGAAGGTTGTGTGTGCCAAAGAACTATTCGTTGAAGCGATCGTTGTTGGAAGAAGCACATAACACTTCGTTCTCAGTGCATCCGGGCAGAACCAAGATGTATAGGGATCTTAAGAAGCATTATTGGTGGCATAATATGAAAAAAGTGATTGCTTAGTTCGTCAGTAAATGCTTGACTTGTCAGCAGGTGAAAGCTTCTAGGCAAAGACCTACCGGTTTGTTGCAACCCTTGACTGTTCCTGTGTGGAAGTGGGAAAATGTGTCCATGGATTTCATCGTTGGATTGCCAAGGACAGTGAAGGGTTTCACGATGATTTTGGTGGTGATAGACCGTCTGACCAAGTCTGCTCATTTTACCCCAGGTAATGTCACCTATTCTGTAGATAAGTGGGCAAAATTGTACCTAAAGGAGATAGTGAGGTTGCATGGTGTGCCTGTTTCGATAGTGTCTGTAGAGACCCTCGCTTCACATCTACCTTTTGGCAAAGTCTACAGAAAGCACTGGGTGTTCAGTTGGATTTTAGTACCACATTCCACCCTCAGACTGAGGGCCAGATTGAACGGTTGAACCAGGTGCTAGAAGACATGCTCAGAGCTTGTGTGCTAGATTTCTTTGGTAGCTGGGAAAGTCATTTGTATTTGATCGAGTTTGCCTACAAAAACAGTTATCAGCCGACCATTGGTATGGCTCCGTATGAGGCTATGTATTGGAAAAAGTGCAGGTCACCGGTCCACTGGGACGAAGTTGGTGAAAGAGCTTTGCTAGGGCCAAAGTTGGTTCAAATGACCAATGATGCAGTTCAGAAGATAAGGGCAAGGATGCAAACTGCTCATAGTAGGCAGAAGAGTTATGCAGATGTCCGACGTAGGGAACTCGAGTTCAGTGTTGGTGATCACGTGTTCCTCCGAGTGGCACCAATGAAAGGAGTTCTGTGTTTCGGTAAGAAGGGCAAGCTTAGCCTCAGGTTCATCGGACCTTATGAGATCCTGGCACGCATTGGCCCTGTCGCGTATAGGTTGGCGTTGCCGCCAGCAATGTCTGCAGTGCACAATGTGTTTCATGTATCAATGTTGAGGAAATATGTCCATGACCCTTCACATGTGTTGAATCCAGAACCTTTGCTGTTGAATGAGGATTTGTCCTATGAAGAGAAGCCGGTTAAGATCTTGGCTAAGGAGTCGAAAGTCTTGAGAAGCAGAGCCATTGATTTAGTAAAGGTTTTGTGGAGGAATCACAAAATGGAAGAGGCAACGTGGGAAAGGGAAGCTGAGATTAGAACCAAGTATCCAGAGCTCTTCGAATAGCAAACTTTCGAGGACGAAAGTTCTTAAGGTGGGGAGAATGTGATGTCTCACACTCCAGGTAACCCAAGTTTGTTTTAATTAATCGACATGTTAGGTTGATTAAGATATTTTTTTCCCATTCATTAAGAACATTTCAATTTATCGTGCAGGCTAAGTGGGAGGTTAGTCAGCGTTTCTTTTTCCTGATTAGTGGGTAGTTTTGGTATTCAGTTAGGTTTAAAAAAAACAAGGAAAATCTTTCTCTCTCTCTCCCTCCCTCACGCGCATCAGACCCCCCAAATCTCTTCTCCGGTTTTTCTTCTCCCAGCCGCACAACCGTTGCCGTCGCTGACCCTTCTTGCCGTCAGTCGCGCTGCCCAGCCGCCTCGCGTCGTCGCTTCCGTATTGCATCGCCGCACTTCACGTCGTCTCTCTCCTCCTCGCGTCGCCCAGCCGTGCCGAACTCCCAGCACCGTCGTTCCTTACCGTCGGTTCTTCTCGCGCCGCCATTGCCTCTTTCTCCAACCATTCTTTGCCGAAAATCAGTATCTACGCCACGAGATCCAAGCATAAGTTCCTCTCTCCCTCGTCTTTGGTCGCTTTAAGCTTAATCTAAATTCCCTTTTCTCTTGTTTCACTCAGATTTCGTGTGTCCAGCATCTTGAATCTCGTTCTTCTCGCAATTTTGCCTCTGTCCAGTGGGTTTCAGCGTGGTTCCAGCATTCATTTGATGTTAGTTGGGCGATTTTAGTAAGTTTTATCTTGACCCATTCTCTTTTGGCTTCAAATTTAAGTTACCCATGACTCGAGTAGCATTAATCTGAGTTACCCATGCCTTATCATGCCTTAAATTGCAGATTTTGGCTTCTTTCGAACATTGTTCAGCACGTTAGCGTCTCTGTTTGGTGTTGAACGGTAAGTTCCAGCACCCTAAGGACTTTAGAATTCATCTAAATTAGCTTTAGAATGACCTCTAATCATTGGGCATCCTTTAGTTTCAGTTTTAACTCATTTCGGGCTTGGGACAACACTTATTCAGGGTATTTCAGTGTTGATCGATTAATTCCAGCGAGGTTCCCACCCCTTTTTGGTAAGTTCCAGCATCTCTCAGCATGTTTAGGGTCCCTTTAAATCGATGTTAAGTGTTAGTAATTGAAGATGTTCATATAACACATGCGGAAGCAATTTTAGGATCGGAGGCACTTAACTACATCAATTTTGGAAAATGAAAACATGTTGTCCAAATACCGTAAGGAGAGAGCAGAATTTTACCAACCTTTTGGAGACCGATTCAACAACTCCCTTTGATTCCTTTGATCACGAACGGTGTGTGGACCACCTCTAGTGTCTTCCCTACTATTCTCCGGGCCAAGAACGACTTGTGGGAGTCTATAGAGATAGGGAATGGGAAGGGAATGCTTGAAAGTTCAAGCACTAGAGAGATATATGGAGATGAGAGAGTTTGAGACCAAAATCCAGCAGCATAACAATATGGAAAATGGCTCTACTTCCTTTGAATCTGATTCATACTCCTTATATAGACATCTTCCATGCAAAGAGAAGCCTCATGACACTAGACACATGGTGAAATTGCAACTCAAAGTGGATTCTAGGTGTTTAATTCACAACACATGCAATTAGTGCATGGTTGTGTTGTTCTCCACTATGCATCAACATGCAAGAGTGGGAATGTCACTAAATCCACTTAAAATTGAATCTAAATTCTCAATTTTCAGCTTGCAATTCATTCCTATTTCAATTCAAAATTGAAATTAATTTCTAGGCAATTAATTGGTACAATTCCAAGTAATTTTTACATGATTAATCCAATTAATCTTTATCACCTAGTGCCATGAATTATATATGATTCCTAATACATATATATGGTATTCAAAACACTTTTAAATACTCAATCTCTCATTTTCTAATTTAATTCATAATTAAATTATTGTGTCAAACACAATTTACGATAATACCCGTTTTCCCGATTTTGAACGATTCAAAGCTTCCTATCTTTTTGTTCTAGGCTTTGTTCCAATATGAGCTAGTAGGGGGACCTAATGGACCTATAGATCATGGGCTCCAACGATTCGAGGCTAACCGACTAATCTCATTATCCAAGCTAGCCAACATTCGTTAACTACCGGGACACTCCACTATAGCCCGATAGTTGCACTCCCTTTACTATAGATATATTTCCTTCCACTTGATTTAACCATGATTAGTAAGTCGATCCTTCACAGGTTGTTCGTAGCTATAGCTAGGTCAAAAAGCCGTTTCATCCCTATAGTACTTCTAGTTCCTTAAGTCCCACTGATCCTCTAATGAACAATTGGTTTATGGTCCAACAATAAAACCGAGTCCCTCTCGGGCCAATGAGAGGGTGGGATCCCTTTGTTCAAGCCCTGGAGTCAGCACTTAAGGGAACAACCTCTCTATTATCCCTAATTCAGGTAGGAGTGAATTTCTTCTTGCACGACTATGTCCCCAGCTATCTACCCGTTCCTATCCCTGAAATGGGAGGCTTATTGTGTCGGCGATACTGAGCCACTCTCACCTATGTAGATCTAAGGATAAGCCCGAATAAACAGGAGTTCATAGTTAGCTCAGGATTAAGATCGAGTTACCTAGGTCATCACATGAAATAGTCAGTCTCGTCAGTAAACGGTGTTATAAAGCGAAAGCGACTTATTTCTCGGTTCTGGTCTTATGCAAACTAATTGCATAGGATGCCCCCACTCGCATGTCTTTACATGGGCGATTTAGGATCACATCGTCTATACCATCTATAAAGTGGACCGCGTCTCATAGTGTCTCCAGAATAAGGTACCCAACCCTATCCCTATACTATAGACCGTTTTGGCTATTACTCAAGCTTGATCCATTTTTTATGACTCTACATAAAGCTCAAGTATTCATCCTATAGTCATGGATCTTAGTTTATTGGATTTGGGTTATTATATGTGCAATTTACTTTATTCAGTAATAACTTTACTAAATTAATCTCGATAACGCCTTTATCGAATAAGTATGTATAATTCGTTTAACATTCACTATCTACGAATTTTAGGACACAATCCCAACAGTAATATTGTTAGGTTGTTTCCTAACCTCTAGGAAGCCTTTATTGTGCTTGTAGGTGTGCTTAGAGCCTATTCCAATATCTTTCCAGCAAGCGTTAGTTGGTTTAGGAGCGCTTTTGAGCTTTGTAAGTAGTTTCTATCTGGATGAGCTTGGTTGTTTGCTTGCTTGCTTATATGTTTCGTGTTTGATATATATACATTTATATAATCCGTTATGTGAGTTAAGCATGTTGATATGTTTGTTTTCTTAAGCATGAGGTACTTTAAGCATGTTTGGTTATGTTTGAGGAAGTTGTTGTTAGTGGGCTATGCTGCATGTGAGTTGAGTCTGCATAGTGTGTGTGCGTGCATTGGGGAGAGGCGGAGCATGTCGCGTAAATCATGTGTTGGGTGTGTGTGCGGAGCGTGACGCAAAAATCACGTGTGGGTGTGAATGCAGAGCATGACGCGAAAATCATGTGTGAGTGGCACTGCGCATGACACGTAATAATACATGTGTTGGGTGGGTTTGCGGAGCGTGACGCGGAAATCATGTTTGGGTTGCGAGTGCGGAGCTTGACGCGGAAATCACGTGTGAGTGTGCGGACTTGGCGCGGAAACCATGTGGGGGTGCATAGCATGATGTGTGAATTCATGTTGTTATGCCATTTTTGCATGAAACATGTGTTGACGTTATTTTTGTGTTTAAGAGCATGTTGGATTGTTTATCGCTTCACGAGCATGATGTGTGTGGATAGCATGCTGTTGTGGTTGTTTGTTGTTTGACTGATACCCCTCCCCTTCCCCCCCCCCCCCCAACATTTTTAGGTTATACAGTTTATGAGCTTTATGTGCCCGGTGATGTGGATGAGGAAATTCACAAGGGATGGCCATCTAGTTTAATTTATTAGTTTGTTTCTTTCATTTTGTTGGATAGGTTAATTATAGTACTTTGCTGCTGAGTCAAAGGAATCTATAGTTGATTAATTTGTAGTAGTTAATGCTTTCACTGGGTTGTAAATATGTTTATGATTAATAAAGTCGAATTGTTTTTAAAAAGTTAAGGGTATGCTTGCACTAGAAGAATTTAGGTTCTGTTGTTGGTTGAAGATGCGAGATCTCACTCGTATCCTAATATGAAGTTGTTTCTGTGGAGTTGTGGAGTAGAATAGAATGATATAAAAATGTCATTTTGAGTTTAACAGGTGATTAAAAATTGAGTAATTGCAGTGCGTGACAAATTAATTATCTATAATAGCAAATTTAGCACAAAGTAAAAAGAATTGCAAATATGGCAAAAAAATTAGAATATTCCCATTTTACCTTTCTCTTCCTCTCCCTTCCCATTTACCCTTTCTTGTGTATACGATTTCTTCTTCTTTTTTTTTTTTTTTTTTTTTTTGCTTTCTTCTTCTTCTTTTTTTTTTCATTTATGAGCTGTTATGATTTTTTTCTTTTTTTATAATGAGCTATTACGATTTCTATTTTTTTTTTTTTGTGCATTTATGAGGGTGGAGTTCTTGTGTGATTAATATGTTTTTTTCTTTCTTTTGTGCAGTTTATTAGGTTGTGCATTTTCTTTTTCATTTTTTATTTGATTTTCTTTTTATTCTTCTTCCCACAAGGTATTGTTATGATTGTTTCTTCTTCTTTTTATTCTTCTTTTTATTTCGAACCACGGACCTTGTGGTTATCAGTACAACTTTATGCCAATTGAGCTAATCTCTTGTTGGCCTTCTTTTTAATTCAAGAATGCCAAGAATACAAAAATAGCAAATTTGGTGAGTGTTTGTATAGGTATATCAAAGTATATCACTGATATACTCCGGTTAATCGTAGTCTATCACACTGACTATCACTGGTCGAAGTCTATCAGGGCTATAATTGATAGATAATGAAATACAAAGAATACAAGAATAACAATTTTATGGTGGTGGTCACGGAGCTTGTGTGCTAGGCTTTAAAAATTATATTGTTGATTAAGAGTCGCTTGTTCGTAATGGTTATTTTTGGATTTTATGTTCTAATTACCGAGATGAATTGCAATGGAAAGTAATTTACTGATAGATTTCAATTAAATTGATTTCTATCAGTAACAACCATTGGTAGACTTCAATTAATTGATAATTAACTGATTTCTATCAGGGATTGAAACTGATAGACTTCAATTAACTGATTTCTATCCTCGATAGAAAATGATAGATTTGAATTAAACTAATTTCTATCAGTGATACAAGTCAATAAACTTCAATTAAATTGATTTCTGATAGAAACTGATAAACTTCAATTAAATTTGTTTCTATCGATGATAGAAACTAAGTCTTGAATTGAATTAATTTCTATCAATGATAGAAATTGATAACCTCGATTTTAACGATTTTCTATTAATGATTATTTAGACTTAAATTAAACTAATTGATAGAAATTGATAGTCTTGAATTAAATTGTATTCTATCTGTGGCTATCACTAATAGGCTTGAATTAAACACGATAAAAACTTATAAATTATAATTATCAGAGTCTATCGGTGACACACTGATAGACTTCAATTAATCAAAGTCTATCAGTGTCTATCACTAATAAACCCCGATTAATTGAACCTTATCATCAAAGTCTATCAGTATCACTGATAGACTCCGATTACTCGAAGTCTATCAGTGACTATCAATAATAGGGACTAATAAACTATTGGAGATACTAAGGGTATTTTCGTAATTTAATGTATTTTTTTCTATTTCCGCAAATAATTTTATTTTTTTGCTAATTTTGCAATATTTTTACCTGTTTTTGCTATCTGTGCAAAGTCCCCTTAAAAATTTTTGGTTTCGTTTTATGTACGCCGTTATGCTGTCGAAATTTTCGAAACTCTTGGTTAGTTTGAATAGGAGTTTAGTAACGTCGCTAGGCTAGAATAATGAAACCTGGGGTGTTACAATATCAATATGGTGCCCAATGAAATTTTGTGAAGGAATGATCATTCTCCATTTTGTGAAGGTACTTTTACGAAAGTAAAAGTAGAAGCTCGGAGGGTTCGCAAAACTGCACAACTGTAATGTTCTGTTCGATCATTTGGGTTAAGACAAAATAAGTATGGAGCGAAGTTCCAATCCCTATAAATCTGTGTATGAGGCTACATTTCTTAATTCCTCTTTTCCCTTGTATATTTCTTCATTTTCAATCAAATAAAGAAAAAGTCGGACAACAGAACAAACATTCACTTCTCATACCTCTCAGCTCAATACCAATCTGCATGCACAAGCTTTATCATAAAATGGCTGAAACCTTCTTTTACCACTAGGAACATCTGAGTTCGGCAGAAATATGAATACGTTTACTCAAGAACAGATCTAGAAGACGAAATCATTCACATCTAAAACTGACTCATGGTTAACATTACTTGCAACTCGAAGAAACAGGTAACTAAGCTTCATGCATTCACAAATGACTGGGAGAAAATCAGGCTGGGATATGGAACACTTTAGCTCTCTGAAAATGTAGAATGCGTCATTATGAAAGCGTTCGCCTGTTGAAGGACTCCACAGTTAAATTTGCAGTAAAAGCTGGTATTGAATTCATCTTCCGGATAAATATCTCAACCTGCAAAAGTTAACAACTCTCCATAAACAATAATCTCTTCAGGAAATGCAATTGCACCAGATATAAGTACTATGATCAGATGGATATCTGCAGCAAAGCTCATCATACAACATGAGAGTCAGCCGAGCTTATCCATCTTAACATGTAACGAGATGAGAATGAAACATTATGAAGAAAAAATAAAAAGTGGTCTTGGCTAACTAGGATTACATTGGCCGTAACTTGAGTTGATTGGCCATGCTTTAGATGTAATGATAACGAACTTATCCATCTTAACATGTAACGATAACGAACTTATCCATCTTAACATGTAGGATTACATTGGCCGTAACTTGAGAGTCGGCCGAGCTTATCCATCTTAACATGTAACGATATGAACTGAATTATGCTTTAGATGGTTTACAATGAAGAATGCCCATAGAACCACTCATGAAATATTGAGGGATCACCAGGTTTAGGTGTTATAAATTTCACCGACATGCAATCTCTTCATGTATCAAATAAGAAAAACTAGTTTTAGTTCAATTACAGGTATGGTTCACAAATTTTCAAATGAGAGAAATTAGTTTTAGTTCAATTACAATCTGGTTCACAAATTTGTAAAGTCTGTGTCTATTTAATTTTACTTTACAGAATTCTAAAATGTAATTGAACTTTCAAAATTATGACTATTTGATCTTTGTGATTTAAAAAGTTTGTAATAGGTCCTTAAGACTTTCAATTCTATCTTATAGGTTCATATCGCTAGCTCCGATATAACATTTAAACAGCATGGTGGCAAGTTGATTTCAGGCTAGTTTAGATGTTTGATAGCATAAGAATGTAAACAATAAAGCTAAGGGCAATACTTTTCAGACATAAAACTGATAGTTAAGGGATATATGAGAATCATTTTAAAATATAGGAACAAAGTAGACATAGTTTTAAGGCACAAGAAACTAAATAGACACAATCTTTAAAATTAAAAAATTCAACCTTGTAATTTAACCTATAGTTCTAATATCTTTTGAAAATTTTTAAAATATTCTATTTATCGTATTTTTGAGTAACGCTCCCTACTTATTCCGAATACCATTCAAATCAATGGATGATAATAGGACATTTAATCGTGTAAGGCACAGATTAAAATATGCAATTCGTGAATCAACTTCCTGATTCAGAAATAATAACAAGAATAATAAATGGCCACTAACAGGCATACGAAAATAAAATTAAAAAAGAAAAATGGTAAGACTAATTTTTATACCTGACGAGATAACTCAGGTTGAGAGGTATAATTATTCGCCTGTTAGAAGAATAAAGACATATTCAGCCAATATTTATAACTTAAAAAGGCAATCTAGACGTCTTTAGAAATATTTTCTTAAACTATAATTTCTAATATAACTTGGGAATAAATACTTTTTAGTCCTACGGATAGTTTTACTTCTGAAATTCCCAAAATAGTTCAAATTAGTCCTCTCTTGTTAACTACTATGCTGATATGGCTTAATTGGAAAAACCTTTTCATTAGTTTCACCATATTCTGTAAGGAAACTTAATTAAATAAATAAGATATTATTCATTTACTTAAATTAATTAAATAAATTTTATTAATGCATAAACAAAGACTAAAAAATAAATTAAAAACTAAACATTGCAAAATCGAACCCCCTTTTCTTTCTCGTGTATCCATCAAAACTCTACTCACTCATTTTGTTTTCTCAGAGTTGAAAATGAAATTACCCACACTTGCAACATGGAGGGGGAGATGGATTGAGGGGGCTACATTTCGATCTGAAGTTCATCAACTTTTTGTTAGTGTAGCTAGAAAAAAAATGTTTTGAAAAATTTCAAAAGCTAATAAAAAAAACTATCATTTTTTGAAATGTAGGAATAGAAGGAATGAACAGTGAAAACTCTCAAAGATTAAAACGTATTTATCTCTATAATTTATGGTACCAAAAATTATTTTGTAGAGTCATATTCTCATATTCAAATAAAAGGGTTAGGACTCCACGATCTTTTTTTTTTTTTTTTTGAGAAGAGGATGGATTTGCATATATACGATACAGAAAATTTGCACAAAATTTTTTATCATACCAAAATGTTTGTATTCCCAGATTCGTATTCAAATTGCAGCTTCTCATCATCGCTTTGTGCATATATTGATTGGAGGGTAAACCGTGTAACTGGAATACCATCAGCTCGCTGGTGTTCATCCATCACAATCTGACAAAATTACCAAAACTGTGAGTAGAAGATGTCAATAAGGTACAAGTGCCAACACATTATTTTTCAGGTACAAACACATTACAGTCAAACATCAATTTTACATTCACGTGTCTCAGTTGCAAGTCGTTTGAATATTGTCTATTACGATTTGAACTTGATATAGAAGCAAAGCAACCAAATACGAAGATGAAAATAGTTCTCGAAGAGCATTACCTTGTAGCCAAAAAGTTCACAGCAAGCCCTCCTAAACACTGAAATTCTATCCGCAAAAACAGTCTTATACCTGTATAGCAGCAGTGTCAGAAAACGCTCCATTAATTGAAGAAATAAGGACGGAAACCATAGTTCAAATCCTGCAACTACTGGATGTTGCATCAATCAAGCACTGACCTCTCTTCACGCTTTTCAAGTGTTGCAATCTGTTCTTTTAGTTGCATTATTTTTCCTGATATGTATGAATCCACGAGCTTCCCCGCATCACCTAAATGGGTAACAAGTGAACACACCAAAGTGAAAAAATGTTAGTTATTGTATAATGAGCGACAGCCGTTATGTTGCTTCTTCATTGTGCTTCCATTTATGCTTACCGTTTCAACTATATGTTCCATTTACTATTTAACATGGCAGTTCAACTGGAGCAAGTTTTTACAGCTTCAACCAGATTAATAATAGATTTTTTAACATTTAAACTATTTGTGTAGTTTCTTGGTGAACCACTTGGTAAAGAGGGTATCCCTTTTGAGAGCTCAACAAAAGGAGATTTGACAGAAAACCAGCCACATTTTGCAAGGTCCCATACTCCCGCACATTATAGAGGTTCAAAAATTTCAACAAGATATCAACTAAATGTGTCTTATGTTCAAAAGATAAGAAAGATATCAACTATATTTTTTTCCTTTGCACCTTCAGTAGAAAGATGTGGTATGAGTCTCTTCAAGATTTTGGACATATACTAGGAGTTTGACAACAGAATAAAGAGTAATTTATTGTCTCTTTTCAAGAGTAGGGTATTAGAAAACAGATGAACTGTACCCCGTTTTTTCCTTTTCTTTTTTGTTTTTTTTTTTTTCTTTTGGATGAACTACCATACTTACAAAAATCTAATCTCTAGTTAGGCAGGCCTAGCTAAAAAGAGCCAACACAAAAGGCCAAAGCCTCTACATGAAAGGGATTGAACCATTCAAAATAAGAAGTAAGGATAATTCCAAAAGTCTCTAGTTACAGACACCCAAAGAGTGGTGTTGAACCACATCAAGAACGAACCTCTTTCCAAGACATCTCGTCTCCAACCAGAGGTACCACAAAATAGCTAAAACACAGTCATCCATAAGACACCTCCCTTTATCTCTGAATGAATGATGAAACAGAATTTCATCTATCATCAAATGAAAAGATCTACTACATGCCAGGGAGATGTCGAAGGTCTCCAGAAAAGAAATCCATACAAAGGAAGAGTTCCATACAGGAAAGCCTTTTTGTAATAGTTTTGGAGAGGGAGTTTCCTCTTGACCATCCTCGTTTGTGATTTTAATATATATAACACAAAGTTTCATATCAAAGAAAAATAATAATAATAAACCTCAGTATTCTCTTTTTCTCAACCATCTTCTTGTAAAGAGTCATATCTTCTCCACACTTCCATTCGTAAGTTTCTTACATATCCAAATATTGCCAATTGGTAAAAAGAAGATTAAAATATTGAGTGACATTAAGGTCGCCTTGACGTAGATCATACAACCAAGTTTCAATGGCCAGTAGAGCAGATGAATTCTCGGAGCTAGAGTAGGTGTCACAAGTAGCATCCCATATTTCTTTTGTCGTTTTGAACAATAGAAAATTCTCTCCAACATCTGGAGTCATAGAGTAGCCAAGACATAACTAAATGATCATCTGTTTTCCATGATCGCAATTTCGGGTCTTTAGCATCAGATGCAGGGGTATCGCAGTTAGATGACCATCTTTGCCGCGACCACATATATATATGAAAATTGATTGATTCCATTGAAGAAAATTGTGACCATGAAGTTTATGATTAGTCACAATTTGATGAGAGGAATCGTGACGTTGAGAGGAGTTTCCATAACTAACACTTTCCAATCCATGTTTTGCCATTTGTAACCTCTAAATTTTTTTAAGAAACAAACAAAATTTACTGCTTCAGACTACCAACAGAATACCCAAAAATCAGCTATGCTTTTTAGAACCACAAATAACATAGGCGACAACTAGGCGGCAGCGGTTGAGCGACGACAAAAGAGTAGCAACAGACTAGCAATAGCAGACAATTGAAACCACGACCCACGAACCAAAGAAACCCACAGACGATGAAGAACGAAGGAGATGACAGACGAACGTGTGCGAACGAGGGAGACGAGCAGACGGCAGACGAAAGTGTGCGAACAAGGGAGACGAGCAGATGGCAAACAGACGTGTGTGAACGAGGGAGACGACCAGGTGAACAAACAAACCACCCCTGCTGCGGGGAAAAAAAACTGCGAACACTGGAAGAATCGTGGATTATTCTGAAACACCAGTGGGAGAGCTCACCGGTAAATGGGTCGTCGGGAGGAGGGCTCGTCGGAGTGTCACCGAAAGAAGTTCGTCGGGGAAATTAGGGTTTTTGACAGCTAGAGTTTTATTTTAGGGTTAGCTCTAATACCATGTAGTTTTTGGGAGAAAATTTATCTTATTTTTACTAGCCTCCAATAACCATCAGATATAGAGTAAAGAAAAATACGGAAAAGGAAAATACATCAAGATGGAATAGAATATAATCTAAATAAGGGAAAATAAATAGAATGAAATAATCTACAATACTACATAATGATCCTACTGATCAAGTTCCTGAGTTTAAGTTTTATACTAGAAAAAAATTCAATCAGAGAAACCAAGACCAAATCCTTCACAGAATCAATATGAGACTTCGACGATTGAAACTGGAAAATTTGGTAATTCTTCTTCCATTCCTACTTCAACTATTCAAAATACTTTGTCAGTTGTGTCTGATCTTGATATTTCCATAGCCATTAGAACAGGTACTTGAAGTTGTACCAAATATCCTATTGCAAACTACATGTCATATCAAAATTTGTCAAATAGTCATAAAGCCTTCACATCTAAGATAAATGACTTGTTTGTTCCAAAGAATATACATGAGGCCTCAGCAGATCCAAATTGGAAAGTAGCAGTTATGGCGAAGATGAATGCTATAAAACAAAATGGGACTTGGGAAATAGTAGAGTTACCAAAAGATAAGAAACCAGTGGGTTGTAAATGGATGTTCACCATAAAATGCAATGCAGATGGTAGTATTGAGAGATATAAGGCTAGACTAGTAGCTAAAGGCTTCACTCAAATATATGGGATTGATTATCAAGAAACGTTTGCCTCAGTTGCTAAAATTAACTCTATTCAAGTGCTTTTGTGTCTTGCAGTCATGCAATTAAGATTGGTCACTTTACCAACTTGACGTAAAAAAATGCATTTCTGAATGGTGATCTCGAGGAAGAGGTTTGTATGGACTTACTACCAAGTTCTGAAAAAGATTTCGGATGCAGAGAAATTTGTAAATTAAAAAAATTCCTTTATCGCTTGAAATAGTCTCCTAGAGCTTGGTTTGAGCGATTTGGAAATGTTGTATCTAGTTATGGATTTATTTAGAGTCAAGCATACCATACTATATTTTATAAACACTCGAAGAATAATAAAATCTCAATTTTGATTGTCTATGTAGATGATATTATTCTCACAGGTGATGATGAAGCTGGTCTAGTTGATCTCAAGAAAAACCTTGCAAGAGAGTTTCAAATCAAGGACCCAAGATCATTGAAATATTTTTAGGGATGGAATTTGCAAGATTGAAGAAGGGCATCTTTGTTAATCAAAGAAAGTATGTTCTCGACTTACTTGAGGAAACTAGATTACTTTGTTGCAAGGTTGCAGAAACTCCAGTTGAACCCAATCTAAAGTTACAAGTAGCAAGAGCAGAAGAAATAAAAGACAAGAAACGATATCAGAGACTTGTTGGAAAATTGATTTATCTATCTCATACGCGTCCTGATATAGCATATGCGGTAAGCATGGTAAGTCAGTTTATGAATGCACCAAGACCAACTCATTTTGAAGCTGTTTACAAAATTTTGAGGTATCTAAAAGGAACTCCTGGGAAAGGCATTTTATTCAGGAGACATAATCACTTCAGATAAAAGTTTATATTGATGCAGATTGGGCAGGAAGTACTACAGATAGAAGATCTACCTCTGGTTATTGTTCCTTTGTGGGAGGTAACTTGGTTACTTAGAGAAGTAAAAAACAAAATGTGGTGGCTAGGAGCAGTGTTCAAGCAGAATTTAGAGCGTTATCATATGGAATTTGTAAGGGCTTATGGATCAAAAAGATACTTGAAGAATTAAAGATTCCTCTTAACACACCTATACAGATTTATTGTGATAATAAAGTTGTCATCTCTATAGCCCATAACCCAGTTCTACATGATAGAACAAAACACATTGAGGTTGATAAGCATTTTATCAAGGAGAAAATTGAAACAAATACAATATGTATTCTTTATCTTCCTAAATCATAACAAATCGCCAATGTACTAACCAAAAGACTCCCAAAGAAGCAATTCGACAAGTTGATTGACAAGGTAGCTATGAAAGACATTTTAAACCAGCTTGAGGGGGAGTGTTGGAATTTCTAATATTTGTGTAAATCTTTATTGTAAAAGATTTGGTCTTTATGGCTTTTATTCCTTTCCATAATTATAATAGGTTTTTCCCCTATATAAGAGGACCTATTAAAAGATTCTAGGGAAAAATAAAATAGAGAGAAAAAGAGGAAACTCTCAATCAATATATATTTTTCTCATATACACTGCTGATATATATACAAAAAAATATATTGACAGGAAAAATAAATAAATATCACTAACTAAACCCTAAAGAATAGGAGGTTGTTACTGACTAGTTCTGTTAACTAATTTTAGTTACACGCTAACACCCCCCCTCAAGCTGGATAATACAGATTGAACATTCCCAGCTTGTTAGTGAACTTCTCAAATAATGGTCTGAACAATGGTTTAGTGAGTATGTCTGCAGTTTGTTCAGTAGTATGAACATACTGAATCTTCAATATTCCTTCATCCACCTTTTCTTTAATGAAATGGCGATCAACTTCTACATGTTTCACTCTATCATGGTGAACCGGATTATGTGAAATAGATATTGCAGCTCTATTATCGCAGTAGTTAGTGATTGGTCCATCAGTTTTCATGCCAAGTTCCTCAAGAAACATCTTCAGCCACAAACCCTCACAGATTCCAAGAGCTAACGATCGCAGTTCTGCCTCTGCACTGCTTCTAGCTACAACGGACTATTTCTTACTTCGCCAAGTAACCAAGTTGCCCCATACAAAGGTACAATAACCAGGAGTTGATCTTCGGTCTTCAGCTGAGCCTGCCCAATCTGCATCTGTGAATAGTTCGACTCCTCTATGTGTGTTTTTCTTGAAGAGTAAGCCCAAACCCGGTGTTCCCTTTAAATACTTGAGAACTCTGTGTATTGCTTGCATGTGTATCTCGGATGGAGAGTGCATAAATTGGCTCACACAGCTTACTGCAAAAGCTATGTCTGGACGTGTGTAGGAGAGATATATTAGTTTACCAACCAATCGTTGATATCTTCCTTTATCAACAGGAGGATCTCCAGCTTTTGTTTCCAATTTTAAACTCGGGTCCATAGGAGTATCAACTGGCCTAGAGCCCAAAAAACCAGTTTCCTTTAGAAGATCTAACGTATATTTCCGTTGAGATACTGAGATACCAGTTTCGTTCCTAGCCACTTCCATCCCCAAAAAATACCGTAGATTCCCCAAATCTTTGAGTTCAAACTCTGCTGCTAATTTGTTCTTAACAGATTGAATCTCGGTTTTGTCATCTCCTGTAAGCACAATATCATCAACATAAACAATTAAAATTGTTAGTCCAGTATGTTGTCTCTTGAAGAAGAGTGTGTGGTCTGAGTGAGCTTGTTTGTAACCAAAGTTTAAAATAGCTTTCGTGAACCGACCAAACCAAGCCCTTGGTGATTGTTTTAACCCGTATAAGGATTTCTTCAATAGGCAGACTTTATTATCTCCATTAGAATTAAAGCCAGGTGGTAAATCCATGTACACCTCCTCTTCTAGTTCTCCATTCAAAAATGCATTCTTCACATCAAGTTGAAACAGTGGCCAATCATGATTAGCAGCTAAGGAAAGTAAGACTCTGATTGAGTTGATCTTTGCAACGGGTGCGAACGTCTCCTGATAATCAACTCCATGGGTTTGAGAATAACCCTTAGCTACCAGTCGAGCTTTATAGCGTTCTATAGTTCCATCAGACTTGTATTTAATTGTGAAAACCCACCTGCAACCCACTGATTTCTTGTCTTTGGATTTAGTAACAATCTGCCAAGTTCCATTTTTTTCTAACGCTGTCATTTCTTCCATTACTGCCTTTTTCCACTTAGGATCTTGCCACGCCTCTTGAATGGTTGTTGGTACACTTTCTTTGGAGAGTTGAGTTACCAGTGCTTGCATAGGAGTGGATAAGTGTGCATAACCCAAGAAATTGGAGATTGAGTGTTGAGTACAAGACCTCGTTCCTTTCCGTATTGCTATAGGTAAATCAATGTCTGTTAGTTCAGTTTCAGACACGGGGCTAATTTCATGGTCATGAGGATCCTCGGGTTCCTCTATTTTTCTAGATTCATCTCTCCTGGAATATGTAAATTGGTATGGTTGTATAGCACTTTTACCACCTGGAATGTTTCCTGAGGGAACGGAATTTGAAGTGGGAACTGGGATTTGATTTTCCAGGTTGGAAGACATGGACTTGGGAGACGAATTTTGAGCATTTGATTGATTTTGGTGAGCTAGTAGATTTTCTGGAGTGGACGAATTTGGAGAGAAAGATTGATTCCGGGAGAGAGGCGGATTTGAATTTGGAGAGGGAGAATCATGATTATTGGAGATATTTGTGGGAGCTAGTTCGTTGGAGATATTTGTGGGATTTGAGGATGGTGTAGGTTCCCAAAATAACTCAAAATCAGCTATAGTTGGCAATTTGCCAAAAAATTCTTCTGATGCCGAGATCCCCCCCTGAAGAAGTTTTTGGGTGAAATAAAATTGGTGCTCAAAAAAGGAAACATCATGAGAAACAAAATACCTTTTTTGAGGATAATAACAACGATATCCCTTTTGGGACGAAGAATATCCCAAGAAGACATACTCAAACAAACGAGGATCAAATTTACATCGTGCTGGAATTAAATTATGAACAAAGGCTTTGCAGCCAAATACACGTAATTCCAACTCAGAGAAAACTCGAGAAGATGGAAAATGGGAACGAAGAACAGATAAAGGTGTATTGAACTTGAGGATTTTTTATGGTTGTCTGTTAATTAAGAAACATGCTGTTAGGATGGCATCCCCCCAAAAAAGTTTAGGTAGATTTGCAGTAAAAAGTAATGAACGTGCCACCTCTAAGAGATGACGATTTTTCCTTTCAGAAATCCCATTTTGTTGAGGGGAATTAACACAAGAACTCTGATGTATAATTCCATGTTTGGAAATGAAATTTTGAAGAGTAGTGTTAAAAAATTCTGTCCCATTGTCTGATCTAAGAATCTTAATTGATTGATTGAATTGATTTTTGATCATATAAAAGAACTGCTCAAAAATTCCAGCAACCTCAGATTTTCCTTTAAGTAGGAAAACCCAACAGACACGTGTGTGATCGTCGGTAAAAGTAACAAACCACCTCTTATTTCGAAGAGTTGAAATTCGGGAAGGACCCCAAACATCACTATGAACTAAAGCAAAAGGATGAGAAGGGCAATAAGATTGAGACACAAACGGAATCCGTTGATGCTTTGAAACTTGACAAACAGTACAATGGAAGGATTCATTATTTCGAAATAATTTTGGAAATAACTGACGCAAATAAACAAAGTTTGGATGACCGAGACGACGATGAAGAAGCATTATTTTTTTATGGCGAGAGAGAGTAGTGGTAGTGCTAACAGCCGCTGTACTGTGAATCAAGGAGGAAGAAGTGCCAGAAAAATAGTAAAGGCCCGAGTGTTCCTTAGCATGTCCAATCATCCGGCCCGTAATCTGGTCCTGAAATAAACAACCATTAGACTTAAAAATGGCAGTAAGGTGTTGTGAAGCAGTAAGTTTGCTAATAGACATAAGATTATACTCAAATTGAGGAACATATAGAACATTGTGTAGTGAGAAATCCGGATTGAACATAATAGTGCCGGTACCAACCACACGTAGAACTGAGCCATTGGCAATCTCAATTGTTCGAGGCAGAGAACAAGGTGAGAAGTTAGAGAGTAAGTGAATTCTACCCATTATATGGTCGGAAGCCCCTGAGTCGACAATCCAAGGTTCGCAGTGTAAATCAGAAATTGTAGCAGGTCCTGAATGAGCCATAAGGGATGTAGTGAGAGTAGAGGACGACATCATCTTGGTGAGATGATCAAGCTGGGCCTGATTGAAAGGGGCAGCGGAAGGCGAACAAAGACTAGATTTGGCAGCGGCGGCAGCATGGCTAGACTCTGATACGGCCAACTGATAGGACCCAAGTAGTATATTAACAACCCACTAGGATCACCTCCAAGAAAATCAACCAATTAATAGTGCTCCAAAAACATCACAAATAAATCACCAATTAATCACCAAACAATCAACCATAAAATTTAGAGACTAAAATGCAAATAACACACACGATTTATACGTGGAAAACCCCTTCAATGTGAAGAGTAAAAATCATGGGACTTATGAGGATTCCACCCTTGTCACCTTCTCTTATTATGATAAAGTTGAGGGAAAAAGAATCCAAATCAGTCATACAAAGATTCACAACCCACCAATACTTTCATACCCAAGGTTCTGTCCAGCAATGATTATGAACAAACCATAGCTTAAAACGACGATCCAACCGTTCAAAACGAGACCCTATGTGTCTCCAACAGGCGGACCAAATATCAGCAAAATCCAACGGTTGAAACTCTGTAAATCGACAACTTTGTGAACGTTGTTGCTGAAAATTCGAATTGCACTGCTCTCCCTGCTTCTTTCCGTTTTTTTGTGTTTTTCTACTATTGTCTCTTTTCTTAGGTCATCTCATATCAAAGAAAAAACCCTAATTTAACCACAATTGGACTAAACACATAACTCGACATATTGGACTCATAAACACAAGTTTAAAAATAAACTCTTACTTGTGCAACAAGTGGGCTGGACACCTACAACAAAATTTTGATACCATCCTGCATATTAGACCATGTTAGAATGATTATCTGTCAGCTCGACCTTACTTTTTTTTACACTTTTTGGAAATCTTTATTTGATTTCTTTTATCAATGCGTTGTATTAGAACATGTATCTCATGGAATTTTATACGTTAATCAGTTCAATTTTATTTTAAAGCAATATCTATATGTAGTATTCTATTTTATCTTTTATTTCATTAGTTTGAAAGTTGATCAAAATAGGAATACGAGTAATAGAACAATCAGATGAAGGGAGGATTGTTTTTGGTCAGTTTAGGCTTGACAATACTTGTGAGGGAAGTGACAAGTACCTCAAGTATTTCTTTATGATTCCAATTCTTTCGTCTTCATCTGTTATATCTAATATTTTAGATGGAGGTTTCAAGTACCTTGAATGCTTGGGAATTATTATATATTTTTTTTAATTTCAGTTCTCTAGTTTTTATTGACTCGAGTATTCTCAAGAGGCGAAGGAGGTTTCAAGGACGTCGAATATACTTGGTGAGTTTGTTTAGAAGAAGATAGTAATACGTTATTGATGTAGCCGAAGGTATGAGTAATTCAAAAAGTATATTATGATTTAAACTGAAGGCAACCAACCTTTAAATAGGCTTTTACAATGGGCCTATAATGGGCTTTAGAGATTAACAGATAGCACATGCTAGTCACATGGCCAAGAACCTAAACAACTAACTAACGGCTACATCAGACTTTCCTCGCTCAACAAAAATAACTCGACCTCGAGTTAGGTAATAAACGGCCAAAAAGATGCAACATTTCTTCCTGAGAAATAGATGTAACTATTTGCGTGAAGCAGATTAGTCCACCAATCTTTAATGAAAAAGCCACTAACAAATTTATCTTGATGGTTCCCGTTGGCAGTCGCTGGCTTCTCTCCAATGCCAATGTTAGAATCTATGTGTTCTTCGCTAGAGCTTTCATTTGCAAGAAAATTTTCAACAGCATCTTCACGCTTCACATAATATTTGTCTTCTTTGGTCATTTGCAGGATTCCAAGATGATTCCAAATCTGGGCCAGTGCTTGGTATCCAGCAAAAAAACTCCTCTTCCTCAACTGTCCATATAGGATATGAGACCTCTGGTTCATTATTTTAACATCATCCAAAGTTGAATTATTATGTTGGCCATTCTCTATAGGGTTCTGGAAGTGGTTCCTAAATTCATGATTACTTCCCAAGAAACCTTCTCTCACAAAATCAATCATACAATTATTGTTGAATTCTTGTAGCATTGGTCGGCATTCTTGATGGATTCTTGGAGGCAAATCTACTTCTTGGACCATTCTTGGAGGCAAATCTACTACTTGGACCATTCTTGGAGGCAAATCTACTTCTTGGATTACTCTTTGTTCCATTCCTAGCTTTTCTTGCCACTGTCTTGTTTTGAAATCAGCTCCTAGCTTTTCTTGTTTTGAATTCAACTCCCTTGTTCCATTCCTAGTTTGCATCATCGGGTTTGTTGATTGTTGATCCGGTTTAATCCCCAACTTCTCGCAAATTATTCCTAAGGTTTTCTTGATCTCACCCACATCATTCTTCAAGATTTTCACATCTTGTTCAACCGACAACAAGAGTCTGATGTAGCCGTTAGTTAGTTGTTTAGGTTCTTGGCCATGTGACTAGCATGTGCTATCTGTTAATCTCAAAAGCCCATTATAGGCCCATTGTAAAAGCCTATTTAAAGGTTGGTTGCCTTCAGTTTAAATCATAATATACTTTCTGAATTATTTATACCTTCGGCTACATCAGTTATCAAAATGTGTACCTTTGAGCTCAATATAACAACGTTCCACACTTAGATTTTGTGATGCATCCTTTAGAAGATCATCTTTCTTTGAGTTGATTGTATGGACCAAAAAATTTGTACAAGACTCTTCAATGATATCGACATTAAGTAGGGAGGCGTTTGGATCTTGATAATACAATGTAACCTGGTCCTTTTTCCAAATGTAAAGTTTTGAAAGTGGCTTTCAATTTAACAATATTTCTCCAAACAAACATCCTATTTATATAACTCCAAAGTAAAAAATCATGATCCTATAATACTCGAAAGTAAAAAGTTCGCATTCCTTTTCAAAAAAATATAATAACTCCCATACCATGAACCTATACAAACATGTATAAACATTTAACCCACCTTTAAATCTATTAATAGCACTCCAAGTGAAAAGTCGAGATCCTATAACACATCCACTAGTTGGACACTTACCGAACACTTGTTAGCACAAATGATATGTGGCAAATACTAGTTATAAAAAGCCAATATAGGTCCATATTGAACACTTGTTAAGTATAATAAATAAAAAGATTACTAAACAACAAAAATAATAAATTTGAAGCGTGAAATACATTAAACTCATTTTTTAAGCATACAAATGCATAAACTTATTAATTTTGAATTTCCTTCTTATATAGAAATGATGTATATTTTACTAAGCGTGTCCGTGTCCTAAATTTAAAAAAAATGACGTGTCACCGTGTTTGTGTCGTGTCGTATCCGTATTCGTGCTTCTTAGATGATGTATCAAGAATGAAGAACCATGTCCAATTCCCACATCAAGCATTCTGAGTAATTGGGCAATGGTAAAAAATTATAGAAAAAAAAAAAAAAAACATCTCCTATCAGATTTTGAAGCGAGAACATCTTATTTGGCAATCAGCACACAACCTACACTAAACGAGCGTCACAATGAACGATGGGGGGGGGGGGGGGGGTAACTAGGCATAAATTAAAAACCTCACGTAGAAAGATTCTCATACCTGATGGAGCCTTCAATTCTTCAACAGCTTGTAACTTCTCCTTCGTCTTCTGCAATTCAGATTTTAAGGCCTCTATAGTCTGTTTTGCCTCATTATCCACAGCAAGAGTATTCACCATTCGTAAAACCTTTGTATTTGTTGAGGAAAAATCACCATGTCCTAACTGTAAGAGAAAGAAAGACAAAAAAATTACCATTCAATTAAATTTGCCATAAGACAAAAGCATGAGGTTAAAAAACTTTTAGAAAATTACAAAATCCCACCCCCGAACTATATAGTAGTTACAATCACACCTCAAACTTCCAATTTTATCAATCATGCCCAGTCGCAATTAAACCTTTATGTAAACACTAAAGGTTTGAGAGAATCAGAATAATCTATTCCATTTACATAAAAGATATATATATACAAGTGTACAAGGTTAACCCTAAGTAGGAGAATGTAAAAAGACGATAAAGGACAACTCTATATAATTACACTTATTATACTAATATAATAACTCTAACACTCCCCCTCAAGTTGGAGCATATATAATTGTCATGCCCAACTTGTTAAAGAGATAATCTATTCGAGCTTCATTTAGTGCCTTTGTGAAGATATCACCTAATTGCTCTCCAGTCTTCACATATCCTGTTGACACCAAACCTTCTTGTATCTTTTCACGTACAAAGTGACAGTCAACCTCAATGTGTTTAGTCCGCTCATGAAATACCGGATTAGATGCAATACGAAGAGCTGCCTGATTATCACACCACAATTTTGTCGATGTTGTGATATCAAATCCCAATTCAACAAGAAGTTGAGGTATCCAGACTAATTCACATACAGACTGTGCCATTGCTCTATATTCTGATTCAGCACTTGAACGTGACACCACATTTTGTTTCTTACTTTTCCAACAAACCAAATTACCACCCACAAATACACAATATCCTAAAGTGGATCTTCTATCTTCTCTAGATCCTGCCCACTAAAACCTGCACAGTCAGCATCTGAGAAGCATTCAATGTTCATGTGCCCATAATCCTTATATAATAAACCACGTCCAAGAGTTGCCTTCAAATAACACAAAATGTGTTCCAATGTAGCCCAATGATCAATTGTAGGAGAAGACCTAAACTGACTCACAATACTCACTGAATAAGCTATGTCAGGCCGAGTCACTGTAAGATAATTGAGTTTGCCTACTAACCTTCTATACCTTTCAGGATCTTTAAGTAACTCTCCCTCTTTCGTAAGTTGTAAGTTTGACATCATTGGGGTACTACATGGTTTAGCCCCTAACTTCCCCGTTTCAGTCAACAAGTCAATTACATATTTTCTTTGTGATAACAGGATCCCTTCTTGCTCCTTATTACCTCAATTCCTAGAAAGTATTTCAATGTTCCCAAATCTTTTGTATGGAATTGACTATGGAGAAAAGTTTTGAGTGCTTGGATACCTAATGTATCATCGCCAGTAATAACAATATCATCAACATACACAACCAACAAGATAACACCATTTTCAGATCGCTTATAAAAAACAGAATGATCTGATTTACTTTTCCTCATTCCAAAATTTACAACCACCTGACTGAATTTTCCAAACCATGCTCGTGGACTCTATTTTAATCCATACAAGGATTTAAGAAGACAACATACCTTTCCGTTCTCCCCCTGAGCAACAAACCCTGGTGGTTGCTCCATATACACCTCTTCTTCAAGATCACCATGAAGAAAGGCATTTTTAATATCAAGCTAATGCAAGGGCCAATGATGAATGGATGCCAACAAAATGAACAACCAAACAGAAGCCAATTTAGCAATGGGAGAAAAGGTATCAGAATAGTCAACTCCATAGGTTTGTGCATAACCCTTGGCAACAAGGCGAGCTTTCAAGCGAGCCACAGATCCATCCGGATTGACCTTGACTGCCTAAGAAGCACAGACACGGACACGCGACACGCTAGAGACACGACACGGACACGACGACGCGCCAATTTCTAAAAATATAGGACACGACACGTTGGGGACACGCTAATTTTTTTATTTTTTATTTTTTATATATATACTATATGTATATATATTGTCATAGTAATAGTAATACTTTTACTTCTAAATAAATCTAACCATACAAATTTAACATAACAAAACAATATATGTTTAATTAATAATTTAATATTTAATACTTAAACCCAACCCTTGAAATTTTATTTTAAATTATAAAAAGCCCATAGCCCAACCCTTAAATTTTAAATCATAAAAGGCCAATAGTCCAACCTTAAAAGCCCAAGCCCAGTCCATGTTTATAATTTAAAACAATAAAACTTAAAACCTAAAACCCTAGTTGCCGACAGCTACTTTCTCCCTTCTTCAAGTTTTCTTTTCCCGCTCATGTTTAGGGTTTCCTGTCGTTCTACTGAAGCTTGCCGACAACTCAATGGCTCTCTCCCTCCAAGTTTTTTCGATTGCATCTCTCTCCCTACCATTCCTCCTCCCTATTTTTCTCCTCATTCCACCTCTCATCTCTCCCGTATATGATTTCTCTGTAAGTTTTATTTTTTTTATTTTTTTCAAAGTAAACAAAAATGCTTAGCATCCTTGGCGTGTCCGGACGGTATCCCTCACGTGTCCAGACGTGTCCGAAAATTTAAAAAAAAAAAAAATTAAGACACGCAATTTTGCGTGTCCGACACGTGTCAGTCACGTGTCGGAGCGAATCCGTGTCGGATACGTGTCTGACACGGACACTTCATACTTCTTAGTTGACCGCAAATACCCACTTACAACCAATAGACTTCTTTCCTACAGGAAGTGAAACTAAATCCCAAGTACAATTTTCATCTAAGGCATTCATCTCCTCAACCATTGCAGCACGCCAACCAGGATGAGACAAAGCTTCATGAACAGTCTTAGGAACAGATACCGATTGCAAGGATGCAAGAAAAGAACAGGTAGAAGATGACAAATGATTATGTGAAACAAAATTGGAAATAGGATAAGTGCATTGACGTTTACCTTTACGAAGAGCAATGGGAAGGTCATCGCTCGTTCCTGGATCCAATGACGAAGAAGCCTCTGGTTCAGGGCATGTAACTGAAGGGGGTGGTCGTCGAGAATAAACCTGAGTAATAGGTGGACGAGTAGAAACAGGTATAGAAGGCTCACAAGAGGAGAAAATGGTATAGACAAGAAAATCATCATCTTCCTCATTACGCTCCCCCCTTAGGCTTACTTGAAGGTGAGGAAAAGAACGAAGAATCCTCAAAGAAGGTGACATCAGGAGAGACAAAATAACGATCAAGACTAGGACAATAACACCGATACCCTTTTTGAACATGAGAATAACCAAGGAAGATACATTTTAAGGACTTGGGATCAAGTTTGGTGAGATGAGGACGACCATCCCAATCAAAGCAAATACAACTAAAGATTTTGGGAGGAAGAGAGAATGAAGGTTGTGTGGGACATAAAATACGATAAGGTATCTCACCCTTAAGAACTGAGGAGGGCATGCGATTTATTAAGAAACAAGTTGTGGATACAACATCAGCCCAAAAATACTTTGGAACATTCATTTGGAACATTAAGGCTCTTGCTGTTTCGAGGAGATGACAGTTCTTTCTTTCTGCAACCCCATTTTGAGATGGAGTATCAACACATGAGGATTGATGGAGGATGCCATGTTCATCTAAATAAGAATTAAGAGCATGAGAGAAGTATTCTTTAGCATTATCACTCCGTAGAACTTTAAGAGAACCGTTAAATTGAGTTCAGATTTCAGCATGGAAGTTACGAAAATGAGAAAGCAACCTAGAGCGATTTTTCATTAAATATAACCAAGTTACACGAAAAAAAATCATCGACAAAGGTAACAAAATATCTAAACCCTCTCTTTGACTCAATAGGACAGGACCCCAAATATCAGAATGAACTAATTCAAATGGAGCATTAGCTCGTTTAGTTGCACGGGGATACAGACTCACACGATGGAACTTAGCAAACTGACATGACTCACAAGCTAAAGAAGACAAAGAATGAAACTGAGGACGAAGACTCTTCAATACTGAAATAAAAGGATGAACCAAACGACAATGATCTTCAAATGGAGATGACACTTTAAAACATGCAACGACTGTTGATATTTCTGGTTCAAAGATGTAAAGACCTCTAGATTCACGCCCTTTACCAATAGTCCACTTCGTCGTAAGACCTTGAAATAAGCAATGACCAGGAAAAAATGAGACACAACAATTAAGGTCACGAGTGAGTTAACATAAATCAAATTAAAGGAAAACTGTGGTAAACTCAAAACGGAAGACAACGAAAGTGAGTTGGTAAGTCGAACATTACCTCTATATTCAGTGGTTTGTCCAACTAAAGCATTGTTAAACTCAGATGGCAATATCACTGGCGACCGCTCTGTACGAAGTATCCGAGTGTAAGCATCTTCCAACGATGAAATGTCTGAACTTGAGAGAACTTGATCTTTAGCTGTATCATATTTCGAAGCAAGACCAACTAAAAAACTCATGATAAACAGTTGTTCTGCATATGCTCTTTTGCACTCCATAAAATAACTCAGCAGAGACTTCTCGCCTTGATCAGGTTGAAAGAGAGTCCTACATACATCAAATATCCGACTAATGTTTCCTTTCCCAGAGTAAAGAAAATCTAAATATTCCAAGAGCTCTTTGACTAAGTTACAGTGATTAACTAGCCCAATAATTGCACTCTCAATAGAATTTTTTATTTGTAGAATTAAGTCGAGACTCAACCATAGCCAACTCTTCTTAGTATCATCTTTTGGCGATGATTCTAAACTCAGGTGGTCATCCATATCAAGACTCCGAATATAATGATGAATATTCGACCGCCAAACATAAAAATTAGAATCATTCAACTTATGTTCTGTAATCTTGGATACCATTGGAATCATCTCAAACAACCCCATTCAACTTGTGGGGTTGTGAGTTTGCCCGCTTTGTCTGGAGCCGCTTCTTTGAGATCTTTGGGTATAAAACATTGGGTCAGCGGCGTTGCAAGGAGTTGATCGAGGAGTTCCTCCTCCATCCGCCATTCCGAGAGAAAGGAAGATTTTTATGGCAAGCTGGTGTTTGCACCATTTTGTGGGGTTTGTTTGGAGAGAGGAACAATAGAATCTTTAAAGGGACTGAGAGACATCCTTGTGAGGTTTGGGATAATATTAAATTTTCTGTCTCTTTATGGGCCTCTGTTTCTAAGGCTTTTTGTAATTACACGCTAGAAACCCTTTCTATAGTTGGTTTCCTTTGTTTGGGGCTTGGTTTTTTTGGATGCCCTTGTATTCTTTCATTTTTTCTCAATGAAAGCCCGATTTTTAATAAAAATAAAAAAAAAAAACAAAAACAGACCAAAAAATAGAGCTCAAATCTGAATCCCACAAACCCTAGAATTCTGTTAGGCCCTTAATTACAAAAGTGTATGCTATAAGGGGAAAAAAGGACAAGTCTCAGGGTAGTTAGAAGTAGTGTGGAATCGTGGGAAAGTGGGGGACTGACTGTGGTCTTGAGAGAGAGGGTGAAACTGCAGGAGTAACTATCCTGGGTAGTATAGGTTACTGTCTTTGTTATGTTTATGTTTTTTTATGTGTAATTTGGCTTCTAGCTTAGTTGAGGGGGAGAGTTTCCAGCACTCTTGAACTTGCTGGTGATTTTGTACTGCCTATTTGGCTTGATTTCCCTCTGTTTATCAATATATTGTAAGGGATTCTTTAAAAATTGGTATCAGAGCCCTACATCAATCCTGGGGCGGTGGTCGAAAATGATGCAGAAGAAAATGGAGGAGCGATTAGAGACAAACTCACGAGAGATGTTTGAGATGAAAGCAGGGATCGAAGAAGCCATGAAAGATGTACGCAAAGCGATTGCAACTTTGGCCGCGGAAGTTGCACTCCTTCGACGTCCTGAGCCTTCAAAGGTCTCAGATGGATCGATTCAAAAGTAGAAGGATACAGTCGAAGCAAGGGAGCACTCCGACACTAGCAACCGGGGGGGTGGTCAGCCTCAACACGTTCAGGGGGAGGAACCTGCCAGCGATTGTCACAAGTTTAAGAAGGTCGAAATGTCGATTTTCGGTGGAGATGACCCAGATAACTGGTTATTTCGCGCCGATAGGTATTTCCAAATCCACAGGTTATCAGAAATTGAGAAACTAACTGTTGCACTGATCAGTTTGGAAGGAGTGGCGTTGAATTGATACCGGGCGACGGAAGAACGGGAACCATTCAAAGATTGGAAAGACTTGAAACTCCGCTTACTTAAACGTTTTCGGAGGAAACAAACGGGCCCGGTTTGCAGCCACTTTTTGGCCGTTAAACAGACTTCTACGGTTATGAAGTACTGTCAAGAGTTCGAGGCCCTGGTGGCTCCATTGCCTCATTTGACTGATGAAGTCTTGGAGAACACGTTCATGAATGGCTTAAAACCAGTAATGCAGGCTGAGGTATGTTGTTTGCGTCCTGTAGGGCTCGAGGACATGATGGAAAAGGCCCAATTAGTGGAGGATCGTGAAACCACGCGGGAGGAAGAATAGGGGCCTCGGACTATTCGCACTAAAACTCAACCTGAGCCCAAACCGGACTTCGACCTACGGCGGGAGGCCACACGACCCTACGAGGCCCACCAGACACGAACTATTACATTGGCCAATACTACTGCTCCTAACCCTCGTAGAGAAGGGTTAAACGGATGATTGATGCTGAGTTTCAAGCGCGAAGAGACCAAGGGATGTGTTTTAGATGCGAGGAAAAGTACACCGTGGGTCATCGTTGCAAAGCTCGTGAGTTGCGCACGTTGGTAGTGCAGGCCAACGATGAGGAACTGGAAATTTTTTACGAAGATTACCCGCCTCCACCTGACGAAGTCGAGAAAACAGAGGAGATGGAGGACACTGTCGAATTGTCCCTTAACTCGGTGGTGGGATTCACTAGACCTAGTACGATAAAGATGAAAGGAAAGATTGATATGGAGGAGGTGATAGTCTTGATCAATAGTGGGGGTACTCACAACTTCATCACCCAACGGCTCGTTGATGATCTGAAGCTTCCCCTCACTGCAACAGCCAATTATGGGATCCTCATGGGTTCAGGACCTCCTGTCCAGGGTAAAGGGGTTTGCAAAGGCGTGGTACTGTCACTGGGGATCTCACAGTGGTCGAGAATTTTTTGTCGTTGGATCTGGTGGGAGTTGATGTGGTTCTTGGAATGCACTGGCTTCATACGTTGGGAGAGACAATGGTGAATTGGACTACATTAACTATCACCATTGAGTGGGAGGAAGGAAATGTGGTGCTGCAGGGCGATCCTAGTCGAACCAAGACTAGAGTTTCGTTGAAAAGAATGATGAAAAATTGGGATGAGAACGATAAGGCTACTTGGTGGAGTTCAAGTCATTAGAAGCACTTGTGGATTTTGCTGAATTCGCTGCTATTGCTCCGATGGAGATGGTTCCGGACTCCACCAAGCAACTAATAGATCAGTACAAAGATATTTTCCAACTCCCAGATGGTCTGCCTCCGCACAGAGAGATTGACCACCGAATTCACATGAAAGAAGGGGCCCAACCAGTCAATGTAAGGCCATATCGTTATCCCCAAGTTCAGAAGAATGAGATCGAACGTATGGTTTCAGAGATGCTACTGCTCGCATGTATTATTCGGCCAAGTGTCAGCCCATTCTTCAGTCCTGTCCTTTTGGTGAAAAAAAAAGATGGAAGTTGGCGCTTTTGTGTTGATTACAAAGCCTTAAACAGCGTAACCGTGCCTGAAAAATTTCCCATCCCAATGGTAGAAGAGTTGTTGGATGAATTACATGGTTCACGAATCTATTCCAAGATTGATTTGCGGTCGGGGTATCACCAAATCCGTGTTCATCCTGAGGACACAAAGAAAACGGCTTTTCGAACTCACGAGGGCCACTACGAGTTCTTGGTGATGCCTTTCAGACTTACAAATGCGCCTTCAACATTTCAATCCTTGAACAGCGTCTTTAAGCCGTACCTTCGTAAGTTTATTCTGGTTTTCTTTGACGACATCCTCATTTATAGCATGACATATGAGGATCATTTGAACCATTTGACCGTGGTCTTTGATGTTCTGAGGCACAATCAATTGAAGGCCAACATGAACAAATGTCAGTTTGTCCAAACTCAGATTGAGTATTTGGGACATTTAATCTCAGCGCAAGAAGTGGAGGCTGATCCCAAGAAGATTCGTGTGATGGCTCAATGGCCCCGACCACAATCATTGCGTGATTTGCGAGGATTTCTTGGTTTAACCGGATATTACAGGCGGTTTGTGTGTAATTATGGGAAGCTAGTGGCGCCGTTAACACAACTGCTTAAGATTGGGGCTTTCGAATGGGGAGAAGCAGCGGATAACGCCTTTGAGCAGCTTAAAAAGGCTATGATGACATTGCCCGTCTTAGCTTTACCAGACTTCTCACAGTTGTTTGTCGTGGAAACCGATGCTTCGGGCACGGGTCTTGGGGCGGTCCTAACTCAGAACAAGCGGCCAATAGCTTATTTCAGTCATACACTACCAGCTCGTGCCCAACTTAAGTTTGTATATGAGAGAGAGTTAATGGCAATTCTATTGGTGGTTCAGCGTTGGAGACCATATTTGTTAAGCCAAAAATTCGTAGTGAAAACTGACCAAAAGGCTCTACGGTATCTGTTAGACCAGTGGGTTATTCAACCTCAGTACCAGAAGTGGTTGTCAAAATTGCTTGGCTATGATTTTGAAGTGCAATATCGCCCCAGTCCAGAAAACAGAGTGGCTGACAACCTTTCGCGCGTTCTTCCAACTGTTCAGTTACATCACCTGGTGGCTCCGACCATCTTAGATGTGGGAATAGTGAGCAAGGAGGTGACCCAAGATGCCAAGCTGATGGGCATCATCCAACGTCTGAAGCAAGATCCTGATAGTGTTCCAAAGTTTGAATGGGTTTAAGGGAAACTACTCGACAAAAAGCGATTAGTTCTTTCCAAAACTTCTTCCTTAATTCCCTCCGTCTTGCACACTTTTCATGACTCAGTGTTGGGGGGACATTCCGAGTTTCTAAGGACTTATAAACGCCTCACCGGTGAACTATATTGGGAGGGGATGAAGGGAGATGTTAAAAAGTATGTGGTTGAGTGCTTGATCTGCCAACAAAATAAAACATTAGCTACTTCACCTGCTGGTTTGTTGCAACCTCTCGAGGTGCCATAAAGAATTTGGGAGGAGATCACTATGGATTTTGTGGAGGGATTGCCCAAATCGAAGGGTCTGGATACCATCTTAGTCATTGTGGACAGACTGAGTAAGGCGGCCCATTTTGTCTGTTTGAAACACCCCTTTACTGCCAAGGATGTAGCTGAACTGTTTGTGAAAGAAGTGGTACGTCTCCATGGGTTTCCCAAGTCAATTGTCTCAGACAGGGACAAGATTTTTTTGAGTAACTTCTGGTCTGAGCTCTTTCGATTGCAAGGCACTAAGTTGTGTCGAAGTACGGCTTATCATCCACAATCGGATGGACAATCAGAGGTGGTCAATAAGGGGGTTGAGTTGTACCTGAGATGCTTTTTGTAGAGAGCAGCCAAAAAAATGGAGTCAGTGGATTAGCTGGGCGGAGTATTGGTACAATACAACTTACAATAGCGCCATTGGAATGACCCCATTTCAAGCAGTCTATGGCCGAGAGCCGACTCCGTTGTTGACCTATGGTGACATGAAGACTTCGAATGCTAACTTGGACCATCAACTTACAGAGCGAGATGCAATGATAAAAGTCCTAAAGGACCACCTTCACAAGGCACAAGAGCGAATGCGGAAGTTTGCTGATCGCAAGAGGAGGGAGGTGATTTTCGAAGAAGGAGATTGGGTGTTTCTCAAAATATGTCCATACCGACAGGCCTCAGTGGCCAAGAAAAGAAATGAAAAACTGGCTCCTAAGATTTTTGGACCCTATAAGATCACAGCTATCGTGGGAGCAGTCGCATACAAGCTCGAGTTGCCTCAAGAATCGATGATCCACCCTGTTTTTCATGTGTCCCAGTTGAAGAAAGCCTTGGGAGATCATCAACCAGTTCATGAAGGACCACCAATATTGACGGAAGATTTTGAATGGGTAACTTATCCAGAAGATGTATTTTCAGCCAGCCATGACTTCACAGAAGTTTTGATAAAATGGAGGGGACTTCCCGAGCATGAAGCCACTTGGGAGAAGTGGGGAGAAATTCAGAATCAGTTCCCTACCTTCAACCTTGAAGACAAGGTTTTCAATCGCGTTGGGAGTAATGTTAGGCCATTAATTACCAAAGTGTATGCTCGAGGGGGCAAAAAGGACAAGTCTCAGGGTAGTTAGAAGTAGTGTGGAATCATGGGAAAGTGGGGGACTGACTGTGGTCCCGAGAGAGAGGATGTAACTGTCCTAGGTAGTATAGGTTACTGTCTTTGTTATGTTTATGTTTTTTTATGTGTAATTTGGCTCCTAGCTTAGTTGAGGGGGAGAGTTTCCAGCACTCTTGAACTTGCTGGTGATTTTGTACTGCCTATTTGGCTTGATTTCCCTCTGTTTATCAATACATTGTAAGGGATTCCTTACAAATTCCAAACAAAATATGGCTTTCAAACACAACAAATCAACCTCAATATGACCCAAATCAGCACACCACTAGAAAGAGGGGTCCACGTTGAGCTGACCCACAGAAAATGGAGCAAAAGCGGCGGCGCACGCACGTACACACGCAGGCGCGTGAATCTGGCGCCAGATCTAGTGGCACTGCGTGAGGTCCACGCGCAGAGCTTTTTCGGATTCAGATTTAGAAGACCAATAGATCGGCGAGTGGTCTTTCTTTTGTGGTGGGCGGTGACAAAAAACTCCTCCAACAACAGACCTAAACGGCGGCGGCAATGATTTCAGGCGGCAGATTCTGGTGGCGGCGGCGGTGGTTTAGGGCAGCAAACGTTTCAGTCAAACCAAAACCCTCAAAGGTGTTCCAAACCAAAACCCCAAAAAGGTATTCTAAATCAAACCCTAAAGGTTCACAAATCTCCAACGAGGCAAAACCCTAATGGC
This sequence comes from Luffa acutangula, assembly GCA_036850905.1. NCBI lineage: Eukaryota > Viridiplantae > Streptophyta > Magnoliopsida > Cucurbitales > Cucurbitaceae > Luffa > Luffa acutangula. The sequence goes on along the minus strand of CM072099.1, from coordinate 47,713,093 downwards.
TCTAATACCATGTAAACACTAAAGGTTTGAGAGAATCAGAATAATCTATTCCATTCACATAAAAGATATATATATACAAGTGTACAAGGTTAACCCTAAGTAGGAGAATGTAAAAAGACGATAAAGGACAACTCTATATAATTACACTTATTATACTAATTTAATAGCTCTAACACTTTAAAAATTGCAAAATGCACAAACTACCACCCCCAAACTCTAAGGCTCCATTTACCTCCCCGTAATCGTAAACAAGGAATTGCAATAAGAATTGTGGGACTCACTTGATTACGATTGAAGGTGTTTACTGTTGGTTTCTGTATTTTATATTTGTTTCCTTAATTAGAGTTATTTGTTGTAATTATATTGTATTTATTTGTGTATCTTTTCCTTTTATGTAATTAGGTCTTTCTCTCCTACTTAAGTAAGGCCAATTTTGTATTTAGAGATTATTATTCAGATTATTGAACAAAGAAATACCTTTTGCACATGGTATCAGAGCAAAAGAAAGCTAAAACCCTAAAATATCTAACCTAACCCTAGCCGCCACAGCTACCGTCGTTTAAGTCGCCACTGTCCGCCTCTTACCCAACGTCACCATCCAACTCCCACCCAGCCGCCGCCGTTACATTAGTGCAAGACGATCCGCAGCCACGAAATCTATTACTGTTTGACTAAGTCGCGACCCACGACCTAGACTCCTCGACCCGTGATTTTGCTTCATGATCTGAACACTCGCGTCGCCTCTGCAAGTCAATCCTCTATGTCCACTCCGTGACCCGCGATTTTGCTCCGTCAACTCCGGCCACTCGTCTCTGGCTTTTGCTCGTTCAGCTGGCATATATATTTATATTTTCGGTTTTGTTGGGGATGTTTGATAGGTGTTGTTGTTACTTGTTTCTCATTGAAGTATCAATTTTTTTGGTGTATTTTCCTTCACAACTAGTTCTCCACTCTCCAAAATAGTAACATGTCCAAAGAGAAATCATTGATGACTAAAATCTCTGACTCACGTACTCATCCTACTGTCCAAATTACAACCATCCGTCTTAATGAGGATAACTTTCTACTTTGGTCCCATGGGTTATAGACTCCGGATCATCTGACCATATGACTAGTTCCTCCCGTCTTTTTACCTCATACTCTCCCTTGTATTGCAATGAACAAATTCGAATTGTCGATGGTAGTTTTACTTCCATTGCAGGAAAAGGAACTATCTGTTTGACTAAAATTATTACCTTAAAATCTATTCTCCATGTTCTTAAATTAGCTTGTAATTTGTTATCTGTCAGTAAAATTTCTAAGTATGCTAATTGTAGTGTTACTTTCTTTGAAACTCACTGCATCTTTCAGGATCAGGACTCGGGGGAGATGATTGGGCGTGCTAGGATGCTTGATGGTCTCTACTATTTTGATGATTCTCCAACTAGTGATAAAAAAGCTCAGAGCTTGAGTAGTGTTAGTTCTTCCTCTGTTAAAGAAACAATCATGCTTTGGCATCGTAGGCTAGGACATCTCAGTTTTTTTTCTATTTAAAGTATCTATTCCCAAACTTATTTAAAGGAATTGATTGTTCAATTTTTCATTGCAAAAGTTGTATTTTTGCAAAAAATCATCGTGCCACATGTTTGCCAAAACCTTACAAGGTTTCCAAACCCTTTTACTTAATTCATAGTGATGTTTGGGGTCCTTCAAAAGTTTTGACTCATAGTGGAAAACGTTGGTTTGTTACTTTCATTGATGATCATACACGGTTAACTTGGGTTTATTTGTAGCTAAAAAATCTGAGGCCAAAGATATCTTTATTCGTTTTTACAGTATGATTGAGAATCAATTTCAAACTAAAATCCGTATTTTACATTCTGATAATGGGACTGAATACTTTAACACATATTTAGAGGATTTTTTTAAGAATAAAGGAATTTTTCACCCTATTGTGATACTCCATAACAAAATGGGATTGTTGAGCGAAAAAATAGACATTTACTTGATGTTGCTCGTGCTATTATGTTTTAATGTTCCTGACTATTTGTAGGGAGACGCAGTCCTTACCACTACTTATCTCATAAACCGGTTGCCTTCTAAGATTTTGGCCTTTAAAACTCCTCTTGATCAATTTAGGAATTTGTATCCCACTGTTCGTTTGTATTCCGATCTACCGATAAAAATTTTTGGGTGTATTGCATATGTTCATCTTTCTAGTCCTTCTCAGTCTAAACTTGATCCTCGTGCTGTTAAATGCATTTTTGATCCTTTGACCAAAAAATACTTTGAAAGTATGGAATTATTGTTTGTTAATTTTCAAGGGTGCTCCTACTAGTCCAATAATTGAGCCAAAGAAAGGAGTTTTTGTTAATTTTGAAGAAAGATAAAGATATGTGATTCAATTTTGAATATCATCATGGTATTAAAGTTGTTGAGAACCACCAACATCTGATGTAGAAATTTGAACGTCGTGCAAAAGGGAAAAACAGAGGACAAAACCTCACATCAGAGGCATCAAATTCTATCAATTTTGTTTGTTGTACTACAAGGAGTCAATTTTTCAGAAGTCAATAGCTCCAAGACCCGGTAGACGAAGAATGTCAAATCCATTTGAAATTCAACGCATTCAATTTTTCCCTTGCAATTCAGCAAGGTTTATTTACGCTTTTTTTAGCTCAAAGGTGGTGGATTGTGCAGACACATTTAATTCTTTTTCCTCACATTTAGAGAGCTTCATTGTCTCTTTCCAAGTTCATTCGAAATTTTAATTCTCTTTCGGGCATCAATCTTACTGCATCCGAGAATCTTGCGACCAAATCATAAGTCCCACCGGGGGTTTGTTAGGTGGATAACTAAGAAAACTCCAAACACTAATATATTGCAATATCGAAATGGAACTACAATATAACAATAGCCTTTCTGAAAGGCTAACTCTCTTCCAAAGTCCCACTATGAGACAATACCAAAATTCTCCACCCTCTAAGGCTCCCTAACTTCCCTATTTATAAACAAGGAACGACCAAGACACCCTAGCTAATTACTATTATACCCTTACTACCATTCTAATACTATTCTCCATATATTCCTAACCAGTACTCTCACATGGTTATATTTTAAACAAAAGTCACGAAGATGTTTTCATGGTCAAATCCTCAACAAATAACCACATACAAGGCAATATTACAACTAGAACTAATAATGGTGTAGAATATGTGTTAAAAGTTAGAGAAGTATTTTATTTTAGTAGTCATGTGCATGCCACATGCTATAACTACTTTTAGTTATTCCCTTTGCCTATTTAAAGGCAAGAGATCTTCAATAAAAGATATTCATTGATTGTTTATTAAAATTGGTCTTCGGCTCCACCATATTTTGGTATCAGAGCGTGTGATTTTGGGCGCTTCCTCGATGACATCCAAGAAGGTCTCAACCAGTGTGGGTGGAGACTCAACATCGACGGGCAAAGAGGCGGAGACTATCACCATCCTCTCACAACAAGAAACGACTGCACGCTTGCTATCAGTCGAAGATGATGTGCGTGAGATTAGAAAAATCCTAGAGATGATGTGCGTAAAGATGGGCAGCAAGATTGGACAGCAAGTTTCTGAATCTCAAGAACGTGAGAATGTGGAAAAAATGCCACAAGAATTTCAGAAGGAAGGTGTTAGAACTAAATATTGGCAAGATAGGCAAGTTTTTTTTAGGGAAAATCATCTCAAGAAGTGGTGACAGCACCAAGATTTCTCCAAGAAAAACGTTCGGGACTTCAAGAACTCAATCACAACCCTTTGTTTAGAAGGCAGATCTAATGGGGTGGAGATATTTCAAGTGAGGAAGAATATGAAGAGATCCAAAGAGAGGTGCCAAGAAATTTTAGACACCATCAGCATCAAGAAAGCGACTTCAAGATGAAGATAGATATTCCAACCTACGGGGGGGAAAATGGACATTGAGACCTTCCTCGAGTGGATCAAACATGTGGAGAATTTCTTTAGTTATATGAGTACACCCGAGACCAAAAAAGTCAGGTTAGTAGCTTTAAAATTGAAAGGTGGAGCTCAAGCATGGTGGGATCAATTTTGATAAATTGACAAAGATATGGTAAAAGACCGATCCAAAGTTGGGAAAGGATGAAGAGATTAATGAAAGGAAGATTCTTGCCGATAAATTTTGAACAAATCATTTACAATCAGTATCAAAATTGCAAGCAAGGTACAAGATCGGTTCTTGAATATGCTGAGGAATTTCATCATTTGGGTGCAAGAACTAATCTTGTTGAAAATCAACATCTAATAGCAAGATTCTAAGGTGGGTTACAATATGACATCAAGGAACAACTGGCATTACAACCTATTGGACATCTGAACGAGGCCATTTTCGCTGCAGCAACAATTGAAGAACAAATTTCAAATCGATTTAAACGAACCTATTCAAGAACCATGGGAGATCAAGGCAATCCATTTAGTAAAGCTATGACAGAAAACAAAATGGTTCAACAGAATAATGTAAACAAAGGCAAACAAGTGGAAACTAATGTTTCCCGAGAGATCAAGAATTCAGAAGGATTGAACAACAAGCGAGCTTCCAGTACATACGCCAGGCCAACCCTTGGTAAATGCTTTCGTTGCAATCAGACCGGTTCCAAATCGATTTAAACGAACCTATTCAAGAAGAACCATGGGAGATCAAGGCAATTCATTTAGTAAAGCTATGACAGAAAACAAAATGGTTCAACAAAATCCTGTAAACAAAGGCAAACAAGTGGAAACTAATGTTTCCCGAGAGATCAAGAATTCGGAAGGATTGAACAACAAGCGAGCTTCCAGTACATACGCCAGGCCAACCCTTGGTAAATGCTTTCATTGCAATCAGACCGGTCATTTGTCCAACGAATGCCCTCAAAGACGGACCTTTTTAATTGCTGACAATGTGGATTATCAAGATGATGACGATGAGCATGACACAGACGACAACACTGATTTTCTTGAACCTGATGAAGGGGAGCCAATTTCCTTAGTAATTCAACAACTCCTTGCTCCAAAATCTGACCCAAGCTACCAACGCCACGCCTTGTTCAAGACTCGATGAAAAATTCGCAATGTCATTATAGATAGCGGAAGCACGGAAAACGTGATGGCTACTAAACTTGTTTCCACCTTAAACCTCCCTTTACATCCACATCCCGCACCAAACAAGGTTAGTTGGATCAAGAAAGGAGGAGAAGCTCAAGTTACTCATACAAGCACAATTCCATTGTCTATAGGGGCAAGCTACAAGGAACAAATCATTTGTGATGTCTTGGACATGGACGCTTGCCATATCCTACTGGGTAGACCTTGGCAATACGTCGTGCAAGCAAAAAGGACGGGATAATACATACGAATTCTTATGGATGGAAAAGAAAATCGTTCTTTTGCCCTTAAATTCGGCAAAGCAAGCTTCTCCAACATCTAATCCTCCAAAGAAAGCGTAGAAGCTGAAGAGATGGCGGAACGAATTTCAGCACTTCACAGCCAAGTCAGGGAACACATTGAAGCCCAGACTGCAGCCTACAAAACAGCAGCCGACAAAAAGAGAAGCTTCAAGGATTTTCAAATTGGAGACCTTGTCATGATACACGTCCGCAAGAGCAGATTCCTTGTCATGATACACGTCCGCAAGAGCAGATTCCCTGTAGGCACTTATAACAAGCTGAAGCAAAGAAAGCTTGGCCCCTTTTCGATCATTGACAAATATGGCGACAATGCTTACAAGATCGATCTCCCTGAAGATTATCATATCAATCCAACATTCAATGTCGCTGATTTATACGCTTATCAACCACCAGATGATTTTAGTTTAACTACTTAACTCGAGGACGAGTTTAATCTTTTGGGTGGGGATGCTTGGTGTAGTCGAATATGTGTTAAAAGTTAGAGAAGTCTTTTATTTTAGTAGTCATGTGCATGACACCTGTTATAACTACTTTTCGTTATTCCCTTTGCCTATTTTAAGGCAAGAGATCTTCAATAAAAGATATTCATTGATTGTTTATTAAAATTGGTCTTCGGCTCCACCAAATAATCTCAATGGAAGAAGCTATTTTTCCCTTTTCCTTGCTCCAAAGAAGATCACAAAGGCCATTGAAAAACTGTATAGAACTTTTCTTTGGAAATGAGGCTTAGACAAAAGAGGTCATCATCTGTTAAAATGGTCACACATTCAATCTCCTATGGGAGAAGGTGGTTTGGGCCTTTATGACATTCACAAAAAGAATATCTCTCTGTTGGCCAAATGGAATTGGAGATTTTACAAAGAAAATGATGCTCTTTGGAGGAGACTTATTGCTACAAAATATGGAGTCTCCAAAAATAATCTCAAGCCTAGTAAACGCTCTCTTGGCACATCCAAGGGACCATGGAAATTCATTCAAAAGATGCAATACCTGATTTACAACAACATTGAGTTAAAAGTAGGAAAGGGAGACAAGACCATGTTTTGGGAAGATGTATGGCTCAGCTCATCAAATCTTCGGTCAATGTTCTCCAGAGTCTATGACCCATTTGGTAGAGGATGTAAGAAGACAATGATTTTGATTACCTGAGGCTGACGCAGCAATAGTTGCAATAGGATTCGAGGAAGATGATGCTTGCAATGATTCCTGATACAACTGGAATTTAGCAAACTCATCTGCAGAAATGGAAACTGACTTCTCAGGTGTATCACTGGTGGAAGCAATCTGAGCAAACTGAGGCCTATATCCCCTACTTAACAACTTTCTACACTCACGTTTTATATGGCCAGGCTTCCGACAATAGTTGCATACAGTCTCCTGTCGCCGATTATCATAACTAGTTCTCTGAGTATTAGTGTTCGTTCCTTGATGAACCCTAGAGTCATTATTTTTACTAATCAAAGAACTGTTAGATTGAGGGACAGACGAACTGATTTGAGGACTTTCAATACGGAGAACTCTACTGAAGACTTCTTCTAAAGTAGGAATTTCAGAACCAGAGAGAATTTGTGATTTCGCCATCCCAAATTCAGGTTGAAGTCCATTCAAAAATATCATGACGGCCATCTTTTCTCGCTGAGCTTGTTGAACCTTTATATCAGTGGTAAATGGGAATAACGTACCAAGCTCTGCACATGTATTCTTAAACTGCATGAAGTAATTTGTCACTGATTGTTCTTTCTGAGCTGCATGAAAGAAGGTCATGGAAACATCATACATTCTGTTAACTTGCTCTTTACCTGAGTATAAAAACTCTGTGAATGCTAGTAGTTCTTTCACTGAATCACAATGATTAAACAAACCAAGTATCTCGTTTTCTATAGAATTCTTTATACCCAAGTACAAGCGAGCATCATCTCTAAGCCAAACCTTCTTCTTTGTGTCATCCTCTGGCGGATCCTCAGTGATATGGTCATCCATCTCAGTGCTTCGTAGATAAAACCGAATTGTACGACTCCATTCATAGTAATTGGAGCCATTTAGCTTATGTTCTGTGAACTTCGAAGAAAGGGGAACTCCATTAGATATGACCAAAGGTTTCAGCTCAGCCATTGGTAGCTTAAAACCGCTGAAAAACTTCAATAAACCACAAAAACAGAACTGAATCGCAAAAAAAACAGCTTGATACCGAAGAAAACTACACAACCCGAGACCAAAAAATGTGATATTCTGAAATCTAATCACACAGGCTGGCCGGAAATCACGAGGCGAGACGAACCCAGGCGGCGGAAAAAGAAACGGACGGCCCACGCGCCCTCACGCGCCGGCGCGTGGCGGCGGCTGCAGATCCCTTCGGCGGCGCGTGTGTCATCCTCTGGCGGATCCTCAGTGATATGGTCATCCATCTCAGTGCTTCGTAGATAAAACCGAATTGTACGACTCCATTCATAGTAATTGGAGCCATTTAGCTTATGTTCTGTGAACTTCAAAGAAAGGGGAACTCCATTAGATATGACCAAAGGTTTCAGCTCAGCCATTGGTAGCTTAAAACCGCTGAAAAACTTCAATAAACCACAAAAACAGAACTGAATCGCAAAAAAAACAGCTTGATACCGAAGAAAACTACACAACCCGAGACCAAAAAATGTGATATTCTGAAATCTAATCACACAGGCTGGCCGGAAATCACGAGGCGAGACGAACCCAGGCGGCGGAAACAGAAACGGACGGCCCACGCGCCCTCACGCGCCGGCGCGTGGCGGCGGCTGCAGATCCCTTCGGCGGCGCGTGTGACTCACGCGCGGCGTTTTCCGACGATCGGCGACGGCGCTTCCACTCTCCTGACGGCGGCGCTCCTTCCTAGGTAGGTGGTGACGACAAACGGCCACTCAAACGAGGTGACTCAAACTACAAACCCTAACCCTAGAGGAAAACCCTAGCCGCCAAGGAGAGAATTCTAAAACCCTAGACGCTCTGATACCATGTACAAAGTATTAGGGAAAAGTATATCTCATTATTCACATAAGAGAATAACACATATATATAGGAATACAAGAAAACCCTAACTTAAGGAATGTACAATTACGATAAAGGACATAATAACCAAATAACATATATCATAACACCCCTCTCTTTACAACCTTTCTCTTAAAAAAGAGGCTCACATTGAGGATTTCTGGAACCTTTTGGCTGGAGCTTAGAACCATCATCTGAGAAGAAATCTAAATGAGGAAGAAACCTTGGAGTGGGCTTTGCTGCCTCACAATCTAGCAACTTTCTCCTTTAAAGATGAGGGAGATTCTTGGATATGAAATCTTGAAAAATCTGGAACTTTTTCTACTGGATCTCTTACAAAAAAGTTGGCTACCAGTGCAAACTTCACAAATGTCGATCTCTACAGTCAATTATGGAAATATCCTATGCCAAAAAAGGTCAAATTTTTCATTTGGGAGCTCAGTCATGCTTGTATTAATACTTCATATGTTATTCAGCAAAAATCTCCATGGATGGTCTTATCTCCAAGTTGCTGCTGCATGTGCATCAGAGGACATGAATCTCAGATCCACCTTTTTAGCATATGTTCTTTTGCCTCTGCCTTTTGGGACTTCCTCCAGCAAGCTTTTGGATGGCATTCTGCTAGACCGGGTGATATCCTTACTCTTCTCAAATCATCTATCATTGGGCATCCTTTCAGAAAAGAGAAGAAATTTCTATGGCACAACTTCATATATGCTTCTTTTTGGAACTTATGGCTGGAACGAAATGCCCGAATCTTCAATGATAAGTCCCAAAACATGTGCTTTCATTGATTCTACTACTTATCTTGCTTTATATTGGAGTAGTCACTCCCCTCCTTTTTGTAATTATAGTTTATCTTCCCTATTGTCTCATTGGAGATGTTTTTTTGTAATTTCTATTAATAGGTCTTCCTTTTGTATCTATTTTATGCATCAATGAAATGGTTTTTGTTTCCTATAAAAAAAAAATGGAAGGAACGGAAGAATTACTTATCTCACACAAATCCAACCCTAGCTACCATTGATATATATATATATATAAAAGACGTGGAATGATGAAATAATATGGTTATGCTATGGTTAATTAATTCTATGTGCTTATAAAAATGAAAGAGCTTTGCTACTTTCCAGCGGGATTTTGGAAGCTACACGTGAAACATACTCTCAGCACAAGAATAAGTTTGAGTCATTCTTTGAAAGCCACAGTCGGAAATGCATGACAGATGCAGCAAAGTACAAAAAAATAATGAAAAAGATAAAAGTTTTCAAATTTGTACTTGGGTCTCAACAAATAACTAGATGACGTACATCGCCAGATCATGGTTTTTTTAAAAATAAAAAAAATAAAAAGGAAAAAAGAACTCAAACCTTCACTAAGAACAAAGATGAAAGAATATAAAAAAGAGTACAAAAAGATGGTCTAACAAAAGGACCCAAACGAAACAAAACTAACTATGCAAAAACAAAGGCTCCAATCTAAGACAATAAGACCTAATTCTAAAGATATTTAGGGACCAATATATATTTAGCCCATCATATGAATTAGTCTATTGGAAAGAAATAGGTGTGTACTATTTCAATATTAATCAAAATGGTTAGAATTATGGTTCTTATTTATAGCAACAATTATGTCTTGCTGTCAAAGATGTTTGAGATGTTTTAATCATAAGTCTGTTCGATATAGCAATATTGGGATGGTTATTAGTTAAAGTTTGATGCATTATTTTTTATGGATTGGTTGGAATGCATTCCTAGCTTTCATCAAACCTACTATGATAAATGTTTGTCAGTCTACAACATAATTTGCAAAGATATATCACCATTTATGTTCATGTCTATAAACTATTTAGTAAAAGACTGCTTCGTGTCTATATTTGTGCCAGAAAGGTGTGAGGTATCCTCACAATGATTTTATTGATATCAAGAGAAAGGCTAATCCCAACAAGGGAAATACAAAACTCCTCAGCCTATTCGAGAGGGCTGATAATCTCTCCCTTTCCCACTAGCTCAAAAGCTATCACTCAGAAAAAGCACAAAAACAACTATTCACAATGATCAGCATATAATGCCCACAGGCGGGCCCTACACCCAGTGCTCACTCCCATTCCCAACTAACTATGCAGGCCTACATTTCCTGAAATATCCTTTTTGCCCCTTCTAGAATACGTTAGGATAATTGGAGGCCTAACATCACCATCCGGGGTCAGTTGCACCTTGTCCTCAAGGTGGTATTCAGGGAATTGCTCCCGGAAGCTTGAAAGCAGAAGCCATGTCGCCTCATGTTCTGGAAGGTGTTTCCAACTGACTAAGATTTCTGTTTCCCCACTAACCTGGTTCTTGCGTCAAGCAAACACATCGTCCGGCTCCGATTTCCATTCAAAGTCTTCCGATAATGGAGGTTGGATAGTCTGTATCGGTTTGGAAGCTCCCAACTGCTTCTTCAACTGCGAAACATGAAATACGGGATGAACTGTCGTTGACTGGGGGAGATCTAACCTGTAAGCGACTTTACCAATCCTCTCAGTAATTCTATAAGGGCCAAAGTACTTCGGAGAAAGCTTTTCATTCCTTCTTCGTGCCAAGGAAGTCTGCCGATAAGGACGTAATTTCAAGAACACCATGTCGCCCTCTTCGAACTCCACCTCCCTTCTATGCCTGTCCGCGAACTTTTTCATACGCTCTTGGGCCAGACGCATATTTTCTCTTATAACTCCCAATGCCACATCTCGATCTAACAGCTGCTGTTCTAAGGTTGAGTTGGTGGTGCTCTGTTCTCCATACGATATCAGAGGGGGTGGTGGTCGACCGTACACTGCTTGAAAGGGGGTGATACCAATGGAGATGTGAAATGTGGTATTGTACCAAAATTCAGCCCACCCAAGCCACTGCAACCACTTCTTTGGTCGCTCACCACAGAAACATCTCAGAAAATGCTCTACGCATTTGTTCACTGCCTCGGTTTAACCGTCGGTCTGGGGATGGTAGGGGGTACTTCTCTTCAATTTTGTACCCTGCACTCTGAATAATTCAGTCCAAAAATGACTTATAAAAATCTTATCCCTATCCGAGATGATGGACTTGGGAAACCCGTGGAGTCGTACTATTTCTTGTATGAACTTGGCCGCTACTGACTTGGCTGAAAAAGGGTGTTTAAGTGCAAGGAAATGACTATACTTACTCAAACGATCCACGACCACCAAAATCGCATCACACCCTTCCGACCGTGGTAACCCCTCGATAAAATCCATGGTAATGTCTTCCCATATACGCATAGGTACTTCTAATGGTTGGAGCAACCCCGCCGGAGATATTGCCATGGACTTGTTCTGCTGACAGATCACACATTCTTCCACGTACTTTTTAACATCCGTTTTCATTCCGGCCCAATATAAGTCCCCTGTCAATCTCTTGTAGGTGCGTAAGAACCCCGAATGGCCCCCCAGAACAGAGTCATGGTATAACTGAAGTATGGCAGGGAGTAAGGATGAATTTTGTGAAATCACTAACCTCCCTTTGTACTTTAGAACACCTTGCTGAAGAGAAAATTTGGACATATCGTCGGGGTCATCTTGAAGGCGCTTGACGATGGCTTGTAATTGCTCGTCATTCCTTACCTCCTCCTGTAAGGCTTCGACATCGATTATGGCCGGTACTGCCATGTGGGCTAATTGAGCTAACGGAGGCAGCCTTGAGAGTGCATCTGCCGCCTTATTCTCGAGCTCGGGTCTGTATTCGATCTCAAAGTCATACCCCAGAAGTTTCGACACCCATTTCTGGTATTCCGGTTGAATGACTCTCTGCTCGAGCAAATGTTTCAATGCTCTCTGATCCGTTCGCACCAAGAATTTCCTCCCCAATAAATAGGGACGCCACCTTTGGACTGCTAATACTACAGCCATAAGTTCTCTCTCATAAATTGATTTAGATTGTGCCGAAGCTGAGAGAGTATGGCTATAGTAAGCAATCGGCTTTTGATTTTGATGAAGCACTGCTCCAAGGCCCGTACCCGAAGCATCCGTTTCCACCACGAAAGGCTGACTGAAATCCGGTAAAGTCAATACAGGAATCGTCATCATGGCGTGCTTTAACTTTCCGAAAGCTGTTGTTGCGGATTCATCCCACTGAAATCCTCCACTTTTTATTACTTGATGCAACGGTGCTGCGATGCTGCCATAATTTGCCACAAATCGCCGATAATATCCTGTGAGCCCGACGAAACTACGTAACTCCCGTAGATTCTGAGGAACCGGCCATGCTACCATGGCACTAATTTTCTCCGGATCCGCTTTCACTCCTTCCGCTGAGACCCAATGTCCCAAATACTCGATGTTTTCTTTGGCAAAATCACATTTGTTGCCATTCACGAACAGTCTATTGTCTCTCAACACATTAAATACTACTCCCAGATGCTTCAGATGCGAGTCGTAATCAGGGCTGTAGACTAAAATGTCATCGAAAAATACTAATATGAACTTACGCAGAAATGGTCGGAAAATTCGGTTCATCAGACCCTGGAACGTTGCTGGGGCATTTGTCAGACCGAACGGCATGACTAAGAACTCGTAATGCCCTTCGTGAGTCCGGAAGGCTGTCTTGTGTATGTCCTCTTCATGAACTCTTATCTGGTGGTATCCTGATTTTAAGTCGATTTTGGAATAGATACTCGACCCATGCAGTTCATCCAACAGTTCCTCAATCACAGGTATAGGGAACTTATCTGGGATGGTGACATTGTTGAGCGCTCTGTAATCTACGCAGAACCGCCATCCCCCATCCTTTTTCTTAACTAACAAAACTGGACTGGAAAATGGGCTACTGCTCGGTCGAATAATACTAGCCATCATCATTTCCTCAACTAACCGTTCTATTTCGTCTTTCTGTACCCTGGCATATCTGTAGGGGCGGACATTCACTGGTTCCGTTCCTTCCTTCAACTGAATTCTGTGGTCTACCTCTCTCGAAGGCGGTAAGCCTGTCGGGGTCTGAAAAACATCGGCATATTCTTCGATCATACTCCTCACTGAGTTTGGTAAATCTACTGCGAGCCCTAATAGTTCTGGAACAACCACTAAAGTGTGGCATTCTACGAGGAACCCTTGATCATCATTTTCCCAATCCCTCACCATTTTCTTCAGGGATACTCGAGCCCGAGTCAAGGAAGGATCTCCCTTGAATTCCACTTCCTCCTTTCCGAACTTGGCTTTCATCGATAATCCACGCCAATCCACTTCTGTAATACCGAGAGTGTATAACCACTGCATTCCCAAAATCACGTCAATAGAGGCCCCTAATTCCAACGGTAAGAAATTTTCCACAATGGTGATATCCGCCACTCGGATGGACACCGCTTTACACACGCCTTTACCTTTAACTGCTCTTCCTGAGCCTAGAATTACTCCGTAATTTTTCGTCACCGTGATCGGCAGTTGCAATTCATCCACTAGACGTTGGGCGATAAAATTGTGTGTGGCTCCACAGTCAATTAGAATCACCACAGCTTGGTTATCGATCTCCCCTTTGATCTTCATAGTTCCTGGAGTAGTGAACCCTATGACTGAGTTCAACGACAGTTCGACCGCCTCAGCAACTTCGGCCGATTGCATGGTCACTTGCTCTTCTACTTCAGCCTCTATGATCTCTTCTTCTTCACTTTCGCAATCATGTGTCAACATAACGTTTAGCTCTTTCATCTTGCACCTATGACCTCTAGTAAATTTCTCGTCACACCTAAAGCATAAGCCCTTGTCTCTCTTCGCCTGGTATTCAGACTTTGAAATCCACTTGGACCCTCCTTCCCTTCGAACTGGGGCTTGCGTTCTTCCACTTGGCAGTTGAATCGTACGGGTTTGCATGTTTTCGTTAGGTTTTTTGTCCCTCTTTTGGGCTATTCTGATTGGGCCTTGGGCTGGAAGAATTCCCCTTCTGATAACTTCCAGTCCGGCTGACCCCTAAACGGGCCTGTTCTTTATCTTCTTCCAACTGGGCCTTCTTCATGACATTATGCAGCCCACTGGTCTCCCAACATTCTACCGCTGCCCTAATGACTGGATCCAATCCGTTGAGGAACGTTGTCTCCAAAACGTCATCGGTCAGGTGAGGTAACGGCGCCATTAGAAGTTCAAACTCTTTTCGATATTCTCTTACTGTTGTTACTTGCTTGACGGCCAAGAATCGACCCAACACGCTGCCCTGTTGAACTTCACGAAAACGATGTAGTAATTGACTTTTAAAATCCTGCCATGACGTGAAGGGTTCACGTTCTTCTAACCCACGATACCAATTCAGGGCTTCTCCTTCCAGGCTAACTACTGCAACCACAAGTTTTTCATGATCGGTAACTTGGTAAAGCTGGAAATACCTGTCGGCCCTAAATAGCCATGAATCTGGATCATCGCCTTTAAAAACAGGCATCTCGACTTTCTTGAACTTGAGCCGTTCGCTGCCGTTCGCTCCAATGGGCTCCTTCTTCACACCTCCCTCCTCTTCCGGAGTTTGGTTGCGAGAGGGACTGCTACTTGTATTCGGCGTGGTACTCTCTTCCACTTCCTTCCCTTTGGATTCTACATTTCCGGTGACCTCTGATGAAGACGGTTTCATTCGCCAATGCGCCATCTCACTTGCGATTGCTGCCAGAGCTTTCACCGTTTCTTCGGACGTCTGCGACAGCTTGGCCAGGTTCCTCTCAATCGCCGGAAGTTTCTGAACCTCTTTCTTGATTCCTTCCAGCTCGCCGTCGGTGATGTCTAATCGTTCTTCAATCCGTTTCTGTGCCATTTTCCCTAATTTTCCCAGGATGAACTTGCTCTGATACCAACTTGTGAGGTATCCTCACAATGATTTTATTGATATCAAGAGAAAGGCTAATCCCAACAAGGGAAATACAAAACTCCTCAGCCTATTCAAGAGGGCTGATAATCTCTCCCTTTCCCACTAGCTCAAAAGCTATCACTCAGAAAAAGCACAAAAACAACTATTCACAATGATCAGCATATAATGCCCACAGGCGGGCCCTACACCCAGTGCTCACTCCCATTCCCAACTAACTATGCAGGCCTACATTTCCTGAAATATCCTTTTTGCCCCTTCTAGAATACGTTAGGATAATTGGAGGCCTAACAAAAGGTTCATAGTATTGAAGACCAGAGAGTCAAGAAAATTCATGAACAAATTAATTAAGAAACTTCTCAACTTATGCGAAGCCTATATAACAATAAATAAATAAACCCACAAACTAATACAACAAACAGAATGGAAGCGAAGTCAAAAAAAAAAAAAAAAAGGACTAACAAGACTATGGCTCAAATACATACGTTTTACTGAAAATATCTTTCATCACAAGAGAATTACAACTTGAAAACGTATAGAGTCTAGAACTATTTTTAATTATTTATGATCTGATTATTTGCAATCCTTACAATAACTGTTACTTACCTTTGACTCCAATAGAGAAATTTCAGAACGAAGCCGATCAGAATCCCTCTCCAATGACTTTATTCTTTTTGCTTCATTATTTAATCTCTCATTCAACAACCTTATCTCATCATGTTGTCGGCTATTAACCTCTTTTTGCTCATGTAAATTACTTTCTAATTCTTTAATATACCAATCTTTCTTTGCAAGGGTTGAGTCTAGCTCCTGTAAGATCAAACAAGCCACAGACGAAGACCATCAGAACACTATCATGAAATAGCTTGTGAAACAAATGATAACGTGGAAACCTGAGAAAGAGTTCCACTCGCTACTAAAGCCTCTGCATCATCATTTTTCAGACTTTTCAATTTATCCCTTTCTTCAGTCGCCATGGAGAGCTGAAATTTACAAATACTTGTTTTAAAAAATATAATAATCAAAAATATAAATACTAGTTTCTCTTATTTCTATACATCTATTGTTTTCTATGGACACTAACAGTAGTTATAAGAAAAATACTACTGAAACTATTTCCACATACTAACAATAGGGCACCCACAAGTGTCCAAATGATAAACGCAAGTATTACAGTAGGCTAACTGTAGGCATAAAATCTTTTTAAATAAGAATAAATAAAAATAAAAATAAAAGCAACAGAGACGTCCAAAAACGTCAGAATTTTTTGAGAAGGCAGATAGAGATGGTACAAGATAGAGGTGAAAAACCTTAAACAGATATGAACACTGTTACTCATTTGCTAATTCTAGGTTACTGTAAATTTAATTATATAAAATACTAACACTCCCTCTCACCTATGGACTTGAAAATTTGTAGAAAGTATAACAAGTAGAAAGTAATAATTATAGGGAAGAAAATGTCATTATAGGGATTCGATCACAGGACCTTTCACTCTAATACCATGTTAAACGACCGCTGAACCCCAAAGCTTAAGTTTATTGGTTAGAGTGAATTTAATTATATCAATATACCAACCGAAATAGATACAATTGTTAAGACAGAGGAAGTGATAATCAACATTTAAAGTATAATTTTAAAGTGTCTTTATAGCCTTTAATAACAAAAGAGTTAAGCAATTTTCCTTTTCTTATAGCTGTTAACAAGTGGGAGGCAAACTAGTAATCATAAGATTCCTTTCCTTTATTGTCATATTGTGCACACAACAACTTCCGGGATGGGCAACTGTGTAGGTTGGTCTTTCAACATTGCACTCCTAATCCAACTTTTTTTTTAGAACAAGAAACGAAAACTTTCATTGATATAATGAAAAGAGATTAATGCTCAAAAGATAGAAGCTCCACAAGGCCACAAGGGAGTGAGAAAAAGTAGAGAAAACTGAAACATAAAGATAAAAATTACACGCAGGAAATAAAAGCATTCTCATTAAGATAAATGTCCTGAATGGAATGATTATCAAAAAGCTTAGAGAGAACACCATGAAGACGCTTTTAAATGAGTTGAGTCGAGTCAATCGAACTAAAGGAGATGAGAATTCTGAAAAAATCCTTTCGTTTCATTCTATCCACAATCCTAAAGCAAAGCTTTGACACAACATCAGACCTTAAAATTTTAGAGTTGATGCCAAATACGGTCCGATTAAAATAGAGGTATGATTGTCCCCATGGAAATTGAACCAACAAGCCTGAGAATAAGAACATTCAAAGAAATCTCGGCCAAGTAGGAAAAGACACAAACGGATGGCATGAGATAATGAAAAGAGAGCTTCGATCGGGGCTTGGGAGCTTTGTATCATAAGACCCGGATAGAACGACTAAAAGAGTCTACGATAATAGTAAAGAAGAATGGGGATAGGGGATCCCCCCGGAGAATTCCTCTAGAAGCCCAAATCTTCTCGCTTGGTCTTCCATTTATCATAATTGAGAAGTTCAAATTCTCACAACAGCCTAGAGGCAAAACCTTTAAGAAGCAAAATGTAATAAAGGTAATCCCAATCAACTGTCATAGACTTTTTTCAAAATCAACTTTGATAATTGCTAAAAGTTAATTTCTCTATTTCTTAATCTTCACAAAAATACAAAGGTCCTCTAAATAGAGGGAGGGCAAACCCTAATACATAAAAGGAAAGCATACACGAGAATTTACAAAATAATTACAGCAAATAAATCTAATTAAGGAAAATATAAAACACATAAACCAACAATAATATACCCCTTTTTCCTTCAAGTAATATGGTCATCCACCACTTCATTAGCAATAAGGATAGCATCCATAATTTTCCAACCTTCAACGAAGGCCATTTGGGACCCATCAATCGTACAAGGGAGAACTCTTCTAAGTCTCTGCGGAAACTTTAGATATGATTTTGTAAAGAGAAGAAACAAGGCTACTAATAGGCCTAAAATCACTCCCCTTGTTAGCCACCTTCTTTTTAGGGATTAGGCAAACATAGGTCTCATTGGTAACTTTATTAACAATGCCATTTTTTAAACAAACCTTGGAACACCTTAAGAATTTTCTCTTTAATGATATTCCACGCCTTTTTCAAAAACTCGCCAGTAAAACCATCTGGGCCCCGTGGCTTCACTCCCCAATTGATTGATAGCCATACAAATCTCTTGTTCTTGGAACGATCTTTCCAGCCACGCAACTCTCATGGGGATAGGCCTCAGTCTACTTCATCAAGGACATACTGATGCCTCCCATCCTCGAAATACAGCAAGTGGTAGAACTCTATAATTTCCTTCTCAATATCTTCTGGTTTAGACAACAACCCTCCTCGACTGGTGGTAAGGGTGGCAATGTGAGTTTTACTCGTCCGAAAAGACAGTCCATCTGTGGAAGAATTTAGAATCGACATCCCCTTCCTTGAGCCATTTTACTTTCATTTTCTGCAACCATATCCTTTGCTCTTTTAAGATCATGTCCGAAAGTTTGGCGTTTAAAACCTGATTAGTATTTCCTCTCAAATATTTCATGAGCGAACTAAACACATTGAGGTCAACTATCATTTTGTATATATGAGAAAATACGGCAAGGTTTGGTATCCACAAGATATGTGAAGACTAGATAGCAATTTTGTTTTTGAACAAGAAACGAACTTTTCATTAAGGAAATGAAAAGAGACTAATGCTCAAGAAAATACAAACATGGGAGTGAAAAAGTAATAAGGAACAACAAAATAACAAAAATACAGCAACTAAAAAGAAATAAATACATCCTAATGAAGATAAATATCAAGAATAGAATACGCGGCAAAGGATTTGGAAAGTGTGCACTAGGAAGACACTTTTAAGCTAGCTGATTCGAAGCACTTGAACCATGGAAGACTTTTATTATAAAAAATTCTTGAATTTCTCTCCAACCATAACTCAAACAAAAGGGCTTTGATCGCATTAGACCAAATAAGAAAAAGCTTCAATGGCAATGAAGGGCCTAAGATAAGCTAAATCACACTGTCGTTTGTATTTGAAGAGAAAACTCATCTGATCTTGAAAATCGAAAACAACTTAAACCAGCAACTCAAAGAATAAGGGCAACCAAAGAAGATATGATTGAGAGAATCCTCATCCACATAACAAAGAGAGAAAATTGAAGGCATATGAGTGATAAAAGGAAATTCCGTTGTAGGATTTTGATGTAGCCGATTAAAGGCTTTTAGATTTCTTTATTAGTCTTTGTCATGTGTTTGGCATGTGCTCCTAATTAGTTAGTTAGTTAATCCTAACCGCCCTTGTAAAGCCTATTTAAAGGCTCATAGCCTTTAGTTTTGATCATTAATAATATTCTTGAGGTTATTCATTACTTTCGGCTCCATCAAATTGGTATCAGAGCGCTCGATTTTTTGGGACGCTTTCACCATGACGACCAAGAAAGTCTCGACTAACGTAAGTGGAGACCCATCTTTGGTTGATAAAGAGACGGAATCTACCCCCGTCCTCTCACCACAAGAGACAACTGCTCGCTTGCTGTCAGTTGAAAACGACGTGCATGAGATCAAGAAAATACTAGAACTAATGTGGGAAAAAATTGTCCTTCAGACCGAGCAATTAGCTTTGAATCCAGCAGCGCAAACTAATTGGGCAAGAGAAGCACAAAACCGTCTGGGAGAAGGCAGCAAGTCGAAAGACCAACAAGAAGGCAGAGTAAAAATTCATCAAGAAAGGCATCCTGGCGAACAAAAGACAGCACAAGACTGGAACATAGCTCCAACAAAGGCTCAAGGATGGGACTTGGTTCCAAAAAGATTTCAAGAATGGGATACAGCTCCAAAGATCAAGATTGGGGCATGGCTCCAAAGAGGTTTCAAGAACATAATGAAAATCCTTTATACAGGCAACATCAAGATTGGACAGATTCATCAAGTGAGGATGATGAAGAACCAATGCATTTTCAAACGGAAAGGAGAAGAGATCAAAGAATTCCCTACCACCAGCAAGAAAATGATTTCAAGATGAAGATCGATATACCAACTTATAATGGGAAAATGGAAATTGAATCATTCTTGGAATGGGTGAAACATGTGGAGAATTTTTTTAATTACATGAATACACCAGATAGCAAGAAAGTTAAGTTAGTAGCTCTTAAGTTGAAAGGAGGAGCACAAGCTTGGTGGGATCAACTTGAGTTAAACCGACAAAGATTTGAGAAAAGACCAATTCGACGGTGGGAAAGAATGAAAAAGATGATGAAAGAACGGTTCCTACCAGCCAATTTCGAGCAAATTCTGTACAACCAATATCAAAACTGCCGCCAGGATACGTGCACGGTAATGGAATACACTGAGGAGTTTCATCGTCTAGGAGCCCGAACCAACCTTAGAGAAAACCAACAATATTTAGTGGCAAGGTATAAAGGAGGCCTACGTACGAATATTCAAGAAAGAATTGCATTACAACCCATTATTTCTTTAAATGAAGCTATTACAGCAGCTGCAACAATCGAGGAGCAAATTTCTAATCGGTATAAGAGGCAGTATTCAAGAACCACGGGTGAACCGAGCAATACATTTTCCAGATCTATTACAACTGACAAAGGAGTTTCACAAACCCAGGGCACAGCAGCTAAGGGTAAACAAGTGGAAATAGGCACAAACAAGGATTCCTTACCAAAGAAGAATGCAAATACTTATTCTCGGCCAACATTGGGAAAATGCTTCCGTTGCAACCAATCAGGGCATCTATCCAATGAATGCCCTCAGAGAAAAACCCTTGCAATTGCTGATAATGCAGAATATCAAGAAGAAAGTGAATGCTCGGACAATGATGACCAAATCGACTTCCTTGAACCAGATGAGGGAGAACCATTGCCCTGAGTGATTCAACGGGTCCTTTTGGCCCCAAAGACAGACCCAACATACCAACGACATGCTCTGTTCAAGACCCGTTGCACAATTAATGGGAAAATCTGCACTGTTATTATTGACAGTGGAAGTACCGAAAATGTAGTTGCTAGCAAATTGGTTTCCGCCCTTAATTTGCCTCTAACTCCACACTCGGCACCTTACAAAGTTTGCTGGATAAAGAAAGGTGGAGAAGCCCAAGTAACACACACGTGCACAATACCATTATCCATTGGAGGAAGCTACAAAGATCAAATTATTTGTGATGTGCTTGACATGGACGCAAGTCATATCCTCTTAGGGCGACCATGGCAATACGATGTTCAAGCTACTCATAAGGGTCGAGACAACACGTACGAGTTCTTATGGATGGGGAAGAAGATAGTTCTTTTACCCCTTAATCCTTTGAAACAAACGGTACACATCACCAATTCTAGCAAAAAAGGTCATCTCTTTACTCTATCTTCTGGCAAAATTTTTCTCCAAGAAAGGCAACTCCCTATACTTGGTTTGGTAGTTAAAGATTTTAATAATGATGATACTAACCATACTATCCCACGAGATGTTCAACATCTTTTGCAAGATTTTAAAGGGATTACAGAGACTCCCCAAGAACTACCACCACTCCGGGACATTCAGCACAATATCGACCTTCTACCCGGTGCAACTCTTCCCAATTTACAACACTATAGGATGAGCCCTCATGAATACAAAGTCTTGCACGAACAAATAACTGAGTTGCTGGAAAAAGGCCATATACAGCCGAGCCTAAGTCCCTGTGCAGTTCCAACTCTATTAACACCAAAGAAGGATGGATTTTGGCGCATGTGTGTGGACAGCCGGGCAATAAACAAGATCACGGTAAAATACAGATTTCCAATCCCAAGAATAAATGATCTTCTCGACCAATTGAGTGGTGCCACAATTTTTTCCAAGATAGATCTTAAAAGTGGATACCACCAAATAAGAATTCGACCGGGGGATGAATGGAAGACTGCATTCAAAACAAATGAGGGATTATTTGAATGGTTAGTTATGCCATTCGGCCTTTCCAACGCCCCAAGCACATTCATGCGGCTGATGAACCAGGTACTCCAACCTTTTATTAATAAATTTGTTATTGTTTACTTTGATGACATCCTAGTTTATAGTCGAGGACTAAAAGACCATCTCAATCATATTCAATCAATATTTTCTGTTGAAGAACAGCATGCCTTAGTTATTAATCTAAAGAAATGTTTATTTGCGGCTACAAAAATCTCCTTCCTAGGATATATCATCGGCCATAATAGAGTTAAAATGGATCCTATCAAAATTAAGGCTATTTATAAGTGGTCTGAACCAAAATCAATAAAGGATATCCAAAGCTTCCTTGGTCTAGCTTCTTTCTATAGAAAATTCATCAAAAATTTTAGTACCATTGTAGCTCCTTTAACAAATTGCCTAAAAAAGAGCCAGTTTTTATGGGGTCCATCACAAACCGAGAGCTTTCAAACTATCAAAGAAAAGATTACAACCAGCCCCGTTTTAGCCCTACCAAACTTTGACTTACCTTTTGAGGTAGCAGTAGACGCATCCAGCATTGGTATAGGGGCAGTTTTATCACAAAATAACCACCCCATTGAATTTTTTAGTGAAAAATTAAGCCCCTCAAGACAACAGTGGTCAACATATGAACAAGAGTTATATGCTCTCATTAAGGCCCTTAAACAATGGGAACATTATTTATTAAGCAAGGAATTTGTTTTATTCACTGACCACTTCTCTCTTAAATTCTTACAAACTCAAAAATCTATTAGTAGAATGCATGCTCGATGGTTGTCGTTCTTGCAACGTTTTGATTTTGTTATTAAGCATACATCGGGTTCTACTAACAAAGTGGCAGATGCTCTAAGCCGAAAAATGAATCTTCTCACAATCCTAAAAGGCGAAATTGTAGCACTAAAGGGCTTACCAGAAGAATATCCAAATGACAAGGATTTCGGGTTAATCTGGAAACACTGCATGGAGCACAAACCAGCTGGAGACTTTCACCTAGTAGACAGATTTCTATTTAATTAAAGGGAACCTATTATGTATACCCTATTCCTCTTTACGTGAAGCTCTACTTAGAGAAGCACACACCGGCGGCCTGGCTGGACATCTTGGCAGGGATAAAACATTACTGACTTTGGAAGATAGATACTATTGGCCACAACTTAAAAAGGATGTTCAGAATTTTGTTTCCAAATGCTACACCTGCCAAATGTCTAAAGGTACGGCCCAAAATACAGGATTATATTGTCCTCTACCTATTCCGGAGAATATTTGGGAAGATTTATCTATGGACTTCATACTCGGACTCCCTCGGACACAACGAGGTTTCGACTCAGTTTTATTGTCCTCTACCTATTCCGGAGAATATTTGGGAAGATTTATCTATGGACTTCATACTTGGACTCCCTCGGACACAACGAGGTTTCGACTCAATTTTAGTGGTGGTTGATCGGTATAGCAAGATGGCTCACTTCCTCGCTTGCAAGAAAACAGTTGATGCGATATATGTTGCGAACCTATTTTTTCGAGAAGTTGTACGATTACATGGCATCCCGAAATCCATAGTTTCTGACAGAGACGTTAAGTTTTTGAGGCATTTTTGGAAGACTATGGAAAAAATTCGATACAAGCCTCAAATATAGTACAACTAGCCATCCTCAAACCGATGGACAAACGGAGGTGGCTAACAGAACTCTAGGAAATCTGATTCGATGCTTAAGTGGAGACAAACCAAAGCAATGGGATATGATGCTAGCACAAGCCAAGTTTGCCTACAACCATATGAAGAACCGGACAACAGGGAAGTCACCATTTGAGATTGTTTATACCAAACTCCCACGACTAACTTTGGATTTAACATCTATTCCTTCTTCTGTTGACATTAGTTTTGAAGCAGAGGAGATGGCGGCTAGGATTCGGGACTTACACCAGCAAGTGCACAAGCATATAGAAGAACAGACAACCAAATACAAAGAAGCTGCGGACAAAAAACGTAGATACACGGAATTTTCTATTGGAGATTTAGTCATGGTTCACTTACGCAAAAATCGATTTCCAACCGGAACCTACAGCAAGCTAAAGGAAAAGAAGATAGGCCCAATTCCTATAATGGAGAGGTTCGGTGACAATGCTTATCGAGTTCAACTACCCGCACATTACAACATTAGTCCCACCTTTAATGTTGCAGACATTTCCCCCTACAAGCCACCAGATGAGTTTGTTTTGGCTTCCTAACTCGAGGTCGAGTTTTTTTTCTTGGGAGGGAAAAGTTGATGTAGTCGATTAAAGGCTTTTAGATTTCTTTATTAGTCTTTGTCATGTGTTTGGCATGTGCTCCTAATTAGTTAGTTAGTTAATCCTAACCGCCCTTGTAAAGCCTATTTAAAGGCTCATAGCCTCTAGTTTTGATCATTAATAATATCTTGAGGTTATTCATTACTTTCGGCTCCATCAGATTTCTGATGTATTGAGGTTGCCATTCAGTAATATCCAACAAAATATGTTGGCTTTCTTTGGACTTTTCGTTTTCCAAATTGCCCAAAACCACTCTTTAGGTAAAGGTGAAGAAGAAGTCAACATTCTTGTCAAAGACCTTACTAAAAATACCTCGGAAGGTGAAGAAAACTAGATAGCAATTAGAAGATATCTTCACGAAAGCATTATATGAAGCACAATAGATTATCTCTCGAACAAATTGGACATGACTAACATATATGCCAATTTGAGGAGTGTTATAGTGCTTATATTAGTATGGTGGTATTATTGTAAATGTCTTAGACATATTATCCTTTTTATTGTCTTTTTACTTTCCCTTACTTAAGTTACCCTTGTACACTTGTATATATACATCTTTACCAAATGGGATAGTGTATGCTAATTCTATCAAACCTGTATTATTTACAAAATAAAATTATTTAATAGTGTATGTGTGCAAAAAGGTTTTTCTTATTCAATAATCTAAATTATCTTTCTAGGTACAATATGGCCTTACTTAAGAAGGAGAGAAAGACCTAATTACCAAAAAAGGAAAAGATACACAAATAAATACAATATAATTACAATAAATAACTCTAATTAAGGAAAAATATAAAATACAGAAACCAACACTCCCCCTCAAGTTGGTTTGAAGATATCTTCCATTGCCAGCTTGTTAATCAACTTGTCAAATCGTAGTTTTGGAAGACCCTTAGTAAGCACATCAGCAATTTGCTCCGTTGTAGGGAGATAGGGGATACATATTACTCCAGTATCAATCTTCTCTTTTATAAAGTGTTTATCAACTTCAATATGCTTTGTCCTATCGTGAAGGACTGGATTGTGAGCTATGGAGATGGCTGCCTTATTGTCACAGTAAACACGCATAGGTTTTATTTGGACAAATTTCAATTCTTCAAGCAGTCGCTTTATCCAAATACCTTCACAAATGCCATGAGCTAAAGCTCTGAATTCTGCTTCTGCACTACTTCTGGCTACCACACTTTGTTTTTTACTACGCCAGGTAACTAGATTTCCTCCAACAAATGAACAATAACCAGAAGTAGATCTCCTATCTGTTGTGCTACCTGCCCAGTCAGCATCAGTGTAAACTTCAACATGTAAGTGATCATGTTTCTTAAAAAATATGCCTTTTCCTGGAGTTCCTTTCAAGTATCTAAGGATCCTGTAAACTGCCTCAAAGTGAGTTGACCCTGGGGCATGCATAAATTGGCTAACCATACTAACTGCAAAAGCAATATCAGGACGAGTATGAGATAAGTAAATAAGTCTTCCCACAAGTCTTTGGTATTTTCCCTTGTCTCTCACCTCTTTCTCTGTTGCAGCTTGTAATTTCAAATTTGGTTCAATAGGAGTTTCTGCTGTCCTACAACCAAGTAAGCCTGTCTCTTGAAGCAGATCAATGATATATTTCCTTTGATGGACAAGGATACCCTTTTTTGATCTAGCAAATTCCATCCCTAGGAAATATTTCAAAGTTCCCAAGTCTTTAATTTGGAATTCATTGGCTAGTTTTTTCTTCAAACAATTTAGTTCAACCTCATCATTACCTGTAAGAATGATATCATCAACATACACTATTAAAACAACCATCTTGTCATTTCCAGTGTGCTTATAGAAAATGGTATGATCTGCTTGACTCTGAAGAAAACCATAGCTAGTAACAACTCTCCCAAACCGTTCAAACCACGCTCTAGGAGATTGTTTAAGGCCATATAGAGATTTCTTTAACCTGCAAACTTTGTTAGCTCCAATATCCACTTCAAAACCTGGTGGTAAGTCCATAAATACTTCCTCTTCAAGATCACCATTGAGGAATGCATTTTTTACATCAAGCTGATAAAGAGGTCAATCTGAATTAACAGCAATAGATAAAAGTACTCTTATAGAGTTAATCTTAGCCACCGGAGCAAATGTTTCTTGATAATCAATTCCATAGGTCTGAGTAAAGCCTTTAGCAACTAATCTGGCTTTGTATCGTTCAATATCACCATCAGCTTTGCACTTTATAGTGAATACCCATTTGCACCCTACCGTTTTCTTATCTTTTGGTAGTTCAACTACATCCCATGTACAATTCTGTTTCAGCGCATTCATCTCTTCCATAACTGCTAAATTCCAATTCGGATCATTTTGGGCCTCCTGTATGTTCCTTGGAATAAATAGGTTGGTTATCCTAGAGGTGAAGGCTTTATGATTATCAGACAATCTATGATAAGAAAGGTAATTTGCAATAGGGTATTTGGTACAATTACGGACACCTTTCCTATGGGCTATTGGGATATCAAGGTCAGAGATATCAGATAAAGATTGGTTACCTGAATCTTCAGTATCATTTGTCGGAGCATTAGATTGGTATTGTGACAAGTCCACTATCTGATCCCCGCTCTTTTGATGTAATATCCTTCTAGTATAAACCTGAAGTTCAGGATTTCGATCAGTGAGATCATTTTGTAGTATTTCTCCCCCTGAAATAGAACTTTCCGTATTTGGCATAGAAGTGCTAGTAGTCTCAGGACATATGATTTTAGGGAGGGGAGAAGTATCCCAAAAAATTTCTTCCAAGTTAGAAATCTCCCCCTGAAGAGAATTTTGGCTGAAAAAAGGTTGGTTCTCCACAAACAATACATCCATACTTTCAAAGTATTTTTTGGTTAAAGGATCAAAACATCGATAACCCTTTTTGTTTGAAGCATAGCCTAGAAAAATGCATTTAACAGCACGGGGGTCAAGTTTAGACTGAGAAGGACTCGAGAGATGAACATATGCAGTACACCCAAAAATTTTTATCGGTAAATCGGAATACAAACGAACAGTGGGATAAAAATTTCTAAATTGATCAAGAGGAGTTTTAAAGACCAAAATCTTAGACGGCATCCGGTTTATGAGATAAGCAGCGGTAAGGACTGCGTCTCCCCACAAATAGTTAGGGACATGCATATAAAACATAATAGCACGAGCAACATCAAGTAAATGTCTATTTTTTCGCTCAGCGATCCCATTTTGTTGTGGAGTATCACGACAGGTAGATTGGTGGAAAATTCCTTTATCCTTCAAAAAATCCTCTAGATATGTGTTAAAGTATTCAGTCCCATTATCAGAATGTAAAATACTGATTTTAGTTTGAAATTGATTCTCAATCATATTGTAAAAGCGAATAAAGACATCTTTGACTTCAGACTTTTTAGCTAACAAATAAACCCAAGTTAACCGAGTATGATCATCAATGAAGGTAACAAACCAGCGTTTTCCACTATGAGTCAAAACTTTAGAGGGACCCCAAACATCACTGTGAATTAAGTAAAACGGTTTGGAAACCTTGTAAGGTTTTGGTAAATATGTAGCACGATGATTTTTGGCAAAGATACAACTTTCGCAATGAAAAATGGAACAATCAATTCCTTTAAATAAGTTTGGGAACAAATACTTCAAATAGAAAAAACTGGGATGTCCTAGCCTACGATGCCAAAGCATGATTGTTTCTTTAACAGGAGAAGAACTAACACTACTTAGGCCCTGAGCTTTTTTATCACTAGTTGGAGAATCATCAAAGTAGTAGAGACCATCCAGCATCCTAGCACGCCCAATCATCTCCCCCGAGTCCTGATCCTGAAAGATGCAGTGAGTTTCAAAGAAAGTAACATGACAATTAGCATCCTTAGAGATTTTACTGACAGATAACAAATTACAAGCTAATTTAGGAACATGGAGAACAGATTGTAAGGTAATATTTTTAGTTAACGAGATAGTTCCTTTTCCTGCAATAGGAGTAAAACTACCATCGGCAATTCGAATTTGTTCATTGCAATACAAGGGAGAGTATGAGGTAAACAGAAGGGAGGAACTAGTCATATGGTCAGATGCGCCGGAGTCTATAACCCACGGAGATGAATTACGGCAAGACAAAGCTAGAGGATAATTACCTGTTTGTGCCAAGGAAACACTAGGATTACCAGATGACGAAGTGACCTTTAGCAGCTTCAGGAGTTGATCAATTTGCTCTTGATTGAATGGATGAGAGTCAACAACATTAGCAGTGGAAGTGGACTGATTGTTACTCCTATCACTCTGCTTAGTACTCTTCCAATTTGCAGGTTTTCCGTGGATCTTCCAACACGTCTCGCGGGTGTGTCGAGGCCTATTACAGTAGTCACACCATACTCGAGGTTTGGTGGGTTGAGTAGAAGCCTTATGTGCAGTAGCTTCAACCACCATAGCAGATGTTTCAATTGTACTGACAGATTTCTTACCAAGCATGACATTGCGACGACTCTCTTCCCTACGAACTGCAGAGTAAACTTCATTAATATTGGGAAGAGGATTCTTACCAAGAACTCTACTTCTAACCTCATCAAATTCATCATTAAGGCCAGCGAGGAATCTGTAAATACGATCATCCTCTACCACTTTCTTGTAATGAGTTTGATCGTTAGTGGATTCCCATTCATGAGTGTCAAACAGATCTAGGTCCTGCCAGATTGTTTTCAAGGAGTGAATGTATTCGGTCACTGTATTACCGCCTTGGCGAATGTCTCTCAGTTTGAGATTCAGTTCAAACATTTGAGATTGATTGCCCAAGTCAGAATACATCTCAGTTACACTATCCCATAAATCCTTTGCAGTTGAGTAACACATATAGTTGCGACTTATCTTCTCAATCATAGAGTTCACTAACCACGTCATAACCATAGAATTTTCAGCATCCCAAGTAGCAAACAAAGGGTCCTCCTTCTTCGGCATTTTTTTCTCTCCAGTAAGGTAACCGATCTTCCCTTGTCCTCGAATATACATCCGAACACTTTGGGACCAAAGCAGAAAGTTGTCCCCATTAAGACGAATGGTTGTAATTTGGACGGTGGGATGAGTACGTGAGTCCGAGATTTTAGACATCAATGATTTCTCTTCGGACATGTTACTATTTTGGAGAGTTGAGAACCAGCTGTGAAGGAGAAATACACCCAAAAAAAAACTTCAAGCAGCCCAACAGCAGCAACAAGCAGCAAAACTATGGCTGGAGTTGACGAGTGGACAGAAACAACACCAATCAAACAGCCTAACAAAACCGAAAAAACAATAATCTATCCCAGGCGAGTGGTCGGAGTTAACGGAAACGAGCGGCCGGAGTTTGACGGAGCAAAACTGCGATTCACGGAGTGGACAGAAAGGGACGACTTGCAGAGGTGACGCGAGGTTCGGGTCACGGCGCAAAATCGCGGGTTGAGTCCGGGTCGTGGGTCGCGATTGGGTCAGACGGCTGCTGCGGATCTTCTTGCACTCGGATAATGACGGCGGCTGGGCGAGAGTTGAACGGCGGCGGCTGGGTAAAAGACGGTCGGCGGCGCTGGGTAAGAGGCGGACGACGGCGACTCAAACGGCAGCGGCGGTGGCGGCTACTATAGCGGCTAGGGTTAGGTCAGGTATTTTAGGGTTTTACCTTGCTTTTGCTCTGATACCATGTGCAAAAAGGTTTTTCTTATTCAATAATCTAAATTATCTTTCTAGGTACAATATGGCCTTACTTAAGAAGGAGAGAAAGACCTAATTACCAAAAAAGGAAAAGATACACAAATAAATACAATATAATTACAATAAATAACTCTAATTAAGGAAAAATATAAAATACAGAAACCAACAGTATGCTAATTCTCTCAGACCTTTATCATTTACAAAATAAAATATTAAATTATTTTTTTAAAAGAAAAACAAAAACCGAAAGAAAAAAGCTTACAAGAAATTCATGTTATCTTACTTACGCTCCTGTTAATATACAAATTAAAAGGCTGAAAGGTAACTGAACAAAAACTTACAAGCAATTCATTCTGCTTAGCTCCCAACTTTAATGCTTCAATCTTTTCTTTTGCAAGTGTAGCCTCAGTTTGTGCCTTTTGCTTATCAATTTGAGCTGCATCCAGTGCTACTTCCAATTGTTTCAAGCGAGCATTCAACTCACCCATCTTTACTGTGTTATCAATTACCTCCCTGGATTGGATTATGGTAAGAACCAAGTGTTAGGCTTCTTCCTCAAAATAACCTGCAAAGTTCCCAAATATACCACAAATGGCCAGCAACACAGATAATATTTGATAGTCTCAAGCTTACACAAGATCAGATGGAAATAACATAAGAAACAGAAAGATCCAACACAGAAACAAACAATAATAATGATAATAAGGAAAACAAGCAAGTACATCCCCAGCTAAGGGAGCTGGTTCCTCTCCACCTAAGCAACAAACTCTCCAAAATTACCAATACCTTTCTCTGTCCCCTTCATCGTAAATAACAAATTTCTAAAGCTGTATGTACAATGACACTTTCCACAGCCGTCTTATGTGAATTACCCTTCCCACACCTCAAGCCCGTGTGAACGATTTGGTGCCTCAGATCAAGCTAATAAAATATTGAGGATAGGAAAAGATTACAAGGAAAAAAATTTAATGAACCGAACCAAATCTATGACCTAACCAAATTGGGTTTTTAACTAACCAAACTGGATTTGAGATCTTTTAGAGCGAAGCAGTTGGATACATAAACGGCTAGACAAACACCAAACCAACAATCCACAAACTCGATCAACGTAACAAGTTAACAAACATTAACCTCCGAACATGAACGATGTTGAACCAGCTAGGCAGACAAACAACGAATTGCGAATGGACGGCAAACTTGCAAGTGGATTGATTTGCAAATAAGGTGGTTGCAAATCTGCGAGCAAACGAAGAAGATGGGTGTGGTGTCATGCCAAAAGTAGGGAGCATGTAATGGATGGTGGCTAGGGTTCTGACAACGATAATCGCAACTAGAGTTTAGAAGCAGCAACAACGACAATTAGGGTTTCTAAGGGTTATCAGGATTTAAGACCTCTTACTTTGATACCAGTGTTTTTTAGGCAACTTCAGGCGCTCGTCTATGGCAAGAGGCGAGGCGACCTAGAGTCTTTGCACCTCATAAACAACCAAAACGAGCACCTTCAATCAGACTGCCCGACTGCACCTTGCATCACTTGTCGACTCCTTTGCCATGGATAAAGGTGCGCGCCCAACTAATCTCATGCGATTTTTTTTTTAAATCTTTAAACCCACGAAACCTAAGTGTCTAAGGCCCCGTTTGGGGTTGCGTTTGCCAGCTTAAAAAGCGATTATGGAAGAATCTTAACCGCCTAGACTGTTTGGTAAAACAGATTATTAATTAATCTATCGAGAATCACTTCTCAGTTTACTCTACCGTGCAAAAACTCTTAGATACCAGCTTTTAGATTTAGCTTTTCTAAAAATCTATCACATTTTCTAACTATTTTTAAATTTCAAATTTATCATTCTTATAGATATTTTTACGTATGCTCTCTTTCGTATGAATAAAAATTTGATTAATTCAATTTTTATAATAATTATTTTTCTTACATTTTTATCAAATATTTTAGATTAAATCATGCAAACTTTTAAATAATTATCTTATAATCAATTATAAATTAAGTATTAATAAAAAAATATTTGAAATAATAAGCCTACTATGATCCTTGTAATTAAATCCCAACAATTTAGTATTAATTTATCAAACATTGGAACTAATTTTTTTCTAATTTAAAATTGAAATTTACCAAACACTATTTTACTTCATTTCAAAGCTGATTTTTTTAAAAGCAAAGTTACCAGAAATTATTTTAAAAGCTACTGCAATCCCAAACGAAGCCTAAGCCTACTAAAAAGGCACAATACGAAATCCATGCAAAACAGAGGTCAGAGGCTATTCCTCTCTTAATTGATTTTTTATTCAACCGCTTGAAATTCTCATGCACGAAGACAAACCGACTAACGAAAACTTCATCTCCTTCATTTCACTTCTTCAACGGCTTCTGTTGTCTTCTTTCGCAACTTCTTTTGTCTTTTCTTCACTCAATCATTGCTATTTTTATCTTCTTCGGCTGGTTCTTCTTTCTCGACTTAATTCATTTTCTTCGACTTCTTCACCTTTTGCTTCTCGACTTCATCCCTTTCTAGTTCGAGTGAGTTTTTAATCTTTCACTTTTTTTGTAACTTTTAAGTTTTTTATTTGAATATTCGTTTTAAGTCATTAAATTTGAAAATTATATTACTATAGTAGGTTGGGAGAAGTTGAGAAATAACAAAAACATCCCAGGTGGCAATCTAAGAAGCACGGATACGGACACGAGACACCGATATGACACGACACGGATACGGAGACACATCATTTTTTAAAAATCTAGGACACGGACACGGCACAGACACATTAAGTAAAGTATATATTTTTCAAAATATATATCATTTTTATACTAGAAGGAAATTCAAAATCAGTAAGTCTATGCATTTATATACTTAAAATAATGAATTTAACGTATTTCACTCTTAAAATTTAACAAGGGTTCTATATAGACCTATATTGACATTGTACAACTAGTGTTTGCCACATATCAATTATGCTAACAAGTGTCCAACAAGTGTCCAGGTGTCCAAGTGTCTGACACGTGTCAGACACAGACACGCTAGCCAAACTAAAGTGTCCATGCTTCTTAGGTGGCAATGTCATTTTGGAGAATGAGAAGGACACAAACACTTACAAATGTACATTCCATAGAAAAATCACTAAGGGTGGCATTTGTTGAGCAACACAATATTTAGTTGGAAATCGAAATTTAAAAGCATGTTTGAAGTGTCCAACCAGCGTAAGAGATGAATTGAAGAATTACCCAATAAAATCAAAAGCAAAAGGGGAAGAAAGTAATGTTGTCCCAAGCTATGATAATTATGATTTGAACACAATTGATGAAATTATGATTTGAACACAATTGATGAAGAGGATAAGATGGAAGTTGTTGGTGGATCAAGTTCAAGACGTGGTCTAGAAAGCGACAAAACATGAGTGGTAGTGGAAACGGAACTAGTGGAAGCCAATCTGAATCACAACCAAAGCCACCACGGCAAGAGGGAGCAATGGATAAATTTGTTTATCCAAATCCAGCCAAGGTGGTTGATGATAGAAATAGATTGAAGAAGCTTAATCAATCAAGCATTACTGAAAAACACAACAAAGAAGGGAAGGATGCTACCCTTCAATGCATCATGTGTTGGATTTATCAAGTAGGTATATTCCATTAAATACTATTTGCTTAAGAAGTTTTCATATAATGCTAGAAGTTTTTGTTAGTAACTAAAATTACTAATTTGTTTTGAGTTGGTCTAGTCTTCCTAGTTTCTAGGAAATAGTTGAGTCAAGTCTAAGTTGCTAATTTTGTGGAGTTAGTGGGATTAGTTGTGGAATCTATTTTTAGATTCAAGTTATGTATTTATATGGAGTTTTCTAGAATGAAATTATCACACTTTCCCATTGTTCTCATTTCCCTCTCATTTCCCATTGTTCTCATTTCCTCTCATTAGTTAGATCTACAGTTTTGGGTCAATTTGGTCATGGTCTGATACCTGTATTTTTTTTTTTGTTTTTTTTTTAACAAGAAACAAAACTTTTCATTTATATAATGAAAAGAGACTAACGCTCAAAAGGTACAAACCACGAAATAAGGAGAAAAATAAAAACAAAATGAACAATTACAAAGGTAAAATAAAAGATGCCAATTAAAATAAATGTCATGAAGCGAGAAAGCACTAAAAGTGTTGGAAAGAGTACACCGTGAAGATTCTTTTAAACATGCTGAATTGAAACGATTTGGTCAACGAAGAAGTTTATCTTCAAAAATCCTCTGATTTCTTTCCAACCATAAATCGGATAAAAGAGCTTTAGTTGCATTAACCCAAATAAGCTTCGGTTTAACCGCCAAAATTGGTCCTACAAGAAGCTGATGAACTGAGTCCTTCGTGTTGTTGGAAACTACCCAATTAACATTGAAAATGGAGAACAACTTAGAGCCAAAATTTCCTTGAGTATTCACAACCAAAAAAGATATGATAAAGATAATCCCCTTCCTGAAGGCATAAAACACAAAATTAGAATGCCCAATATAAGAGAACTCATTGAAGAATCTTACAAAATCCGCTTTCAAAGTCTTTCAAAATATCAATCAAAATTCAATCATATAGCCATTTGGACCCAGAGCCTTATTCTTTCCCAACAATTTAATCGCTTGCCAAATCTCCTCAGTAGATGAAAGAGAAACCAGCATTGAATTAATGGCATTAGATACCACTTGCCATCGAATATTAGAAGAAAGAAATCTCTCACCCGGCATTTTAGTATATCAGAAGGTGACAAAAGCCCAAAATTTCATCTTCAATTTCTCTAAAAGACAATAAATAATTCCCGGTGAAGATAATTCAGAAATAAGCATTTTTACTTTCCTGGCGGCCAATAACCGATGAAAAAAAAATTGGTATTCTCATTTCCAACTTCAAGCCATTGCAACTTACACTTCTGGATCAAATTTCTTTCAGCCTCGAAGCTCTTAAATTTTCAAAAAGATTATCCATTCATTAGTAATAAAGAATCTATCGATCAAAGAATGATTCCCTTCATCTCCAAGCTTGGACCAAATAGATTTTCCATTTGATAAGGGAATTTCCAACAAATTCAATTCCTCAATAGCTTTGTTAAAAAGCTTCATCCCTTTACTATAAGGTCGGATTGGAAATCTCTCATGCACCCATCTTGTAATATTAAAATCTCCCCCTACACACCACAGATCATCACAATAAACATGGAGTGAATTAATGAAGAAATAATAATTCACTCCAAAGGTGCTTTCGTTCCCTATAATCATTAGGTCCATAAACATTTTAAACCCCACAAACATTACTTTGCTGAAAAACTACTTTAATCAAAAAGGAATATCCACCCTTTAACACTTCTTGAATATCAACCTTACTTTCATCCTGCAAAATTAACATTCCACCCAAACAGCCAAAAGCTTTAACGTGAACCCAATTTATCTCCCCGAAACTCCATAGGGACTTCACAACCTTGTCAATTACTAACAATGTAGTTTCTTGAACAAGCACCAAATCCAGAGAAATAATTTGCAAACATTTCCTTAATTTCTTGTCTTCTAAGCATCTCGTGTTCCAAGAAAGAATTTCCATTTAAAAATCAAGTTCATAAAAAATCATAACTAAAAATGTTTCTGGTTATTCCTTGCCGATTGTTAAAGTATAACTTCACGAAATTGCAAACCACTAGATTTAACTTCACGAATATAATAACTTTGAATTATCACCAAAATTAATATTTTCACCCACCACATCTGCTGGAGCTAAAAAATCCTTTTCACACTGGGACCGAGAATTTTGAAGAATACCATGTTTGGAAGGAGTAGAGTCTATCACCTTTTCACACTGGATCCGAGAGATTTGCAAATTACAAGGATAGGAAGGAGAAAAAACTGGCACCTCTTCAATCTGCTTTGGGACAATAGATTTCAATAAATCCTTCTCGGTAAATTGACTGCCAATTGTACGTGAATTACATACAGACTGAATATTAAAATTCAAATCCTTGTTGTCTGCATCCTTGTTATCACTATACGACCCCAATTGAATGCCCTCCTCGTGCATGGCATCCACATTTAGAACAATCTCATCAGTAGCTTCCTTTGAAACTCCACCACAGTTCACATCATCCTTTAAAACTGGTTCGGAAAACAAATCTTGAAATCCCTTCTTATCACCCGAAACATTAATACTTAACTCAGTGATTTCTTTGGACTTTACAACTAAAGGATTTAAATCATGATCTTTCAAAGCCATGAAAGGATCCCTTGAAATAGAATGTAACTCCTGAATTGAAGAATAGAACTTCACTTGAGAATCACCAAAACCTTCATCATCCATCACCTTATTAAGCCGGAAAATAATCATTGGATTCTGAAAATCAGTAACATGAAGCTCTCTATCAAATAGTATTTGGAGGTCCAAAGCAACAATGTCTCCAAAATGAAGAAAAATATTCCCACTATTTTTATCCTTAATTTCAATTGAGGCTGGCATAAAACCACATAAGTTCTGTTGCACTTGAATTTTTGCTTCTTGACAATGGATCAAATTTAAAGTATCAGAGGCAAAACGGTTGGAATTTCTAATATTTGTGTGTAAATCTTTATTGTAAAATATTTGGTATTTATGGCTTTTATTCCTTTCCATATTTGTAATAGGTCTTTCTCCTATTATAAGAGGACCTATATTGCACATATTATAATATTGAGAATACATTTTAAACTCTCAAATTTAAGATGGTATCAGAGCAGGTTAAACCCTAGCCGTCTCTACAACCCTAAACACCATATTTTTTCGAAACCCTAGCCGCCGTCGGAACCCTAGCCACCATTCTTGATTCGTGCATCCTACTTCTGACGTCGGTGTCGTGAGCCTCCAGCTACATTCTCCTTTTTTTTGTTTCAGCCGACAGCACGCTCTCTCTCCCGTGCCCTCTCCGGTGACAGCAGATCAGCGGCGGCATTACAGTGACTTCGCGACTTCTCCGGTGACACCCGTAGCTTGCGGCCAGCAGCGAAATCTCGTGGGTTTTCTTCCTTTGGTTTTCTTCAATCGCCGCCTTCGTCAATCCTCACGGTTGAGCTGCCATCGATTACCTTAGATTGTTGGCTGTCGTCGGTTACTTCGTGACCCATAGACCCGTGAGAGCGAAGCTGCGACCCACGACCCGCAACCTAGCAAAAAACCGCCAAAACTGCGTCTCGAAGAATTTCGTTGTCGGAGCTCCTTGTTGTCTTTGTGTTCTTCTCTCAGTCGATCAAATCCGAAGGTACAGTCACCTTCCTTTCAAGCTGTCGGTTCCTCCCCGTGGTTTTGCTTTTCGCCGCCAGCAATCTGGGTTTCCTCTTCCCCGCGGGTGTTTCTCCTCGCCGTCGTCCCTGTGGTTTCTGGCGATCCAACCCACGTCGTTGTTCGATTTGAGAATCTGCAGCGAGCAGTAGATCGACATTCCGTGGTACAACAACAGCAAAACTTTATGCGCCGCAGTCAAACTCTTGTACTTCGGTAGAAACGCGTTCAGTGCGGTTTCGGTAGGGCAAAACGTGGATCTGAAGAAGTTTTGGTTTGTTTCAGATTTGGTCTGGTTCAGTT
Source organism: Luffa acutangula (assembly GCA_036850905.1). Lineage (NCBI taxonomy): Eukaryota > Viridiplantae > Streptophyta > Magnoliopsida > Cucurbitales > Cucurbitaceae > Luffa > Luffa acutangula. The sequence continues at coordinate 47,675,359 of CM072099.1, read as the reverse complement.
TACTTATTGGTTTGGTTTTTCCTTGGTTCGATCTACCACTTGGTTTGGTTTATATTTTATTATTTCCCATATACTCACTTTTTTATATCATGTCCAAGGAGCAAGTTCATCAAATCCTAAAATTGTTACCAACCAATTTATCATCTAATAATTCTTGTGTTTCATTGGCACAAACAGGTAATTATCCTCAAGCTTTCTCTTGTGGCACTTCTTCTCCGTGGATTATCGATTCCGGAGCTTCTGACCATATGACTAGTACCTCTCAATTTTTTTCTTCATACTCTCCTCCCTATTCTAATGAAAAAATTTGAATTGCAGATGGCAGTTTTTCTTCCGTTGCAGGAAAAGGAACTATTAAATTAACTGAAAAAATTTCTTTACAATCTGTCTTACATGTTCCAAAATTAGCCTGTAACCTTTTATCTGTCAGCAAACTTTCTCGAGATTCTAATTGTCGTGTTATATTCTTCGAATCTCATTGTATTTTTCAGGATCAGGAATCGGAGACGATGATTGGGAATGTTAGGATGCTTGATGGCCTTTACTACTTTGATGAAGGTTCTTTTAGTAATAAAATAACTCAAGGTTTCAGTAGTATTAGTTCTCTTTCTGGTAAAGAACAAATTATGCTTTGGCATCTTAGGTTAGGACATCCTAATTTTCCTTATCTCAAGCATTTATTTCCAAATTTATTTAAGGGTTTTGATTGCTCTTCATTTGATTGTGAAAGTTGCATTTTAGCAAAAAATCATCGTTCCACCTATTTACCTAAACCTTACAAAGCTTCCAAACCTTTTTATGTAATACATAGTGATGTTTGGGGTGCGTCTAAAATTAGGACTCATAGTGGGAAAAGATGGTTTGTTACTTTTATTCACGACCATACTCGTCTATCTTGGGTGTACTTAATAGAAAAGAAATCTGAGGTGAAAGACATTTTTAGAAATTTTTACAGTATGATCGAAACTCAATTTCAAACCAAAATTTGCATTTTACACTCTGACAATGGAACTGAATATTTTAATGAATCTTTTGGTAAGTTTTTAAAAGATAAAGGTATAGTTCACCAGTCTACTTGTCGAGATACTCCTCAACAGAATGGTGTGGCTGAAAGAAAAAATAGGCATTTACTTGAGGTAGCTTGTGCTATAATGTTTTCCATGCATGTTCCAAAATATTTATGGGGCGAAGCAATTCTCACAGCTACCTATCTAATAAATAGAATGCCTAGTAAGGTCTTGAATTTTAAAACTCCCATTGATTGCTTTAAAAATGTTTTTCCAAAATCTCGCTTATATTCTGATTTACCTCTCAAAGTTTTTGGGTGTACTACTTATGTTCACATCCCTAGTCACTTTCGGTCAAAACTTGATCATAGAGCAGTTAAATGCATTTTTTTGGGATATTCTTCAAATCAAAAAGGCTATAAATGTTTTGATCCTCAGACAAAAAAATGTTTTGTAAGCATGGATGTGTCTTTTTTAGAAAATCAACCATATTTTACCCAAAGTTCCCTTCAAGGGGAGAAACCAAATGTGGAAGATAACTTTTGGGATGTTTCTACTCCTCTTCCTAACCTTATTTGTCCTGATGATATTAGTCCTTTGGTGCCAAGTATAGAAACTTCTCATTCAGGGGGAGAAATACTACATAATGATCCTACTGATCAAGTTCCTGAGTTTAAGTTTTATACTAGAAGAAAATTCAATCAGAGGAAGCAAGACCAAATAGTTGATCCTTCACATAACCAATCTGAGACTCCGACAATTGAAACTGGAAAATCTGGTAATTCTTCTTCCATTCCTACTTCAACTATTCAAAATACTTTGTCTGGTAATTCTTCTTCCATTCCTACTTCAACTATTCAAAATACTTTGTCAGTTGTGTCTGATCTTGATATGCCCATAGCCATTAGAAAAGGTACTCAAAGTTGTTCCAAATATCCTATTGCAAACTACATGTGATATCAAAATTTGTCAAATAGTCATAAAGCCTTCACCTCTAGGATAAATGATCTGTTTGTTCCAAAGAATATACATGAGGCTCTAGAAGATTCAAATTGGAAAGTAGCAGTTATGGAGGAGATGAATGCTCTAAAACAAAATGGGACTTGGGAAATAGTAGAGTTGCCAAAAGATAAGAAACCAGTGGGTTGTAAATGGGTGTTCACCATAAAATGCAAGACAGATGACAGTATTGAGAGATATAAAGCCAGATTAGTAGCTAAAGGCTTCACCCAAACATATGGGATTGATTATCAGGAAACGTTTGCCCCAGTTGCTAAAATTAACTCTATTCGAGTGCTTTTGTCTCTTGCAGTCAATTCAGATTGGTCACTTTACCAACTTGACGTAAAAAATGCATTTCTAAATGGTGATCTCGAGGAAGAGGTTTTTATGGACTTACCCTCAGGTTTTGAAGAAGATCTCGGATGCAGTAAAATTTGTAAATTAAAAAAATCCCTCTACGGCTTGAAACAGTCACCAAGAGTTTGGTTTGAGCGGTTTGGAAATGTTGTGTCCAGTTAAGGATTTATTCAGAGTCAAGCAGATCATACTATATTTTATAAACACTCTGAGAATAATAAAATCTCAATTTTGATTGTCTATGTAGATGATATTATTCTCACAGGTGATGATGAAGCCGGTCTAGCTGATCTCAAGAAAAACCTTGCAAGAGAGTTTCAAATCAAGGACCTAGGACCATTGAAATATTTTCTAGGGATGGAATTTGCAAGATCAAAGAAGGGCATCTTTGTGAATCAGAGAAAGTATGTTCTCGACTTACTTGAGGAAACTGGATTACTTGGTTGCAAGGCTGCAGAAACTCCAGTTGAACCCAATCTAAAGTTACAAGTAGCAAAAGCAGAAGAAATAAAGGACAAGGAACGATATCAGAGACTTGTTGGAAGATTAATTTATGCTGGAGGTTTAGCCGGACATCTTGGACGAGACAAGACATTACAGATTCTGGAGACCAGATATTTTTGGCCGCAATTAAAGAGGGATGTCACCAATTTCGTAGCAAGATGTCACACTTGCCAGAATTTTAAAGGACATGGTCAAAATACAGGACTTTACACACCTCTTCCCATTCCCGAAAACATTTGGGAAGACCTTTCCATGGATTTCATCCTCGGTCTCCCACGAACCCAGCGTGGCTATGATTCTATTTTTGTGGTGGTAGACCGATATAGCAAAATGGCTCATTTTTTGCCATGTAAGAAAACGTCAGATGTTGTATACATCGCAAACCTATTCTTCAAAGAGATAGTACGACTTCATGGTATTCCAAAGTCCATTGTTTCTGATAGGGATGTGAAATTCCTAGGACATTTCTGGAAAACCCTTTGGAAGAAGTTCGATACAAAACTCCAGTATCGCACTACAAGTCATCCTCAAACCGATGGTCAAACGGAAGTAACAAACAGGACCTTGGGCAACTTATTAAGGTGTCTAAGCGGGGACAAACCGAAGCAATGGGACATGTCATTGGCACAAGCCGAATTCGCCTACAACCACATGCGGAACAGAACGACAGGGAAGTCTCCATTTGAAATTGTCTATACAAAACTTCCTAGACTAACATTTGATCTAATTCATATTCCCTCTTTGGTTGATCTTAGTACTGAAGCTGAGGAGATGGCTACCAGAATCACGGAGTTGCATAACCAAGTCCAAAACCACATTCAAAAGCAAACTGCTAAGTACAAAGAAGCTGCAGATCGGAAGAAGAGATTCAAGGAATTCGAAGTTGGAGATCTCGTGATGATACATTTGAGGAAAAGCAGGCTCCCAGCAGGCACTTACAACAAGCTCAAGAAACGAAAGCTTGGCCCATTCCCAATATTGGAAAGATATGGAGAAAATGTTTATAAAATCAAACTACCAGAGGAATACAACATTAATCCTACATTTAATGTTGCTGATCTGTATGCTTTTCACCCCCGGATGAGTTTACTCTAGCACCATAACTCGAGGACGAGTTTTTTTTTGGGGGAGGGGTATTTGGTGTAGGCCATTACGTGTATTTTATTAGATGCTATTTATGTAATCATGTGCCAAGTGTCACAATCGCAAACTTTCAAACTCGGGACGGGCGATTGTGCGGCACTTGTCCTAACCCAGCGAGCAAGTCAGCCGTACAAAAATCGCAAATTGCGGACAACTTCGGCGTAGGGTCTAGCCTCCACTCATGTTTTAGGAGAAAATTGGTTTTATAAAACGTGAGAGAGAAAAAGCATTGAAAACATCTTTAAAAGAGAGCATTGAATACAAGGGTGCAAGAAAGCTTGATTGCAAGAAAGTATACAATGCTTGGTAGGGGGTGCAAGAAAGTATACAATGCTTGGTAGGGGGTGGTTTGATGACTACTTGGTCCCCCCTATAGTACATTTTGAAGCATATTTGATCTGACAGGCTTAAACATGAAAATCACGAGGAGTCATACGCCTCCGAAACTAGTTACAACGAAAAGGAAATAACAAAACTAATTACATGGCATTAAAACATGATGGGTGAGGATGGTTTGGACATGCGGCCATAAGCACAACTCGCCCTGGACAAGCATGCTCAAGACACCAAGCACACGTGTAGTTAGTTAGTTAGTTAAAGCCTCCATGCCTATTTAAAGGATGGAATTCATTGTTTAGGCATTATTGATTCATTCTAAATAAAGAGTATTTTCGGCTACACCATCTTAACAAATATCTTGTTTCTCCAGATGTTACTTTTTTCAAAGATACTCCTTTTAGTCCGTCATTGTTGACCCCGAGGGAGGGGGAGGATGATGATCTCTTTATCTATGAGATTATCTATCCATCATCACCCCCTGATCCTTCTCCATCAGTATCTACCCCTCCTCGTCCACCCATTACTCAGGTATACTCCAGGCGGCTACCACAGGAACCTTCAGGCACATGTCCTACGCCACAAGATTCTTCGACATCTGATCTTGGACCAAGTGATGATCTTCCCATTGCCTTTCGTAAAGGTAAGCGCACATGTACTTATCCTATTTCTTCGTTTGTGTCTTAAAACCAGTTGTCATCACTCACATATTCGTTTATCACATCCCTTGATTCTATCTCTATCCCTAACTCTGTTCATGAAGCATTATCTCATTCTGGTTGGCGCAATGCAATGATTGAGGAGATGAATGCTTTAGATGCTAATGGTACTTGGGATTTAGTATCTCGTCCTGTAGGCAAGAAGGCCATTGGGTGTAAATGGGTGTTTGCCATCAAGGTAAATCTTGATGGATCCGTTGCTCGGTTGAAAGCACATCTTGTTGCTAAAGGATATGCTCAAGTTTATGGGGTTGATTATTCTGATACATTTTCTCCAGTTGCTAAACTAACGTCTATTCGGTTGTTTCTTTCCATGGTTGAAACTCAAGGTTGGCCTTTACATCAGCTAGACATCAAGAATGCCTTTTTACATGGCGATCTTCGAGAGGAAGTTTATATTGAGCAGCCCCCTGGATTTGTTGCTAAGGGGGAGAGTGATAAAGTTTGTCGCCTTAGAAAAACATTGTATGGATTGAAACAGAGTCCACGTGCATGGTTTGGTGAGTTTAGTCAGGCACTTGAGCAATTTGGAATGAAGAAGAGTACGTCTGATCATTTTGTTTTTTACCGACGATCTAAGAATGGTATTACTTTGCTTGTTGTGTATGTTGATGATATTGTTATCACTGGTAATGATACATTAGGTATAGCCTCTCTCAAAACTTTCCTTCAGGGTCAATTTCATACTAAGGATCTGGGAACACTAAAGTATTTTCTAGGTATTGAAGTTGTTGGTTTATGTTTGATATTTTCCTTAATTAGTTTTTATTAATTGTAATTATATTGTATTTATTTGTGTGATTCTTTCCTTTTTTGTATTAGGCATCTTCTTCTTCTTAAGGAGGATTATCTTGTATCTAATATAAATTACTATTATGATTGAATAGAAAAGTATACTATTCCAGTGAAATTATTTTTGCACATGGTATCAGAGCAAAAATAAAAAGAAAAAATAAAAACCTAATTTTCTTAAACCCTAGCCCTTACTGCCGTGCCCTTACTGCCGCCGCTTCCACAGCAGTCGCCGGCGCCGCCGTTCTCTGCTTAAGCCTCCGCCGCCGTCGTCCGACCATCCATCTTCCGAGCAGCGTGTTTCCGTTCGTAGCCAAGGAGTCACGCGCCCTCTTCGCACGTTCGACAGTGTGTTTGCGTTTGCTCCTTCGCGCGAACTTTTCTCTTCGCACGCTCGTAGGTTACTCGTTCGCCGGCTGTCCGTTTCGCGCCTCAGGTTGCTCGTCTTCGCTCGTCCGTCAGGTTGCTCGCCGGCTGTCGCAGGTTGCTCGTCCGACCATCTCGCCGTCAGTTTGAGTTGGGTTTTTTTTTCTCAGTTGGGCCGTCTGTCTGTTAGGGTATTTTTTTTTTCTTTGCTGCTGTTCCAGCAATTGTTCGACTCTTCCGGATCAGTCCTTTACAAAGGTAGCAATATGTCAGAAGAAAAAACATCGATGACTAAGGTTTCTGACCCACGCCACCATCCTATTGTTCAGATTACCACCATCCGACTTAATGGGGATAATTTTTTGTTGTGGTCCCAAAGTGTTCGGATGTATATACGTGGACAAGGGAAGATTGGCTATATTACTGGGAGAAAACAATACCTAAAAAGGATGATCCTTCGCTGGCTACTTGGGATGCTGAGAACTCCATGGTTATGACGTGGTTGGTCAACTCTATGGTTGAGAGAATAAGTCGCAATTATATGTGTTACGCGACTGCAAAGGAATTATGGGACAGTGTAACTGAAATGTATTCCGACTTGGGAAATCAATCTCAATTGTTTGAATTGAATCTCAAACTAAGAGACATACGTCAAGGAGGAGATACAATCACAGAGTACATCCACACTCTAAAAACAATCTGGCAAGACCTAGATCTTTTTGACACTTACGAATGGGAGTCAACTACAGACCAAACTCATTACAAGAAAGTTGTAGAGGATGGTCGCATTTACAAATTTCTTGCTGGTCTTAACGATGAATTTGATGAGGTTCGCAATAGAGTTATTGGTAAGAATCCACTTCCTTCCATTAATGAAGTTTTTTCTGAAGTTCGCAGGGAAGAGAGTCGTCGCAATGTTATGCTTGGCAAGAAACCCATCAGTGTAGTTGAAACCTCTGCTATGGTAGTTGAAACTATTGCAAATAAGGCTTCTGCACAACCCACCAAACCTCGGGTATGGTGTGACTACTGTAACCGACCCCGACACACCCGTGAGACGTGTTGGAAAATCCATGGAAAGCCTGCAAATTGGAAAAGTACCAAGCAAGGTGACAAAAGTAACAATCCGTCTAATTCCGCTGCCAATGTTGTTGATTCTCATCCCTTCAATCAAGAGCAAATTGATCAACTCCTGAAACTACTAAAGGTCACTTCATCATCTGGTACTCCTAGTGTTTCCTTGGCACAAACAGGTAATTATCCTCTAGCCTTATCTTGCCTAAATTCATCTCCGTGGGTTATAGATTCCGGAGCGTCTGATCATATGACTAGTTCCTCTTGTTTCTTTACCTCATACTCTCCCTTGTATAACCATGAACAAATTCGAATAGCCGATGGTAGTTTCACTTCCATTGCAGGAAAAGGAACTATCTGTTTGACTAAACAAATTACCTTACAATTTGTTCTCCATGTCCCTAAATTGGCTTGTAATTTGTTATCTATCAGTAAAATTTCTAAAGATGCTAACTGTCGTGTTACTTTCTTTGAAACTCACTGTATCTTTCAGGATCAGGACTTGGAGGAGATGATTGAGCGTGCTAGGATGCTTGATGGCCTCTATTATTTTGATGAATCTCCAACTAGTGATAAAAAAGCTCAGGGCTTTAGTAGTATTTGTTCTCCCTCTGTTAAAGAAAAAATCATGCTTTGGCATCGTAGACTAGGACATCCCAGTTTTTTCAATTTGAAGTATTTGTTTCCAAACTTATTTAAAGGAATCGATTGTTCTTCTTTTTATTGTGAAAGTTGTATCTTTGCCAAGAATCATCGTGGCACGTATTTGCCAAAACCTTACAAGGCTTCAAACCCTTTTTATTTAATTCATAGTGATGTTTGGGGTCCATCTAAAGTTTTAACTAATAGTGGAAAACGTTGGTTTGTTACGTTTATTGATGATTATACTCGTTTAACTTGGGTTTATTTGTTAACAAACAAGTCTGAAGTCAAAGATGTTTTTATTCGGTTTTACAATATGATTGAGAATCAATTTCGAACTAGAATCAGTATTTTACATTCTGATAATGGAACAGAATACTTTAATGCATCTTTCGATGATTTTTTGAAGGATAAAGGGATTTCTCATCAGTCTTCTTGTCGCAATACTCCACAACAGAACGGAATTGCTGAACGAAAAAATAGACACTTGCTTGATGTTGCTCGTGCTATTATGTTCTATATGCATGTTCCTAACTATCTGTGGGGAGATGCAGTTCTTACGGCTGCCTATCTCATAAATCGAATGCCTTCTAAGATTTTAGACTTTAAGACTCCCCTTGATCATTTTAAGAATTTTTTTCCCACTGTTCGCTTGTATTCTGATTTATCGATCAAAATATTTGGATGTATTGCATATGTTCATATTCCTAGTCTTTCTAGGTCCAAGCTTGATCCTCGTGCTGTTAAATGCATTTTTTTAGGATATGCTTCAAACAAAAATGGCTATCGGTGTTTTGATCCCCTAACCAAAAAATACTTTGACAGTATGGATGTATTGTTTGTGGAGAACCAATCTTTTTTCAGCAAAAATTCTCTTCAGGGGGAGATATCTAACTTGGAAGAAAATTTTTGGGATACTTCTCCTCTCCCTAAAATTATTTGTCCTAAGAGTACTAGTCCTTCTATGCCAAACTTGGAAAATTCTATTTCAGGGGAGAAATACTACAAAATGATCTCACTGATCGAAATCCTGAACTTCAGGTTTATACTAGAAGGACATATCAAAAAAACCGGGATCAGATAGCGGACTTGTCACCAAACCAATCTAATACTCCGATGAATGATACTGAAGATTCAGGTAACCAATCTTTATCTGATATATATGATCTTGATATTCCAATAGCCCATAGGAAAGGTGTTCGTAACTGTACCAAATATCCTATTGCAAATTACCTTTCATATCATAGATTGTTTGATAATCATAAAGCCTTCACCTCTAGGATAACCAACCTATTTATTCCAAGGAATATGATCCGAATTGGAATTTAGCAGTTATGGAAGAGATGAATGCTCTAGAAAAGAATGGTACATGGGATATAGTAGAACTACCAAAAAATAAGAAAACGGTAGGGTGTAAATGGGTATTCACTATAAAGTGCAAAGCTGATGGTGACATTGAACGATACAAGGCCAGATTAGTTGCTAAAGGCTTCACGCAGACTCATGGAATTGATTATCAAGAAACGTTTGCTCCTGTTGCTAAGATTAATTCTATTAGAGTGCTCTTATCTATTGTTGTTAATTCAGATTGGCCTCTTTATCAGCTTGATGTTAAAAATGCTTTCCTCAATGGTGATCTTGAAGAGGAGGTATTTATGGACTTACCACCAGGTTTTGAAGTGGATCTTGGAGTTAACAAGGTATGTAGGTTAAAGAAATCTTTGTATGACCTTAAGCAGTCTCCTAGAGCGTGGTTTGAGCGGTTTGGGAATGCTGTTACTAGCTATGGCTTTCTTCAAAGTCAAGCAGATCATACCATTTTTTATAGGCACACTGGAAATGATAAAATTGTTGTTTTAATAGTGTACGTTGATGACATCATTCTTACCGAAAATGATGAGGCTGGATTAAATAATCTGAAGAAAAAGCTAGCCAATGAATTCCAGATCAAAGACTTGGGAATTTTGAAGTATTTCCTAGGAATGGAATTTGCTAGATCAAAACAGGGTATCCTTGTTAATCAAAGGAAATATATTATTGACTTACTCGAAGAGACAGGCTTAAGTGGTTGTAGAACAGCTGAAACTCCTATTGAGCCGAATTTAAAATTGCAAGCAGCAACAGATGAAGAGGTAAAAGATAAGGGAAAATACCAAAGACTTGTGGGAACACTTATCTACTTATCTCACACTCGTCCTGATATTGCTTTTGCAGTTAGTATGGTAAGTCAATTCATGCATTCCCCAGGGCCAACTCACTTTGAGGCTGTTTACAGGATCCTAAGATATTTGAAAGGAACTCCAGGAAAAGGTATACTCTTTAAGAAACATGATCACTTACATGTTGAGATTTACACTGATGCTGACTGGGCTGGTAGCACCACTGACAGAAGATCTACATCTGGTTACTGCTCTTTTGTTGGAGGGAATCTAGTTACTTGGCGAAGTAAAAAACAAAGTGTGGTAGCCAGAAGTAGTGCTGAAGCAGAATTTAGAGCTTTAGCTCATGGCATTTGTGAAGGTATTTGGATAAAAAGACTATTGGAAGAATTGAAATTTATCCAAATGAAGTCTATGCGTGTTTACTGTGACAATAAAGCAGCTATCTCCATAGCTCACAATCCAGTCCTTCATGATAGGACAAAACATATTGAAGTTGATAAGCACTTTATAAAGGAGAAGATTGATACCGGAGTAATATGCATTCCTTATCTTCCTACATCAGAGCAAATTGCTGATGTGCTAACCAAGGGACTTCCAAAGATTTGACAAGTTGATTGACAAGCTGGCAATGGAAGATATCTTCAAGCCAGCTTGAGGGGGAGTGTTGGTTTATGTTTGATATTTTCCTTAATTAGTTTTTATTAATTGTAATTATATTGTATTTATTTGTGTGATTCTTTCCTTTTTTGTATTAGGCATCTTCTTCTTCTTAAGGAGGATTCTCTTGTATCTAATATAAATTACTATTATGATTGAATAGAAAAGTATACTATTCCAGTGAAATTATTTTTGCACAGAAGTGATGAGAAGCAAGAAAAGTATCTTTTTGTCACAACAGAAATAAGATTAGTTGGGAAGTTGAATTATCTAACAGTGACACGACCAGACATTGCTTATTCAGTGAGTATCGTAAGTCAGTATATGTCATCACCTATAGAAGATCATTGGGTTGCAGTAGAACAAATTCTATGATGCTTAAAAGATGTCCCAGGGCGTGGAATCTTATATAAAGATCATGGTCATACAAAAGTTGAATGCTTTTCAGATGCTGATTGGGCTAGATCTAAAGAAGATAGAAGATCAACTTCTGGATATTGTGTCTTTGTAGGAGGCAAATTCGTTTCATGGAAGAGTAAAAAGCAGAATGTGGTTTCACGTTCGAGTGCTGAATCAGAATATAAAGCTATGGCACAATCTATATGTGAGATAGTATGGATACATCAACCGTTGACGGAGATAGGGTTCAGTGTTACTATGTTAGCTAAATTGTGGTGTGATAATCAAGTTGCACTTCACATTGCATCTAATCCAGTGTTTCATGAGAGGACTGAACATATTGAAGTGGATTGTCACTTCATTCGTGAGAAAATACAACAAGGGTTGGTATCCACAAGATATGTGAAGACAGGAGAACGATTGGGAGATATTCTTACCAAAGCATTAAATGGAGCAAGAATAATTTATCTATGCAACAATTTGGGCATGATTGACATATTTGCTCCATCTTGGGGGGGTGTTATGATATATGCTATTTTGTATATAATGTCCTTTATCGTAATTGTACATTACTTAAGTTAGGGCTTTCTTGTATTCCTATATATATGTGTTATTCTCTAATGTGAATAGATGAGTATTTTCCCAAATACTTTGTACACCCAATACCCAATGCTCCATCGTCCGTCGACTTAAAGACCATTTCCCACTCAAGGTGGGCTCCACCACCCTCCTCCACTCCTTCCCACAAAAATTTCCTCAATAATCTTTCGATCAAGGTTGTTAAATCATAAAACGGAACACGTATCGAAATCAAATTTTAGTGTATCGTGTATCGTAATGTATCGTGTATCGTAAGTTTCAAATTGATAAATAATATTTAAATATAAATAAATATAGCAAATGAAAGGGCACAAGAGATAATTGGTTAATTTAAATTTTTTTTTCCAGAAACGAGGAGAATTGAAGCAAAAAGACCTTTCAGATTTTCTCATTTATTTTTTTTATTTAATTTCTCATGAAAAGTCTTTTCAATTTTCACAATCACATTTACTCATTTCTCTTTCTTCCAATTTAATTTCATTCCACACCAACTTTCTATTACCTTTTTTCTCTTTTTTTTTTCAAATCCAGCTTTTCAACTTTAACAGAGTTTCGGTTCACACTTTTCAAGATTTCTTTTTTTCTTTTCGTCACCTTCTCTTTCTTCCCACTTATTTCCAGACCCTTCATCTTCTTCATTTTCCAATCTCTTCGTCTTCAAGTCCTTCAGTTTCTTCTCCGATGGATTTTTCTTCATCTGCTTCATCTTCCTCATTTTCCAATTGCTTCGTTTTTTTCTTTTTTTCACGCTTGCTCCTTACCGATGGGTTTCGGCTTGTTATCCGACGTTTTCAAGTGATCTTAGACCAAAAATCGCAGGTATTTTGCAAAAAAAAATTTTATTTTTAGATTTTTTAATCGAAACGTTTCGATTCAACCACGATTCTCCCAATTCAGAAACATGAATCGTATGAGTCATGCAATTTCCAATTCAAAACCACGTTTTGAATCGTTTTTCTCCCGTTTCGGTTTGAATCGTACGATTTTAATAACATTGCTTTTGATAGTCTTGCTAACTGAGACTGACAGCCTAAAAAGGCAAAGAACGTATGTAGGTATCCCACTCAGGACCGATTGAATCAAAGTAAGTTTCCTGCCCTGAGAGAGAGAGAGAAACAAAAAAATCCTTCTCCCAAGAAGAGTCTTTTCTAAATTTTCTCAACCACGAGGTTCCAGAAAGACTCGCTCCTCGAGTTACCCCCAAGAGGAAGGTCGCATAAGAACAAGGGAGCCTGCTCGCTTCACACCCAACCCCGCTTCACACCCAACCCATGAGGCCCAAGAAATCATCTTGGAATGCTCACAATTAATACTCATGATAGAGCTTTTATGGCGATTGATTTTGAGACCAGAGATAGCTTCAAAGAAAGACAGCAAGCCATTTAGGTTCCTAAAGGAACTTTCCTTCTCAAAGCAAAAGAAAAGGGTGTCATCAGCGAATTGGAGATGCGACAACTGCAACTCATCCAAACCCACCATAAAACCTTCCACCACTCCCCTATCCACAACTGTTGACGCTAACCTACTCAAGACATCTGGATGAAGAGAAAAGAAGAAAGAGGGTCTCTTTGCCTAAGGCCTCTTGTGGCAAACATCTTCCCTCTAGGTCGACCATTAACAAGAATGGAGGAATTCACTTATATGATACAATTCAATCCAAGCTCTCCATTTGAACCCAAAACCTTTCTCTCTAAGAACTTTATTGCGGAAGTCCGAGTCTGAGTCCCATCAAAGTCAATTTTAAAAATCACCCCTTCTTTCTTTTTCTTCTTATAATCCTCAATCGCTTTGTTCGCAATCAACACCTAATCTAGAATTTGTCTACTGGTTGCAAATGCCTCCTTGGACATTGGAGATTGTACTTTGGAGAACTTTTCGAAGTCTATCGACCAAGGTTTTAGCAATAATTTTATAAAAACTAGTCACCAGAATGATAGGTCCAAAGTCTTTGACTTTAATGGCTTTCTCTTTTTTGGAGATCAAACAGACATAGGTTTCATTCATAGCCCCATCAATAATACCCCCCTCAAAAGACTTGAGGAACACTTTCCAAGGATCATGCTTGATACCTTCCCAATTATCTTGAAAAAAGGCCATGGAGATGTCGTCCTCTCTAGCGAATAATAATCTTTTGAATTTCCTCTAAAGAAAAGGGGCTTCCAAATCCTCCTCTCTAGCGGAAATGGGGCTCCAATCTAAACCATCAACAAAAGGTTTGAAAAACGGAGGGGCATAGAGATTTGTGAAAAATGAGAGAATCTCCTCCACAATATCATCATCCTTCTTCACCAACCCCCCATTATCTTCACTCAAAAACTCAATCAATTTTTTGTTCCTCCTACCTTGGGCAACATTTTGAAAATACGCAGAATTAGCATCCCCGTCTTTGGAAATCAAATGATGAAACACAAAATCACATTTCCATTCATTGCCCTTTCACCACAAATATATGGGCTTATTTCCAGTTGGCTTTCAACTGGCCCATTGTTGTCCGGTTGGAGGTTCCAAACTGGTTATCTTTTCCTCCTAAATCATCCTTATAAGGATGCAAAAAGGACTATATGGTTGAATCTTAACAGGACTTTCATTTGGACTTTATGGAATAAGTGGAAGCCATTATTGAACACATTATCATTTTGAATTTACTTTGGTGTAAACGCAATCATTATTTCAAGGATTACCCTCTAACTACGTTTACATCCAATTGAATAAGTTTTGTTTAACTTGATTAAGATAGGACTTACTACCTTTTTGTATCATTTCATATCATCAATGAAATTGTTTCCCATCAAAAAAAAAAAAAAAAAAAAAAAAGAAAAAGAAAGAAAGGAGTACAAAAATTAAAGTCTACAAAGAGTAGGCTGTGAAAGAAGAAAAGTGAAAAAGAAAGAGGAAAAAGCTAACGATCGCCCTGTAGAAAAAAGCCTCTCCAAATATTACAAATAACATTAGGAGAATAGCTAACAAAAAATTTAGATAAGGAACACCACTAAGAAGCTTTGATCTTGATGAATTCAAAACAATCAACCTAAACAAGAAACTAATCTTCAAAAAATCATCGATTTCTTTCAAACCAAGACACTGAAAGGATTTCTTTGGTAGCATTAATCGTGATGTAGCCGTATACTTGTAATAACCCTTAGTCTTTTATTTTACTAAGTCATGTGCCAACCACATGCCTTGTAACTACTTTAGTTAGGATCCTTGCTTATTTAAGGGCAAGTGATTATCAATAAAGGGATATCATTTGTTATTATTCTAAAAACAAGTCTACGGCTCCACCAAATTTGGTATCAGAGCGTTTGATTTTGGGCGCTTCCTCGATGGCATCCAAGAAGGTCTCAACCAGTGCGGGTGGAGACTCAACATCGATGGGCAAAGAGGCGGAGAATATCACCGTCCTCTCACCACAAGAATTGACTGTACGCTTGCTGTCAGTCGAGGATGATGTGCGTGAGATTAGGAAAATCTTAGAGATGATGTGCATCAAAATGGGCTGCAAAACTGGACAGCAACCCTCGGAGATTCAAGAAACTGTGAACTTGGGGAAAAAACCGCAAGAATTTTTTAGAGAAGGTGGCAGAACAAGCAATTGGCAATAAGGACAAAATTTGGAGGGGAAACCATTCCAAGAAGTGATAACAGCTACAAGAATTCTCCAAGAACAGCATATAGGATTTCAAGAACTCAATCACAACCCTTTATTTAGAAGACAAACAGAATGGGGTGGAGATATTTCAAGTGAGGAAGAATATGAAGAGATTCAAAGAGAGGAACGAAGAAATTTTAGACACCATCAACATCAAGAGAATGACTTCAAAATGAAAATAGATTTGCCTCCAAGAATGATCCAAGAAGTAGATTTTCCTCCAAGAATCTATCATGAATACCGAACAATGCTCCAAGAATTCAACAATAATCCCTTGTATAGAAGACAACAAGACGGGACGGATTCATCGAGAAATAAAGACCTTGGAAAGATGGGAAACAAGGAGGAACCAAGCGGTAACCTAATGGGGCAAGCTACCATCGAGAGAACTTATCAAGAACAAGATAAAACATCTCGGGAATTGGAAGAAAGGATGGGACAGCAACAAGAAAGACAAACAATGGAGCAAAGAATAGTTCATGAAACACATTTAGCTCCAAGAAAGTATCAAATAATGCATCAAGACTTCCACATCAATCCATTACATAATTGGCAGCAAGAATTCTTCGAGTGGAAGCCTTTAGAAACGCAAGAACACAAGGTAAAATATCATCAAGAAAGGCAAGAAAGGCAAATTTTTGTTCAAAGAACAATCCAAGAATGGGATACAGTCCAAAAATGGAATTTTTGGCCGTTTATTACGTAACTCGAGGTCGAGTTCTTTTTGGGAAGGGGATGTTTGATGTAGCCGTATACTTGTAATAACCCTTAGTCTTTTATTTTACTAAGTCATGTGCCAACCACATGCCTTGTAACTACTTTAGTTAGGATCCTTGCCTATTTAAGGGCAAGTGATTATCAATAAAGGGATATCATTTGTTATTATTCTAAAAACAAGTCTACGGCTCCACCAAATCCAAAGAACATTTGCTTTGGTGGGAAGATATGGACCACAAAGCAGCTACTACTTATTTATTCTACTGAATTTAGCGACCCATATTTAATCTTATAATAGCTATAGTAATCTAGAGATATTGACATTCTTTCTTTCCTTATTTGCAATTGTTCTTTCTTCAAGAAGACCGTATATTATTTACAAAATAAATAGGATGCTGTCTTTTTCATGACAAATTAAGCAATATATTAAGCACAATTGGAACCAAGTGAGCAAAGGAGATATGGTTGACGATAATTAAAAATTAACCAAATCACTTACTTTTGGAGAGACGAAATCTTAGTTGGTATATCTTCATAAGTCGTAATGCCAGGGATGTCCTTAATCAACAATTCCTTGCGTGTCAATTCATCCTCCAGATTCTTCACACTTAATTGAATGTCTTGCAATTTAGACAACTCTGATTCCGTTCTCTCCCTTCGGGCTTTTTCTTCTAATAGCTTCTCCTTCAGTAATTCAATATCACCAAGAGATGATTTCAACTTCCTAGCTTCTCTCACTTCAGATTCCTAGGAAGACATCCAAGAACAAAAAGTTAGATATTGTAGTTTGACAATATCACGGATGTTGCATAGATATTCTAAAGAAAAAAATTGTAGATTGTCATTGAAGATAAATCATTACATTTGGTTATTTAATGTTGCATTTTTTTATTTTTTTTTTTTTTGGAACAAGAAACGAAATTAATGTTGCATAATTTGGAAATTATCTATTCTATCTCCAGTTTAAACTAATCTGTAATGTTAAAAGTAGAGACTACCTTTGGAGAGTTATCATTTAGTTTGAACTTCTAAATCTTGTTCAAATAATTGTGGCCAAGAAATTTTTAGCTTTAACTTCAAAATCATTAGCATTTAATCATTCTAGAGCAGAAGTTTGACTTTTTTGTATGCTTTCGTGCCAAATTAATTACAAGGAGCAAAGTTAATTCAAGAAACTTTAAACAACAAATTTCCCCAAGGATTTACAAGCAAATCCCCCAAAAAGTCAAACTTCCAAATTTGCCTGTCATGATAGATATTTAAGGAGAAATCATGCAGTGAAGATTTGATAAGATACGCTGGTCCTGCATTCATGATCCTATAATGTTCTACATTAAACGATAGCTTGTCGTATAAGTTTTTCTATTTTGTAGGAAAGAAACAAACTAGCTTATTGTAAAGATTAAGATTTACTAGCAAAGAAGAAGAAGAAAACCCTACATAGTTACTAAGCGCTTCTTGCAGATGCTTAATCAAAATATTGCTTTCCTTGCCTGTACCTTCGTTGACTGTGAAAGATGCTAATTTCTTCTCGAGTTCACTCTTCTGGCATAAACACTGTCAAAAGTAACAAATACCACCATGGGATATAAAAACATTGAAGTCATAGTACCATTTAAACATGATGAATCAAATATGAAATAATTTAATCTCAACAGGTGAAACAATGACAAAGTAAAGTAATAAATACCATTCCACTGCAAAATATAAAAGGATTCAAGTTCATACTATTTGAACATTATACGACAAGAATCTTATCTAATATAAAATATTTTGATATTAAGAATCCAAACCTTCAAAAAAATCATTAGAAATATTTTTGGTAAAGCTAAATTACTTCCTTATTGACGTAGGCTTTCTTTATTAACACCTTCAGTTGATAAACTGGCCGTTGGAGGCTAGCTGGATAAAAATAGTAATGGAAGGTCGTGTTTCCCGTTTTCAATACAATCTGGAGTAAGGTAGTATACTGGGTAGTATACTGAGCACATTTTGGCTGGGGAAATTAGGGAAGATGGCACAAAGAAACTTCAAGAGAGGTGGCAACGGAGAAGGAGATAGGTGGAATGTGAAGTGGCTTACAGCAACTTCCATTGTTGGAAAGTTCCATGGAGCAGATGACAACAAAGATGAAGGAGAATCAACAAGCTCTGAACACCTTAGTGGCAAAGTTGTCCGAGGGAGGCTATTATATTTTTTTTTTAACAAGAAACAAAGATTTTCATTGATAGAATGAAATGAGACTAATGCTCAAAAATACAAAAACCACCAAGGAAAGAAGAAGATACAGACCACAGAAAAAGAAAAACTAGGAAAGAAGACCATCAGAGAACAAAGAGAACCACAAAAAAGACTGAAGAAGAATATCTACAACTGAAAAACCAAGCAAATCGATCAAAATCAGAGAAAAGAGCAAAACCACCAAGCGGCTGAAGAGACCAACGAAAAACTCCACCACCAATGGAGACTGCACAAATGAAATCTGACGAGAGCCCAACTTGAAAAGACTAAGCCCTGAGAGAAATTCAAAACTGATCTAACGAGAAAACCATTAAAGAGTTTTAACTGCTGGAGACAAATTGGGAATTTCCCGCATCTGTAACCCACATAACTCAACCAAAGAAGAAAATTTGGTTGCAATTTGAGGAGAAGCCACCGAAGAAACTACACCCTCGAAATTATCGACACCTTGAACGTTAACTTCAAAAAGATTTTCAAAAGCTTCAACAAATGAATCGTCTTCAACTTGATCAACCAACTCTAATTCTGGAATATGAAAAATTGACTCCACACTGCTCATACTAACATCCGATTCTCCATCAAAATCGAAACCAGAAGACTTCTTCCTAGGAGAAGAGAGACTTACACCTTTGGTGAATAGCATGTTTGAACCAAGAAGAGAAACTTGCGATTGACTAAAAATCATGGCAGGGAAAGAAGACTCTTCCATCTTAGAACCTTTCATGGGGGACTTCAATTGATTTGTGATTGAGTCAAAAGACGAGCACAAGATTTCTCTACATAATCAAAATTAGACTCTGAAAGATCAATAATGGAAGAAAACCCTTTTCTTCTAGAATAATGAAGAGGAAAGGGTTTTATTAAACTTGCTTCGATTGTAGAGGAGACACCATAGAACCCCCATTAGAACCGAGGAAATTACCATCTGCATGCTCATCCAAAGAAATGCCTCTTAACAAAGGAGGAACATTTGAATTAAGATTCTTATCATACAACGAAGGGACCTTTGAATCCTTGATAGCCATCACCAAATCATCTTCATTTGGTAAAAAAAGACTTTCATCTTCCATAACTTGAGTAACCCTCTTTAAATCCGCAGAATTTGTAAAATCTTGAAGGGACCAATTTCGAGAAATCAAATGACACTTACTTGAGAGGTCAAGAGATACTATATCACCGAAACAGAGAGAAAAAATTCTGATATTCCCACCTTTAACATCAATCTCAGCTGGAATGAAGCCACAAATGTTTTCCTCCACTTCAATTACTGCTACAGAACAATCAATAAAGTTAAGTGTTTGAGAGGAAATACTAATCAAACCACCAAAATGTTGTCCAATAGCTTCAAAACATGGTCGTTTCCAATAATCAAAGGTAAATTATTTATAGATATCCATCCTCCATAAACATGGCGAATTGATCAGGTATGATATTATGGATAATCAATTTCATATAGGTTATAATTAATATCAAAATATTGCCCATTACGCGACGAATTGATCAACGTTTTGTCATCCATAAAAGGATTAATTGAAGTTCTAGTTTGAATATGATTTTCTAAAGCGATTTGAACCTCTTTCCAAGGAAGAAAGGGCAAACAACCTAGAAACCACCAAAATGGAATTGAAATTCAAATCCATCACTTCTCTATCTTTTCTTATCCAAAAGGAAGAAATCTTAAAGGATTTCATCACATCTTCCTGAGTCGTATCAACTTTCCCAATCCGAGCATAGGAACCCAACTCAGAATACTCTGGTTCTCCATATTTAAGGAGAAAATCAATTACCATTTCACAAAAAATAATCCAACATTTCTTATCAAAACTAGCAAGAACATGAACATTCTTCCTTCCACCGTAAGAAGGCCAAACGACACATTCCAAATACCAACCCTCGAAAGATCTAAATTTAGACAAACGAATGGTCCCAAAATCCTCCCTAAATTTCTTGTTACAAAATGAGTGAACTGGACTTTGCAACAGTTCAACCAATGAGTTTTCAAGCCAACCTAAGAGGAATAAAGAAAGGTGAATTTTCGGATCTTTATTCACACCTTCCATAAAACATTCATCTTCTTCACTCCATAGATGAAAGTAAATATTCCAAATACAACAACTCATTTCTTCCAGCACTTCCATAGAACCACGAACCAAAACACAACCACAAAACAAAGGGAACCACGAAACCAAAATCCAAAGAGACCCACGAAAAACGAGCAACTGATCTTAGAAGCAAAAATATGAAGAAAAAACATAGAGAAAACCCTGACTCAACGAACGCCAAGTAGCTTAACGGACGGCGAACTGACCGATGAACATAATGTGGCGAATTGACCGGACCCGACGGCGCAAGCTGACAGACAGAATCAGTCACAGGATGAAGAAGCAACAAAGATGAAAAGCAAAGACGGCGACGACGAGAATGGCGTGAGCTGAAATGTTGAATGGATGAAGCAGAAACGGTGACAAGAATGAACGAAGAAGCTAGATCGACGACGGCGACGACGGTGGAAGGAGACGTCGACTGAAGGCTAGGGTTAGGGTGAGAGAGGAGAGGGGCTAGGGTTTCTATGTCGGGTCGGAGATGTTGGGACAACGCGACAACGGTGACAAGTGGGACGGCGACGGAGGCGGCGGTGGAAGAAAGCGACAGAGGCGGCGGTGGAAGAAGGCGACGGTGACGACGGAGGAAAAAGGCGACGGCAACGACGGTGGAAGAAGACTATGGCTGGAGGCTGGGTTGTAAATCTGGGATTAAATAATGAAAATTGGATCAGGGGAGGTTATTATATTAGGGCATGTGAAAGAATGATGAAGTTTTATGGGCTCAAACTCCAAGGTAGTCACCTACTTAAATATTAAAATCCTACTGCCAAATATTGCAAGGCCAAATGTTTCTTATGAAATTAGTTAAGTATAGAAAGACAAAAAAAGGTTGAGTTGCACTAGGGTAGAATAAAAAATAAAGAATAAGAGTTCTCAGTCAAATTCTCTCTAAAAACCTAACACAAATAATCACGAAGGCTACAAAACCTCATTGAGTTGCTTCTTCAAGTCTTCCAACTGCTCTTTTAGTAGCTCAGATTCCTTCTCAGCATTACCAGCTCTGCAAACCATTTTTTCCAACTACAAGAAAGATAACCAAGACAAGTTAAACAGTATGGTCTACCATGATGAACAAACAAATGTTGCTTGACATTTTATGAGAGAAGTTTGTATTTTCAGCAAGAATTTCGGAAAATAGGATTAACAAATGGCTACTTACATCTGCATTTATTCTTGAAACAGAAAGCTTTGATTCTCCTTTTAACTGTGCAAGCTCATTATGAAGATGTTTCCTTTCTCTTTCTATGCTTTCAGAAAGATGGTTTAATTTATCTTCTAAGAGACTTGCTTTCTCTTCTGACGATGCGATTGAAGACTCAGCTTTCATCCGAAGGTTCGATTCATTTTGCAACTTTACCTAAATTCAAAAAGCACTAGATTAATAAAGTATTATGTATGCTTTTACAGACCAATATGATAAACAGGTCATAGAAAATGTAAGGATTTCTTCAGAAAATATGAGTAACTAAAACGGGAGAGCATCACAAACAGAAAAAAGTACTAAGCCAATGACTAAATATATTTATTCTTAAAAAAATTTAGAAAAAGAAAAAATGTCATTGATGTATGAAATTACAAAAGTGAGGGAGAGAAAGCTCCGGTCCAAAGGAGTTATAATGAATTATCTGGGTCTCCCTTCAAATGTTGCCCACAAAACTTTATTCTTTTCATCACCCATAGTTGAGAAAATTGAAAGGAAGTTTATTTTTTTATAAAAAACCAACCTTTCATTAAGGGAAAAAAAAAAAGATACAAGGATATCCAAAAAACCAAGCCCCCCCAAAAAAACCCAACTATAAGGAGTTTCAAATTCCAATCAAGCAATATGAGACCTAACGGATAATTACAAAAGGCCTTAGACATCAAAGCCCAAAGTGAAACATGGAACCTCACATTGGATCATACATCACAAGGCAATCTCTCGATCCCTCTAAAGAATCTACTATTCCTCTCCCCCCACAAATCCCAAAGAACAACACAAATTCCAACAGGCCACAAGAACCTTCCTTTCTCCCAAAAAGACGAATGGAGAAGGAACTCCTGTATCATATCCCTACACCCTCGATGCCTAGCGAATTGCAAGACAAAAACCTCGAAGAGAAGGCTCCAAACAGAACAAGGCATAATCACAACCCCAACCCCAAAGCAAATGATCAAGATCTTCCTTCGTCTTTCAACAAAGAATACAACAGAAAGGACCAACCAAATGAGACATTTTCTTTAAAGTGTTAAAAACCTAAAAAAAAATAAAAATTAAAAAAATTAAAAAAATTAAAAAAAATTAAAAAAAAAAAAAAAAAAAAAAAAAAACTTGATAGGTGGAAACATTTTAATTTATCCCATGGAGGTAGATTAACCCTCTCTAACCCGGTTTTTCAGTTTGGAGTATATTTGATCAGGTATGATATTATGGATAATCAATTTCATATAGGTTATAATTAATATCAAAATATTAACCTTAATTATTTTTAGGTGCATTCAAAGAGAAGGAACCATTTTGATCAACCTACGACAAAGGTTGAGTGCACTTGTTTGTAAAATATAATTTTCAATTAGAAGTAAGACATAAGAAGAGAATTTAGAAGGTGGTTTCACATTTCCTATTTGTCTATCGAATTTAGAAACGGATGATGAGTGGATTATGGAGAAAGAACATCCGAAATTACCAAATGACACCTCGTGGATGAATGTAAATGAGTGTTTCGACGTTCAAGAAATAAAGAGTAGCAAAAAGAGGGAGAGAGTTCATGATTTTACTATATCTATCAAATATAATATATGTATATTTTCATAAGTAACCTTTGCGATTTATTTTTTGGTTTAGGACCTGGAGATCTATCCACAAATTATAAAAGTGACAAAGGGAAGGAAGTTATTGAATTAGTAGATGAAGAAAGCAATGGAGAAGAAGCACATGAGCAAGAAGTGATGATCTATTAGCTGATAACGATTTTGAAGATATTGAAGTCAATAGTTAAATGTTGAAACTTAGAAACAAAGGAGTTCTATTGTTTCTAATGTTTTTCCATACTTATTTTAAAGTTAGTTGTTTTTTTTTTTTTTTTGGTATTTTGAACTTTGAAGTTAGTTTATGTTTTTATATTTATTTTGGACTTACTTAATGTTTGGCTATTTATGTCTCTATTTTAGGCTTTGTTATTTTTATTTTTATTTAAATATTATTTATCAAATGAAACTTACGATACACGATACACTAAAATTTGATTTCAATACACGTTCCATTTCACAAGTTAACAAGCTTGGCAATAAGTGCTGGAAATTACCATTTAGAACTATTCATTGCCCACGTATCTCTCTTTAAATTGATTGTAATTACATCTATAAAAGGTGTATACCATATTCAGATTCAAGATATAGCATACTAGATGACGGGAGAACTTATCAAGCTAAGGTGAGCAAAAAAGAAACTTCAAAAGATAACAAAAACTAAAGTGAGAAGAGAAAGCGTTCGCCTCCAGAAAAGAAAATAACAGCCAACCAATCAGCAAATAAAAATCTTTTGTTGCAGGCCAGAAATTCAAATAAATATACCTCCAGTTCACTGCTCATTTGCATTTGCTTTTTCAATTTTTCCCCAGAATCATTAATTTCTTTTATTAATTGCTCTTGCAAAACTTTTTCACGTCCCCTTGCAGCAGCAAGTTCTTGCTGTGTGTATGATAACTGATCTAGAAATTTTTTTCTCTCTGATTCTGCAACAATCACAATGACAGCTTCAATCAGTGAGAAAAAAATTGAAAATCAAATGTTGATAACTAAAAAAAATTATAACTTTTTTAGGAAAGAATTTTTCATTTATAGAAATAGCAACAAGTAACCTAGAAAAAACCAGCAAAGAAAATTATAAACAAAAACAGACCCCGCAACCCAACTAAATGATCAAAATAAACCAAAAACCTTTTCTAAAAAAGAAAAGACCAACTTTCATTGAGAAAAAATGAAAGAATACAAGAGCATATAAAAAAAAAACCAGCCCACAAAAGGGAACCCCACTAAAGGAGGGGCTCCAATCAAGGATAATAACACCTATCGAATAGTTACAAAAGGCCTTCGAAATCGAAGCCCAAAGAGAAACATGAAATCTAATGAGGGCCCACACATCAGATGGGGGCCTCTCTACCCCCTCTAAAAACCCTATTGTTTCTCTCTCCTGACAAACCTCAAAATACAACGCACACCCCGGCAAGCCATAACTCTCTCCCTTTATCTCTGAATGGCGGATGGAAGAAGAACTCCTCAATCATCTCCCCGATACATTTGAAGCTCCTGCTCTGCAACCCAAAAGCATCAAGAACAAACTCCAAACTGAGCGAGCAAAGGCTTACTCCACAAAATATGATCCAAGTCTTCCTCCGCCCTCTGGCATAGAACACAACAGAATGGCCCCACCAACGAATCGTGAGAATGTCGAAAGTATTGACGCCTCCATGGATAACTTGCCAGGTAAAGAATCTAACCTTCTTAGGAATTTTTACCCTCCATAAAACAGAAAAGATAGACTCCCTACAGGGGGAGGGATTGAGCAGTCATCGAAAGAAGGAGCTACACGAGAAGCCCTTGGTAGGGCGAAAATCCCTCCTCCCTTCCCTAAACTGAAGCTCCCCTATCAAAGACGAGAGCTACAACCTTTATCGCTTCCCTATTGATCAAAGAGCACTGGAAACTCAAAGAATAATAAGGAGAGCTCCCAGAGACAGTAATAACATCAGAGATCACTCGATTTTTCATGGAGGACAAACGATAGAGATTAGAAAACTTGGAGTAGAGGGAACTATCCCCCACCCACTTCTCCTCGAAAAATAAGTATCCCTCCCATCACCCACAACACAATGAATCAAACTCGAAAAAACGGGGAGCTCAAAAACAAAATCTTTCCACAGATTTTTGGCCATGCCTTTAACCCCCCAATAGCCACTCATAGGGATGATAGTCATACAAACTAACAATAATCTGGTGTCATAACGAGGTCAGCTCAAGTAGGAACCGCGATAGCCATTTAGCTAGCAACGCTCTATTTCTCAGATTCAGATTCCCTAATTTAAGGCCGCCAATACCCACAGATTTGCTCACTGTCTCCCAACTGACTAAGTGGTCCCCCCCCCACTCCCTCCCATAAGAAATCTCTCAAAAGCTTTTCCAGACTCCGACAAACAAATTTAAGGGCTCTAAAAAGCAATAAGAAGTAGATCAGGATTCCGCTTAGCACCGAGCGAATCAAGGTAACCTTTCCTCCTTTAGAAAAGAAGCACTTCTTACACGAGGCTAATCTCTTCCTAACCTTGTCAACTATCGAGGACTAGAACTCAATATTTTTTTGGATCACGGCCAGTGTTTTAAAAGGCGCGCCCGGGCGCGCGCCTAGGCGCGCCTAGGCGCAAGGCGCAACATTGGCCCCCCGCTGCGAAGAAGCGAGGCGCAGTGAGGAAGGCGCGGCCAAGGCGCGCGCCTTCCTCGAAGCCCCCGAGGCGCGCGCCTTAGGCGCCTCTGGGGCTTCACATTTTTATACATGTTTTAAATTTTTTTAAGCCAAAATTTAAGTTATGAAGCTAATTTTAAATTTAGCTTCTGGGGCGTTGCCCCCGAACCCCCATCGGGGGTCACGTTGCGCCCCCGAACCCCCAAAACCGGGCGCTTCGCCCCTGGACCCCGACTCGCTGACCGGGCAGCGAGACCCCCGTACTTGTCGTTCGGAGTGTCAAATATCATATTCAAGGCATATATTTTTTGTGGAGTATTGACATCATCATACTTGGTCGTTTGGAGTGTCAGAAGGCATATTAACAATACTAAACTCACTATTTTTTGTGGAGTATTGACATTTGACTCTATGTTGGAAGACTAATATTTGAACCTTATTTATCTTTTATCTATTTTTCTTAGTTAAAAAATTCATTACTTGCCATGAAAGTGTTTTATATACATGTATATATTTTTGTAAATTTTTTTTCTATATGGTGCGCCTTATATAATAAAGCCCGCGCCTTTTCATGCGCCTTGCGCCTAGGCTCCAGGAGGCCATTGCGCCTTAGTGCGCCTTGAGCCTTTTAAAACACTGATCACGGCCTAACCGAAGCCCTAGATAGGAGGGGAGGGTACCAATATCGCGACCTACCATGTTAGCAAGCCTCTCCACTTTCTAATAGGACAATTAAACTTAACATCTGACACTCCTTCTATTTATCTTGAGCCCCGACATCGACTCGAAGAACTCTAAGATATGACTCAATAAGAGAAAGGAATCCTCCTCCCTCGAACAAAAGAATAAAGTGTCGTCTGCAAACTGAAGGTGAGATAAGGCCACTCCATCCCTCTCCACCTCAAACCCCTTCAAAATACCTCTCTCCACACTTCTAGAGACCAACCTGCTCAAGACATCCAGAACTACTAAGAAAAGGAAAGGGGACAACGGATCACCTTGTCTAAGGCCTCTGGAAGCAGTAATTTCCCCTTTAGGGCAACCATTAATGAGAATAAAATACCTAACCAATCTCACACATCCCCAGACCCACGATCTCCAATGGTACCCAAAACCTTTCATAGCTAGAACCTTATCGAGGACATCCCAATCTACGTGGTCATACGCTTTCTCAAAATCAATCTTAAATAACACTTCCTCCTTCTTTCTCCTCCTATAATCCTCTATAGCCTCATTAGCTATCAGCGTTTGATCAAGGATTTGTCTCCATTCAATAAAAGCTCCTTGAGACTCGAATATCATTGAAGGGAGGATCTTTTTCGATCTATTGGCTAGCACTTTAGCAATGATCTTATAAACGCTTGTAACTAGACTAATAAGTCTACAATCCTTCCCTCTTTCCACCTTGTCCTTCTTTGGAATAAGGCATACAAAAGTTTCATTCATCCCATTATCAATAATACCCTTGTCAAAAAACTCCTTGAACACTCTCTCCAAGTCCTGTTTAATAATCTCCCAATTCTCCTGGAAGAAACCCATCGAAAATTCATCAAGACCGGGGGATTTGCTACCATCACTCTCGAAAATAACCCTCCTAATTTCCTCCAATGAAAAATGGGTGTCCAAACTCCTCCTCTCCTGATCCAAAATAGGGCTCTAATCCACTCCATCGACAAAAGGTTTATTCTCTGTGGAAGGGCCATAAAAAGCTGCAAAGAAGGAGAGAATCTCCTCCTCGATCTCCTTCGCCTCTCTAACTTCCTCCCCCTATCATTTACGAAAGAGCTAATGAGATTTTTACTTCTTCCATTAACCACCTGATGATAAAAAGAAGAGTTACAATCCCACTCCTTAGCCCATTGAACTTTCGCCTTTTGCCTCCAACTGCAAGATTCTCTCCTCACTATCTCTACCAACTGAAGTCTTAAGGCCATGCGCTCCTCCTTAAGGCCCTCAAATGAGCTCCCAGACTCTTCCAAATCGTCAATGGATCTTCCCCAAACACCTCACAATTCCATACCTTAAGCTTATTTTTAACCAATCTCAACTTCTCCATAAAGCAGTAGCCTTCCCAATTACCTGACGAATCCTCCTTCCACCAAGAATCTCGTATGTTTCGTACATATCCAAATACTACCCATTGCGAACAAGAAGATTGAAATACTGAGTGACATTAAGGTCGCCTTGACATAGATCATACAATCGAGTTTCAATGCCAATATAGCAGATGAATTCTCAAAACTAGAGTAGGTGTCACAGGCAGCATCCCGTATCTCTTTTGCCATTTTGACCAATAGAAAATTCTCTCCAACATCTAGAGTCATAGAGCTTAGTAGTCAAGACATGACTAAATGATCATCAGTTTTCCTTATCGAAATTTCGGGTCTTTAGCATCTGGTGCAGGGGTATCACCAGTAAGATGACCATCTTTGCCACAGCCACAAATATATATGAAAACCGAATGATTCCATTGAAGAAAATTATGACCTTGAAGTTTATGATTAGTCACAATTTGAGGAGAGGAATCGTGAGATTGAAAGGAGTTTTCATAACTAACACTTGCCAACCCATGTTTCGCCATTTGTAACCTCTGAAAACTCTGAAGCAACAATAAATGACTTACTAATTCAGACTACCGAGACCATCAGAATACCCAAAATCAACTATGATTCTTAAGACCCACAATAACCCTAGCGGAGGATCAACAGTGGCTGAGCGGCGACGGACGAGTGGTAGCAGGCGAGTGATAGAGAACTAAAACCACGACTCAAAATTTCAAGAGACTCGCAGACAGCGACAACCAAACAAGCAGATGCGAAGGCAACGAACGATCAAACGAGTAGTCAACAGTCAAACAAACGAGCAATGGCAACCGACCGAACATGCGCAAACATGGGTCAGACGAGTAGATGCGAACCCCTGCTGCAAAATAAAACATGAACACCGATAGATTCATGGAAGAATCGAAAACTTTGGTGGAAGAGCTCGTCGGTTAATGCATCGTCAGGAGGAGGGCTCATCAATGTTGCCGGAAGAAGAGTTTGTCGGTGAAATTAGGGTTTCTAACGACGAGGGTTTTATTTTAGGGTTTGCTCTAATACCATGTAATTTTTGGGAGAAAAATTACTCTATTATTTACTAGTCTCATAAAAACAATAATATATAGAGTAAAGAAAAACACAAAAAAGGAAAGACATCAAGATGGAATAGAATATAATCTAAATAAGGGAAATATAATGAAATAATCTACAATCCACAAAAATTTGAACTTTGTAGTCGAAGATGGATGGATAAGTAATTGAAGAACGTTGTCTTTAAAGTTATTGGAGAAAACCCAATAAAGATTAAAGAACGCAAACAGCTTGAACCAAACCAGACATGAATACGAACAATCAAAAAAAATATGGAAAATCAAAAAAAATATGGAAAAGGCTTCCGCGTCTAAAAGACAAAACAAACAAACCAATGGGGAGATATAATGAGATGGAAGCTTCGCCTAAAGAACATTGGAGCAATTTAAACTCCCATTAATCATGATCCACAATAGGATATTAACATGTTTAGCACTATTAGATTTCCATAAAGCAAAATAAACTTCATTATCCATAGGAGAAGCGGAAGCCAAGTAACATGATAAAGACTTGATAGAGAAAACACCCCAGGAATCAAGGGACCATCTTCTAGCGTCTTCTAAAGAACCCATCTGAACCAAAGAAATACAACTCAAAAGCTAATGCAAATCTGAAATTTCCTCTTTAACATGTTTAAAACTTAGATTTCCATACAGTAAAATAAACCTCATTATCCATAGGAGAAGCAGAAGCCAAGTAACATGATAAAGACTTGACTAAAAAAACACCCAGGAATCAAGGGACCATCTTCTAGAGTCTACTAAAAAACCTATCTGAATGAAAGAAATACAACTCAAAAGCTCGTGCAAATCTGAAATTTCCTCTTCCTTTAACAAACGAAGAAAAAATATGTTCCAAGATGAAGTGTTGGAATCCCAATGGTCAAAAACCAAACCATCGGGATTTGAAAAAATAAGAAATATGAAAGGAAAACAGAACTTTAGAGGCAAGTCTTTTCTTTTTTTTCGATAGGAAACAGAAACCATTTCATTGATGTATGATATAGATACTAAAGAAAGTTCATCAGAGATTATTACAAAAAACACCTCCATTGATTTAGGAGTTGATAAGATGTAATTACAAAAAGGTGGAGAAAGACGACTCCAAGATAAAGCAAGATAGGGAGTGGATTCAATAAAAGTGTATATGTTTTGAAGCTTATCTAAAAAGATGCGAGCATTCCTTTCCAGACAAAGATTCCAATGAAAAGCATAAATGATGTTGCACCACAAAGTCTTCTTTCCCTCCTTGAAAGGAGGATGGCCAAGAAGGGATAATTTTAGAAGAGAAAAGATATCACCAGACCTAACAATGTGTCACCCAGAAGTTTGGGGGAGATATGGCAGATGTGGGGTCTCTAACACACCTTGAATCTATTTGTTCCACTTTCCATTGAAAGCCTTAAGCTTCAAAACTTCATCTAGAAAATCTCAATCAACACAATGAAAATCCTTCAAGATCAATGTTTAAAATCCAACCTTTTTACTTCTTGACCCTATATTCCTCCGGCACTTCATTCGCAATGAGAATTGGATCTAAAATCTGTCTTCCATCTAAGAAGGCACTTTGGGAGCAAGAAATTGTCGAGGGCATTACTTTCTTTACCCTTTCGGCAAGCACCTTAGCAAGGATTTTATAGATTGAGGAAGTTAAGCTGATTGGCCTAAAATCTTTCACATTGGCAGCCACTTCTTTTTTTCTGGATAAGGCAATAAAATTCTCCTTCAAACAAGCATTTATATGCCCTTTATGAAATTTCCTTTGGAACTTCTACATAGATATATTTAAACTTTGAAATAATGCTTGAGAAATTTCCCGATGAAGAAGGATAAAACACCCCTACTTACCTTGGAAATTGAAATAAGAGAAGACAATAATAAAGAAAATGGAAGAGAAGGTCCCAGCTCGCAATTATCAAGACAACTTTCATCTAGAATTAGAATTACTCCCAAGGCAAGGACATGTTTAGGAGTGATTTTGTAGTGGCTAAAATCACTTACATCATGCCTTTTAGCGATTTTGGATATGAAATAAGTGATTTGGGCATTCCAAAATCACTCTCAAACATGATACATTTACTAGAAACACTAATACTACTCAGTAAATGAAATAAGAGACCAGCATCTTCTACGTGAGATTTTTATGAGAAAATTTTATTAATATATGAAAATTACAAAGGGGAGGACACTTGCAACCAAGAGGGAATCTACAATAACCGTGAAGTTAAAAAAAGAGATCTCCAGCTGGTAAACAAAATCAAAGAAAGTAATCACGTAAGTGTTGTGGGCTCAAAGAAGACAACATAAGCCCAAAAGCTAATTGTAGTCATACAATTTGTCCACTTCTCTAAAGATTGTTCAATTCTGCTCTAGCTATAAAACTCACAAACCTGCCATCCCTACATTAATCTGAAGTTTCTTTCAAACAAGAAACATTTTTCGTTGATATATGAAAAGAAATAAAAAAGGTTCAGGGATACAAGCTCCTAAAGGAGGTGAAAAGGACAAGCAACCAAAAGTGCAAAAGCCAAAATAAAGTACTGAAGTACAAAGTACCCATGGGAGAAACTATCCCAGAAGAAAAACCGCAAAGACCAAAGAGCCACTAGATCCAACAAAAAAAACAGCACCAAACCCACTATCTTAGAGAAAAAGAAAATCTGGCAAACAGAACTATGAAGACTGAACAAGAGAGATTGCGCCAACAACCTTCAAAGCTGCTAAACAATGGAACACTAATTAGACAAAAAATCTACTGGATTCTCTTAAAAATTAGAAGGTCCAAAATGTGTTGGTTAAAAGCCAAATTGACTAAAACTCCAAAAAAAAAACTCATTAGGAGATACAAAGATTACTTGGCAATCTAAAGAGTCTTGTTCCATTGGAGATGTTTTCTGTAATCCATTGGATATGATCTCACCCTTTTGTAATTTCATCTTATCAATCAAATGTTACTATTTCCTATCAAAAATAAATAGTCTTCTTCTATTGATTAAAACTTCATCCTACAATAATCTAGAAAGTCGAGAGCCATATCTCTAAAATCACCGCCAAGTGTGCCTAATTATTGTATTGCACCCTACTTCCTCCATTTAGAAGCCATCTGAAACAATAACCCTTTCCTAACAAATCTAGAGAAAGAATAGTCTGAACAGAAGTCTATACAATTCACAAAAATCATTGAAGCCGTACATCGCTTGGAGTTTTTATTCATGAGGTCTATGAGAAAAAGTTATGTGATTCAGCCGAAAATTTAAGAAAGGAGTAGCAATTAAAGAATTTATATGCTCTCACTCACCAACTTTGGAGAGGTTCTCATTCAACACGCCTAACTTCAATTCATAATCATCAACTTGCTTCTCTGCATTGCTTAGTGCGTCTAAAAAGTCTGACTTCACCTGGAAAAAGAAGCACGACTAAAGTTCATGGTTCAAGATTTACCAATAAACAAACAATAAAACAAAGTAGACAAAAACTGATTCGGATAAAATATCAAAGAAGTATTGCAAAGCTTATTGTGTAAGGTTCGAGTGAGAGTTCTAAAACTAATGTTCAATGTGTCAAGGAGCAAAGACATTTGATTTTAAAAATATAATAAATTATTGTGAAATAGGTAAAAAGTATTGGAAGTGACCAAACATACTTTGACGTGGCATTGATTTCTAGAAGGCAACATAAATTGCACCATATCAACTACTCTATGGAGGATAAAATAATTGGAGTTTCTCAAATAACATACTTACCTAGCTTGGATAATCCACTATGAGCTGCCTACACAGTGGGATTGTAATTTGTTTTCTTTTCTTCCAGTGTGTTAACTGATATTATACATATCTGATGTATTTCTGGAAATAATCAAATTTTAACATGACCAGATAGAATAAAGATCTAACAATTAAGACCAGCTTTAGATGGTACTATGATGCACCAGAGGATAGCATTTTTTATTCTCGTATGATAAGAAACCAAAAAATTATATTGATCAAAGAAGTATAAGTTAAGCCATGAAGAAATGTCCTCCATGGCTAAAAGCTTAGAAATGTCAAAAAATAGATGCACCAATTAGCTTCCGTGAGGAAAGAAAAATCATTCAAAAATCACCAGGCCCAATTAAAGGCTGGAAAATGCAACAATAGCCAAAATCACAAAAGTTTCTAATGATCTCACCAGAAGTCCCACAATTCCTTTATTACCAAATCTTCTAAACTAGACCTTCCCTTATTGGCATTTTGCAATAAGCTAGAGATTCTTGGCTTTACCACCAAAAGAATTATAATAGATGATCTAATAAAAATAAATAAATGGCTGCAAATGCATCAGGAGTACCAAACCTAAGAAAAAGTACCACCAACTTGAGCATGTAAAGGAGTAATAAAGAAAGAGATGAACAAAGTCTAATCTCCAGGTTGATTGCACAAGAAACACTGATGGTTGATGGGAGAAAACTTCTCCTTTGGGTTTCATCGGTATTAGCACGTCAAAGAGCTAAAGTTAAAAGGAAACAAATTACGTGTTTTTCCATTCTAGACATTCTAGACAATTTTGCTTAGGCCTTCAAGACAAGGAAGGGAATATTGCTTCTCTTTTGTAATAAGAAACTGAATTTCATTGAGAAAATATGAAAGAATACAAGGGCATCCAAAATACAAGCCTACAAAAGGAAGTCCTATTAAAGGAAGGTGCTCCAATTAAGTAAAATAAGATCTAATGAGTAATTAGAAAACAACTTCGTCACCGACATCTAAAGAGAAACATGGAACCTAGTGAGAGACCAAAGGTCTCCTCTCCACACCCCTAAATATTCTATTGTTTCTCTCTCTGCAAAGATCCCGCAACAACACACACACCCCAGCTTGCCACAAAAACCTCTCCTTCTCACGAAACCGTTGATGGGGAACTCCTCAATCATCTCCCTCTAATCTCTATTACATACAGAAAACCAAACACCTCAAACAAAAAGCCCCAGACATATTGAGAAAAATTGCAACTCCACAAGACATGACTTAGGTCTTCCTCCACCCTCCGATAAAGGATGCAACAAAACGACCCAACCAGAGAAGGCATCTTTCTCGAACATCTATCAAGAGTATTAACTCTTTCGTGGATGACTTGCCAAACAAAGAATTTAATCTTCTTTGGAATTTTCACCTTCCACATACAAGAAAAAATACTCACTAGAGGGAGAAGAGTTCAACAACCAACAAAAGGAAAAGCTACATGAGAAACCCTCAATAAGACTTGGGCTCCAACAATGAACATCCCTCCTCCTAGAACTAAACTTAAACTTCCCAATCAAAGAAAAGAGAGTCACAATATCCATCGTTTCCCTACTGAACAAAGGACGATGAAACCAAACAAAAAGGAAGGAGAGCTCTCAGAAAGAATCAAAACATCAACCACCGAACAATTTCTCATGGAAGACAGATGATAAAGACAATGACCTACTGCTTCTTGAAATTCAGCAAGTTAGAGGCTTCTACTGCAAGTCATTGTTTTACCAAATGTTTTATTGAAATTCGATGTAAAATGACTTGCAGCAGAATCCTCTAGACTTATCAAGGTTCCAAATTCTGCCATCCAACCTTCGATTAGGAGTGAAACCCATCCATCCAAACCTGTGAAGAATGTAAGCTGAATGCCCTGTCATTAAAAGGTCTCTTAAAATTAAACATCCAACCGCGAAGTTTTCCTTCCAGCAATCTCCATTGCAGTCAATGTCAATCAAAAAATAGTCTCAAGTAAACTTGCCATTAGACACAACTACCAAACCAAGAATCTTTTCAAAATCTAAAGTTTAAAACTTTTACCAATTCAAAACAAAGAGACTGAACTAAACCACGATCTTGCACTCCAAAACGTAAAACCAGGGTCATCATCTACTACTATGCGAAGAAGAGGCAGTGGACCAACCGAATCGATCAGTGCCATACTTGCTAGAGATAGTTATGCCACAAAGTATCAGATATCAGAAGGAAAAAAAAAAAACCACAACGACTATTGGGAAAGAGGCAGCTGTCATCCTCCCTCTAAATCTACCCAAAATATCTCTTGATCTGCTCAAATTCCAAGGCTAATTTAAAATGTAACTTGGCAAACATATGAAGTGGGTGGGAACGTCAAAATGGACAGTCCGAGCTGGAGTTTGCCTGCCCCATTAAGATGAAAACCTCCCATGTCCCAATGACTCGAGAGTATGTTCGAGCCACCATCCATTAAAAATAGTTAATTGGGTTTAGACAGGTTAACTTCTACGCCTCCCAGGAGAGTTCTGAAACACCAAACATTTTGAACAACTAACGAACTTCACCAAATAGCAGTAGTATAAAATGCGGTATCAATGGCAATAAATAGAATTGGGAAGAGGAAAGGGATGTAATTTTCCGAACCATTTGCCGGCATTGGTAAGTGCAGAGCATGTGCTCAGAGGGCTCGTGCGACGACTCTGGTTGGGTCGTTGCTGGCACCAAGGGAAGAGGATCTTCATAGATAACGAGCGGCAGATCTGAGGCACCTGCCGATGAGGAATCAGGCAGAGCCCTAACATCGGATCGTTGCTTCTTTGGTGGAGGAGTCCTCACAATCATCCTGCTGCCTTTCCAAATTCCAATTGTTGGGTTAGGGTTTATCGGGAGCAAACTTCAGCTGCGTGGCTACTGACCAATTTGAAAACAACGGTCGTTTTTATGACCATCGGCTAAGCAGCTTCATTGGCACGAAATAAATCAACACGAACTTAAGGGTAAATTAGTTCTAAATTGTATTAAAAAATAATAAAAAAAGAAAAAAGAAAAAATACACTTTTGGTCCCTGAAGTTTGGGTTAAGTTACACTTTGGTCCCTGAGTTTTCAAACTCAACAAAAATACCGAGGTTTGAGATAAGGAGCAATTTGGTCCCTACCGTCCATCTTGTCGTTAAACGCTAACAGTTTGCCGATGTAGCACCATTATTTTAATAAAAAAAATTTGTTTTTTTAAATTTTATAAATATAAATATATTAAAATAATATAAATATTTTTTTTTAATTTTTTCTCCTTCTCTCTTATTCTTCTTCTCCATCCTCTTATTTCTTTTCTTCAAATCTCTGGTCGCCGGCAACTGTTTTTTGTTTTTTTTTTCTCCTTTCCCTTCTTTTATTTTTCTTCTTCCTCCCCTCTTTTCACTGTTATTTTTTTAAAAAAAAAGATAGAAAAGGGATTCCGACTCGCGGAGAGGGAGGATAGACCTCCCTCCTCCGTCTTCGGTCGAGGACGGAGGACAGAGGAGGTCTCAAATCTCTCCCTGTTAAAAAAAACAGAAGAAAGAAAAGAAAGGAGAATAAGAGAAGAAGGGAAGAATAAAAAAGAAGAAAAAAAATTTTGGTCGTCGTCGTCGCCGCCGGAGTTGAAGAAGAAGGAGATGGAGAAAGAAAGAAGGAAATGGAAAAGAGAAAGAAGAAGGAGAAGAAAGAGAGAGAGAGAAATAATTAAAAATGTAATAAAATAAGAATTTTTTATTTTTTAATATATTTGTATTTTAAAAAAGTAAATTAATTTTTTAATTAAAATAATCGTGTCATGTCATCAATCTGTTAGTATTTAACGCCAAAATGGACAACAGAGACCAAATTGCTCCTTATCTCAAACCTCAGGAGTATTTTTGTTGAGTTTGAAAACTCAGTGACCAAAGTGTAACTTAACTCAAACCTCAGTTACCAAAAGTGTATTTTCCTCGAAAAAAATGGGGAGAAACAGAAGGTTCCTTCTATTTTAATTAATTAATAATAATAATAATAAAATCAATTCCTTAAAAAAAATAATAAATAATAATTAATAATTAAAAAAAAAAAACATCATCAAGAGACACGTACAAAACACTCCTCTAGCGAAATTAACTCACATGGGAAGAAAATAATTAAGGAGCGTAAAAGGGCTCTTAAAGATGCATATAACCACTTTCCTATTGTGACTTTTGATATTATTCATGGGCTTGAATTTGAATTAGATAAGCTTTTGGGAGAAGTGAAAAATTATTGGAAACAAAGGTCCAGAGAGGATTGGTTAAAATAGGAGATAAAAATTCTAAGCAATTTCACAAAAAAGTTTCCATTAGAAGGAAAATTAACGAGATTTATGGTGGAGATTAATGGTAATTGGTATGAAGACTTATCAACCATTGAGAATACTTTTATTTCTTGATTTGAAAAACTTGTTGTCTCAATTAATCCATACCCTAATTACATTGAGAATTCATTAATGATAGTTTGCTCCCTAGAGTAAGTCAACATGAATGTTAGGCTAATGAAACCTTTTACCAGTGTTGAAGAAGAGAACTCTATTAAACAAATCTTTCCAACTAAAGCTCCAAGTCCAGATGGATATCCAACTATTTTTTATCAAAAGTATTGACACATAATTGGGAAGAAAACTATTGATGAGTGTCTTGATGTTCTAAAAGGTCATAAAAGCATTAAGATGTGAAATAACACTAATATTGTGAAGGAATTGAATCCTCTAGCAGAAGCGGTTTTCACCGATCGTGATTTAATTTCAATTAAAGAAAACCGGTACGTTGGGCAAAATTAATTTTAGAACGATTCTCAAATTAAATCTAGATTAAGCATGCAATTACTAATTCTAAACGATTTAGAATTTTAGGAACTTACTTGTTGAAGACCGTTCTTCACAACACTATGCTCCTCAACAAATAGTTCGTCAACGATCTCTCCAACGAACACAACCATTTGGATCACCCACTAATCTCTGAGTTCTCGAGGTTGTGATTGTGGGATCACTTCTTGAAATTGGGAATTGAAAAATTACAGCCAACCTTGCTGTGTTTTTCTTTTGGGATGAGAGAATTTATGAGAGAGAGTTCTTGAGAGAGAAAGATTTCTTCTTCTGTGTAAAAAGTGAGAATGAATCAAGAGCTCTTCCAACCCCTCACTGATACGTGGGAATAAGGGAAGTTAACTTCCCTACGCAATCTCCACCGTTGATCATAATCAACGAGATCCAGGCCGTTAAATTAAATAACTAATTATCTAATTATTTATAATTAATTTAATTAAACCAATTTTAATTAAATCAATTATAATATAAAGTTTTAACTCAATTAAATCATATTCAATTGAATTAAGTAGACCATCCAATTGATTCTTAATTAATTGTTCCCACATTAATTAAATATCAAATATTTAATTAATTTCACATTTGAATCATATTCAAATGAATCTCTCTCATTTTAACCTATAGTTTTAATGGGCATCAAATGTACATTAATATTAACTATAGAATTAATTTAATTAAATCACATTAAATTAAATTAAATTAATTAACTCTCCAATTAATTAATTCATTAATTAAATATCATATATTTAATTAATTTACTATTTGAATCATTATTCAAATAATTCTCTCATATACTATAGTTTTAATACGAATCTCATTCACATTAAATTTAACCTATAGTTTCAATATGAATCTAATTCATATTTAATATTTGAACTCCTTGAAATATTTAATTCTCTCGTTAATTAATTTTGAATCATATCCAAAATTAATTTATAATATAAAGTTTAATTCACCAATTAAACTTATATTATAATGTATCTTTATACATTATTTTAATTGTATCAAATACAATAAAATTCCCTTAACGAATTTGAACACACTTCAAATTCTATTCAAGACTATTTAACCTCAGAACCCTTTACGAGCTAACAGGTGGACCTAATGGACCTACAGATCAGAAGCTCCAACGATACGAGACTAATTGGCTAAACTCATTAACCAAGTTAGTCAACATTCGTTAACTGTGAGTCACTCCACTAAAGACCCACAACTGCACTCTTCTCACTGTAGAATATTTCTGTGTCCACGGATATCGACCAATAATAGTAAATCAATCCTTCACGAGTGTTCGTAACGCCAGCTGGGTCAAATTACCGTTTTACCCCTGGATTACCTCTGGATCCTTAAGTACCACTGATTCCTCTAATGAACAATCTGTTTATGATCCAATCAATAAACAACAGTTCCTCTCGGGCCAAGAGAGGATGAACGCCCTTGTTCAAGACCCGGAATCAGCCCTTAAGGGAACACACATCTATTTGCCCCAATAGGGGAAGGAGTGAATTCCATCTTGTACTGTTATGTTCCCAGCCCCCATTCGGTCTTGCCCCTGAAATGGTAGGATTATTGAGTCGGCGAACTGGCCACTCTCACCCATACAGATCTAAGGACAATCCCTCCTGAAAAGGAGTTCATAACAGACTCAGGATTGAGATTGAGTTACTTAGGTCATCCTATTGAAATAGAAACCTAAACTAGTCAACGGTGTTACATCTAGTGGTTACTATTTCGCGGTCCGGTCTTATGCAAACTCATTGCACAGGATACCCCCACTCGCATGTCTCCTACATGGATGCTTCGGATCATTGCATCTGTATCGAATACAAAGTGGGCCGTATCACACAGTGTTACCAGGATAAGGTACCCAACCTTATCCCTATACTATAGACCATTTAAGTTGTTACTTGAACACTGATCCCCGTATGTCCCCACATACTAGTTCAAGTTTCATCTAAACAACCTAGGATCTTAGTTTATTGGATTTGGGTCAAATTGTGCAATTTTAGTAACAATAACTCTTTATTGTACAAACCTCAATAACGACGTATTGATACAAGTGAACAATTTGTCACCATTCACTACCTACGAGTTTTATGGCATAAAACCCAACATACTGTTCTTGTCCCAAGGTTTCTAATCCTAGGGAAGTAGGGGGCTATAGACCTATTAGCTTGTGTAATGTCAACTATAAAATGGCAACTAAAACTATTTATAATAGGCTGAAAGGAGTTTTGAATAATGTTATATCTTAATCTCAATCCTCTTTTATCTAAGGGAGACGTATTTTAGATAATATTTTGATAGACCATGAATGTATTAATGTTATTAAGGACAATAGACATTAAAAAGGTCATGACAACCCTTAAAATTGATATTAGTAAGGCTTACGACCGGGTAGAGTTGCCATATCTTGAGAGGATTATGCTTAAATTGGGGTTTGATAATAAATGGGTGAGTTTGATTTTGGGTTGTATCTCCTCGGCTAGATTTTATGTTTTAATAAACGGTGAGCAAAAAGGTAGTTTCAAAACTAGTAGAGGGCTCAGGAGACCCTCTTTATCTCTACTTATTCCTTTTGGTGTCTGAAGGTTTATCTCACTTAATATCTATGGCTAATAGTATGGGTAGCTTAACTGGGTTAGTTTGTTCAAATGGTCATATGATTTCACATTTGCTATTTGCGGATGATAGTCTTATATTTTGTAGGGATGAGGAACAAGAGTTAATGTCTTTAAAAAATCTTTTGAAAACTTATGAAATAGCTTCAGGTGAATGCATAAACTTTTCAAAATCAGCAATGTTGTTTTTTCAAAATTTAAATAAGGATAGGGGTATGTTATTAAGCAGTATTCCAGGGATTAAAACTGTGGATGATTTTGGAAGATATCTTGGAGTCCCCTCGGTTCTTACCAGAAACAAAGCAAAGAGACTTTGGCAATATAATGGATAGAGTATGGAAGTCGGTTTAGGGGTGGAAGAACTCTTTGTTTTCAATTGTTGGAAAATAAATTTTAATAAAAAAGTATTGGACAAACTATTCCATCATATGTTATGAGTGGTTTTAAATTCCCCAAACATTTATGTGATGAAATTACTAAAAGTTTTGCAAGGTTTTGGTGGGGTATGAGTGATAAGAAAAGAAGGATGCATAGGTACAAGTGGTAAAAACTATGCCTCCCTAAAAGCCTTGGTAGTTTAAACTTTAGAGATATAGAGGGTTTTAATCAGCCCTTAGTAGCTAAACAAGTTTGGAGGATCCTTATTAACCCTGAAGCTATAATTTCAAGATTTTTAAACAATATCTATTTTGGTTCATCTAATATTTTATCTGCTGAGTTGGGGAGCAATCCATATTCTATCTTTGGAAAAGCCTTATTTGGGGACGTGATCTCCTTATTTAAGGGATACGTTATAGAATTTGGGAATGGGAAGGATGTTGCTATTTTTAGGGACCCTTTGGTTCCTAAGGAGTCTACTTTTAAACCTATATGCACCAATGAGGCTCTTGTTCATGAGAAAGTAGCTGATTTTACATCTCTTTCTAGTGTGTGGGACCTAGAGAAGATTAATAATGTAGTGATGAGGAATGACTATGAGATTATTAGAAGGATTCCTATTAACAAGGATCTTAAGGATAAACTTGTCTAACATTACGATAAGATTGAGAAATATTCTGTCAAGAGTGGCTACAAATTATATATGCAGTCTAAAATTAATGGTGTGTCGTCAAGTGCCTATCCAATGGGTCGGGTGTGGAAGAATTTATGGAAACTCAAAATTCCATCTAAAATCAAACATTTTTGTTGGAAAACCATAAATGAAATTATTCCTAACAAAATTAATTTGAACCCTGGAGGTATTGGTACTATGACTTTATGCCCTATTTGTTCTAATCATGTTGAAAGTATAGTGTTGGGTTTTATGCCCTAAAACTCGTAGATAGTGAATGTAACTGTTGACCGGATATTAATGAAATAATATTGATATATTTTTCCATTAATTGTTATTTGTTATTTTATATTTGTCTTTGCCTAAAAATAACCCTAATCCAATAAACTAGACATCCAAGACTGTAATATGAGTCTTGAACAATATGTAGCGACATATGGGATCATTGTTCAAGAAACAGCCTAAAGGGTCTATAGTATAGGGATAAGACTGGATCCCTTATCCTGGTGACACTATGGATACGACCCACTTTGTATTTGATACAAACGCTGCGATCCAACGCGTTCGTGTAAGAGACATGCGAGTGGGGTATACTATGCAATGAATTTGCATAAGATCGGACCGCGAAATAGTAACCACTGGTTATAACACCGTTAACTAGTTGGTTTTCTATTTCACTAGGACGACCTAAACAACTTAGTCTTAATCCTGAGTTGATTATGGACTCCTGCTCATGAGAGATTGTCCTTTGATTTGTATGGGTGAGAGTGGCCAATACGCCGACTCAATATGCCTACCATTTTGGGGACAAGACCGAATGGGGAGCTGAGAACATAATCGTACAAGATGGAATTCACTCCTTCCCGACTTTAGGGAAGCAGATGAGTGTCCCCTTAAGTGGTTACTCCGAGTCTTGAACAAAAGACCCTACCCTCTCAATGGCACGAGAGGGTTTTTCTGTTTGATGGTTGGACCACAAACATATTGTTCATTAGAGGATAACTGATACATAAGGAAATAGAAGTAACCCAGGGGTAAAACGGTAATTTGACCCAGTTGGTGTTACGGACACTCATGAAGGACTAACTAGTTGATATTGGTCTAGATTCGTTGACACAGAAAATATGTCTGCAGTGAGAAGAGTGCAACTGTGAGTCTATAGTGGAATGTACACACAGTTAACGAATATTGATTAATGTGGTTAATGAGTTTGACCAATTAATCTCACATCGTTGGAGCTTTTGATCTGCAGGTCCATTAGGTCCCACTGGTAGCTCATAAAGTAATTTGAGGCAACTAAGTAATAAATGTAAATTGAAAAGGTTCAATTTACTAAGGGAAAAAAATATAATATATGTTGATATATTATGAGAGAAATTAATATTTGAAGAAATTCAAATATTAATATAAATTTATGGAAGTTTGAAAGAGTTCAAATAATGAATTAATTAATTTAAGGCCTAAAATCTATTTGGGCAAATTAATTAATTCAAGGCCGGAAATTAAATATGTGATATTTAATTGGTGGTTAATTAATTAAGAATTCATTAACCGGGAATTAATCAATTATGGAAATAATTAATCACTTAGGGGCTGTTTGGGGCGCTGGATTGGTTATAATAACTGGGGTTATAATAGTTGGGGATTATAATAGTCTGGGGGTTATAATAGTATGTGTTTGGGGTGCAGATTATTATAATCTGGGATAAAATAGTCTGTGTTTGGGGTGCAGATTATTATAGTCTGGAATAAAATAGTTTGTGTTTGGGGTGTGCAGTGTTTTGGGATGCAAATTATTTTAGTTTGGGTTCAAATAATCTATGTTTCAAGTTGACTATTTTTTTTTCTTGACTTTTTTTTGTTTATCTTCCTCATACAACTTTGTACTTCAAATATTAATAATAATAATAAAAAAAAAGGATTTAGTTGTAAAAAAAAATAAAAGTTTTGGGTGCAGGGGTTAAATTATGTGTTTAGCTTAAAAGGAAACAAAAATAACCTAAAGTAAATGTTGATTTTCTTTGTTTTAGAGTCATGGTTTTTTCACAAAATAAGTAATTTTAGGATTTCATATAGAAAAACCATATTTGTTTCATTTATGTATTTCCAACATAAAATTGGTAAATGTTTATTCAAAACTCATTTTACCTTTATTATCAAAAGAATCAAATAAAATAAAAATCACATCAAATAAAAACTTGAGTAGTATTTTTTAAAAAAATTATTAAACTTAAATACGATAAGTATAATTTCGAATGAAAAATATGGTACGATGAAGGTAAACATTCATATACTTGATTATCAAAAGTAATTATGTAATAAAACTCCATATTTATATATATGTACAAAGACAACCTAGTATCTAACTCTCCCTAGAAATTTTATGATTTTTCCAACGACCACCAACAAATTTTTCGGCGATTCGAAAAATTTTCCCTCTTTTTTCCTTTCATTTTCTTCTACCTCTTTTTTTTCTTTATTTTCGTTTTTTATATTTTTCGAAATGAAAATGAGAAGAAGATTTTTTTATAAAAAAAAAAAAAAAGTCGTCGGAAAAGTCGTCGGTGATC
The DNA here is from genome assembly GCA_036850905.1 of Luffa acutangula. Taxonomy (NCBI): domain Eukaryota; kingdom Viridiplantae; phylum Streptophyta; class Magnoliopsida; order Cucurbitales; family Cucurbitaceae; genus Luffa; species Luffa acutangula. The sequence goes on along the minus strand of CM072099.1, from coordinate 47,631,470 downwards.
ACCGGAAAGTCAATGACGGTCGTCGGAAAAGTTGTCGGTGGTCGCCAGAAAAGTCGCCGGCCGGTCGTCGGTAGAAAAGTCAATGAGTCACATGGAAGAAGAGAGAAAAGAGTTACTGTAGAGAATGGATAGAATAATTGGAGTGAGTTGAATAGTGGTTACTGTAGCAACACGAAGGGGAAAAATAACCAACTCCACCCCTTATTTTTGTTGGTGCCCCAAACATTGGGTTGGTTATAATAGCGGGGGCTATTGTAACCAACACAGTGGGCCAAACGACTCCTTAAGGAAGTGATTAATCATTTATGGAAATGATCTAATTACTTATGGAAGTAATTAGTCATTTGTGGAAAAGATTAATCAATTATGGAATTGATTGATCATGGATTGATTAAATAAGGAATAAGATTGAATCAATTTTGGAAAAGATTGATTTAATTGAATATTTTATTCATGGTCTCTCTTCTATAAATAGAACACTAGACCTAATTGGTCCATAACACTCTGCTCTTGCTCTTAGACTCTCAAGACAAGACCTAGAATTCTCTCTAGCCTCCCTCTTAGAGAAAGACTCCCACAAGTCTTTTGCCTCCTAGACTTAGAGACATACCGGTGTAACCTCTGTGGTTATTGTGTCATTCAAGAAGGATTTTCGAGCGAAGAAACTCAAAGGAGGCTGCTGCATTTTGTTCGTTGGAGCGTCGTTGGCGAAGAACGGTCAAGTCTACAACGGAGGTTTGTAACGGTTTTTCCCCTTTTCTTTAGAAAAGTATAAAAATAAATTTAGATTTATTTTTCAACATGTTTAAACCATTTTTCCAGCAACTTTAAAGTATGTTTAAAGTTTGTTTGAGTTTTCGTAACGGTATTTTAATGTTAATTAATATAAGGCGTAAGGTCCAATCGATGCGCTTCCGCTGCGTGGGGACTTTTATTCCCTTCAATCGGCATCAGAGCCATCGCTGTCCCTATTAATTAATATTAAAATTTGCGATAGGCTCTAATAGGTGGGATTTATGCATAATGTATGTTCGGTTTGCGTTGAACTGTTTAGGTTAATTTTATGGCCATAGATTTTATTTTTATGTGATTTTGATCATGTAAGGCCCCGATGTTTCAGGTATTTTATGTAAAATCGAGTTCTATGTAAGTTCGGGTCTAGAATAGGTTTTTATGAGATGAAAATCGAAGAAATTGCTGCTGAAATCGGAAGAAAAATCGAAGAAACGATGCTGTTTTTTGCCCAGAATTGCTTCCAGACGCAACAGCGTCGGGACGCTACTTCAACAGCGTCTCGACACTGTCTCGATACCGCAGGCGCTCAAATAAGGAAAGCGCACAGCGTCGGGACGCTGTGTTGATAGCGTCTCGACGCTGTCACGATGGCGGCGCGCGTTAGAGCTTCATCAGGCTCGGTTCAAGAGGAGGGTGAACCGGTTTGGACCAGTTCGGCTAGGATGGGACCTATTTGGTCCGGTTCAGCCAATTTTTGGCATGATTCGTGATTTTGGAGGCCGGTTCGAGGTGGTTCGGGGCGGTTCGTGCTGTCTAGACCAAATTTGGGAGCTGCAGAAGGATTTTAGGATAGAATTTAGCTAAAATTATTGTAATTTAATGCTTTATTTTATCCTATGGGTCAAAATTAACCGATTCAATTGCTATTTACATGCTTTATGGATGTCATATAGAATATTTAATCCCACCTTAGGTTATAAACATGCTCATGCATTTTTTATATATTATAAATTGTTATAATGTATGTTTAAATGCATGGAATTGTTTTCATATTTTTAATATAAGTGTATATTAATTATATGAAAAATTGGAAAGCATGAAGCATGTCATTAACTTAAATTAAATATAAATAGTTATGTTTAATGTGATGAATGAAGCATGCTTGATTGATTTTCTTGATTGGCTTATAATTGTTATATTAAAAGAAAATCAATATTGCATGAAGCATGAAACATCCATAGTTAATAATATAATTGTTATATTATTCATGCAATAAGTGTGGTTTAATTATTTAATTTGAATGAGATTGTTGAATGAATTAAACCCGAGATTCTTGATTATAGGATTAATCATTAAAATTTGAAATAGTTCTTTAATATTAATGATTAGAAACTGTCAATCTATAATCAAGATTTGCATGCAAACATAAGATCATAGGATAAATTGGATTAATTTTAAATTGTTTAAAATTAATTAGACCTAGATCAGTTTCTAATAGGATTAGAATCTTTTCTTACTTAGAATTAAAAATAGTTTTAATTGACTAAGTAAGAAAAACATTGCTGTGATTATAAGGGAACTCCACCAGTAATATTCTGTCTGAGGCTGGAGATATTTAAGTTGAAGGTTTACGGAACACCTCCTACCTGGGAACTGACCTGGAATACCGGAGTTGAATTAATCATAGTTAAATGTTAGCATGCAATGTCACTAGGTTTATTAAAAGTGTTTAATGCACCTAGATCTTTAGAGTAAAGACCTTACATTATTGAGGTTATAATGGAACTCACTCGGTAAAGTTCTGTCTAAGGTTGGGGGTATTTAAGTTGACGGTTTACGAAACACCTCCTACCTGGGAACTGACTCGAACATTGAGTTGAATTAACCATAGTAATGTTGACTTGCAATGTTGGGTTTATTAAAAGAAGTTTAATTCACCCAAAAGATTGCAGTTGAATCCTTTCCATAATTGTTATAATAGGATCAAACTTAGATAAATTGACTTAGCCGAATACTATCTAAGTTAAACAACCCTAGATTAACCATAGGACCTTTTTCAGTAGGAGGAAAATTACAAAACGAGATTTAAATCAAGTTTTGCTCCTACGTCCCTATATTCACAACGTGAGATTCATGCTCGGCTTCGAGTCACCTTAGGAGCGGCCGCCTTTCGGAAAGTGTTTGCATGAATCAATATCAGGGTGAATGGGAAAAATGTCTAGAGTAAGTGGGAGCGGGACACGTGTCAACGTATCCCTCGGTCTCTGCCCATAGTTCACACCGTGAGAGTCCTATGATCCGCCTGCAGGTTGTCCTGGCGCAACCATCCCTTCGGAGGGCCTGATCATAGGATTCAGAACATCGTGAACTCCTGAAAAGGATAGGAGCTCTTAGGCTAATCACCAACAGTTGTCTTTCCCTTCGGTAGCCTGTTGGTGCGTGCCTCTAAGATCTGAAAGTGGGAGGGTTACACTTACGAGGATGAGTTAAAAGTGTTAACAAATCCTTGACCGAACAACGGTGGCTAATGCCTATAGGAATATGAGTTATTCTGGAATTAGAATTAGCTGAGAGATGTCTCATTTCAAAGGAGGAGTGCCTGATCACCCTTTGGTTGCTGATATTCTAAACCTCTGAAACATCGTTGCAAAACTAAATCAATAGTTTTAGGGTTCTTTGATTGTCTGTTTTGCTAAATTGGTTGGATTGTGTGCAATTGTTTGTTTCTATGATGGGTTAAGGCAAAGATAACTAATACGGTCATTGTTTGTTTAAATTTCAGCAATGTCTTCCTCAATTGTCTCTATGCTTAAAAATGAGAAATTAACCGGCGGAAATTACGCTACGTGGAAGTCGAACTTGAATACGATTCTTGTTGTCAATGATCTGCGGTTCGTCTTAACGGAGGATTGTCCTCCAGCCCCTGCTCGTAATGCATCTCAAGCAGTTAAGGATGCTTATGACCGCTGGAAAAGGCTAATGATAAGACTCGCGTCTATATCCTAGCCAGCTTATCTGAAGTTTTGGCTAAAAGGCATGAGAGCATGGTAACAGCGAGGGAGATTATGAACTCTCTCCAGGAGATGTTTGGACAATCGTCCTACCAACTCCACCATGACGCTCTCAAATACGTTTATAGATGCTGCATGAAAGAGGGCACATCTGTTCGGGAGCATGTCCTGGATATGATGGTCCAATTCAACGTGGCAGAAGCAAACGGGGCGGTCATAGATGAGCGTAGTCAGGTTGCATTCATCTTAGAATCTCTTCCGAAGAGTATTCTACAGTTTCGAAGCAATGCAATGATGAACAAAATAACATTCAACCTGACTAGCCTCCTCAATGAGCTACAACTCTATCAGTCTCTTCTTAAGAACAATGGACAGATAGAAGGAGAGGCAAACGTTGTCCACTCTAAAAGAAAGTTCGAGAAGGGTTCAACCTCTGGAACTAAATCTGTAGCCACTTCTTCAAAGAAAACTCAGAAGAAGAAAGGAAACAAGGGGAAAGCTCCCACTACTGCTGCTAAAAGCAAGGGAAATGCCAAAGCTATGGCAGACAAGGGCAAGTGTTTCCACTGCAATGTAGATGGACACTGGAAGAGAAACTGTCCAAAGTACCTTGCTGAGAAAAAAAAGGAAAAGGAAGGTAAATTTGATTTACTGGTTTTAGAAACATGCCTGGTAGAACATGATGAGTTTACATGGATACTTGATTCAGGAGCAACTAATCATGTTTGCTCTTCTTTTCAGGAAAATAGTTCCTTTCGACAGTTGAACGATGGAGAAATGACACTCAGGGTCGGAACTGGAGAAGTCATTTCAGCTAAAGTAGTGGGAGCTGCAAAGTTTTTTTTTAGAAATAGATTCTTACTTTTAGAAAGTTTGTTAATTATTCCCAAGATTAAGAGGAACTTAATTTCTATTTCATGTTTGATTGAACAATCGTATACAGTTACTTTTTATATGAATGAAACGTTCATTTATAAGAATGGTGTACTTATTTGTTCAGCCAAATTAGAAAATAACTTGTATGTTTTAAGACCAACCGAAAACAAAGCACTTTTAAATCACGAATTATTTAAAACTGTTGAAACTCAAAGAAAAAGGCAAAAGATTTCTCCAACAAGTAACAATACTCATCTTTGGCATCTTAGACTTGGTCATATAAACGTCGATAGAATCGGTCGTTTGGTAAAGAATGGACTTCTAAGCAAGTTAGAAGATGATTCACTACCACCTTGTGAATCTTGTCTCGAAGGGAAAATGACCAAGAGACCTTTTACTGGAAAAGGTTACAGAGCCAAAGAACCCTTAGAGTTAATACATTCGGATCTATGTGGTCCAATGAATGTAAAAGCTCGAGGAGGGTACGAATATTTCATCTCATTTATAGATGATTATTCAAGATATGGTTACTTGTACCTAATGGGACATAAGTCTGAAGCCCTTGAAAAGTTTAAGGAGTTTAAGTCTGAAGTTGAAAACCTATCAGGTAAATCTATTAAAGTACTTCGATCTGATCGAGGAGGGGAGTATATGGATCAAAGATTCCAGGATTATATGATAGAACATGGAATCCAATCTCAACTCTCCGCCCCTGGTACACCTCAGCAGAATGGTGTGTCAGAAAGGAGAAATAGAACCTTGTTGGACATGGTTCGATCAATGATGAGCTATGCTCAATTGCCTAGCTCGTTTTGGGGGTATGCAGTAGAGACTGCAGTATACATCTTGAACAATATTCCCTCGAAAAGTGTTTCTGAAACACCTTTCGAATTATGGAAGGGGCGTAAACCTAGTTTGCATCACTTTCGCATCTGGGGTTGTCCAGCACACGTGCTTGTGACAAATCCTAAGAAACTGGAACATCGTTCAAAACTGTGCCAATTTGTTGGTTACCCTAAAGAAACGAGAGGTGGTTATTTCTACAACCCACAAGAAATTAAGGTGAATGTATCGACAGACGCCACTTTCTTAGAGGAAGACCACATGAAAGATCATAAACCACGCAACAAAGTAATATTAGGAGAAGCTACTGAAGAATCACCAAGAGTTGTTGATGAAGTTGGACCTTCAACAAGGGTTGATGAAGGGACTAATTCTTCAGATCCATCCAGTCCATCTCAAATGTTGAGAGTGCCTCGACGCAGTGGGAGAGTTGTATTACAACCTGATCGCTACTTGGGTTTAACTGAAACTCAGGTTGTCATACCTAATGATGGCATTGAGGATCCATTGTCTTATCGACGGGCAATGAATACCGAAGATAAGGATGAATGGGTCAAAGCCATGAACCTGGAAATGGAGTCAATGCACTTCAATTCTGTATGGGAACTCGCAGATCTACCAAATGGGGTAAAACCCATAGGGTGCAAATGGATCTATAAGAGAAAAAGAGATGCAGCTAGAAAGGTACAGACCTTCAAAGCTAGACTAGTGGCAAATGGTTATACCCAAAAGGAAGAGGTTGACTATGAGGAAACCTTTTATCCAGTAGCCATGTTAAAGTCCATAAGAATTCTCTTATCCATAGCCACATATTATGATTATGAAATATGGCAAATGGACGTCAAGACTGCCTTTCTGAATGGTAATCTTGAAGAGAATATCTTCATGTCTCAACCCGAAGGGTTCATAGCCCAAGGTCAGGAACAAAAGGTTTGTAGGCTCAAACGATCCATTTATGGATTAAAACAAGCGTCCAGATCTTGGAACATTAGATTTGATTCTGCAATCAAATCTTTTGGTTTTGACCAAAACGTTGATGAGTCTTGTGTGTACAATAAAATCAACAAAAGGAAAGTAGCTTTTCTAATACTTTATGTAGACGATATCCTGCTCATTGGGAATGATGTAGGATACCTCACTGACATTAAGAAATGGCTAGCAGCCCAATTCCAAATGAAAGATCTGGGGGAGGCTCAATATGTTCTGGGAATCCAAATCATTAGGGATCGTAAGAACAAAACGCTAGCACTGTCTCAAGCAACGTATATTGACAAAATGTTGTCTCGATATTCAATGCAAAACTCCAAGAAGGGACTACTACCCTTCAGACATGGGGTACACCTGTCTAAGGAACAGTCTCCTAAGACACCTCAAGAAATTGAGAACATGAGACACACTCCCTATGCCTCAGTTGTAGGCAGCTTAATGTATGTTATGCTCTGCACTAGGCCTGACATATGTTATGCAGTGGGAGTAGTCAGTAGGTATCAGTCTAATCCGGGGTTGGACCACTGGGGAGCGGTTAAGAATATCCTCAAGTATCTTCGGAGAACGAGGGACTACATGCTTGTGTATGGAGCTAAGGATTTGATTCTTACTGGATACACTGACTCTGACTTTCCAGCTGATAAGGATTCAAGGAAATCCACATCAGGGTCAGTTTTCACCCTCAATGGAGGAACAGTAGTGTAGAGAAGCATCAAACAAGGATGCATAGCAGACTCAACCATGGAGGCTGAGTATGTAGCAGCTTGCGAAACAGCTAAGGAGGCAGTATGGCTTATAAAGTTCTTGACTGATTTGGAAGTGGTTCCGAATATGAACGTGCCCATAACACTATACTGTGACAACAGTGGGGCTGTAGCCAACTCAAAAGAACCTCGAAGCCACAAACGGGGTAAACACATCGAGAGAAAGCATCACCTGATACGAGAGATTGTGCAACGAGGAGATGTGATCGTCACTAAGATCGCCTCGGAGCACAACATCGCTGATCCATTTACGAAGGCTCTCACAGCTAAAGTGTTTGAGGGTCATCTAGAAGGTCTAGGTCTACGAGATATGTATGTCATCTAATCTAGGGCAAGTGGGAGAAATGTATAATGGGTATAAGGATGCCCTAGTTCATTGTATTATTTTAATATACATGACATTTCCAGCTTTAGATTATTGCATTTACATCCCACTAACTAGTGTTTTAGTTCAAGTGGGAGTTTGTTGGGTTTTATGCCCTAAAACTCGTAGATAGTGAATGTAACTGTTGACCGGATATTAATGATATAATATTGATATATTTTTCCATTAATTGTTATTTGTTATTTTATATTTGTCTTTGCCTAAAAATAACCCTAATCCAATAAACTAGACATCCAAGGCTGTAATATGAGTCTTGAACAATATGTAGCGACATATGGGATCATTGTTCAAGAAACAGCCTAAAGGGTCTATAGTATAGGGATAAGACTAGATGCCTTATCCTGGTGACACTATGGATACAACCCACTTTGTTTTTTATACAAACGCTGCGATCCAACGCGTTCGTGTAGGAGACATGCGAGTGGGGGTATCTTATGCAATGAGTTTGCATAAGACTGGACCGCGAAATAGTAACCACTGGATATAACACCGTTAACTAGTTGGTTTTCTATTTTACTAGGACGACCTAGACAACTTAATCTTAATCCTGAGTTGATTATGGACTCCTGCTCATGAGAGATTGTCCTTTGATTTGTATGGGTGAGAGTGACCAATACGCCGACTCAATATGCCTACCATTTTGTGGACAAGACCGAATGGGGAGCTGGGAACATAATCGTACAAGATGGAATTCACTCCTTCCCGACTTTAGGGAAGCAGATGAGTGTTCCCTTAAGTGGTTACTCCGAGTCTTGAACAAAGGGCCCTACCCTCTCAATGGCACGAGAGGGTTTTTCTGTTTGATGGTTGGACCACAAACATGTTGTTCATTAGAGGATAACCGGTACTTAAGGAAATAGAAGTAACCCAGGGGTAAAACGGTAATTTGACCCAGCTGGTGTTACGGACACTCGTGAAGGACTAACTAGTCGATATTGATCATCTAGATCCGTGGACACAGAAAATATGTCTGCAGTGAGAAAAGTGCAACTGTGAGTCTATAGTAGAATGTACACACAGTTAACGAATATTGATTAATGTGGTTAATGAGTTTGACCAATTAATCTCACATCGTTGGAGCTTCGGATCTACAGGTCCATTAGGTCCCACTGGTAGCTCATAAAGTAATTTGAGGCAACTAAGTAATAAATGTAAATTGAAAAGGTTCAATTTACTAAGGGAAACAAATATAATATATGTTGATATATTATGAGAGAAATTAATATTTGAAGAAATTCAAATATTAATATAAATTTATGGAAGTTTGAAAGAGTTCAAATAATGAATTAATTAATTTAAGGCCTAAAATCTATTTGGGCAAATTAATTAATTCAAGGCTGAAAATTAAATATGTGATATTTAATTGGTGGTTAATTAATTACAGAATTCATTAACCGGGAATTAATCAATTATGGAAATAATTAATCACTTAAGGAATTGATTAATCATTTATGAAAATGATCTAATTACTTATGGAAGTAATTAGTCATTTGTGGAAAAGATTAATCAATTATGGAATTGATTGATCATGGATTGATTAAATAAGGAATAAGATTGGATCAATTTTGGAAAAGATTGATTTAATTGAATATTTTATTCATGGTCTCTCTTCTATAAATAGAACACTAGACCTAATTGGTCCATAACACTCTGCTCTTGCTCTTAGACTCTCAAGACAAGACCTAGAATTATATTCTCTCTAGCCTCCCTATTAGAGAAAGACTCCCACAAGTCTTTTGCCTCCTAGACTTAGAGACATACCGGTGTAACCTCTTTGGTTATTGTGTCATTCAAGAAGGATTTTCGAGCGAAGAAACTCAAAGGAGGCTGCTGCGTTTTGTTCGTTGGAGCGTCGTTGGCGAAGAACGGTCAAGTCTACAATGGAGGTTTGTAACGGTTCCAACAACTTTAAAGTATGTTTAAAGTTTGTTTGAGTTTTCGTAACGGTATTTTAATGTTAATTAATATACGGCTTAAGGTCCAATCGTTGCACTTCCGCTGCGTGGGTTTCTTAGTTTTGTTTGTTTCGTGCGTGTGAGATGAGATGCGGTTTGTGATTCTTTGACCAATTCTCGACGGTTGCATGTGGTTCAAGCTGTGGTTGACCGGTTCACGCGTTTCTTAACCCGGTTCGCGCAGTTTGAAGTTTTTTGGGCCGGTTCAAATAGATTTGAAGCTGGTTCGGGCTGGTTCACGGCTAGATAGGGCTTAATTAGATTAATTATTGTAATTTGTCTAATTTATTTTGTCTTAGGATGCCAAAACCCGTCTACTTAGCTCTTTATTTTGCTTTATGGATGTCATATAGCTTAAAATCCCACCATAGGTTAAGCATATTCATGCATATTTATTATTATAAATGTTATAATGTATGAAATATGTATGAATTTTATTTTCATGGATGTTTAATATAAAGTGTTATGTTAAATGAATGAAAATTGAGAAGCATTGAGCATGAAATTACTTTAGTAAAGAATATAAAGAGTTATATTTATGAAAGTAATTTATATGCTTATTTATTTTCATGAGCAATTAATATAAAGTGTTATGTTAATGTATGAAAATGTAAATGCTTATTTTAATTTTCTTGGATAATTAGTTTAAAAGTTAGATTAATTGAAGAAAATTAATTTGCATTGAGCATGAAATTACTTTAGTTTAAAAATATAAGAGTTATATTTATATAAGTAATTTAAATGCTTAATTAATTTTCATGAGATATTAATATAAATGTTATGTTAATGTATGAAAATGGTAATGCTTAATTGTAATTTTCTTGGGTATTTAATTTAAGAGTTAGGTTAATTGAAAGGAAATTAAATTGCATTGAGCATGACATTACCTTAGATTAATATAATTGTTATATTTTTGTATGTCATGTATGTCATGTATGCTAGTATATGATTTATAAATTAATTAGAATTTGATTGTTAATTTATGTCACCATAGTAGCATGTTATAGGGATAATTCATTAAAACTTATAAGTGTTATAAAATTAATGAATAGAAACTGTTAACCTATAATAAAGAATTGCATACAAACCTAGGATCTTAGGAAAAATGGATTAATTTTAAAATGTTTAAAATTAATTAGACCTAAGATCACGTTTCTAATAGGATTAGAACTATTCATACTTAGAATTAAAAATAGTTTTAATTGATTAAGTAGGAAAAACATTACTATGATTATAAGGGAACTCCACCAGTTAAGTTCTGTCTAAGGCTGGGGGTACTTAAGATGACGGTTTACAGAACACCTCCTACTTGAGAACTGACCCGAAATACTGGAGTTAAATTAATCATAGTTAAATGTTAGCATGCAATGTCACTAGGTTTGTTAAAAGAGTTTAATACACCTAGATCTTTAAAGTAAAAACTTTACATTACTATGGTTATAAGGGAACTCTCCCGGTGAAATTCTATCTAAGGTTGGAGGTATTTAAGATGACGGTTTACAAAACAACTCCTACTTGGGAACTAACCCGAAACTTGAGTTGAATTAACCATAGTCATGTTAATATGCAATGTGGCTAGATTTATTAAAAAAGTTTAATTCACCTGGAACATTATAGTAAAATTCTCATCATAAGAGTTATAATAGGATTAGACTTAGATAGATTGACTTAGCCAAATTTATCTAAGTTAAATAACCCTAAAATATGGTAGAACATTTAAGTGGGAGTGTGATGCGTGTCAATGTATCCCTCGATCTTCGCCCTTAGTTCACAATGTGAGATTCTTATGGTTCGTCTGCATGTTGCCCTAGAGCAACCATCCCTTCGGAGGGCCTGACCATAGGATTCGAAACACCGTGAGCTCCTGAAAGAGGATAAAGATTCTTAGGTTAATCACCAACAATTGTCTTTCCCTTCGATAGCCTATTGGTGTGTGCCTTTGAGATCTGAAAGTGGAAGGATAAATATAAAAAGCAATATCAAGTTTACTCTCACATTCCCCCTGTGTTCAGACTGTGAGGTCCATGCTCGGCTTCGTGTTGCCTTTGGCGCGGCCTCCCTTCGGAAAGTGTTTGCATGAGTTAATAGCAAGGTGAATAGGGAAAATGTCTATAGTAAGTGGGAGCAGGACGCGTGTCAACGTATCCTACGGTTTCCATGTTGGGAGTGCGACCAAAGTCCCACATTGGCTAGATAAGGGGATGATCATGGGTATATAAGGGAGGACTAGTATCTCCATTAGTATGAGGCCTTTTGGGGTGAACCAAAAGCAAAGCCATGAGGGTTTATGCCCAAAGTGGACAATATCATACCATTGTGAAGATCTGTGTGTGTCCGGTAGTCCTTTACAAGTGGTATCAGAGCCATGCCCCGAGCATAGCCGTGTCGGGTGGAATCCTCGGGTGCCGAACAAAGAAAGTTGTGAGCCTTGCAATAGTCATGGGGAGATCCGTGGTTGAGCTCTGGGCAGGCGGGTGTACTCCAGAGAAAGGAGTTGTCTTGTACAAGAGCAAGAACGAGGATTGTTGGGAGTGCGACCAAAGTCCCACATTGGCTAGATAAGGAGATGATCATGGGTATATAATGGAGGACTAGTATCTCCATTGGTATGAGACCTTTTGGGGTGAACCAAAAGCAAGCCATGAGGGCTTATGCCCAAAGTGGACAATATCATACCATTGTGGAGATCTATGTGTGTCTGGTAGTCCCTTAAAAGTATTGAAGGATTGAAATTTCGCAATTTCGTAAAGCGAAAGCGTGATTGAGATCGATTCATAGTTAATTTTGTTTAATCTAAAATACCAATACATTAACAATAAACTTAGAACTATTCTAGATTTATATTAAGGCTAACCATGCAAAATTATTAGATCTAAATCTAATTTATATAGTAACAAGTTACTTACTTTCATTGACGACTTAGATTAAATTCACCAACTGCTTGTGAAATAATCACGAACTATTGTGAACACTACCACTATGGCTACACTAGTATGACTTTGAGACTACTAGAGGCAGGAAACTGGTGGAAGCCTTTTAGGAGAATTCTCTGAGAGTAGGAGAATGAATGAGATGTCTTTCACCCCACCCAAGGGTCCTATTTATAGGAAAATACCAAGACTTTTTCCTTAAAGGAAAAGTTCATGAATAAGATCAAATTTATTATCTTATTCATATCTAATTTTAATAAATAATTAATTAATTACCCAATTAAGTATCATATATTTAATCTTAGGGATTTTATTAAATTATTTATATTAATATGAATCCAATCCATATTAATTATTTGAACTCTTTCAAATATTTTCTCTCAAGAATTAATTTTGAAATTAATTCAAAATTATATTATAAAGTTTCATAAGCTTTATATTATAATGTATCAATATACATTATATGATTCCCCTAAAATAAATTGAACACTTTCAATTTACAATTTATACTTAATTGCCTCAAGTCTCTTTACAAGCTACCAGTGGGACCTAATGGACCTGCAGATCAGAAGCTCCAACGATATGAGATTTAATCAGCTAAACTCATTAACCAATTAATCAATTTTCATTAACTGTGGGTTCACTCTACTAAAGACCCACAGTTTCACTCTTCTCACTGTAGACATAATTCTGTGTCCACGAATATAGACCAATAACAGCAAGTTAGTCCTTCACGAGTGTTTGTAACTCCAGTTTGGTCAAATTACCGTTTTACCCCTGAGTTACCTCTACCTCCTTAAGTACCAGTGCTTCTCTAATGAACAACCAGTTTGTGGTCCAACCATCAAACAGAAATCCCTCTCGGGCTAGTGAGAGGGTAGGGCCCTTTGCTCAAGACCCGGAGACACCACTTAAGGGAACACTCATCTACTTCCTCAAAAGTCGGGAAAGAGTGAATTCCATCTTGTGTGATTATGTTTCCAACTCCCCACTCGGTCTTGTCCCCAAAATGGTAGGCTTATTAAGTCGGCGTACTGGCCACTCTCACCCATACAAATCAAAGGACAATCCCTCGTGAACACGAGTCCATAATCCACTCATGATTCAGACTAAATTGCCTAGGTCATCCTAGTGAAATAGAAACCTAACTAGTTAACGGTATTACAACTAGTGTTTACTATTTCGCGGTCCGGTCTTATGCAAACTCATTGCATAGGATACCCCCACTCGCATGTCTCCTACACGAACGAGTTGGATTATTGCTTTTGAATCAAATACAAAGTGGGTCGTATCCATAGTGTCGCCAGGATAAGATACCCAACCTTATCCCTATACTATAGACCCTCAGGCTATTTCTTGAACATTGATCCCCGTATGTCTCCACATACAGTTCAAGACTCATCGATCAACCTTGGATGTTTAGTTTATTGGAATAGGGTTATTTAGACAAGATGTACATAATATAGACAATAACTCTTTATTGAAAAAACATAAAACAATACTCTATTTATGTTCGATCAATCGTTACATTTACTATCTACGAGTTTTAGGGCATAAAACCCAATAAACTCTCACATGAACTAAAACTCTAGTCAATGGGAAGTAGATGCAATAATTCGTCTCTATTATAGATAATTATTCAAGGTATATGTATCTATAGCTAATGCAACTTAAGTCTGAGGCTCTTGAGAGTTTTAAGGGGTCGTTTGGTTTAAGGTTTTATAGATGCCTGGGAATAAAGGATGCCTGAGAATAAGATTGCTGGGAATCAAAGATAACTGTGTTTGGTTGTGCATGGGAATGTCATCAGAATTTTATGAGAACGTGATCGCTTGTCAGTATGCTCAACAAATTAATAAGAATTTGTCATAGATATTTATCAATCCAAGTATAAATTGACAAAATCAAGTAATACCTAGTGAGACTAGGGTCGAATCCACAGGGAAAGGTTATTTGCAAAGTCTTAACAATATTTACTGATCTAAACTAAAAAACGTGTGATATAATATAATAGAATAAATAAGAGAGTTGGTTAATTTGAATAATAAAACTTGCTGAAAGCAAACACATGCGACAAGAGTGAAAAGAAAAGTATTAAGGAGAATAGTATCAAGACTGTTGCGGTCGCAACCTCATGCGTTTATAAGAACCTTATAGCGCATACTTTGGCTAATTGATCCATAAATGCCTAAGTGAGAAAAAATCATAAGTTTCCCTTCTGGTACTCCTTCTGCGTTTGGCATAAAAACTATCAATTAGTTATTTGGCTAGTTCATGCGTGAGGCTTAGTTCTCTAAAACTTACAAGGGATTGTGTTAGTCTTAACACAATCAAAGTTCATGCATGCACTATCTTTTAGCGGTAGTGTTGTAATGCTACCAAGACTACATGTCATGCACTAACTTCTTCTACTTAGAGATGTCTGCATGCATTACCTGTCAGAGATTTAGCATACTGCTACTGCATCCGGCTGGCCAAGCGGGAGTTAGCAATGAAAATAGTATCACAACTAAGTAGAAGACAATTAATGTTTCATTTAAATCAAAATATGCGCTTACAAAATATACTTATCATCGCATCGGTGCTTGCGCTAAGCCTCGAAGAAGAAATTAGCTCATGCGAGCAAAACAATACATCATGCAATTATACATTGCCAATGCAAGTTTACTCTTAATCACAGCTCTCTGTGATTTTTCTTTCTCCTTGATCTTCGTCTTCTCCTCTCTCAATTCTTGTATATTCTTCCTTTTTCAGTCCTCTAGTAGGTGACTTCTATTTATAGGCGAAGGAAACCAACTTCTCCAAGTAACTTGCTTAAGTTATCAACGACCCACTTGGAACTTTTCAACCCCATTTTAGCCCACTTGCGTCAGTTGTGTCAGTGTTGTCCTTTCATCCATCTTGTCTTTCTCATGATCGTCTTGGAATGTGTGTCTACGTTGAGATAAACTTGGACAACAACAACTAAATTAGCTGAGTTAGCGCCCTATTTTTATAATTTCTCACCGCATACATGAATATAGCCTATCGCATAAAATCATCACATTTTCCTTTCTTATTGCGCTGAAGTAACGCATCATTGTATCTTTTGGCCTTGTTTTAGTTTAAGTTTAAAGGACAAATAACTTGCTATCAAAATGAATTATGTCTGAATTTATTTTTTAGAATTAATCAGGTAAACTTTATGTAATTTTAATAAATTAATCAATAAAATAATCAAAATTAATTCAAACTATTAATAAAAATTAATGAATTAATAATCATGAAATAATTTTAATGGGATAAACTATGTTAATTTAACTAATTAAAATTATTTAATTAGTTTTTTTTAATAAATATCTTTAACTACAATAATTTAATATATTTGTATCTATAAAAATTAATTAGATCAATATTTTAATAATAATATGATTATTTATTTATTATAAGGAAATCCAAAAAAAAAATTAATTGATTATAAATAATCAATAAGTAGTTAATTATAATTATTGAAAAATGAATTTTATACTAAATTCATATAAATAATTTTAATTCAATAATTAAATATATTTTCGATAATGTTAACTAATTAATTATAATTTTAGTAAATATGTAATTACATCCCTTTAATAAACTTGGACTAAGTATTTGTTTAAAAAAATTAAAATTCTTGACAAATTATTATTTAATCTAATTAAATAATTTATTATATTATTTTTAATTTAGTATCCATTAGTTAATGAATTAACTATATTCAAAATAAAATTGCATATAACAATAAAAAAGAAGAGATGGGCAAAGAGAAAACCCATCCTTTTGCAAGGGCATAGAATACCCTTGCTCATGAGCATAAATGATGCCTGGGAATGCGTTATTTCCAAGGCCCACCACATAAACCTTGAAACAAACAAGGGCATCAGAAACCCTTGTTCATTCCCATCTCCAAAACGCTTGCACCAAACGACCCTTAAGGGATTTAAAACTGAAGTTGGAAACTTGTTAGGCTAGATGGTAAAAGCACTTCAATCTGATCGAGGTGTGGAGAGATATGAGACTTGAGATTCCAAGACTATTTGATAGAACATGAAATTACATCCTAACTCTTAGTCCTTGGTACACCTCAGTAGAGCGGTGTATCAGTTAGGAGAAATAGAATCCTATTGGATATGGTTCGGTCGATGATGAGCTATTTATAAATTATGCTCATTGTCTTACCCGTTTTGGGGTCATGTAGTGTTGACAGCAGTCCGTATTTTGAACCACGTTCTATCAAAAGTTTTTTCTGAAACATCTTTTGAATTGTGGATAAGACATAAAAGTGGTTTACGTTATTTTTGGGTGTCCAACACACGTGCTTGTGACTATCCTAAAAGAAACTGGAACACTGTTAAAAAATAATACCTATTTGTAGGCGATCCCATGAAAACGAGAGATGTTGAAACTTCTTCAATCCACAAGAGAATAAAGAATTTGTACCAACAAATGCTAAATTCTCGGAAGAAGTCCACATGAGAAATAATAAGCCACAAAGTAAGGTCGTTTTAAGTAAATTAACTGATGAAGCTACAAAAACATCAACAAGAGTTGTTGATAAGTCAATAAGGATTGTTGATGATGCTGGACCTTCAACAATAGTTGTTGATGGGACTGATACAACTGGTTAGTTGCATCTATCTCAAGAATTGAGAATACCTCGATGTAGTGGGAGGGTTGTTTTACAACCTCACTGTTACATGGGCTTAACTGAAGCCCAGATCGTCATACCTGATGATGGCATTGAGGATCCATTATCTTAAAGTAAGACAATGAATGATGTTAACCAGGACCAGTGGATTAAAGCCATGTGTTTCAATGGAATCTATGCGTTTCAATTCTATCTGGGATCTTGTAAATCAACCTTATGGGGTAAAACCCATAGGTTGCAAATGGATCTACAAGAGGAAACGAGACATTTAGAGTGTCTACCTGTCTCAACCAGAAGGGTTCATTTAGTGAGGTCAAGAGCAAAAAGTTTTGCATGCTTATTCATGGATGGAAATAAGCATCTTGATCTTGGAATAGAAAATTTGATAATGGGATCAAATCTTTTGGGCTTTAATCGGAACATTGATCAATCTTGTCTCTACAAGAAGATCGTCAATAGTTCAGTAGCTTTCTTAGTGTTGTATGTGATTGATATCCTAGTCATTGGAAATGATGTAAGTTATCTTACTGACTAGTTAAAGGAGCTAGCAACTCATTGCCAAATGAAAATTTGGGAGAAGCTGAGTTTATTCTTGGTATCCAAATTGTTAGGAACCGTAAGAACAAAAAGCTAGTCTTGTCTCAAGTGTCTTATGTCTACAAGAGGTTAGTTAGATATAAGATGCCGAATTCCAAGAATGGTTCACTACCTTTCAGACATGGAATTTTTTAGTCTAACTTAGGTTGGCCCAAACATCCAAAATATATCTTTTTTCAGAGTTTAAGAAGCATAATTGAAAGGGTTAACCACATTATTTAAAAAAAAAAAAAAAGAAAAAAAAGAGAAAGGGTTAACCACATAAATGACCAAATTTAAATCCGTACGTGGAAATATGACTTTTTTATTTTATTTATTTGATTGATAAATGGGAAAAGAATATATATAATTCGAATATTAATTAGAATTTATCAAAAGAACACCCCAAGAACAAAATCCTGGAAATATTGGAGGGTAATTAGAAAAAATAAAAAAAAAAACTACCATCTAAAAATGTAAAAATACTCTGCCACATAAATGATCTCAAAAAAAGAAAGAAAAAAAAAATATCCTACGTTAATGAGATATAAATAAACAAATAAAAATAAAAACAGGGTTTCAACACTTTCCTGCCAAAATGTTGCAGAGAGAATTAAAATTGAAGGAGTCAATCCGATGAACACACATATGTTTGTTAAGATCTTGATCCGTCAATACTTCCACCCTCTTAGTCTTGGGGTCATACAGAAGTAAATGGAATCCACCAAAAAGACACAACATCTTTCCATCTTCACAAGCTTTGATGGGTTGGAGGTTATATAAAAAAATTCTTGTACATTGCAAAGGAAGATCATGCCCAGGACACCCTAAATTTTTGGGTTCCTGAAGACCAAATGCTTTAATCCATGAACAATCTTCTTCCATCTTCCACACTTGGTACTCTTCAACGTTATCGTCATACTCCATCGGGGCGCAGATAGTTAGATGGAGGTTGCCATTGACGACTCCAATGAAATCAGCAAGGCCGTCATCCCGGGGAAGAGAAATCTGCTCCAATTTCTCATTTTCTATATCCAAACGACAAATGGATTGAGCACAATCACAATCACAAACATCTCCAATCCAATAGAGGCCTCCATTGAAGTAAACACCAGGGTAAAAAATGGAAAGATTAGGCAAAAACCCAACAGGTGTCCATTGGCGATGAGTAGGACTCGTGCCAAATGCAAAAATCTCTACCAAGGTAGTGCATTCATCAGGTAGAAAGCAGGTTCTTGCTATTTTGTACTGCTTTGTTTTAGGACTAAATCCTAATCCGTAGCGATCCCCTTTCCCTCTGGATTTGGAGGAGGGAAGTTTGATGTACTCATTTGTCATCGGATTTAGTATGCCAAGAACACGACGTCGATGTCGACCTTGACCTCGACGATTTTTCACGATATTAAGAAAAAGGAGTCCATTGCAGGAATTGATAATGAAGATATTTTTAGCATCGAACCTAAATGAGGCAACGCTACTCATCCCTCCCAAATGCTTAGGATCGAAATCCACACAATGGAGCTTGCAAAAGGGAGAAATATGGGCAAAGAAGAGGTTGAAAATTAAGATTGGGGGATCAAACTTACAACTCAAAATCAGATTGTTCCATGCTTTGCAAACCAGCCTGCAACTCGACAAATTCAACAAGGGGACTTTCGAGAGTATTACCTGAAAAGTATCTGCTGGAAGCTCTGAATTTATGTTTCTAATCCTACTTTTCCGCTTCTTCTTCTCTATCCTCCCCTCCACCATTGCTGCGCTGCCGATCAATCAACAAACACAGAGGCTGCCCACCCACGTACTTAGATCAATCAACAAACGAACACAGAAGCTGCCGATCAATCAACGAACGAACACAGAGGCTGCGCTGTCGATTCTTCAACAAACACAGAGGTTGCGTTGCCGATTCCTCTTTTTCTTAGGGTTAGGGATTTCCCTTATTCTTTTTTTTTTTTTTTTTGAAAAATGCCATATATATATATATATATATATATATACTCATTTATTCCTTTTAAATTATTATCCTATATATATACACACACACTCATTTATTACCACTTGAAAATTTGTTAACATTAAATAATTTGAGTTAAACTAACTAAAAAAATGGCTGACATCAAAGACTGCATTTTACAATTAATTAATATTAGTTATATATATATATATATATATATATATTTTTATAAGATTAATTTTTTAAATTATTTTAGACTTGATTATTATTTTTTTGTTTGTTACATCTTTTTTAGAGACTTTGATTTTTTTTTTGAAAAAAAAATACCTCATATTACGCCACATGGGGAAGAAAAACTTGGTCATTAATGACCTTAGTACACAGCCAACTTAGGACAGTATCTACCCAAGTTTCATTACACCTCATCACTTCGGCTATTTTAGCTATAATGTGAGCAGCATTGTTACATCTTCTGGGCGAGAAATTAAATGAAACAATTTTAAAAAGAGGGACCAACTCCAAAATAGATTCCACTATAGGTTCCACCTCACCCCAAACCTCTGCTTTTTTTTTTTGTGAGGAATTTAATCGCTAGCTCACTGTCAGAATCCACTAAGATATTAGCACAGCCCATAGAAATAGATCTTCTCATTCCTTCGTGAATAGCGTTTAGTTCCGCTAGCAGAGGGTTCATGTGAGCTTCAAGAAAAATGGATGAAACTACTCTGGGATTCTCATCCTTATCTCTCCACAGCAAGCCCATTCCAGTAGCAGAATCAGAGATTGAACAAGCCGCGTCTGTATTAAGTTTCCAGAACCCATCAGGAGGAGGGGACCATCGAACTTGGCGACTATCTGAATCGGCTTCTTGACGATGATGATCTCTATTAATCGAAGGATTTCCAGAGTTTGCATGTCGATAAGCAGCAAGGTAATCCTTAATCCATTTACTTTTAACGAGAATTGGAGGAATATAATCACCATTGTTGAATTTATTCCTGTCATTCCATAACGCCCAGCAAGTGACAGCTACCATCTCTAGGTCTTTTTGCGTAGATATCGAATCAATTTTGCACCATCTGTCCGCGAAACTTCCATGAAAATTGTCCTCCAAAAAAACAGAATTATGAGTTAGTTTCCATACTTCTTTACCTCTGTTACAAACAAAAAGGCAGTGATCTGTATCTTCTCTATCATGGTTACACATAGGGCATTTGGTTTGAATGTTGATTCCTCTATTATGAAGATTGACATTATTAGGCAGAGAGTCTTTTAGAGCTTTCCAACAGAAATGCTTAATTTTTGTTGGGATTTTTAAATTCCATAGGTTTTTCCATATTCTATTCATTTGACTATTACTAGATGAAATCCCATCTATTTTAATCTTCATGAATAGATTATAGCCACTTTTGACTATATATTTTCCAGTCCTATCATTGTGCCATATGAATTTGTCCCTAAGGTTAGAATTTATTGGAATGCCTCTTATTGTATCACAATCAAAATAAATCACAGCCTTTTTGAGTTCCTTCAAATCCCAGGCTCCTGAAGGTGTAATAAAATCCCCAACTTTTTTGTCAAACATACTTTCATTAATACAAATAGACTTGAAAGATGATTCTTTTGGGATCCATGGATCCTTGAACATAAAGGTGTCTTTCCCATCTCCTATTCGATATCTAATCCCTTTTGTAATTAGATCTCTGCCCCACAAAAGACTTTTCCATAAGAAGGATGGGTATCTCCCAACTTCAGCCTCTAAAATAGAAGAATTAATGAAATATATGCTTTTAAGAAATTTAGCCACTAGAGAATTAGGATTAGACATTATTCTCCAGACTTGCTTAGCAATTAGAGCTTTATTGAAACCCTCTATGTCCCTAAAATTAAGGCCCCCCAAACTCTTAGGAAGGCAAAGGGTACCCCACTTGAACCAATGCATTTTCTTCTTTTTAGAACTAGATCCCCACCAAAATTTTGCAAAGTTCCTAGTGATATCATCACAAAGATTTTTGGGAAACCTAAAAACACTCATAGCATAGGTTGGGATGGCTTGATCTATGCTTTTAATGAGGATCTCTTTACCGGCTATAGAGAAGAAAGAACCTTTCCACCCTTGAACTGACTTCCAAACTTTATCCAAGATATAGGTAAGATCCTTAGATTTATTCCTAGAAAAAGTTGAAGGCACCCCAAGATATTTCCCTAGATCACTAACATGATTAACTCCTAGGATAGAGCTAAGGAAACCCTTCCTATCTTTGTTAATTTTGGGGGAAAACATAATAGTAGACTTTGAGAAATCAATTGATTCTCCATAAGCATTTTCTTAGATTTTAAGAAGGTTCTTAATAGTTACTAATTCTCTTTCCTCAGCCTTACACAAAATTAAACTATCATCTGCAAATAGTAAGTGAGTTATAGTTGGACCATTAGGACAAGACAACCCGGATAAACTACCATTTATGTTTGCTTTTGAGATTAGATGAGATAATCCCTCTGTGACTAAAAGAAAAAGGTAAGGAGATAGAGGATCTCCTTGTCGGAGACCTCTACTAGATTTAAAACTGCCCTTCTTTTCCCCATTTAGTAGAATAGAAAATCAAGGAGAAGAAATGCACCTCATAATCAACTCGACCCAATTCGAATTAAAACCAAGCCTCAACATAATCTCTTTAAGATATGGCCATTCTACTTGATCTTAAGCTTTACTAAGATCCAATTTAAGGGCAACCATGTTTTTACAATTGAATTTGTTATTTATTATTGCATTAATACATTCATGGCCGATTATAATGTTATCTGTTATTGATTTACCTGGAATGAAGGCAGATTGAGAGTCTGAGATTATATCTTTAAGGATTAATTTCAATCTGTTAGCAATAGATTTAGTGACTATCTTGTAGTTTACATTACAGAGGCTTATAGGTCTAAATTCTCCTACTTCTTTAGGACAAGCTGTTTTAGGAATAAGAACTACGTTAGTGTTGTTCCATTTCTCTATGCCTCTGTTTTCATTTAGAATTTTAAGACATTCACTTGTAGTTTGCGGACCAACAGTATGCCAATAGTTTTGATAAAATAATGCTGGAAAGCCGTCAGGCCCTGGAGCTTTGGTAGGAAACATCTGTTTAATGGCTGTATTTACCTCATTTACTGTGAATGGAGATAATAGTTTATTATTCATGGACTGACTAACTTTTGGGACAAGCCCATCTAGGGCTAAATCAATTTGAGAGGATCCAGGACTAGATGATTTAAAAAGGTTTTCAAAATAAGAAATGAAAGTTTCTTCTACTTTAGATGGCTCCTCAGTCCAGCACCCATTAGAATCATTAATTCCAATTATTTCGTTTTTCTTTCTTCTTATGGTAGCTTTCT
Organism: Luffa acutangula; assembly: GCA_036850905.1. Lineage (NCBI taxonomy): Eukaryota > Viridiplantae > Streptophyta > Magnoliopsida > Cucurbitales > Cucurbitaceae > Luffa > Luffa acutangula. The sequence goes on along the minus strand of CM072099.1, from coordinate 47,608,410 downwards.
TATGGAACCACGTAGAGTTTTTATCACCCCACTTCAACCACTCTTCCCTAGATCTTTGCCTCCAATATATCTCATCTTCTTCAAGGAGTCTATCTAATTCAAACTCAATTTTATGAATTTCATCAAAATTTATAGAGGGGAATTTATTATAGGCCTCTTTTAGAAGTTTTTTACATTCTGTTATCTTAAACTTCCTATTAGTATTTAAATTCTTACCCCAATTAGATAGAACCTCAGCACAAGATTTCAAATTATTCGATAAAGAAAAGGATTGAGTACTGTCACCTTGCCATCTTCCATTTTCTGAAATTAAAGTGCCACATTCCTCATATTTGGTCCACAGCTCCTCAAATCTAAATTGGTTTTTTATTCTCCCCTTTCTCCTGAATTCTCTGTTATTAACTATGATTTCAATGGGCTTGTGATCAGAGAAAATCCATTCCAGGTTGTTAATATCTGAGAAGTTGAAAGTAGAGTCAAAACTCATGTTACAAAAAAAACGATCTAGTCGTTCTTTGATTTGGTGGCCCCTCCTATTTCCATGCCAGGTGAAGATGTCTCCTTTAGGTTTCATATCCCTGAGATTGCAGTCATCAAGACATATTCTGAAATCTTCAATAAGCTTCCAATTCCTCTTTGGGCCTCCTAATTTCTCATCATTACTTAATATTTCATTCAGATCACCTCCCAGCAGCCATGGAAAGCTCCCAGAATTGTTAAGTCTTCTAATTAAGTCCCATGTCTGTGTCTTCTGGCCTGCTTCTGGAAAGCCATAGATGCCTGTGAATCTCCATGATTTCCCTTCCCAAGTTACTCCACAGTCAATATGGTGATCGGAATAATTGTTGATCATAACTGAACTTTGATCTTTCCAGAGAATACACAGACCACCCTTAGATCCTTGGCTCTTCACTGTAAAGCAACCATCAAACTTGCAAATAGCTTTAATTCTTTCTATTATTCTATCATCACACTTTGTTTCACTTAAAAAGAGAATTTGGGGATTCCTAGACTTCACCAAGTCCCTCACTGCTCGGAATGCTCTCAAGTTCCCCAAACCCCGAGCATTCCAACATATTGTTTTCATGGTGAAAGGCAGGGCTGCTCTCCAGCCGCTGCCAAATACAGGTTATCACTCATATCCCCTTCATCTGATGCCAATCCTTTTGCTTTTTTGTTTACGTTCTCGCCAAAAGCTTCACCCTTTCTTTTCCTTGATCCCTCACCATCTATAAAGTTTTTCTTAATTTTAAGAGAATAATAGTCTCTTATTCAAGTATGAACAACCTAGGTCTTCTTATATAGGAGAAAGACCCATTACAATAAAAGGAAAGAATAAAGACAATAATGACTAAATATTAACAAATAATATCTACAGAGTTACAGAAACTAGAAATTCCAACACTCCCCCTCAAGCTGGTTTAAAGATGTCTTCCATAGCCAGCTTGTCAATTAGTTTATCAAATTGCTTCTTTGGAAGTCCCTTAGTTAGAACATCAGCAATTTGCTCTGTCGTCGGGAGATAAGGAACACATATTGCACCCGTATCAATCTTTTCTTTAATAAAGTGTTTGTCAACCTCAATATGTTTTGTTCTATCATGTAGAACTGGATTATGAGCTATAGATATGGCAGCCTTATTGTCACAATCAATTCGAATAGGCTTAGACTGAGGGAACTTGAATTCTTCAAGTATTCTTTTGATCCATATGCCTTCACAGATTCCATGGGCTAAGGCTCTAAACTCTGCTTCAGCGCTACTCCTGGCCACTACATTTTGCTTTTTGCTTCGCCATGTGACTAGATTTCCTCCAACAAAGGAACAATAACCTGAGGTAGATATTCTATCAGTAGTACTTCCAGCTCAGTCTGCATCTGTATAGACCTCTACTTGGAAGTGATTATTCTTTTTGAATAAAATACCTTTTCCAGGAGCTCCTTTTAAATATCGTAAAATCCTATAGGCAGCTTCGAAATGAGTTGGTCCGGGTGCATGCATAAACTGACTTACCATGCTTACAGCAAAAGCAATGTCTGGACGAGTATGAGACAAATAAATTAGTCTCCCAACAAGTCTTTGGTATCTCTCCTTATCCTTTATTTCTTCTTCTTTTGCTGCTTCTAATTTCAAATTAGGCTCAATAGGAGTTTCAGCAACTCTACATCCAAGTAATCCTGTTTCTTCAAGTAAGTCAAGGACATATTTTCTTTGATTTACAAAGATGCCTTTCCTTGATCTTGCAAATTCCATCCCAAGGAAATATTTCAACGTTCCCAAGTCCTTGATTTGAAACTCAGTTGCAAGGTTTTTCTTGAGATCAGTTAGACCTACTTCATCATCACCTGTGAGAATAATATCATCAACATAGACAATCAAGATAGAGATTTTATTATTCTCAGAGTGTTTATAAAATATAGTATGGTCAGCTTGACTTTGAAGAAACCCATAACCAGACACAACTTTTCCAAACCGTTCAAACCAAGCTCTTGGAGACTGTTTAAGGCCATATAGAGATTTCTTTAACCTGCAAATTCTGTTACTTCCAAGTTCCTTTTCAAAACCTGGTGGCAAATGCATAAAAACTTCTTCCTCAAGGTCGCCATTGAGAAAAGCATTTTTCACATCAAGTTGGTAGAGAGGCCACTCTGAATTAGCTGCAAGAGACAACAATACTCGAATAGAGTTAATTTTAGCAACTGGGGCAAATGTTTCCTGATAATCAATTCCATATGTCTGGGTGAAGCCTTTAGCTACTAATCGGGCTTTATATCTCTCAATACTACCATCTGCATTGCATTTTATGGTAAACACCCATTTACAACCCACTGGTTTCTTATCCTTTGGCAACTCTACTATTTCCCAAGTCCCATTTTGTTTTAGAGCATTCATCTCTTCCATAACTGCTACTTTCCAATTTGGATCTTCTAAAGCCTCATGTATATTCTTTGGAACAAACAAATCATTTATCCTAGAGGTGAAGGCTTTATGACTATTTGACAAATTTTGATTTGACATGTAGTTTGCAATAGGATATTTGGTACAACTTCGAGTACCTTTTCTAATGGCTATGGGCATATCAAGATCAAACACAACTGGCAAAGTATTTTGAATATTTGAAGTAGGAATAGAAGAAGAATTACCAGATTTTCCAGTTTCAGTCGTCGGAGTCTCAGATTGATTCTGTGAAGGATCAACTATTTGGTCTTGCTTCCTCTCATTGAATTTTCTTCTAGTATAAAACTTAAACTCAGGAACTTGATCAGTGGGATCATTATGTAGTATTTCTCCCCCTGATTAAGAAGTTTCTATACTTGGCACCAAAGGACTGATATCATCAGGACAAATAAGGTTAGGAAGAGGAGTAGAAACATCCCAAAAGTTATCTTCCAAATTTGGTTTCTCCCCCTGAAGAGAACTTTGGGTAAAAAAATGTTGATTTTCTAAAAAAGACACATCCATGCTTACAAAACATTTTTTTTGTCTGAGGATCAAAACATTTATAGCCTTTTTGATTGGAAGAATAACCCAAAAAAATGCATTTAACTGCCCTATGATCAAGTTTTGACCGAAAGTGATTAGGGATGTGGACATAAGTAGTACACCCAAAAACTTTGAGAGGTAAATCAGAATATAAGCGAGATTTTGGAAAAACATTTTTAAAGCAATCAATGGGAGTTTTAAAATTCAAGATCTTACTAGGCATTCTATTTATTAGATAGGTAGCTGTGAGAACGGCTTCGCCCCATAAATATTTTGGAACATGCATGGAAAACATTATAGCACGAGCTACCTCAAGTAAATGCCTATTTTTTCTTTGAGCCACACCATTCTGTTGAGGAGTATCTCGACAAGTAGACTGGTGAACTATACCTTTATCTTTTAAAAATTCACCAAAAGATTCATTAAAATATTCAGTTCCATTGTCAGAGTGTAAAATGGAAATTTTGGTTTGAAATTGAGTTTCGATCATTTTGTAAAAATTTCTAAAAATGTCTTTCACCTCAAATTTCTTTTCCATTAAGTACACCCAAGATAGACGAGTGTGATCATCAATAAAAGTAACAAACCATCTTTTCCCACTATGAGTCCTAATTTTAGAAGCACCCCAAACATCACTATGTATTAAATAAAAAGGTTTGGAAGCTTTGTAAGGTTTAGGTAAATAGGTGGAACGATGATTTTTGGCTAAAATGCAACTTTCACAATCAAACGAGGAGCAATCAAATCCCTTAAATAAATTTGGAAATAAATGTTTGAGATAAGGAAAACTAGGATGTCCTAACCTAAGATGCCAAAGCATAATTTGTTCTTTACCAGAAAGAGAACTAATACTACTGAAACCCTGAGTTATTTTATTACTAAAAGAACCTTCATCAAAGTAGTAAAGGCCATCAAGCATCCTAGCACTCCCAATCATCGTCTCCGATTCCTGATCCTGAAAAATACAGTGAGATTCGAAGAATATAACACGACAATTAGAATCTCGAGAAAGTTTGCTGACAGATAAAAGATTACAGGCTAATTTTGGAACATGTAAGACAGATTGTAAAGAAATTTTATCCGTCAATTTAATAATTCCTTTTCCTGCAACGGAAGAAAAACTGCCATCTGCAATTCGAATTTTTTCATTAGAATAGGAAGGAGAGTATGAAGAAAAAAATTGAGAGGTACTAGTCATATGGTTAGAAGCTCCGGAATCGATAATCCACGGAGAAGACGTGCCACAAGAGAAGGCTTGAGGATAATTACCTGTTTGTGCCAATGAAACACAAGAATTATTAGATGAGAAATTGGTTGGTAGCAATTTTAGGATTTGATGAACTTGCTCCATATCAATAAGTGAGTAAATGGGAAATAATAAAATATAAACCAAACCAAATAAATCAATTGTCCAACAAACCAGATTGTGAACCGAACCAAGTAGTGAACCGAACTGAACCGAACCAGATCTTACCAACCACAAATTTTAATTGAATCGAACCAAGTCTCACACCAAATCTTCTTCAACCCACGAGAACGAAAACAGAGGTTAAAAAACCCAATGAGTCACAACACGGCAAAGAAGAGTCACGAAACAGTCGGGTATTTGGGTGACTGCAGTGGCGGTGCTCGACGATGAGGGGAAGCGCAAAAAATTCACGAATCGCGAATCACGAATCACGAATCACGAACGCAAAAAATTCCGAAGACAATCAGAGAACACGAAGACGGCGAACCCAGCAACGAAAGAACCCAGCGAGCGTCTTGGTACTTGATGAGCTTCTGGGTATTTTACGGTGGTATTTTACAGAGGTCTGGCCATCTAATAGAATATTTGGTTCACTAGCAGACACACTCCTCAGCGAATCACGAACAAACCCAGCGAATGGCAGACGGCGAACCTCAGCCACGAAAATACGAGCTCTCTGTTGGATATTGTCGGCGAACACGAAATTGAATGCGCAATTTCGAGGTTTCGAAAGAGTTGACACAGGGCTATGGTCGAAGATGAACACGAAGATCTCCGACTATGATGAAGAAAGTGTATGGGTCAAGTGAGAAACATGGAGCCACTGGCGCTGGAAGTAGGATGCACCAATCAAGAGTGGTGGTTAGGGTTCCGACGGCGACGGCGGCTAGGGTTTCAACAAAATGGTGGCTAGGGATTTTACAGCAGTGACTAAAATGTTAGGGTTTTAGAGACAGCTAGGGTTTTCCCGCTCTGATACCATCTTAATTTTAAGAGAATAATAGTCTCTTATTCAAGTATGAACAACCTAGGTCTTCTTATATAGGAGAAAGACCCATTACAATAAAAGGAAAGAATAAAGACAATAATGACTAAATATTAACAAATAATATCTACAGAATTACAGAAACTAGAAATTCCAACAGTTTTCCTCATTCCTTCCTGTGCGTATTCTTCTCTTCCATTTTGACCTCTTTTTTGTCTGATTTGAAATTTCCATTTGGTCTGAGTTCTTCCCTTCTGCCATCCCAGAAATTTGCTTATTTCTTAATTCATTTTCTCCCATTTGATCTACCAGCCAGTTACTATCTTCTGAGTTTGTTCTCATACTTTTTGCAAGGTAATCGTTCCCTCCTTCCACTAGATCTTCTGTTCCACCGTAAACTGGACTATCTTGATTAAGATCAACATTAGTGCCCTCACCAGCTCTTCTTTCTTTTCCCGCTCTTCCTTCTTCATCGGTCTCCTGATTTTCCGGCACTTTCTCATCATTCTTTGAAGATTCAGTCCCTTTGACATTCCTATTAAACCCCTGGAATTTCATCCATCCACCAAATTCGAAATCTTCCTTCTTTAAGCTTTTGCCTCCATCAATCTCCAAACATTCCTTGACCACATGACCTATTTTCCCACAATGAAAGCAGAAATCAGGAATTCTTTCATATCTGAAAGTAACCCAGCACCTTTCCTTTGCCTCTTCAGTTCTTAACATGAAACCTCTTCTAAGGGGATTTGATATGTCTAGAAGAACTCTAATCCTTATATTATTCCCCCATGGATTGGAATACTGATTTTCATCCCATCTTATAAATTCTCCTAAGTTGTTCCCAATTTTCCTTGCAATGGTCTCATTCCTATAGGCAAATGGGAGATTTATGATCCTTATCCAGAATTCAACCTTTGTAAAACCCATTTCTACTGATCTTTGGTTTTTCTTCGGCACTTCAAGAACAAGGAGGCTTCGATCAAACAACCAATTCTTGAAATCCAGTTCCTGTCTTCTTTGATTTCAAATTTAAAAAGAAAGATGTTCTTGTCAATTATATCAACGTTAAACTCATTTCTTGTTTTCCAGGCTCCCTGCATAGCATTCTTTATGGCCATCTTGGAGATGTTCCGATTTGTCAGCAGCTTGCCCACCAGGTATTGATCTTTTTGACCTTCAATCTCTTTTTCTTCATCAGTATTTAGTTTGAAAAAATCTTCTTTTTCTTCCTCCATTAAGGTGAATTTCTTCCATTCATTGATTAACTCTTCTACCTCCATTTCAGGACTTCAGTCTAGTTGTTCCTCACGTAACAATCTTATTATCACAACTGCGTTACCTTGTATTCAGCACTGAAGCTGACCCAACCCCACCTTTTCAGGGGATAACTCCAAGAACCCTTTCACAGGTCTTGACATTTTCAAAATGATTTTTTAGATTGTTTTTAGAGACTTGATTATTAGTGGTATATTTATTGGTTGTTGAATATTATTATTTTATATTTCTATCGCCATTCTTTTATAATTAATTAGCTTCAAGAATTTTTTTTCCCTATCTCTATTATGATTTTGTGTTTTTAGTCTCACTAATTTTAAATAATATATTTTTTTAATTGATGCAATATAAAATGCTAACCAGAGATACAAATAAGTATTATTTCTAAGTCCCATTCCAAACCAAATTATTATACTAATATTAAAACTAAATACTGCTTGCAGTTGCAATGGTCGCACCAGTTCTCTTATTTAATCAATGCACTGTAGCTTTACAGGTCTAGACTAGTAAACGATGATGATGGCATTCCTTCAGAAAATCTCCACCACGGGATTTCAACTCGCGATTGCAATGCATTTCGAGAAACCCTAAATTGATAAATATAAGAGGAAATTTCATGTTGTCCTTTTTTATATCTAGACTGTTTATGGTGCCTTTGAAAACTTGATGCTATAACTTAGAAGTTGATTTAATTTCATACACTGGTTATTTGATAGATTCACTCACTGGTTATTTCTACACTGTATAATTATCGGATTCGGCACGCTTTGAAACCAAGCGAACTTGGGCTTGTACTGCTATAGTTGGATTTGTTACTGTTTTGTTTTGAACTGTGAACCAGAAAATATTGGTCACTTTTTAATGGGTGGCTAAGTTTGATGATGCATTCTTCCTTTGTTTTGTTCTTCTGGTCAACAGCAAAGCACTAAGCACTAAACGTATGGAGTATTTAGAGAAAAAAATTTTTGCCGGATAATGTAAAATGTTATGCAGATTTTTCACTATGCTGCTTTTCCAATTTTTGTAGAATTTCCCTTCTTTTTTTTTTTTTGGCCTATCCTCGTAGGGTTTTGCAGATGCAACCTGTTTGTACTATGGACAATTGCATGCGTTTTCCCTATACTTGTATGTCCCAACATGTGTTTATTGCTTGTTCACTTGGTATAAATCATATGTATTGATACTGCCTAACTGCAAAGCTCGGCCTCTCGAGGCCTATTTATTTATTGGGGAATTGTGTTAAATGGCTAAAAAAAAAAGCGGTCTTGATTTTTGGCTACGGAAGTTTGGTCTTTGCAGGCGTGGCTACCGGAATAGTAGGAACTGTTTTCTAGATTTTTTTTTGACATTTTTACCCCTAGTATATACGACTATAGACAAACGCCGTTAACAGATTTTTTTTTGTTTTCATTCAGTTTCTCCCCCCTTTTTTCGGGATGGATGAATCCCGATTTATAGGGAGTTCAGTTGGCGGTTTGTGTTCAAGTGTATAAAAAGATCTACCTATTTTTTAGGCTTAGGTTCAGCGTTTCCAACGATAAAAAAAAGATTTTATCCCTCACATTTTGCCCCTCATTATCCATGTTACAAAAGAACAACAATAAAAGTCGTAAGTAGCAGTACATACAGACAGATGACAGTACATATAAACTACAGCGTATATATAACTCATATGGGGGTGGGACTAGGGTAAGTATGCATACACACAAGATGCATGCGGAACACGTATGTATGTAATACTATATACAGATATCAGTTATGGCATTTCATCAGGTATTTGCATTCAGGTGAACATGGTACGGGGGTTATTATGGTTGCATATAGCAACACAGACAAAGACAAAGTGTATTTTTATTGGACATTCCAGACATACACGATACATGGGGTGATTAACTCAAATACAGGGGGATTAAGTGTATACACACACAAGTAGACACATTAGACCATTCCATGGATGTATATAATAGTACAGACAAATCAAAGCATTTTTTCTATTAGACATGTCAATGTGTACGCACACATACATATGAGTATACCACAAGCACACTTTTTCCAGAGAAGTTGTAATAACGATGAAATGGTATTTATCAGTACATACCACTCGGGGGAATGTAATAACGAAATCCTAAAATCTCGGGGGAACGTATCAGCTTGTTGCTAATATAAGGGAATCGGAATGAAGTTGTTCATGTCTAATAGAAATGGTATTTATCAGTACATACCACTCGGGGGAATGTAATAACGAAATCCCTAAAATCTTGGGGGAATGTATCAGTTTGTTGCTAATATAAGGGAATGAGAATGAAGCTGTTACCTTGGTTTGAATTTCTGAGAAATTGTACAGTCCTCGTGCAGAAGGAGAATCGATGGAGGATGTGGGGCAAGCAAGAGTCTCGACGGCACGGCGGAAGAAGGTCGTCGGCACGGCGGATGTGGGTCGCCGGCGCGATGCGAGAGGTAGGGATTGGGATACACTCTGTGTTGGGGGGTGGAAAATGGTGGGAAATGGAGGATTAAGTCTTTCAAGGGGGGGCAATGGTGGGAAGGGAGGGTTGTGGAAGATGAAGATGGACGGACGGGCTGGTGCATGAAGGCGGTTCTGGTGGGAGGGTGGGCAGTGTTATGACAACTCATAATTGCAGCAGCTAAGGTATCATAATTACTGTGTTCTTATTTGTTTTTAAAAATTTTCAGGTATTCTTAGTTGCAGGTAGTAAATCTTCCTATTGACAGGACTGTTGTTTCCGATTAATGGAGTTCGAAGGTGTTTCTCTCTACTGAAGGGGGTTGAACTTTGACAAGAAAAATGACTATAAATAAATAAAGGAGTAAATACCTTTATTGGGGAAGGAGTACAAAGTTCAAGGTTCTTAGGTGCAGGTAGTAAATATGCAGATGGACAGGTTTTAGGTGCAGGTAGTAAATATGCAGATGGACAGGGATGTTGTTCCTGATCAATGGAGTTCAGAGGTGTTTCTCTCTACTGACGGGGTGGTTGAACTTTGTACTCATTGTCCGACAAGGTATTTACTCCTATTCCCGGGGAACAACTAGGGTCTTTGTACTCATTGGTGTGTCATAATTCCGATTTCTTAATTTTTCAGCAGATGTGTCATAATTCCGGTTTCTTAATTTTTCAGAGGTTCTCAATGGAGTTCAAAGGTGTTTCTCTCTACTGACGGGGTGGTTGAACTTTGTACTCATTGTCCGACAAGGTATTTACTCCTATTCCCGGGGAACAACTAGGGTCTGGTACATTTGGGTTTCAAAATAGTTGTGTGTCTTTTTTATTTTCGTATTTTTAAACCTCCTAAAATGTCTCCAACTATTTTTAGGGGTGTTTTTTTATCTCTCTTAAATGATTTTGGTTTTAAACGTTAACAACACGTTAGGAAGTTTGTTGAGGGGCATTTTTGTCTTGTATAATTAGGGAATTATTAATTAATAAATGGTTTAGCCATCTATTTAATTTACAAACGTTTGTAGCCATTTTTCAAGCCACCTTTTTATTTGTAGCCATTTTTCTTGTTGCCCCTTATTTATTTAGTTCAATGGATTGATTTGTATTGAAATATACTTTGTAAAAAGTTCACAAAAATTTGAGTAAAGTGTGTGCCTTTTTTAAGAGCATTCAACTTTCATCTTTCACTCTCGCATGTTGTAAAGAAAAACCATCAAATTTAATCATAACTTTAAATCGTGGAAACAATGATATTTATGTAGGTATTAAATTCTTCTAGTTATTCTTTTTATTATTTTTTATTAGTTCGAGTATTTTTGCATTGAGAATGGATTGCATATTTTACTAATTCGAGTATTTTTACATCGAACCTTCTCAACTCCCCACCTTCGTATTCATTTTTACTCTCATTCCATATCCCACCAAAACAGACCCACACTCGAGGCATTATTTGCAAAATAATTAAAAAGAGACATAAGAAATCAAGTAAGGAAATCTTTTTGCATGAGAATGGATTGAGATCTACGTGCATGGGAAAATCTTGGCCAGGATTTCGACCAGGATCGTTACCAAGATTTGGGCAAAACATTGAAAATCATAATTTGGACCACGTTTTATACATTTCGATCGAGTTTTATGCATTTAAACCAAGTTTTAGATCGAAAATAACCAGATAAGCCCAGAAAACTAACAAAAAACGTGGATTAACTCAAACGCTTATGAATTCAACGAAATATTGAAGAATGTAAATGCATTTAAACACAAAAGTTCAACCATTTTGCCAACAAATCTATGTAATATATTTACAAAATCAAATGATATACTTGAAGTGTTCTTGGTTGGAAAGAAAAAAACTTTGTGGGAAAGATGAAGAGAATTGAAATATTGCTTATGAATTCAACGAAATATTGAAGAATGTAAATGCATTTAAACACAAAAGTTCAACCATTTTGCCAACAAATCTATGTAATATATTTACAAAATCAAATGATATACCTGAAGTGTTCTTGGTTGGAAAGAAAAAAACTTTGTGGGAAAGATGAAGAGAATTGAAATATTGTTGAGTTATTGAATAAAATGTGGAAAAAATTCAAAATTTCAACTAGTTTTTAATGAAAGGGTATAATTGTAATTGCAACATCATGCTGACATCACTTTCATCAGCCAGGAGTCCTCAAAAACAATTTTCTACAAAAGGGCCCTATTTTCTAAAAGGAAAACTTAAATGGTCCATAATTGTCAATTTCCCTTATGTTCGCTTTGACAAATAGTTTTGCAACATTATTCACCCCTTACAACTATATATAATGAGATTTTATCTACTTTTTTAAAGAATAAAACGTGTCGTCTTTTGATTTGTCTGTCTTCATCTCTCAACTCCTTTATCTCAATTTTTTTTGATTTGGGTATTAAAGGATGATAGATAAGCACCTTTATTTGCGTTCTATAAAAAAACGTGTCTTCTCTTAGTTTATTTTTCTTTCTCCCTCAACTCCTTTCTCCCAAAATTCTTTATTTGGTATGATATGAGCCATATGACATAATACATAAGCACACTAGTTTTTTTTTTTTTTTTTTTTTTTTTTTTTTTTTTTTTTTTTCATAAGTTGCAAATATAAGCTGATATTTTGTTAAAAATAAATCGCAAAGGTTTTTACACTATTATGTATTATTATGCATCAAGAATGGCCAACAAGAGTTTCATATATCCTAAACACGCCAACAAGCATACAGTTTGTACTGATAACCACAAGGTCTGTGGTTCGGATTCCCTTCAAAGATATATTTTTTTTACAACTTTCTTTTCTTTTAATGTAAGAATAATATCAAATTTTAAAAGAAAATAAGAAAAAAAAAATTTATCACGTCGCAATAATCAAAATTATCAAAGATATGTTGTCAATTTTTTGAAAGAGAGATAAATTTTATACTATAGTTAATAAATTAAAAGTTATATTATTATATTAAAAAATTGTGCATTTTATGGGTTAACGTTACACATGTCATATAATTTTTTTTTAATATAAAAAAAGTATATTTTATGTACTAGACATGTAAGCTAAAATATTTTCATTTTCTTTTTAGGGATGTGTATCTTGGATTTTGGATTAAGGAAAATAAATCAAACTTTCAATATATTTATTTTTTAAAAAATATAAAAAAGTAAAAGGAAAAGAAAAAACAAAACAATATTTTTTTTCAAAACATGTGTGTATTGAATTAAAAAGTTGTTTGCGTCAAGGTATTAAAGCGGGTAAACATTGCCCAGAAATCTCTCACTTGTTTTTTGCAGACGACAGTCTTGTTTTCTGTCAAGCGTCTGTGGACCAAATTGTAGGGTTGCGATCTGTGCTAAATAAGTATGAATTAGCCTCATGCCAAGTTGTCAACGTAACTAAATCAGCAATGTTCTTTTCGCCTAACGTGGGAGAGGAGGTCCGTGATAATTTAAAAAATATTATGGGCATGCAAGTGGTTGAGAATTTAGGACGATATTTAGGGGTACCATCATCTTTCACTAGAAGCCGGAGAGAGGATTTTAAGGGGGTTAAACAAAGAGTGTGGCAAACCTTGCAAGGTTGGAAAGAGAAATTTTTCTCTATGGGTGCAAAGGAGACTCTCATTAAAAGTGTGGCTCAAGCTATACCCACATTTATAATGAGTTGTTTCCTCCTTCCAAGTACCCTATGTGATGACATTCATAAATTGATGGCGAGATTCTGGTGGGGCTCTACAGAAGTTAAAAGGAAAATACATTGGAAAAAATGGGCAAAAGAAGCAGGGGGTTTGAACTTTCGAGATCTAAAAGGATTTAACAGGGCATTACTTGCAAAGCAGGTTTGGCGAATTTTCACTTCTCCAAATCAGCTGGTCTCCAAAGTCATAAAAGGAAGGTATGCTTACAATATGAATATTCTGAATGCACCAATCAAATCCAACTGCTCTGTTTTCTGGAGAGGTTTTGTTTGGGCACGTAGTCTACTTTCCAACGGAATTCGAAAACAAGTAGGCAATGAAACTACCATCAATTTTTTCGGGGACCCATGGATTCCAAAGGAAACCACTTTCAAGCCAATTCAAGTTGGCCAGCTGAACAACCAGGATAATAAGGTGGTAGCTGATTTTATCACTCTGTCAAAGGGGTGGGATTTGGAGAAGCTTCGTGGTGTCGTGGCAGAGGAGGATGTAAATATAATTGTCGCAATTCCTATAAGTTCAGTGAACGAAGAGGACAAATGGGTCTGGCATTATACCAAAAATGGATGTTATTCGGTAAAAAGTGGATATAATTTGACCATGTAGCTTTTTAATGATATAGCGTCAACTTCAGTCAAAAGCTTGAAAGGGTGGTGGGGAACATTATGGAGCTTAAAAATACCTTCCAAGATTAAATTGTTTATATGGAAGGCATTCCATGAGTGTTTACCAACGAATTATTGCCTTTGGAAAAGGAAGATGGATGTGTCTCCTAAATGCGATATATGTAAGAAGAAGTTCGAAACTATTGACCATGTGCTCTGTGGTTGTAAAAGGGCAAAGACAATTTGTGATCATATTTTCCAGAGATTGGATGAACATATTCAAGTGGAAAATAATTTTGCAGATCAAATTGGTTTCTTAGCGGCCAATCTGAAAAAAGAAGACTTTGAGAAAGCGTGTATTGCGTTTTGGTCCAATTGGAACAACAGAAACTCTGGGCGTATGGGTTCTCCGGTTGTCGAATGGCAACAACAGTGTGAGTGGATAATTAATTATTGGGAAGAAACCATGGGCCAACGACATACTGACTGTCTGGGTCTCATGAACTCGACAACAAGTTTGAAGGCTTGCACGAAGGGTGCAAAAATGTTTACAGACGCGGCAGTTTCTCCGAATGCTGATGGTGCTGGTTATGGTGTTCTTGTCGTCAATGAGGAGGGTCAAATGAGAGCTACTATGGAAATGTTGGATATGGCAACATTGTCTCCTCTTGCAGCGGAGGTCCAAGCTATTGTCCAAGGACTCAGATTGGTTATCCGAATGGATCTCCAAGTGGTCAATATATTCTCAGATTCGATAAATGTCATTCGGATGATTAATGGAGAGTTGGAAGTTTGGGCGGAAGTTTCTCATTGGATAACCACTATCCATGAGCTATGCAAGAGTTTGCATGTGGTATTTTTTTTTTATGTACCAAGGAGTAATAATAGACAAGCGGATGCTTTAGCGAAGGATGCGTTAGTACACCATCGTACCATGTTGTGGCTAGACAATTTTCCACAATGACTTCTTTCATTGGGTAAACAATCTCATTGCAAATGTGTTGTAAACTGTGTTTGCTCTTATTAATGAAATTCTCATTTGATCAAAAAAAAAAAAAAAAGAATTAAAAAGTTGTTTATGTTGTAAATATATATACCCGGTATATATAGGTATATATTAGATATCCATATTATATCATTAGTCTTAGTCAACCCATGATTGTAGCCATTCTCCCCCATGACTCTCCCACTCCCTTAGGAATAGCCAAGAGACTCTCACCCTCTTCTATTTTCAGCATTTTAAAGCTTGTAACCTACCCCATTACATTAGTATAAATAGGGGTTGTATGAGGTATGGAAAAACACACTTGAATGAAAAGCATTAGCTCTC
Source organism: Luffa acutangula (assembly GCA_036850905.1). Lineage (NCBI taxonomy): Eukaryota > Viridiplantae > Streptophyta > Magnoliopsida > Cucurbitales > Cucurbitaceae > Luffa > Luffa acutangula. Next base: position 47,593,328 of record CM072099.1, on the reverse strand, counting down.
TTTTCTCTCTACTTTGCTCTCTCAAATTCTCTCTTAGTTGTTTTATTGCTTTCCACGTTTTATAACACGTTATCAGCACGAGCCTCTGCCATTTTTGTTCAGTTGAAGGTAGGGTTCATCTTTATTAGTTGCAATTGTCTTCGGTACGTTTCATATATACAGTGTGTATGTATTATATATACTCCGTATATATACTGTGTATTGAACGTTGACAACATATATTCTATGCAAGATTAGCATGTTCTTCATTATTGTGCATACTATATGAGATTATTAAGTATCATGTTTGTTTATGATGATATTAACATCGTGATTCTATATTTGTCAATGATATTTATGATATTTATTTTGTCCAAATAGTTGAGATATTGAGAGTATGTTATATCCTTATTATTGTAATGATCTAGAATGTTTATACATATTCGATAAACATGATGCACATATATACCCATGTATATATCTTATTTTTGAATCATATACATCTACTAAAATTGCTCGTTTTGCTAATCAGCTAATGTATATTGATCTCGTTAGTTTATGTATTCTTTGTCCAGTATAATTTTCACATGGTCATTTGTATACTTTATATCATGTGTATTTAATATATATATATATATATATATATATATATGGTGGACATATTTGATATACTATCATAGATCCTTGATGTACATAACATGTTATATATGTTGTAATATATCTTATATATATATTGCAATACGTTGTTTACCTACAGTTTTTTTTAGAATGCATATATGAGATATTTCTTTGTGTATATGTCATATATACATTTGAATATTTTTGTTTATGTTGATTAAATTTTGAAATTCATGGTAGACACATGCATTAGTTTAAATTCTCCTATGACAAAGTTTGCAGACTTATATAGTAAATAATTGCTCTTTCTAAAGTTAATTTTGATGTTATGCACATGAAGTTGCATAAAAATGCCCATTTTGATTTAATGCACCTGAAGTTGCACAATTTCAAATCAAGAAGTACTTGTGTGATTAAATGCATCTGTAGTTGCATAATTTCAAATCAAGAATTGCTCATGATTAAATGCACCTGTAGTTGCAAAAGTTTAAATTAAGAAATGCTCACTTTAATTAAATGCACTCGTAGTTGCATAATCTTAATCAATAAGTTATTGTAAATAAGTGAGCATATGGTAAGAATAATGTTGTTAATCTTTCTTTCCAATTATAGAATATGCTCATGTAGTAGCAATATTGAGAAAAAAAGTTTTTAATATTGTGATGAGCAAACACCATGTCTTCTTGAAATTAAAGCAATCAAATGAGCATTTGATGAAAAATCATGAATCTCAATGAATTGTTTCAATATTATTCCCTGAAGTGAATATTGTAATATCGAATAATTATGGTCAATGGCGAGATCATGATCAATAATCAGTAATAAAGGAAGAAGCAATTACTCATCCAGTGGTCATCGTGAACCATTTGGAAAACCACACATATATGGTTACTAAAAGAAATGTTTCATATTTTAGAGCATTAATTTTGTACCTGTTGTACGAAAATTGAAACCATGTGTGCAAGCAAACTTTGAAAATCTCCTGAAGAGATAATTAATCTTAGAAATGTGAAATAGATGTTGCAAATCTCATTAAATCTCCTGAAGAGAAAATGAACATCATTTAATGAGCAATATATATATATATATATATATATATATTAGATTAGATTATGTGAATATCGTTTTATTTCATGTTTAATTTATGTTTATTTATTAAGTCCAATTTTATATTCAATTTATTTTTCTCAGGCTCACTGTGTGTTATTTTATTTTCCTGAAGAAACATGAATATTTCACATTTGATTGACTCCAAGATGAACAATGAAGATTTATGTTTGGCAGATAGCGCAATAACACACACTATCCTTAAAAGTAGGAAATACTTTTCTAAATTGACAATGCTTGAAGCAAAAGTCAATACAATATCAGGTTCTGCAGACTTGATTGAAGGTTTTGGAAAAGCAAATATTATTTTGCCTAGAAGAACAAAATTTACAATTGATAATGCTTTGTTCTCCAGTAAATAAAAAAGAAACCTTCTGAGTTTTAAAGATATACGTGCTAATAGTTATCATATAGAGACTGATAAGAAAAATAATATAGAGTATCTTTATATTATATCTACTGTCTCACATGAAAAACGTATATTAGAAATTTTGTCTGCCTTTTCTTCTGGATTATATTACACGCATATTCGTGTTATTGAAACATATGCAATAATGAACCTGAAGTTCAATGATCCAGATATATTTTCTGTTTGGCATGATCGATTGGGTCATCCTAGGTCAATAATGATGAGAAAGATTATTGAAAACTCACATGGACATCCATTGAAGAACCAGAAGATTCTTCAATCTAATGAATTTTCATGTGTTGCTTGCTCTCAAGGAAAATTAATTATTAGACCCTAACCAGCTAAAGTTGGGACTGAATCTCCCACATTCCTAGAACGAATTCATGGTGATATATGCGAACCTATAAATCCACCAAGTGGACCATTTAGATATTTTATGGTTCTAATTGATGCATCCAGTAGATGGTCACATGTGTGTTTATTATCAAGTCGAAACCTTGCATTTGCAAGATTAATTGCTCAAATAATTAAGTTAAGAGCACAATTTCCTGATTATGTAATTAAGAAAATTCGCCTTGATAATGCTGGTGAGTTTACATCTCAATCATTTAATGATTATTGTATGTCAATTGGGATAAGTGTTGAACATCCTGTAGCTCATGTTCATACACAAAATGGTATAGCTGAATCATTCATAAAACGTCTGCAATTAATTGCTAGACCAATGCTTATGAGAGCAAGACTTCCAATATCTGTATGGGGTCATGCAATTTTACATGCTGCATCGCTTATACGCATTAGGCCAGCAACCTATCATAAATACTCCCCAATACAATTAGCTTATGGCCAGCAGCCAAATATATCTCACTTACGAACTTTTGGAAGTGCAGTATATGTTCCAATTGCTCCACCAAAACGCACTAAGATGGGTCCTCAAAGGAGGCTAGGAATATATGCTGGATTTGATTTCCCATCAATTATTAGATATCTTGAACCCCTGACGGGTGATGTATTTACTGCACGATTTGCTGATTGTCATTTTAATGAGACAAATTTTCCAACACTAGGGGGGAGAGATTAAGAAGTTGGAAAATGAAATTACATGGAATGCAACATCATTGTCTCATTTAGATCCCCGTACAAATCAATGTGAACTAGAAGTTCAAAAGATAATTCATTTGCAAAATATTGCAAATAAAATGCCAGATGCATTTACAGATGCTAAGAAAGTGACCAAGTCACATATACCAGCCGCAAATACACTATCGAAAATTGATATCCCAGCGCAGCAAGTTATCATAACTAATGAGTCTGCGACATGCCAGAAGCGTGGTAGACCAATGGGTTCCAAAGATAAAAATCCTCGAAAAAAAAAGTAGTCAATAATCAAAATGACGTAATTGATAATGTGGATATTCCAGAAGAAATCATGAATGTGACTACTCATAATAATATCGAAGAAGGTGAAATACCTGAGGATAATAATGAAATTTCGATAAATTATGTAATGAATGGAAAAAGATGGAACCGAAACAATATAGTTGTTGATAACATTTTTTCGTATAATGTTGCTTGCGACATCATTTCTGAAAATGATGATTATGAACCAAAATCTGTCGAAGAATGTCGACATAGAAAGGATTGGCTTAAGTGGAAAGAAACAATCCAGACAGAATTAAACTCACTTTCAAAACGTGAGGTTTTCGGACCAGTAGTCCAGACACCAGAAGATGTCAAGCCTGTGGGATACAAATGGGTATTTGTAAGAAAAAGAAATGAAAAGAATGAGGTCACAAGATATAAAGCGAGACTTGTTGCACAAGGATTCTCGCAAAGGGCTGGTATTGATTATGAGGAGACATATTCTCCTGTGGTGGATGCAATAACATTGAGATATTTAATTGGTCTGACTGTGTATAAAAAGCTTGACATGCATCTCATGGATGTAGTTACAGCATATTTATATGGATCTCTTGATAATGGTATTTATATGAAAATCCCTGAAGGATTAAAAATACCAGAGTCATATAATTCAAATCTTAGAGAATTATATTCGATCAAATTACAGAGATCTTTATATGGATTAAAACAATCAGGACGAATGTGGTATAATCGCATGAGTGAATATTTATTGAAAGAAGGGTATCAAAATAACTCAATTTGTCCATGTGTTTTTATAAAGAAATCACAGTCAGGATTTGCTATCATTACTGTATATGTTGATGATTTAAATATAATTGGAACTCCTGAAGAGCTTCCAAAGGCAATAGAATATCTTAAGAAAGAATTTGAGATGAAAGATCTCGAGAAAACAAAGTTTTGTCTTGGCTTACAAATTGAGCATCTAGCAGATGGAACATTTATTCATCAATCAACTTATACAGAAAAGATATTAAAGAGATTTTACATGGACAAAGCACATCCATTGAACATTCCAATGGTAGTTCGTTCACTCGATGTAAAGAAAGACATCTTCTGACCTCGAGAAGATAATGAAGAGCTTCTTGGTCTAGAAGTACCATATCTTAGTGCAATTGGTGCTCTTATGTATCTTGCTAATAATACACGACCTGATATAGCATTTTCAGTAAATTTATTAGCTAGATATAGTTCTTCTCCAACAAAAAGACATTGGAATGGAGTTAAACACATCCTCCGTTATCTTCGAGGGACAATTGATATGGGTTTATTTTATTCTAATAAATCAAACTTTGATCTAGTTGGTTATGCAGATGCAGGTTATTTATCTGACCCACATAAAGCTAGATCTCAAACAGGTTATTTATTTACATATGGAGGAACTGCTATATCATGATGATCTATGAAGCAGACAATAACAACTACTTCCTCAAACCATGCTGAGATCCTGACAATTCATGAGGCTAGTCGAGAATGTGTATGGCTAAGATCAATGACTCAACACATTTGTGAAACATGCGGATTGTCCTCTAACAAAGGTTGTCCAACAACGTTATATGAAGACAATACAACATGTATATCCCAAATCAAAGGAGGATACATTAAAGGAGATAGAACGAAGCACATCTCACCAAGACTCTTCTACACTCACGATCTTGAAGAAAATGGTGATATTAATGTTCAACAAATTTCTTCAAAAGACAATTTGGCAGATCTATTTACAAAGGCATTACCTACTACGACCTTTGAGAAGTTGGTGCACAACATTGGAATGCGACGACTCAGAGATCTCAAATGATGTTTTCATGAGGGGGAGTAAATACACTGCACTCTTTTCCCCTTCGTTATGGTTTTTTTTCCCACTGGGTTTTCCTAGCAAGGTTTTTAATGAGGCAGTTGTTAATGTATATAAATATAATGTACTCTTTTTCCTTCACTAAGGTTTTTTCCCATTGAGTTTTTCCCCGTAAGGTTTTAACGAGGCATATATTTCATATACAATGGATATCTAAGGGGGAGTGTTGTAAATATATATACCCGGTATATATAGGTATATATTAGATATCCATATTATATCATTAGTCTTAGTCAACCCATGATTGTAGCCATTCTCCCCCATGACTCTCCCACTCCCTTAGGAATAGCCAAGAGACTCTCACCCTCTTCTATTTTCAGCATTTTAAAGCTTGTAACCTACCCCATTACATTAGTATAAATAGGGGTTGTATGAGGTATGGAAAAACACACTTGAATGAAAAACATTAGCTCTCTTTTCTCTCTACTTTGCTCTCTCAAATTCTCTCTTAGTTGTTTTATTGCTTTCCACGTTTTATAACAATTTATAGAAATTTGCCAATATATTTATTTTTTAAAATTTGTTATCTAATTGCTTTGGCATGTGCTGTTCCATTTGGTTGGTGGAGCGTGGAGGGTCTAGACCTGCTCTTGGATATATGTGTTATAACGTAATTTTTCTTTATGATTGTATTTTATTGAATTATTCAGTAAACAACGACTTACTCACCTCGATATAAATACCTTGAACCTTGGCATTTCAATAATAAAGTGAGGTGGATTTTATTTACATTTCTCTGCAAATTCTAACCTGCATCATCGAAATTGGGAGACTCTGGCCAAATCCCAGTGTCTAGAACTCCAACCACTATCATTCTAGCTAAACTTGGACCAAGGGATTCGGTGAGGTGTCGAGGTTTCTCAATGACAAAATAAATTGACATACTAAGGTCCCGTTTGATAACAATTTGATTTATTGATTTATGGTTTTTGAAAATTAAGCTTATAGACACATACTTCCGCCTACAAGTTTATTGGTTTTAGTATCAATCTTCTACCTTATTTTCAAAAACCAAGTCCAATTTTGAAAAGAAAAAAAAAATTCAAAAACTTTAAAAAAAAAAAAAAAAAAAATTGACTAGAAATTCAAATGCAACCTTAACTAGGATGAAAGCCATGGTAGGAAATTTAGGAGAAAACAAGCATAATTTCAAAAACCAAAAACAAAAAACTAAGACCCTGTTTGATAACCATTTCAGTTTTTTGTTCTTGGTTTTTGGTTTTTAAAAAACAAAAACTATACATGTTTGCTAACTATTTTTGGTTTTCCGTTTCCTTATACTTTAAAAAAAATGACCAATTTAGTCCCCTTTTGCAAAATTATGTGATCTAAAAAATAGAAAAAATAATGAAAATACATGAAATGACCAAATTGGTAGTTTTTGTCACATATTTAATCTGTCAGTGGCTTCTAATGACCATGTACTCAATCCGATAGTAGCTTCAACGGTAGAGACTATTTATAAATTTTTTTCAAACCATAAGGATGGAATTTTCACTTTTAAAATCATATAGACTAAGTTCTAATTTTTTTCAAACCATAAAGACCAAATTTGTAATTTAATCCTAAATATATTAATAAAATAATAATTTAACTGCACACCAATCTTTATTAACAATTTTTTAAAGAAAGAATGTAATTGAAAATTTTTAATACATTGATTTAATTTTAAATTATTAAAAACGAACCTGATAATTACATAAAAGACCAGCGAACCTGATAATTACATAAAAGACCAGGGGTTGTGTGTGTGTATATCACATAGTATATAAACTAAATACAATATTTATTTGAACAAACTTAAATTATAATATTCAAAATAATAAAATAATAAATTTTAACTTTATCACCTAATCTTAACTTCAAACAACTTTTTTGTTAAAAAAAAAAAAACTTCAAACAACTTTTTAACAAATGATTTTGTACGGAAAAGATAGGATTTTTAAAAATAATAATGATATTACGAAACAATTAAAGAAAATACTGGAATGAAATTCAAGCCCACGAGACCATAATGAGGCGGTGGTATGTTTCTAGAAAACATTTTTTTTTTCTTTAAAATTCCAAAAACGTTTTAAAAAATTTAAAAACTAAAAAACGAATTAGTTATCAAACACCCCCATTTTTAAAAAACCAAAAACAGAAAACTACACTCAAATTTCCGTAGCATGCATGTACAACATCCACCGAGCATAAACCTAAAATTTAACATTTGACTCCAACTATAAAAAGAAAATTGTGAAACAGGTAGGAGAAGGAAAAGAATTCCTAACCATTGTTTAACATTATAAATAATTAAAGGTATGTTTTCAAGGTGATTTTGAAGATGTCAAAAGTGATTTTAACTATTTCGCAGGGATGAAATTGTTTAATTAAAATTAAAATGAATAAACCGTCATTGTTTCAAATGTATTTCAAGCTAGCAGATTCATAATTTCAATCGGAAAACAGCCAGTAACAAATTGATTCATTTTCAAAAAAGAAAAAGAAAAAAAAAAAGAAACAAATTGATTATTATATTAATATTAAAACTAAATACCCCTTGGCGTTGGTGCACCACTTCTCTTGCTGCACTGATCTACTCTACAAGTCTAGAGTACTAAACAGATGATGATTATGGTTATGGCGTTAAGATCCTCCACCGCGTGATCGTGATTTCAAAATGGACTGACCTTTTATTTTTCCATTTATTTACCATTATAAAATAAATTCTTTTAATATATTTTTTTTTGTGCAATTTATTTATTTTGCAGTTAAATTTTTAATTGAACGGTGCTTATCAAGTCTGATGTGGGTAAAAGTATCCATGATTCACTTTTTAGCACACTGAGCTCAAACTTTATGGTATACATTACGAAAGTTATGAGAGACATTATCCTTAATTCACTTCCTTCTTCAAAGACTAACACATTTAGTTTCTAAAATTGAAAATATGGAAATCACAGTGACCAATTTCAATATAATTATAATTTTGTTGTCGGTCTAATTTTCCCTTAAATTATAGGCGTATAGTAACTAACTTATGTATTCTTCTTTTATTTTTATTCTTATTATTAGAAAAAATGAAGTAGACTTAGAGAAGTTTAATTTGGAACAACAACTTCTAACTTAAAAGGCATGTGTTACTTATAACAAAACTTTGCTGTGCTGCTTGAACTCTCTGAAAATTTGGATAAAAAATAATGTATTCGGTAGAAATAAACAGGGGAAACATGTGTTAGAAAGAAAAAGAAAAAAAGAAAAAGAAGAAACACTCAGCTGCTCATTAAGCTGGAATAATGCAGTAGATCTAATCACAATGACAAAACCAGTGTAGAATCAAAGAGACTAAACAAAAAAAAAAAAAATTCCACAAATTGCATTCCAACCAAAGGAATGCAAGCCTTACATTACGATATTCAAAACAGAAAACAACCACAGTTCAGGATCCAATCACAAAAAAATTCCAAAAATTGCATTCCAAACAAAGGAATGCAGTGGGATCCAATCGACCACAAACAAAGTATAATATGAGCAGGAATGAAATATTCAAAACAGAGCAAACCAAGAAAAACAGTAGCATCGATCATCCGATCATCCAAGCTTGCGCTTCCCAATGGAAGCCAAGATAAAAGCGTGTACGACTGCATAATTCACCTGTTTGAGGCTAACGTTCTCCAAGTCCTTGAACCGGATCTTCCTATCCTTCTTGATTGAAATTCCGAGTTCTTCACCAAGATGGTGAAATGTCAGATTGCTTCGCCTAACGTTTCTAGGTGTCGCTAGACGTCTTAATTCAACCTTGTTCCTCACGAAGCAACGAAATCTCCGTTTGATAGCCCGGGCGTCATGGTTGAGATTTATCCCAACGAACGTGACTCCCTTATGCCTTAGGAAGTATTTGAGCCGAGGTGACGATGCTTCTGCTCTAACCAAAACGTAAATCAAACAATCCTCTCTCGCGCAGTGTGAGATCAGTGCCCGATCCTCATTCTCCCATTTGATGGTGAGTTCGACGATCACATTTTGGCTGCCATGTTTTCTAAAGACCTTCCTAACCCAACGTCTAACTTCTGGATTCCTGTTTGTTACTACGGTATGTACTCGTCTTAAACTGCTTCCAAGAGTGAAGACTATCCCCACAAACCAACACGGGGTCCTTTTAGCATGCTTTGTCCTCACTCACATGCTTCCTAGGAAAATTCCCAGGAGGTCACCCAACATAGAACTTCTCCAAGCCAAGTGTCACAGTCGCGGTCTTTAGGGTCTCGAAAAGCGACTGTGCGGCACTTACTTTCGCTCACAAGTAAGTCAGCCAACTTGAAAACGGATCGCCGGTGGCACAACGGGCGAATATCGCAACCTCTACCCCCGTTCTTGGAAAACGGTTTTAGAAAACGGGGTTAGAGAAAAGATTTTGGAAAACGTTCGAAGACATTTTGAAAGAATATTTGTTGCACAGACTATCAAGTAAGTAAAGGCACAACAACAGCTTGATAGCATACAACTCTCGGGTAGGAAGGTTTGACAACTAGTCGTACCCCCCTATAGTACATTATAAAGCATTTTAGCCTTGGCAGGCTTAAACATGAAAATCACGAGGAGTCATACACTTGAGAAATGTAAAGGAAAGTAAACAAGCGATACAAAAGAAATACATATAATGAAAGCATGAGGGGAAAGGGTTGACATGGGCATGCGGCCATAGGCAACACGCCTTGGACGAGCATGACCGTGACACCAAGCACGTTTAACTTCAAAGTTCATATGATTGAGCCACCGAAAAGGAAGGTGCACCTTGTTGGTATAGGTAGTATCTACAATTCTTTTAAGCTTATCTTGACCATACTTTCATGTCCTCAGGATCCCTCTCATTCGGGTGTGATCTTGGTTCATTCATGTACCCCTCCTAACAGTTCTATGTTGGGTGACCTCCTGGGAATTTTCCTAGGAAACATGTGAGTGAGGACAAAGCATGCTAAAAGGACCACGTGTTGGTTTGTGGGGATAGTCTTCACTCTTGGAAGCAGTTTAAGACGAGTATGGTAACGTGGCCAAGTCGTAGGGGAATGTCGGGGCCTTAGGTGCCGAATCCGGATTCCGAATCCTGGGCCTGGGGCGTTACATTTCCTCATTTGAAGATCACAATCAATGCCATTGAAGGTTCTAAATATACATCCTCATTTGAAGTTACCGTGGGCGAGTTCAAAATTCATACCGTAGTAACAAACAGGAATCCAGAAGTTAGACGTTGGGTTAGGAAGGTCTTTAGAAAACATGGCAGCCAAAATGTGATCGTCGGACTCACCATCAAATGGGAGAATGAGGATCGGGCACTGATCTCACACTGCGCGAGAGAGGATTGTTTGATTTACGTTTTGGTTAGAGCAGAAGCATCGTCACCTCGACTCAAATACTTCCTAAGGCATAAGGGAGTCACGTTCGTTGGGATAAATCTCAACCATGACGCCCGGGCTATCAAACGGAGATTTCGTTGCTTCGTGAGGAACAATGTTGAATTAAGACGTCTAGCGACACCTAGAAACGTTAGGCGAAGCAATCTGACATTTCACCATTTTGGTGAAGAACTCAAAATTTCAATCAAGAAGGACAGGAAGATCCGATTCAAGGACTTGGAGAACGTTAGCCTCAAACAGGTGAAATATGCAGTCGTACACGCTTTTATCTCGGCTCCCATTGGGAAGCGCAAGCTTGGATGATCGGATGATCGATGCTACTGTTTTTCTTGGTTTTGCTCTGTTTTGAATATTTCATTCCTGCTCATATTATACTCTGTTTGTGGTCGATTGGATCCCACTGCATTCCTTTGTTTGGAATGCAATTTTTTGAATTTTTTTGTGATTGGATCCTGAACTGTGGTTGTTTTCTGTTTTGAATATTGTAATGTAAGGCTTGCATTCCTTTGGTTGGAATGCAATTTGTGGTAATTTTTTTTTGTTTAGTCTCTTTGATTCTACACTGGTTTTGTTATTGTGATTAGATCTACTGCATTATTCCAACTTAATGAGCAGCTGAGTGTTTCTTCTTTTTCTTTTTTTCTTTTTTTCTTCTTCTTTCTAACCCATGTTTCCCCTATTTATTTCTACCGAATTGTAACGACCCGACTAAAAAGGGAATAAAACATACGAAGGGGTCACTACTATGTGCATGAAAACGTAAAACTTTTAAAACTTTAAATGCGGAAGAAAGCATAGACAAAAATCTTTTATTTACTAAACTGGGCCCAAACCATAAATCAGTTTACAATAACATAATAGTCAAAACATAATAGGCACTTTTTGTACGGTTGAAAACTAATAACATCTGAAAGCATGAAACTAGGAACTTGATCCTAGGCTTCTAGAGACATGATTTGCAGCTGCATCCCATAGCCTAGCCAAGCCACTGCTCTCGCCACTCGCCTGATGTCATCAAGTACCACCTAAAAAGGAAAGTCATGTAGCATGGGTGAGTATATAAGAATATACTCAGTAAGTAGCCCACTTAAGGGCTGAAACTGAAAGCATGAGATCTGATAACATGAAATCTATTAGCATGCAACTTGATTCTGGGTCTTAGCATCATAGGGACCTAATTGGAATCATTCATTTGGGTTTCTAACCCTAGGACCATGACTGAGTATATGAGACGTTCTGCCTAGGGTGCTTACCTATCCCCAACCTGTGCCAACTAGAGTGTTGTGTGGGTCAGTCGGTTAAGGCAAGTAAACTAGAAGCTAGCTGGCAACCTCTAGCAGAACTACACCTATCCCAACACAACACCCTTGAAATATGAACATAAACTACGGTGGAGCAACTGACGCATGAAAACATGTTTGGTGCCATCTGCCACACGAATAATGTGCCTGATCATAAGCTCAACACCGTCCTGAACTGAGAGAGAGCACGATAATGTGCCTGAAGCTGGGCTCTAACAGTCAACTGATAGAACGCACAATAACTTGCCAGTCAAACTGAGTTCTATCAGTCCTGAGATGGGGAAGGAAGACACGCTAGCTATGTAAGACTCAATGGTCTTTTAGATCCATCTGAGGCCCTAATTGAGTCTAGGGTCCCTATACTAGGATCGGTCCTAATCAGTCACGCTTGAAACAGAATTTCTGAATTTCTGGGTCTTAGCGACATAGGGACCTAACTGGAATAAAAATTCGGGTTTCTAACCCTGGGCCATATCTGATCGCATAAACATGCTCTGCCTAGGGTGTTAACCTATCCCCAACCTGTGCCAACTAGAGTGTTGTGTGGGTCAGTCGGTTAAGGTAAGTAAACTAGAGACTAGCTGGCCACCTCTAGCAGAACTACACCTATCCCAACACAACACCCCTGAATGTAAAGATAAAAATACGGTGGAGCAACTGACGCATGTAAACATGCCTGGTGCCAACTGGCGCACGAACAACGTGTCTAATCATAAGCTCAACACCGTCCTGAACTGAGAGAGCGCACGCTAGCGTGCCTGGAACTGAGCTCTAACAGTCAACTAATAGAACACACGTGAAACGTGCTTAGTAGCTAAGTTCTATCAGTTCTGAGATGGGGAAGGAAAACACGCTCAAGCTATGTAAGACTTAAGGAAACTAATAAGTCTTCCTGAGGCCCTAAAACGTGGTCAAGGTCCCTATTCTAAGCCTTTCCTCAATAGGTAAGTATAATACCTAAACCATTATGAGGCTACCGAAAATTCGGCAGCATAACAACATACATATAGGGAACCCAAAATTTTTATACTCCTGGAACAATAACGAGGCACTTCTATAGACACAAATGAGTCAGAATCACAACCCAACTCCAACCACAACTCCAATGAACATTTAACCCATCCTCCGTAATATGAACATAATCCAGAACAATCATAAATCCAACATCCCAAACATACTTAGTCCTACAAGCATAGCAACACTTAAGGCATGTCCAAGTAAGCAACACTTAAACCATATTCAAACAAGCATACAACATACCAAGGAATATTTGACCAAAGCATGAAACTTAAACCATATTCAAACAAGCATACAATGATTCCAAAGCAACAACTTCATGTCCAAAAAGCTACTTACTCAATCCACTAACACGCCACATAACATAATCAAAATCCTTATTCCCAAATAGCTACTTACATAATGGCAAACTTTATATGCAACCATTTACTCAGACACTCTTAACTAGTTCCATGCTTTCAAGAGAAAGAACCAACCATGCTTGGTTTAACCCAACGACGACACTTAGAGCTTTAATCCAAATGGCTACTTACAATATCCAACTACCATACAATGAATCCAAATAGCTACTTACATTAATGAGGAAGATACTGGATTTATGCACAAACCAACTAATTCAATGCGACGTCACTCATGACACAAGCAACCTCCATCTAAAATCACAAGAGTGGTCTTAGAATTAGGGACATCTAATTCTCATAATTATTTTCATGAACAACTTGATTTAAGGAGGCGAAAACTTACACAAACCAAGTCGAAACTTGCTATCCAACTTCTAAAAATCGCTCCAACTCGATGATTGGACCTTCAAACGTTGTGGGTATCTTGAAATCAATAGCTAATATTAATGGGTACTCCTCTAAAACACTTTAATCGACCAAAGATTAATTTAATTGCTCTTACCCAAAGCTGGAATTGTTCAAACACGCTCAAACTCAAAGACCCATTGCTCGAACCGCCGGAATTTGAAGGGAACCGCTTGCTGAACGGAAAGAAAATGGATGGGTAGTCAACTAAACTCAAAAGCCAACCAAGAAAAAGTTTCTAGGCACTTACCCACGAAATGAGACGTCGGAAATACACCGAACACGCCCCTAAAATGATGCTGGTCGCGCCTAACGGTACTGCTGCCAGAAAAACGCAGCTAACTCGACCACACCCACACTGAACCACACGCAAAACAGAGAAGAGAGTCCGGGAGTGAGGGAGAGAATGATCCGGGTATGAGAGGCACAAACCATGGCAGAAATCGACCTCTAACCGCTGCAAAACCCGTTGGAATCGCACGCTGTACCTGTTGTACTGTCCGCCATTGTGATCTCGAGCAAACACCGGAGCAAGCCCGTCGACGGCGCCGAAGATGTGGTGGTGCTGTTGTTGGCTGAAGAAGAAAAACACAGAGGGGCTGGGAGGTTGAGTTCACGGCAACAAGAAGAAGGGAAAGTGGTTGCGTGGCTCCAAACATAAAAAAGGACTAGGGCTTACTCCAACATCATTATAATTACAAAAATGACCCTCAGCTAAACCAAACAACAAAACCCAACAAATTGAAACACACGTCCACTAGAGCCCTTAGTTTAAAATTAAAAAAATCGAGTTTTACTTTAATTTGCGGACGTTACAGAAAAGGTTGGGGAAAATGAAGGAGGGAAACGAAGAAGTGAATTGCAAATGATGTTTGGATGGAGGAGAGAAAAGGAGGGGGGAAAATGAAGGGGGAAATGAAGAAGGGAAGCACAGGAACGTGAAGTGAGATGAGAAAGACTTTATGTACAGAGCATTTTCCATTTTCTTTTTTATTATTATTATTTTTTAAGAAAAAGAAAAAAAGAAGAAGAAGAAGAGATATATTAAAAAGAACCAAAACAGAACAAAACAACTAACAACCAAGAAAACCTGATATGAGCCTCCAAATGTTGCTGAATGCTTCTGGTTCTTAATCCATAGAAGATGGCTTGTGCTGGAATGCTGAATTTGCCCATGGAAGGGCATGTTTCCATTGCAATTGCAATCAGAAGTTAAAGTGGGATCTATAAGTTGCTGGTGTTCATTGAATTTTGAGCAGGGGGTTTGTAATGGAAAGCTTCAGCTCCCAACATTTATCCACTTGTCACCTCAATATTTACACTTGTCACATTCATAATTCTTTAGTCCACTAACTCTAAAAATACACTTTCATTATTTCAAAAAAAAAAAATACACTTTCAACATCACCTCTGAGAATATATCTCATTTTCTTCCAGACAATTTTTATAAGAGGATAAAATTTTACCTTCTAAATCCCGTCATCTCAAATCTTAATCATTTTATATCATTTTTTAAACCTAAAATGAACTAAAGAAGGTGTGTCTATATTTTCTTCATTTTTTGCTTTGCCCTTGACAGTTCTCACAATTTCCTTCACAACCCCAACTCTTTTTTGCCAAAGGTTCTTAAGATAAATTTTTGTCTTCCTTTATATATGTATTTGGCGGCTTCCGCAACATGTTGTTGAAAGTTTTAAATGCGTTAAATTAAAAGTTTAATATTTAAACTTTTATATATTTTGTATCTAATAAATACTTGAAAGATATTTTCCAAATAATAATAATAATTAATAATAAACACTTGAAAGATTAGAAGTTATAGATTAATAAACACTTGAAGGCGGGCATATGGGCATAGTGGCTATATTGATTTCTCAGTTATACATATGCTGGAAAAGTGACTTGATGAATTACTCTTGGAGGAGGAGATGTATTGGAAGCAAATATCAAGAGAAGGTTGGTTGAAATGGGGGGACAGGAACACTCGCTGGTTTCATCAAAAAGCTTCTATGAGGAGACGTCAAAATTGGATAAAGGGGGTTGAGGATTCCAATGGGATTTGGCAAACAGACAAGGCAAATATTCAAGAAGCTTTTAACAACTACTTCACGGAAACTTTCTCTTCATCCATTACAGATCAAAGAGATATGGATGGTGTTCTTAGTCATGTTCAACGGAAAAGTCACTGATGAGATGAATCAGCGATTATTAAGTCTGTATTCTCGTGAGGAGGTCTTGGCAGCTATTAGAAGCTTCCCTCCAACGAAAGCTCCTGGACCGAATGGTTTCCCCGCAATATTTTTTCAAAAATATTGGGATATCGTAGGAGAAACAACTATTTCCAGCTGCTTGAATATTTTAAACTCGGAGGCATCGGTGAAGGAGTGGAATCATACAAATATTGTCTTAATTCCAAAGAGTCGTCAGGCGAGGTTAGTCTCTGATTATCGACCCATTAGCTTATGTAACGTTTCTTATAAGATTGTTACCAAGGTTTTGGCTAATAGACTTAAACTTGTTCTGAATGAGATTATCGATGAAAGCCAATCTGCTTTTATATCTGGTAGATCAATAACTGACAATATGATCCTGGGGCATGAATGTTTGAATTTTCTCTATAAGAAGCGTAAAGGGAAGGTGGGATACGCTGCTCTTAAATTAGATATGAGCAAGGCATACGACAGGGTAGAGTGGTCATACTTGCACAAAATTATGGGGAAACTGGGATTCCATTCTACTTGGATTTCTTTGGTTATGAAGTGTGTGACCTCTCCAACATTCTCAATTCTTTTGAATGGTGAGTCCTTTGGGTTTATCAAACCTTCACGTGGGATTCGACAAGGGGATCCTTTATCTCCTTATTTATTCTTACTTTGTTATAAGGGCTTATCTGCGCTATTGGTATCAGATAGATCAAAATCTTTGGCTGGTATATCCATAGCTAGATCTTGTCCGAAAATCTCCCATCTCTTCTTTGCGGAAGACAGACTGATTTTCATAAAAGCAGCGGCCAAGGAGTTCGGGCATTTTAGAAATATTTTGAAAGAATATGAAAAGGCATCTGGCCAATCGGTTAACCTTTCAAAATCTATGGTAATTTTCTCGAAAAATGTTCCTTATGATACCCAACAGTATTTGGGGAATACTCTATCTATGAGGGTAACTGAATCTTTGGGATCATACCTTGGGATGCCCTCAAGTTTTAGTAGAGGTAAAACTCGAGATTTTAAATTCATTTTGGATAACGTCCGTCTTACACACTAAACTTGGGCCGGCCCAAAAATCCAAAATATATCTTTTTCAGAGTTTAGGAAGCATAATTGAAAGGGTTAACCAAATAAATGACCAAATTTAAATCGGTAGGTGGAAATATGACCTTTTTTTTAAAAAAAAAAAAATTAAATTTTATTTATTTGATTGATAAATGGGCAAAGAATATATATATAATTCGAATATTAATTAGAATTTATCAAAAGAATACCCCCAAGAACAAAATCCTGGAAATATTGGAGGGTAATTAGAAAAAATAAAAACAAACTACCATCTAAAAATGTAAAAATACTCTGCCACATAAATGATCTCCAAAAAAGAAAGAAAAAAATATATATATCCTACGTTAATGAGATATAAATAAACAAATAAAAATAAAAACAGGGCTTCAACACTTTCCTGCCAAAATGTTGCAGAGAGAATTAAAATTGGAGTCAATCCGATGAACACACATATGTTTGTTAAGATCTTGATCCGTCAATACCTCCACCCTCTGAGTCTTGGGGTCATACAGAAGTAAATGGAATCCACCAAAAAGACACAACATCTTCCCATCTTCACAAGCTTTGATGGGTTGGAGGTTATATAAAAAAATTCCTGTACATTGCAAAGGAAGATCATGCCCAGGACACCCTAAATTTTTGGGTTCCTGAAGACCAAATGCTTTAATCCATGAACAATTTTCTTCCATCTTCCACACCTGGTACTCTTCAACGTTATCGTCATACTCCATCGGGGCGCAGATAGTTAGATGGAGGCTGCCATTGACGACTCCAATGAAATCAGCAAGGCCGTCATCTCAGGGAAGAGAAATTTGCTCCAATTTCTCATTTTCTATATCCAAACGGCAAATGGATTGAGCACAATCACAATCACAAACATCTCCAATCCAATAGAGGCCTCCATTGAAGTAAACACCACGGTCAAAAATGGAAAGATTAGGCAAAAACCCAACAGGTGTCCATTGGCGATGAGTAGGACTCGTGCCAAATGCAAAAATCTCTACCAAGGTAGTGCATTCATCAGGTAGAAAGCAGGTTCTTGCTATTTTGTACTGCTTTGTTTTAGGACTAAATCCTAATCCGTAGCGATCCCCTTTCCCTCTGGATTTGGAGGAGGGAAGTTTGATGTACTCATTTGTCATTAGATTTAGTATGCCAAGAACACGACGTCGACGTCGACCTTGACCTCGACGATTTTTCACGATATTAAGAAAAAGGAGTCCATTGCAGGAATTGATAATGAAGATATTTTTAGCATCGAACCTAAATGAGGCAACGCTACGCATCCCTCCCAAATGCTTAGGATCGAAATCCACACAATGGAGCTTGCGAAAGGGAGAAATATGGGCAAAGAAGAGGTTGGAAATTAAGATTGGGGGATCAAACTTACAACTCAAAATCAGATTGTTCCATGCTTTGCAGACCAGCCTGCAACTCGGCAAATTCAACAAGGGGACTTTCGAGAGTATTACCTGAACAGTATCTGCTGGAAGCTCTGAATTTATGTTTCTAATCCTACTTTTCCGCTTCTTCTTCTCTATCCTCCCCTCCACCATTGCTGCGCTACCGATCAATCAACAAAATGTTTCTAATAAAATTTTATCCAAATTAAATACAATGTTTCGGACTTTACTCTTTAGTAATTTATATGAGATATATATCCAAAAAAATATTTCTCAAGCCCGCTTTCATTTTTCTCAATTAAAGCGCAGATTCTTATTAAAATAAAATAAAAATTTGAGCCCAAAAATTAAGTTCAAAATGCTGCTATGAATAAATAGTACATTCAGACAGAAGATATTACCGCGATGGATGAGTAAACATTCTCAAGCTGTCTAGCAACGGAACTGCAAGCATCAGATAATAGACTACGCTTTGTAGCAAACATCATATCAGGAACAGGAAGTTTCCATCCCTGAAAACATATTTGTACAATGTCTTAAATATGATAGCTATAGAAGGTTTTAAGGAGGCAAACAATTGGAAATTGCAACATTGCACGTTCAAATATGAAAGAATCAAGGGAGAGGAAATCGTAGGCTAGTATATACTGCAATTATTAAAATATTCCTTTTTTCTATTGAAAATGTTGCCAAACTTGGTGTTATAAATATATCAAAAAAGATTAATTTACAGGTTTAAACTTTTGAGTTTAGAAGCAATACAACATGTTATCGCAGCACAACTTGCCCCAAACGAACCACACAGTTACCTTCATCCAAACCAACCCATATCCTACTAAAACTACAAGAATGATGATGCCATATTTCCTGCCCAGGCCCCTGCATACAAAAAAAATATAAATATTTAAAGGTAATACTACATCAAGGTAAGAAAAGGCAAGAAGGAATGTCTAAAGAGGAGAAATATGCAATAGAAAAATTACAATGCAGTTGCTGACAAGAAAATCTTTGTTTTTTTTTTAATGAAAAGAACGAATTCATAGAGAACAAATGAAAAAAATACACAAGGCAATACAAGCTGACAAGAAAATCTCATTGTGAATTAAGTTAAATGTTCAATGTTCATATAATATTACAAAACAACCGCACAATTTAAACATACACAGAAGCCACCCATTATTAATAATTGCATAGAGGAAGCAGTAATTACATAAGAAAGTAAATAACTTAAACAACCGACGTCCTAACATTATATTTTCTGAAAACATGCATGTCTTACTACATAATATTAGAAGCATAGAAAAAAAAATACTTCTTTGGGAAGGCATTTTTAATATCCCTTGCCCTTAGGATGTTTTTTTGGTTTTTGTGTGAATATATTTCTCTCGCTTTCTTATAAAAAAATAATTAGAAGCATAGAAAAAAAATCAGAGAAAACTAAAAATGCCATCATCATTTAAGAATTAGGTTAGCAATTTCTTGCCATCTTTGAATTAGAATGGAAACTTTTTGCTTAATACAAAACTGAAACTTTCTTCAAGCAATAAGAAGGTAGAAAATGTTGATCAGAAAAGGAAAATTTCATTAAAAAGAGGCAACCCCAAGATTTACAAAGAAGGATCCCAATTGCCATAGATCGCATAAACCATCAATGTAATTGACCAAAAAACTGTTTTCATATAAAGGAATGCGAGTTTCTTATCAAATGATAACAAAAATAGTCGATGTCCCCATTTCACATCCATTAAGAAAATTTTAACCAAGTGGTAAAAGGGGGATAGAGGAATATGAACACACTATTCCTCGCACTGATGAACTTTATTGCCTATATCTGTATGTACACAATTTCATATCCATAAGAGCAATTCAACTGTTCGTGTAGAAAAAACAGTATAAATTAGCTAGCATAACAAACTTCAAAATATCATATACCTAGTCATGCATGTGCAATAACATACTCCTGTATACTTTTCTATAGATATTTTTAGTAAATGGAATGGAAATAAAAAATCATTCAATTCTCTCAAACCTTTAGTGATTACAATACCAAACAGAAAGAAAAATGAAAAGTACTTCGAAATGTAAGCATCTAAAATCAGCACAAGTACATTGTACAACCTTGAGAAAGAGACCTAATTGCATTCTCCCTCCATGCTTCAAATGATGATCTTCTTTCAGCTGGACATGGGTCAAATAAATAAATGAAAATCAACAATTCGCTATATTGAATATTATTTACCAACAATAGGAAGAAATAGGAGGGGGGGGGGGGGATAAAGAAGAGAAGAACTTCCAGTGATATATCTAGGCCAAGCATTGTGGCCAGTCTTCTAACCTTTTCAAAAGGGTGCCGCATGCAAAGAGGAAATGAACTTTTAGCTACTTGGTCAATGTCCTTTATTGATATATCAGCATACTCTCTTGGCTGGGGAGATATTAAGAAACGCAGATCCAGATCATGTCATGAGGTAAAGTGGCCACTTAATTAAATAAATTACTATTGAGGACAATGTGGGACTTTGGTTGCATTCCCAACAATTACCTGTGAGTAGTCAGGACCCAAGTAGCTTGTGGAAAGGGCTTCTACGATCTATAAAGCATTTAGAATATGTTAAGCAACATGAGCATAACATTTCTTTACAATACACATAGCCACTGTGAATAATACTCTCAGGGGTCAACCGATCTTTCTCTTGTTCTCTAACTGTAGATGTCCATTTCCTGCCATTAAAATTTAAAATTTTAAAAATGCACTTTTGATCATGTACGTAGATCTTTCAAAACTTTATAATAAATAATGAAAAATTTGAGAAAATGAAATTATCACACAATGCCCATCCCTATTTTCTTTTCCTTTTATGATAAGAAACAAAATTTCATTCATAAATGCTGCAATTATTTATGAGAATGGCAATTGATGATAAATTAAATCTAATGTAATCATGTATACAATTCAAGCTTTCTTTAACAACCTGTTTGTCAGACTCAGAGTCTTTGATAGGTAACTGCGGAATTGTGTTGCAACAAGGGAAACCACCTAAGAGTTATGTGGAGGAAAATTAGAAATAACTTTCTCAAGAGTGTATAAAATTGAATACAAACACACACATAAGCATATAATTAACCTGATAAATAGCAATGTACGCATATCCTTTATGGAGAAATACCCTTCGACCAGCCACAAGTTCTGGAACTTCTTCCCATGGTACCTTCATAAGATAAGGTAGAAAAAGTTTTAAGAAAAAAGGAAGAATATCCAACAATTTCATTGATTGAATGAAATTACAAAGGAAGGGAAGTCCCTACTCCAAGTGAGTTACAAAAAATCTCTCCATGGATATCAATGAGTCATAACTATAATGGTGAAAGAGGGGGAGCATTTACACTGAGAAACACAAAATTCATTGATAGTGATCATAAGAAAGTTATTTAAAAAAAAAAAAAACAAACAAACAAACTAAACACACGCACCAGCAGGAAGAGGAGGCATCCAACTTAAGAAGCCAAGGGATACAAAAAAAACTCAGGCCATAAACAGAACAATTTTTTTTTAAGAAATTGAGAAAAATAAAAGAATACAAGGACATATGAAAAAACAAGCCCCAACAAAAAAAAGGAGTCCAACATTAACTACATAAAAGGACTCCAATCTAAAAGAACAATACCAAGATCATAATTACAAAAAAAATCTAGAGATTGATGTCCACAAGGAGGCATTAAACCTAGCTACCTCCCAAATTTCCTCACCTGATCTCACGACCTCTCTAAAAATTTAGTGTTCCTCTCAATTCAAATACTCTACAAAACTGAAAAGAACCTCGGTTGCCACAACACTTTGTCTTTCTCCCTAAATGATGAATTTAGAAGCACCTCCTCCATCATAGACCTCTCATCTCTATGACGAGCTCTACAAACCCCGAATGAGCTCACAACCAGAATAACTTTAGAGACCTTCAGAGAGAGCACTCCAAGAGGAGACAACAGAAAGAACTACGACCCCATAATTTCATAACCGACCCATCTACAACTAATAAGATTCTTCTATTATTCTCCATTGAACTTCATCGCGTGTATTAATTCCCTCTCACCCCAAAAAAAAAAAAAAAGATTATCCAAAGACTTCAACTTCCATAAGATATTTATCCTTCTACGTAGACTACAAAATCAAAGGAAATAACCATCTCCAAAGATCATAGAGTAGGGAAAAGGATCTTATAACCAAATTTTATCAATCCATGTATGAATGTATGCATGTGCATATATATACTCCTTGTGCACATGACAGCAAACATTTTCAAGTACTCAACAGACCTGTAAAATAAATAAATATCTTTTTCACAAAAGATCTTGGGAAAATAATCCATCTATCAGTGCAACTTTTCTTTTTCCTTGAGATACAATAAATTGTTTCTTATCACCAAAAAAAAAAAAAAAAAAAATTAAAAACAAAAAAAAAATAAATAAATAAATTAGTGTTAGAAATTTCATATTTTTCAACCCAGAGAAAACAGTGAATCTTGATGTTATCTAAAGATGAATGATTTCATATCTACAATTCGTATGAACATCAAAATGCTCATTCCAACACTCCACTAGCTGAACTAAAATTAAACAAATTCAATATCATATAAAGATAGCAGTCACCATGTAAATTAAGAGAAATATCTAATTAGATAGAAGACATACCTTGTAGTATATTGCATCAGCTGCAAAAAGAGAAAATAGGGGATTAATATTGGTAACAATGATAAACAATAATAGATAAATAAGTGTTATATAGTTGTGCACTCCACCCTCCCTTTGCGAAAACACAAACCTGTTGAGATTTTTTTTGTTTTTTGGACAAGGAATGTGAACTTTTTATGAAAATGGAAAAGTTATAACCTGTCAACCTTCTTAAGAGCCTAGCAAGAAAATATACCCACAAATAAACTATACACTTCACAAATCTACAAAACCAAATGATAGCAAACACACTATGAAGATGCAATACACAGAGGCCCACCCAAAAAAGAAACAGAAATTGACAATAAACTTGAACTTTTGAGTTTAGTAGACATTCAACGTAGATCATTGAAAGCACTGCTACTACAGTAATATAAAAAGTGGTGACAAAAAAAGGGTAATATAAAGAGTACAAATATCCAGTTGATAAATGCCACTAAATCTACAGCATGCTGGCACGTGAGAAAGGGAGGAAAAAGAGACAGATGGGTTAAAAAGGGACGAGTCAGAGAAATGGGAAGATTAGAATCAAGGGGGCAAAATCCAATTTGCTGAGTCGTCTATGACTAATTAAGCTTTCTATGCAGCATAACGAGGATAAAACCAAAAAAAAAAAAGAACTGAGACCTAAACTAATCAAACCATACCAAAAGGAACTATAAATTAAATCTTACAGATTACAAGAAAACACCATAATATTCTATTCTACCAAAAATTATTGTCCTATATAATAAGTTTCATACGTTATGTTAAACTGGTAGGTTAAGATACATAACCACTAAACCCAAAATATTAAGCTAATAGGTTAGGGTATGTTTAATATTATATATCCTCAATATCTATCCCACAAGATGAACTCTGTATGGGCGTGAAGGTAAGAAGTGAAAACTATCATCAATCAAATGAGTTATCCATTCTTACCAGTTGGTACAGGCTGACCAATCAACCAAGCAACTTGAACCAATTTGTCCTTTACAGCCTATAAGAAGAAAAATGTCAAAAGTTGCTTGAAAGAAAACTCATGAACTAGAATGAGAGGCATAATACGTTTTACAAGCTAAGAAGGTTTTGTCATCATGAACAAAGTGATAGCTTGGAAAGGACTAAATATTTGACTTTATAGCCAGTGAAATTTAACTATAGAACAAAATTACCTCAAATTCTGCATTACTGATTGCTTTGGAAAAGACCAACTTCTGCAAATGCAGAAGAAAATAATGTACATTGACTCATGGCTAAATTGGAAATTCAAAAAGCATGAAGAGAACACTAAAGAATGGACCTCATCCTTACCTGAGATTCAGGACTTTCAGAAAGAAAACGGTGTCGGAATAGCATAGATTCCATAGAAAGGAACCATTTTCTCAAGTCTTCACCGAAACCAAATCAAAATAATGGTAAACAAAAGCTAAGCCAAAAAACAAGCAAAGAAGTAAGGGGTGAACTTACGTTCTGCAGTATACAAGGCGCAGAACAAAGTGAGATATTATATCCTTGTTCGCAACCTCGGATGCCTGTGGATGTTTCATATTGGTTTTCCAGAATTCTCTAACCTGTGCAGTGTAAACAAATGAAATAAAAGTTGGAAAAAAGGCAGGGGTTAAATAGTGAAGAAAATCAAACCTCGCCAGTTTCTCCATTTCTTCAGATTTCTTTCCTCGAGATAAACCATCAGAAATCCCTTTAAGGACTGCACTCAGACAACGATAGCAGGTCAAGACCACATCAGAGTTCAGAATCCTTCTAGAATAGAAATTGATGAAAATAAAACCACTGATAGCAAATAATTTCAACACAAAAATGTGAACCAATTCGTCAAAAAAAATAAAAATAAAAATAAAAAGCTCCATACAATATGAGAATAATTAAGGCTTCAACTTCTCCCAATTCAAATCTCTAACTAATAAACACGTTTCATACTCCTATCATCTCCCCACCAAATTATATCGCGAAAAGCTTCGGGAAAAAAAAAAATCTTCAATAAGCTATTCATTCAACCATGTAAATTTAGTATGCAAGCTACACTTCTTCAAAATTGCTCAAAATCATAAAATACCATAAGCCGAAGAAACAGCAAGCGAAATTGAAGAAAATCAGCATCGAATTACAAAAGAAAACCGAGGGCAGAGAGAATGATCAAACCTCGAAGACGTTCTATGGCATAAAGCTCAAATTCTTCAAGCCTGACTTCGAGAGGAGGAGCAGAGCGGTAGAGGGGAAGAGTGGTAGAGGAACTGGTTGTGGTGGAAGATTTCTTCTGAGAACGATAGGGTTCCATGGCAGTCTTCTACTGATCTTCCTACTGGAACTGCGAACAGATTCAGCTAAAATGCGCTAAAAAAAAACGAAAACGAAGAGGGTGGATCGTTTTTTTTTTCTGAACCGAACCGGACCGCGCTCCGGTTTTGAATAGTAAGTACGAAATTATGTCTGGAGCAGAAGAAAACCGATTTTTCAATCGAACCGATGGATTTGGTTTCGTCGTTTGAGAAAATTCCCACCGATGGTAGCGGAAAATAGGGGAGGGATGAGGCAACAAAAGTTTGCATTTTCCAAACTAAGCCCTTTTAGTTATCGATATTTGATTTCTTGTTTTTAGATTGTGATTAAATCAAATTAATCTAGTGAAAATTTATTTGATGAGTAATATATTTATGGAAACGATTGTTAGATTGTATTTGGGTTATACAATTCAGAAAGTGAATTTTTGGAAACAACATTTATATAATATCAGTGTTTTTACTTTTTATATTATAGTTTTGTTATCAAAACATATTCAAATATGAAATACAACTATGTTTTTTCTATATATATCACGCGCCACCTTAAAAGTCTTTTATTTTCTTTGAAAATTTGATTGGGGTAGACTATTTGTTCAAATAAAACACAGGTTGGCCTGGTTTGATATATTGGTTTTTTAAGCTGAATTGAACCAAACCAAAATATTTGGTTTTTTCACTTTCCAAATTGAATAGCCCGTTTTTGCTTAACAAGCGAACCAAATCGGTCGGTTCGGTCAACAATTTTACATGAGGAAATGCGGGAAGCGACTCCTATAGTAGCTGGGCTTGGATATTTAGGACTTTTATTGGGCCGGAGGCCTCTTTTGAGTGAAAAGGGCGGGTTAATTTCATAAATCATGATTTTTTTTTTTTTTTTTAACATAAACATTACCATTTTTTTGGGT
This sequence comes from Luffa acutangula, assembly GCA_036850905.1. Classification (NCBI taxonomy): domain Eukaryota; kingdom Viridiplantae; phylum Streptophyta; class Magnoliopsida; order Cucurbitales; family Cucurbitaceae; genus Luffa; species Luffa acutangula. The sequence goes on along the minus strand of CM072099.1, from coordinate 47,566,834 downwards.
AAATTAGATAAAAAAATAGATTTAAAAAAACAAATAAAACCAGATACTTTTGAAAAAAAAATAAAGAAAACGAGAGAATTTTTTTGTCCTTATTATGAACTGTGTGTTAAACACACGAAACACAACGTGAATCGTGGCTTCAAGCCATGAATTCTCCATACATCAATGGTCAATTTAATCCAGTCAAAAAAGAACCACTTGATTCTATGATTCAACTTTTTAATTTTTTTAATTGATGTCACATCATGGCGACAACCAGAGTTAAAACTCATGTCACATCTCTTTTTTTTTTCCTTTTTTTCTAATTAACATAAAATTAAAATAATAATAGTTTATTAAAGGAAAAAAATACACTTTTAGTCCCTGAGGTTTGAGTTATGTTTCATTATGGTCCCTAAGTTTTCAAACTCAACAATTTAATCTTTGAGGTTTGAGATAAGGAGCAATTTGGTCCCCGCCATCCATTTTTCTAACCGACTGCTGATGTGGCACTATTATTTTAATTAAAAAATTAATTTTTATTTTTTTAAAATAAAAAATATTTTATTATTATTTTATTATTTCATCATCTTCTTCTTAACCCTACCCTACAACTTCTTCTTCTTAACCCTCTATAGCTACTGTCACCGGCGACCGTCAACCGCTGGCGGTGACGATTTTTTCGTTTTTTTTTCTTCCTATTTCTTTTTGTTTTCTTTGTCTTTCCCTCACCATCTCCTTCTCTCTCATTGTCCCTCTCTTTCTCTCCAACCCGATTTCTTTTCTCTCTGCGAGATCTACGTCCGGCGGCCGTTCACTCGATTTTTTTGTTTTTTTTTCTTCCTATTTCTTTCTGCTTTCTTTGTCTTTCCCTCACCATCTCCTTCTCTCTCATTATCTCTCTCTTTCTCTCCAACCCGATGTCCTCATGCCCCATATTTTTTTGGACTGTAATTTTCATTTACTTGTCTTGAAACGTGATTAGTGAAGAATAGCGATTCTCCTTGAATACTTGATTTAGGGGTCACAAATCATGTGTGTTCGTCTTTTAAAGAAATGAGTTCCGTACAACAGCTTGCTGTTGATGTAATAACTCTCAAAGTTAGAACTAGAGATGTTATTTCGGCTGTAGCAGTGGGAAACATTAAGTTAATTTTCCTAGTGGAAGAAAATACATATTATTGGATAATGTGTATGTCCTAAGATTAAAAGAAATTAGATTTTTGTATCTTTAATGCTAGAACAATGTTGCTATTTACCTTTCTCTGCTAATGCAGTTTTATTTTAAGAAAGGGAGTTGACATTTGTTCAGCTGGACTGGAAAATAACCTATATGTTGTAAGACTAATCGAGAGTAAAGCAGTCATGAACACTAAGTTGTTTAGGACTGCTAATACTCTAAGTGATAAAGAGGCAAAGGATTTCTCCTAAAAAGAAAATACCTTTTTTTGGCACTTAAGGTAAGACCATATTAATCTCAATTTGATTGGGAGATTGGTCAATAGTGTACTTCTACGCAAGTTAAAAGATGACTTTTTACTACCTTATTAGTCATGCCTTTTGGGCAATATGACTAATAGATCTTTTACTGGAAAAGAACTACAGAGCTAAAGAGCCCCTGGAGCTTGTACATTTGGATCCTTGTGGTCCACTATGTTAAAGCAGTGGGAGGGCAAGAATAATTAATCTCTATTATAGATAAATTATTCAAGGTATGAGTATCTCTACCTAATGCAACTTAAGTCTGGAGCTCTTGAGATATTCGAAGGGGCTTAGGACTCAAGTTGAAAACTTGTTAGGTGAGATGATAAAAACACTTCAAGATCAAAGTGTTGAGTATAGGGATTTGAGATTCCAGGACTATTTGATAGTACATGGGATCACACCCTAAATCTCATTTAGGAGAAATAGAACCCTATTGGATATGGTTCATTCCATGTTGAGCTATGCTCAATTGCCTGGCTCGTTTTGGGGTCATGCAGTATTGACTGCAATAGGTTACCCAAAGGAAATGAGAAGTGGATACTTATTCAATCCACAAGAGAATAAAGAATTTGTATCGACAAATGCTACATTCTCAGAAGAAGACCACATGAGAAATCATAAGCCACAAAGTAAGGTCGATTTAAGTTGAAAACTAGTGAAGCTACAAGAACATCAACAAGAGTTGTTGATGAGGCTGGTTGTTTATCAAAAGTTATTGATGGGCCAATGCATTTGATCAGTCACATCCATCTCAAGAGATGAGAGTGCCTTGATGTAGTGGGAGGGTTGTTTTATAACCTGAACGTTACATGGGCTTGGTTCAAGCCTAAGTCGTCATAATTGATGATGACATAGAGGGTTCATTATCTTTTAGAAAGAAAATGAATGATGTTGACAAGGACCAATGAATTAAAGTCATGGACCTGGAAATGAAGTCTTTTGTATTTCACTTCCATCTAGGATCTTGTAGATCTGCTCGATGGGTAATACCTATTAGTTACAAGTAGATTTACAAGAGAAAATGAGACATTAAAGGTCTTAACCATAAGGGTTCGTACAACAAGATCAAAAGCAAAAGGGTTTGCAAACTTAAGTGATCCTTTCATGATTTGACCTAAGTATTTCGATCTTGGAATATAAGATTTGATAAAGTGATCAAATTTTTTGCTTTAATAAGAACATTGAAGCGTCTTGTGTTTACAAGTAATCATCAATAGTTCAGTAGTTCACTTAGTGTTGTATATGATTAATATCCTAATCATTGAGAATGATCTAGGTTATCTTATTGACATTAAAAGAGGCTAGCAACTCATTTCCAAATGAAAGTTTGGGAGAAGCTGAGCTAGCCTTGTCTCCAATGTCTTATATCTACGAAATGTTAGTTAGATATAAGATGTAGAATTCCAAGAAATGTTCATTACCTTTCAAGCATGGAATTCATTAGTTTAAGGAACAGTGTCCTTAGCTACCTCAAGAAGTTGAGGACATGAGACATAAGCCCTATGTAGTAGGGATTGTCAGTAAGTATCAATCGATTCCAGGATTTGATCTTTGGGGAGTTGTTAAGTGTATCCTCCAGTATCTTAGGAGAACGAGGATCTATATGCTCGTGTATGGCACTGAAGATCGGATCCTTACTAGATACACTAACACACAGATGTTCACACTATCTATGTTCACTCTTAATGGATGAGTTATAGTATAACTTATCTGCAGTCTCGACCATATAGGCCGATAACTAGTTGCTTATGAAGCAACGATAGAGACTATATGACTTAGGAAGTTCAAGCCTAATTTGGAAAGTGTTCCAAATATGAACTTGCCTAATGCAAGACAAGCAAGCACATTAAATCTAAAGGATATATTGTTGATTCATTCACAAAGGCTCTCTCGGCTAAAGTGTATGAGGGTCATCTAGATGGTCTAGGTCTACGAGTTATGTACAAAGATGTATTCTAGGGCAAGTGAGAGAAGTGTAATGGGTATAGTGATACCATTAAGTAATGGGTATAGTGATGCCCTAGTTTATTGTATTTGTACATTGTAAATACGTTTTATGTATTATACATGTATTTATACACCCACTACTGGGATAGATTATTGTACATTCCCACTTAAACTAGATTTTTAGTCCAAGTGGGAGTTTGTTGGGTTTTATGTCCTAAAACTCGTAGATAGTGAATGTTAACAAATTATACACTTCTATCAATAAAGTGTTATTGAGTTTTCTACAATAAAATGTTATTGTTAATTTAAGTCTAAAATTGCACAATATGACCCAAATCTTTTTTTTAATATAATGTATTTGGACTAAAATATATAATTAATTATTGTTGGGTTTTTTAATATAATATAATGAATTCAAATAAATAAATAATTAATTAATTATGAATTAATTAATTATTCAATTTAGTTTAAATAAAATGTGATTTAATCAAACTATATATTATATGAGCGATTTAATTAGAATATGATTCTAATATGTAATTAATTAAATATGTGATATTTAATTAATCACAATAATTAATTAATTTTGAATTAATTAGTTGTTCAATTTAATTTAGTTAAATATGATTTAATTAAATTAATATCTATAGATTAATTTTAATGTGAATTAGATTCATATTAAAACTATAGGTTATAAGAGAGATGCACATTTGAATATGATTCAAATGTATGATTAATTAAATATGTGATATTTAATTGGTCAAAGAATTAATTAATTATATAGTTTAATTAATTTGATTAAATGCGATTTAATTAATTTAATTAAAACTATAGCTTATGTGAGGGCAATGCATTTGAATATGGCTCAAATGCAAATATGCTAAATTAATTACTATGGTTAGTTAATTTGCATTTAATCAATTAATGAGATGAATTAATTTTAATTAATTATTTAACTAATTAAATTGGTTATATGATAACCAATTAAGAAGCCTCACGTTAGAAGGGGTCAAGTGGATGTTCCCTCATTCTGCAGATGATAAGATAGTCTCTCTAAGAAACTCTCTCTCTCTGATTTTTACGCTCTCTCAACGAAAAGACAGAGAACGATTTTCTTCTCTAGTTTTCACTTCTCAAATTCAAGCAGGAAGGAGTCTCACCACTCCGTTCCCAATCTTAGAGATATAGCAGGGTAACCAAATGGTGGTGCCTGTTGATTCAGAGTCGTCAACGGAGGTATGTTTCTCAATTGCTTAACTTTTTGACAATGTACCAGTATTTTGTAGAATGAAATTAAATTGCGAATCGGTCCCTTTTCTTCCGCTGTAACGGAATTAGGAATTCCAATCCTTCATCTCTATCTGAAACGATTGATACCGGCACCCCATGAAGCCTGACTATCTCCATCATATATAATTGTGCCCACTTTTAAACAGTGTGAGTAGGCTTTTTAGGGAGAAAATGCGCTGACTTGGTGAGTTTGTCGATAATGACCCAAATTATACGGTGTAACCCTTGGCCGTTCTAGGCAATCCTGTAATGAAGTCCATGGATATCCCACTTCCATTCTGAGACACTCAGCGGCTGTAACAAGCCTGCTGGTTTCTGTCTCGGGGCTTTTACTTGCTGGCAAACAAAACACTTACTGATAGAATCCACTCTCTCTCTTTTCATGTTTTGCCACAGTAGTACTGCTTTAGGTCTTGGTACATCTTCGTATTTCCTGAATGACTTGAAAACGGTGAACTATGTGCCAACGCTAATAACTTCTGTTTAAGGTCGACATTCTTAGGTACGCATAAGCGACCCTGGTAACACAAGCCGAGGTCTGAAGATAAGGAGAACTCGTTCACATGTCCTACCTCTACTTGGCTGCGCTTAATGACGAGGTCAGGGTCACTTCGTTGGGCATTTATGATCCTCTGCCTCAAGCTTGACTTAACTGTCAACTAAGCTAGGCGTGTTGTAATCTCACCCACTGCAACTATAATCTCCGAACGTTCCAAATCGTCCAATATATGAGCTTGAGTAGTAATCAAGGTAAACGTATGGATAGTCTTTCTACTGAGGGCATCTGCGACCAAATTTGCCTTGCTTGGGTGGTACTGGATGTCACAATCGTAGTCCTTTACTAATTCCAACCATCTTTGTTGCCTCATATCCAACTCCTTCTAGGTGAAGAGGTAATTCAAACTTTTGTGGTCCATGAAGATTTGGATTTTCTCTTCGTATAAATAGTGCCTCCAAATTTTCAAGGCAAAGACCACTATTGCTAATTCCATGTCATGGGTCGGGTAATTCTTCTCATAATCTTTTAGCTGACGAGACGCATAAGCAATGACCTTACCATGTTGCATTAACACGCAACCTAGTCCCTTCTTTGAGGCATCACTGTAAATAACAAATTCTCCTGAACCATCGGTTGTTGTGAGCACTGGTGCAGAAACTAGTCTTCGCTTAAGCTCTTGGAAGCTTGCCTCACTAGTTTCATTCCATGCGAATGGAGTACCCTTTCAATCCAATTCAATTAGGGGTGCGACTATACTGGAAAAGCCTTGCACAAAACGACGGTAATAGCCTGCTAACCCCAAGAAGCTCTGTATCTCACTAACGGAAGTGGGTCGAGACCAATTAGTCACTACTTCTATTTTGGTTGGATCTACGGTGACACCTTCCTTTGACACCACGTGCCCTAAGAAGGAAACTCGATAGCCAAAACTCACACTTAGAGAATTTGGCGTACATCTTGTTCGTTCTTATGGTGATCAAAATTCTTTTGAGATGATTCTCATGTTCCTCCTCTATTTTTGAATAGATAAGGATATCATCAATGAAGATAATTACGAACGTATCGAGGAACTCCTTAAATACTTTGTCCATCAAGTCCGTGAAAACTGCAAAAGCATTAGTAAGTCCAAAGGACATCACTGTAAATTCGTAATGCCCATACCTGGTCCTAAAAGTTGTCTTAGGTATATCTTCCTCTCTAATTCTCAACTGATGATATCTTGATCATAGATCTATCTTAGAAAATACTACTGCACCTTGAAGTTGATCAAAGCGGTCATCAATCCTGGGTAGAGGGTATCTATTCTTTATTTTCACTTTGTTCAGCTCCCGATAGTCGATGCACAGACACATAGACCCATTCTTCTTTTTCACAAATAAAATTGGGGCACCTCACGGCGAAATGCTAGGGCAGATATAACCTTTATTTAGCAGCTCCTGAATCTGCACCTTAAGCTCTTTCAATTTTGTTGGACCATTCTATATGGGGCTTTAGATATCGGATTAGTCCCTGGCTAAAGCTCTATACAAAAGTCAACTTCTCGTGCTAGTGATAGTCCTGTTAGATCCTCAGGAAATACATCTACGAATTCCCTCACTACAGGTATTGAGGTCACCGATACCTCGGTGCCCCTTGTGTCAAACACGTTAGCCAGTAGGCCCCAAGCTCCTTTGCCGATCAATTTTCTCACCTTCATTGCAGAGACTACTTTAGGAGCACCCTTGATCATTGATCCTTTAAACTTGAAGCTCGCCTCTGATAGGGGTTAAAAACAACCTCCTTACGATAACAATCTATGTTGCCATAATTAGAAGCCAACCATTCCATTCCCAAGATAATATCGAAATCACTCATGTCAAGGGCGATCAATGTCATATCCATTAGTCAATCAGACACTAACATTTGACAGACTTTCACTACTTTACTAGCTAGCAATGTTACCCCCGCAGGGGTTAAAACTGACAAAACATAGCCTAACGACTCTAGTTCTAGGTTGGCTTGATTTACAAACGATGAAGAAATAAAGCAAAGAGTTGAACTCGAATCAAACAACATGAAAGCATAATGACCGAAAATAGGGATGGTACCTGCCACTACTGCATTCAGATTCTCTGCCTCCTGTCGGGTGGTGGCAAATACCTTGCCCTGCTGCTGAACTGATCTTACTCCAGATGCCTGGTTTGAGCTAGACGGCTGGTTGGCATAATTGGATTTCTTCTGATTGTAGTTCGGAACGAAGTGCCCTTCTTGACCACACTTAAAACATACACGGGTCCCTGCCAGGCAACAACCCCAGTGATATTTCTCGCATGACTGACATAGAGGCCTATCCTGATTAGGCCCTTGTTGATTCTGTGCTCTTTGTCGACGGTCCTAATTTTGACCTCATCTAGGGTAGCGCTAACCCCGCTGTGTGTTTGAATTCATCTAATGAAATCTTCGCTTCTAACCTAAGGATGGTTCTAGAGGGACAACTATCGGTCATCGATCAATGAACTCTGCCACCCTAACTACTGTAACATAATCTCGTGGTCGATGGACTGCCACATTACCTTGTATTTCTTCTTTTAGGCCCGTGATAAATCATTCCACTTTATTAGCCTCCGTAGCTACCATGGCAGGGGCAAATTGAGACAGTCTAGCAGACTCTGTCTCGTATTCCTCTATAGTTCAACTCCCTTGCTTGAGAGCCACAAACTCTGCTTGCTTTCTGAAACAGGAGGCCACAAGTTAATACTTCCTAAAGAACTCCTCCCTAAATTGGGTCCATGTGACAGGTCCGTTGCTAATGTCTATAGTTCTCTCGACCGATTGCCACCAAATTAAAGCATTGTCTTGCAACAAGAACACAACACAATAAACTTTCTGGTCTTCTGGACAATTCATGTGGTGAAAGACAGTTTCGATGGATGATAGCCATAACTCTGCCACTATGGGGTCTCTTGATGCTCCATCAAATGGACGGGAGTCCCACTTCCTAAAGTCCCCTAAACATCTTGCCTCTTGCGATAATGCTTCATTATTCTGAGGCGCTTGGGCTTGTTGCCCTTCAATCACGCCTGAACTGCAGACTAGACTACTCCAAAAATTGTGACTGAGTGATTGCCTGCATGGCATCCACCGTGACAGGTTCTGCTGCAGGTGTCAGCTGCTCAACTTGTGGGTTTTTTTTGCTAAATTATCTTCTTGCCCCATTGGTGGCACAACTGCTTCAAGGGTTGTGCGACCCCTACCACGACCTCATCCACATGGAGGCATGATCTATTAGACAAGATTTTTAACCCTTTTACTATACAAGCTCAGTTCTTTTAAATAATCCACAGTTACAGAACATCATTCATACTTTTCCACAACATGAATCTTTCCAAATATATATAAACATTTACGGGCTGCAAATTAAACAAACGTGTACATGACGTGACCGAATGCTTGCTGATAACTCATGGACATACTTAAGGTTTATGGTGTAAACCAGTTTATAAAACCTATAGCCTAGAGCTTCGATACCAACTGTAACGACCCTACATTTCATGACTAAATCATAGGGCCATTACCACATGCATTGCCTTCTTACTTTTATAGAACAACGATGAAAACGATGTTAAAGTAAAACATGCTTAGAAAATCAACGAGACTTTTGAGCCTGGGATCCCAGTTAAAACATAAACAAATAAAATTTTAACCATCTCAATAAAAATCTCAAAAGAGAAACAAGTCTTAAAACAACACATATCAAAACGCAAAGAAGAAAGAGTTCGAAAACATGATTAGTGGAAGTCTATCCTATGAAAATCCATGGCTCGTCCAACAACATTTCGTCACACGTGCTGTACATTTTTGCCTTTACCTGCAATTACATATTAGGGAAAAGAATGGGTATTTAAGAATACTCAATAAGCAACAATACTGATCGACACGCATCAACAAAAGTATCTTGAGGTTGTTTGGGATAAGAGCCTAAAAGTTATGTTATCTCGTTCCATTTCATTTCATTCATCCTGTAGTATGGGTCTCGTGAACAATTAATTTACCTAACATAAGTTTGCCAACTCACTGGAGGTGCACAGGTGGAAATCGTGGGAGATCTCTACTCCTACTGATAGTAGAAGGCACCCAGTCAGTGGAGCCAAGTCTCACCCATCAAGGCACGGATGTGCGCTTAGCGCTCTAACTTCCATCTCACTGGTGGAGCATCAAAGGGTTTTAAGTCGGAATTTAACTTCCACAGTTAATAGATGGCACCTGTTGTAATTCTGAAGTGGTTAAAAATATGAGATAAATTAACTCCAGAATACTGTGGAAGTATACACAATCTGGCAGCAAGTGATAAATATTTATCGTATCCACAGGGTCTTGAAATGCCTACCTCTATTGATTTAATTTGTCTTTTTAGTGATTTCAAAAGGTTGGTTAAATTGATTGGGTTTTTAAAAATGCTGAAACAAAAGATATACGAAAGCAGTAAATGATTACGACAGAGAAAACAGAATGGAAACAGACACAGGTTAAGACTTCTGTAATTGTTTATAAAGATGCTCCAACAATTCTTTTGATCCGGCAATCTCATGCGGTATTATTAGTCGGATCCTCCTGGAACTCCGAATTTTTTGGAATATGTTTCAACTCCAATGAAGCTCTACCGATCAAGCACTAGGCAACTGGTTATCCCTAACTCAGTCACTGGCGTTCACCAATACACAATGATCTAGCGTGAATTATTGCCACACAACTCCTAAATCATCCCTGAAAGTAGGAGAAGCTATACATACCGGCTAGTTAGGCGGGCACATAATGAAATTAAAGATCAACAATAATTCAAGATGATTATGATCAAATAGAATTTCCAGATTTATAAATATAACAATCACATAATTCTTAACCTATGCCTACAAAGCAATTAGTTCATGATTCAAAACATAAAATACGTTACAATCTCGATACACAAGAAATACTAATCCTTTTAGTAATTGGGGAGATGAAACGGCTGCTCCAAACCACCAAGAACATGGAAGAACTTCATCTTCTTGAGTTGAATCGCTAATGGTCTTCTTAGGTCTCCATTCTGCCGTCAATTCAGCCTTCATCCGATTGATTTGGTCTCCCAATCGTGAATTCATTTAACTTTGACGACTCCTCCTTTTATAAGATGAGGTTTAGGTTAAATTGGACACATGGCAGACTCTCCAAGCTTCTTAGATCCGTAATTAATTTAGCCAACGCCACTTTATTTAAATGGATTACGAGTTGTTACGTGGCAGTTTTGCTCCCAGGTTTGTTGGATCACAGATTTTGCTCCTTCAAGTCGCTCAACAATATTTTCTGCACAAAATAACTTCTAAAGCCTCCATTCTTCCAAATGGGTTAAAACATATAATATTCATCTAAAAGCAACCCTATTTAACACAAATGGCACACAAAATACTATAGAACTAAGGCCTAAATAACTCCCTATTGGAGAGTTATTAGCACCTAATCTACGAAGCCAAGTTCTGCGCATTTAGCTTCTCATCTCAATCTAAAACATCTCAGTCCTAGGTAATTAATTGCCACGACCCCTACTAGAGTAACTACACTATTCTTTTCCCTTTCTTACTTTTTCTTTTTTTAAGGCCCCATAGCACGCAGGCTGAATTAACTACATGTACCATCCCAACTCAGTCAATTACAGAAACATAAATGACATTCGACACTTCTAAACAGAGAAACCACAAACTTCTCGTTGTCTACATACATTGCCAGCCAACTGTAATATACCACAATCATGCACTCGCATTTATCTCATAGCACAAATATTACTGCAACCATACTATTGAAAACGAAAGTGTTCATATTTTTCTCAGGTCATTTCAGTCTCAACTCATATATATAGCAAATTCTCATGTCGGAAGCACAACTGTCATGCCAATGCATAAATACAGTTTAATTCAACAAGTTAACTTACCTTAATAATTTAGTACATAATAAAATAGCTTGGCCCACAGGTTTTCCTAGCAATCCCACTATTCCTAATAATTTAATAATAAATTAGGTCTTAATACTGTACTGCAAAGAATAAAGATACATAAGTTTAAGGCCTGAGTTTATTACCCAACTGAGCTTTTGGGAAAATTTTCACTTTGCCTTTAAATTAAATCGATTCTACCACAAAGGTCTTAGTCCAACTTAAACCACATGTCCATAATTCGACATTCAGTTTGATAAAACAAAGAATATTAGGACTAAAAGATCCAACCAATCCTTTAGAAAACTAGGCTGGAAATTTGGATGGCGGCTACGTCGATTCACAGCGAACAACGATGAATCTGAGAAGTAGCAACATATACATTTGAGAGGCGGCAACATACAGATTTGAGCAGGCGACGACAGCGCTCGCGGTGGTTGGTTGAAAACGGTGGCTGCGGTTCACGACGAACAAATCCGCAGAAGAGAGAGAGATAGAGAGAGAGAGTTGTGAGGCCGAGAGCTTGAGAGAGAGAGCGCGGGCTGTCTTACCAGAAGGTGCGATGGCAGTGGCGTGCGCTGATCGACGACGGCAGCTTGCGACGAGAGACGACGGAAGAGGGCGGCGACGACTGATACACTAGAGAGAGAGATAGAGAGCTGGGAGATGAGAGCGTGAGAGAGAGGGAAATATCGGGGAGAGAGAAAAAATCGCTTTTTTATTTTGTTTTTTTTTTAATCCTTAACCGAAAATTTTGGGAGAAAAAGTCCCCCCTTTTCCCCCTCTTGACTGGGTAAATGAAAAAAAAAACCATTTTCCTTTTTTTTTTTTCAGGCTGTTACATGGATTATTTAAAGTAACAAAAAAAAAAGCGAAAAATATATTAAAAACTTTTTTGAAACTATCTTTCTATTTTAATTTTTTTCTTAACATGTAAAACTTCAAGAGCGTCACATTCTTCAACTTGTGCTTCATTTATCTCTTGAACCACAAAATGCCCTTTCCATCGATCTCCTTCAGACTTCTTGTCCATGCGAATGAGGAACTTGTAAGTTTTTTCTTGTGCGAGGATGGAATTGCGATAAATTTTAGAATCCTCCTTTTTCATCTAAGCTTGGTATAAGACAAATATATAATGTTAGACAAAAGTTTAGAGGGGATTTATTTAAGAAATAAATTCATGCTTCTTATGATTACCTCCAAAATTTGGGTTGCATAATGGGAAACACTACATCCAACTATGACTTTTGCAGTCTCAAAAGCAGTTATATGTGCAGTCATTTGCCCATTAGAAATTATAAGCTTTAGCATATATTTTCTAATGAATTGGACAAGATCGTTGCAATTGTTACAGTGAGTCATTTTCTGTCTTTCATTGAGGTAAACTCTATGGTTGCAAAGTTTGCATTTCTCAAACCATTGATTGTCTTTGTTAACTATCTCGACAATTGAGGCAATGATAGAACAATATAAATCATCAACTAACCCATGAATAATATATTTGATGCTTACTAATTTTGCTCTTTCCATTTTTTTAGAGGGAGGAATAAAAGTAGACATGTTTGTATGATCCAAAAGAATTTCCCTCCTACAAAAAATAGTAGTATAAATGTACAGGTTAATTTAAGAATAAATGCAATTTTCAAAATTAGAGATATATGGGCAAATACCTTTCTTTTAGATCCTTTGAATCTATAAAATCTAGCTGAATTAAAATGTTGCTCGCCACTGTTGTTGTCATGCTTAATTCTCCTAACATAAGGGAAAAAAAAGTTAAATTAAAAATTCTTCTCCCCGTTATATTAAAGCTATATCTTACTGTTATATTGAATTTTTAAAGCTTACATTCATGCATATCTACCTTAAGATTGAATGCTAAAATTATTTGGTTGTGAATAATTTGTTCTTCTAATTCTGAACCTTCATTGGAAGCCAAAGCATTCCATAGCGTCAGTTTAATTGGCTTGCAACTACAAAATAAATTACCACATGTTAACATAAAATAATCATGAAATAATTATTTTTTTTTTAAAGAAAACATACATTGAAATAGTTGCTAACCTTTGCTCTATCAAAAATATTTCTCTCTTCATCATTGTGTTTATTGTTTGAATTTTTATTTTTATTTCAACCATGGATCTCACAAAGAACGCAATTCCAACAAAGTCTACACAAATAGGTAGAAAATTAACATGAAAAAAAAATTGTATATTATCTAAATTTACTATAACTTTTTTCTGAAAAAAAAATGTTAGTTATCGTTTTTTCCTATCATAACAAAAGATTCCATCTCAGAAAACTGGATGAAATTATACTTCAAATTATGAAGAGGAAATGGTTCTTCAATTTCTTCGATCATCATCGATGAAGACAGAGTCATTTCAATTTCTTCATTTACATTTGCATATTTGGAATTCACAGTTTTCACATTTCCATTTTCAATAAAATAATATTTATTCCTTAGAATACCATTTCCAATGGTTTCTATAACTTCGTTGAACATCGCTGCTTGAATTTTTTATCCCTGTAAACACATAACAAATTGAAGAAATTTTAAAACAGAGTATTTGAATTTTGGTTTCCACTGTGTATTTCACTCATAGAATATTAGTTAAGATTGTCAATCAAATTAGTCTCCAAACCATAAAGTTTTAACAAAAAAACCCACATTTTCTCTTTCTCACACACTAATCTCGTAAGATATAATCTAGTAAACTGTACAACCGTAGAAAGTGTAAAGTGGAACATGATTTAAAACATAGAAGAAAATACCATCATCCATGATTTGCATTGCTAAATTTGAATAACGATGGATAATGTTATAGGTAATTTTGGACCATTCTGATGCACAAGGAGCTGATGAGGACAACCGGGCAGAGATCAGACCAGGAGACCGACCCAGAGGAAGACCAGACCAAAGGGTCGGGCCAACTTGGCCCGACCCATATGGTCGGCCTCGGTCCAAGCGGACCGAGCTCGGTCACCTCCGTTCGGTCCCTCCTGCCTCTAGTCGCCCCTGTTCCACCTGGTTTGTCCCGAAATGCCTCCGAATTCCTAAAAACCCTAGGAGCATGAGCAAGTATTTTAAACCCCTCTTCATCACTGAATAGGGGATCCCGAACTCTATTCTCTACTTCTCCTCTTGCTCTCTAGCTCTTCCATTCGTTTTCTGACTTAAGCATCAGAGGCGGTGTGACAAGCACCACACCGGTGTGCAGGTTTTCTGTCTTGCAGTCCATGTCTTCCCCCCTATCAAACAAATTTACGGTTAGTGGCACGTGAAGGTCAGGTGATGTCCTTCCGACCAAATTTGACCATCAACAGATAAATACTAACATTTGAAGATAAAAATGCTACCTCTTCATCGGCGAAAATAAACTTTTGTATTCTCAAAGTGTCATTCTGACATGATTCAACGTTTCCTTTACAAATAAGGACAACTTTTAACTTCCATTCTCTTGCTCTCTTATAAAAGAAACCATCTTCTTCTCATTTGACATTTTGAAAAGAAAGTTTTGGCCAAAGGAAAACAAAATGATTTGTATTTAATGGGTGAAATGATGTGTCTAATGATTTGCATTTAATTGGTGAAAGGATGTGTCTAATGATTTGTATTTAATTGGTGAAAGGATGTGTCTGTATGCTTGAAAGGATGTGCCTATATGAATTTTAAATTTAATTTACCAACCATTTTAAAATAGAATTAGTTGTATTTATTTTGTGAAAAGATGTGTTTGTATAATTTGAAAGGATGTATTTTTGAAAAGTTGTGTCTGTAAATTCTGAAAGTATGTATCTATGAATTTGAAATTTAATTTATCAATCTTATATGTCTTGAAAATGACCTATATTTTAATATTTTGAAATGACTTCAATATCAAATAAAAATATAGAAGGGTCTCCAGTACAACAATCTAACCAAAACCAATAAACCCAAATGAAATGAATTTTTAGTTGAAGACAAGAAACCCAAATGAAATAGAATTTGGAGTTGAAGATGACGGATGGAACTTTGCGAATTCAAGAAACCCAAATGAGAAGAAAAATGAATCAAAATCAAACACAACAAATAGATTCATAAAAAATTGAAAAAGAGAGAAGCAAGAATGATGATCACATTAGATAGTGGGTCCCAATTGAATGATTCAATTCTTGAGAAAAGAAGTTGTTTTTCTCTCTTTTGAGGTTTTGAGGTTTTCACATTAAACAAAGACCATGAAATTTTATTATTCTTCATATCTAGGCTAATTCACCCAACTCAAGTCAACTTGCAAGTTGCAGTTTGAGCTAAAAAAAAAAAAAAAACCCTTGAAATCCTAAGTCTCATCCACCATTGAAGTTCTCCAAGATTTCTTCAAGTTCCTCTTCACCAGATTCAATCATACAGATCTTTTCATCCACTCTAAGAAATCTCTAATTTGAACACACAATCTCAAAAATCTTAAATTGATGGATCACAGAAGAAGATAAACCTCAATGACCCTTGATCATCCTCAACCCAAAATAATAATAATAATAATAATAATAATAATAATAATAATAATAATAATAATAATAATACACGAGCATGAGGAAAAACACATTATCTAATAAATCTCTATCACACTTTAGAAGCTCTACAGGACAATGAGCAAAGAGGATTTCAATGGATTTTCCATATCCTTGTTTCCAGAAAAATGAGCAAAGAGTATTTCGATGGAATTAAGAATACTCTTAAGCAAACCACAAGCTACCAAATCAACCTCTTTCCGATCATCGTCTTCACGCTAGCGGAGCCTGTTTCCTTCAGCCCTCACAATTTCTTCTCCTCCATTTCGCCTTCGAAGGAGCCCGTTTCCGTCAGCCCTCACGATTTCTTCTCCTCCATTCCGCCTCCGAAAGGATGTTGCCCAAATCGATTTCACGATTTCACACAAGCGGGTGGCCTCCACTCTAATTAAATATAAATATAATTAATTAGGGTAAAAGGGCAAAGTAGTCATTATTAAAAAAATTTAGGGGCGATAAAGGAATGTAAAAATTCTCCATAGCCCACCATTAGGTCGTGATGTTTCACATTTATGGTCTAGATCATGTCCATATGCAAAAGAATACATTGTTTCTGTAATACCCGTAAATTGAGATTTATTTTAAAGTCCCTAAGTGGAATTAATTTGGAATTTGGAGGGAAATTTTCAAATTTTAAGATTTGGAAATCATTGGAAAAAAAAAGGGTTTTATGTTGATCTTGGAGTTTTTTCAAGGAAAAGGATGAATGAGGGGTGTTTTTGTAAATGTTGTGAAATTGGAGTAAAACCCTAATGATACTTTCTTTTATTTAAGCCGCACGGAGCCCTAGGAGCCATCATCTTCAACCTTCACTCCTCTCCCTCCCTTCTCCTTACCCGAAAACCAGCAGCTCGAGCTCCCATCTTCGGTGGCGTCAATCCAACTTCACCGGCGACAGCACACGACAACGGCCCGTGTTCCTCCGACAGCTGCGCGACGGCGGTATAGAGGCGGTGTTCGCAGTCGTGGGTGGGCGTTCGCGGCGGTCCGAGCAGCGCACGCGTCTTCCGGCGTTTTCCTCTCGGTTCCATCGGCGGCAGCTGATAGCGAGCAGAAATGTCGCTATTTTAGTCTCAATTTATTAAGCTTTTTGGTGCTTTAATTGTGTTTTTAATGAATATATTTAAGGAATTTTGTTATTTTGTCTTTAGGAGCATAAATGATGATTTTGGGAGAAAAAGAGCCATGATTGAAGTAATTATAGCCCAAATCAAAGTATGAAGCATTTGGAAGCCCAAAGAAGACATCCATGAAGAATAGACCAAGAGAAATGAAGAAGAAGGCCCAAAAATCAGCCCAAAAGGAAGCTGATTTTTCTGGAAAATCTGGACAGCGTCGAGACGCTTAGCAAGGCAGCGTCGTGACGCTGCCCTTTCTTGTTGCCCAAGCTGCGTGCGCAGCAGCGTCGCGACGCTTGGCAAGGCAACGTCGCGACGCTACCCCTTTTCCAGGCCTATAAATAGGCGCCCTTGGTGCCTCATTTTGGATCATCAATCATCACTCAATCATCCACCACTCATTCCTTTCCTTTCTTAAGACTCCTTTTTTGGAGCCCCTCTCAAGGCTTTTGAGCCTTTTTGAGAGGGTTCTTCTAGTGGGAATTTTTGGGGAATTTTGGGAAGCAATTCTAGAGGCTCGAGGAGTAGTCAGCGGGGGCTCCAAGCGTCAGCAAGAGGTTTTTCGACGGTCAATTCCTTTTCCTTTATGTCTTTTAATATGCTTTCCCTTGTAATTATTGTGGATATTATGTGTAGCTAAACCCCAATTTGGGGTCTTGAAATGAAATGATAGTGGAAATATTGTTATAATTTCTTGTCTCTTGCCCATGTCCTAATTATTTGTATGGATGTGCTTAATGCTTTACTCAATCTGGCCAATTGTGTAGGCCCCGTTTGATAACGTTCTCGTTTCCTGTTTCTCGTTTCTCGTTTCTTGTTTCCTGTTTCTTGTTTCTTGTTTTTTAAGAAGTAGAAACATAAACATGTTTGATAACTATTTTTGTTCCTTGTTTCTCTGAAAAAAGAAACAGAAACACAAAATATGTTTGATAACCGATTCTTGTTTCTTGTTTTTTTAGTTAAAATAAAATTTAGTACATATAACATAAAAATATATTAATTTTCAACGATTATTTTTTTATTTCTCCTTCTTCTTCCTCGTCACTACCACTATTGTTACCAATCACCCACCATCGATCATCGACCATCGCTACCGACCTTCGACCATTGAGCGAATGCAGACAGTCAGCGGCGAATGCTGGAAAAGTCGTTGGCACGTGGTGGCGGTTGTCGAAAATAAGAAAAAAAGAACAAGTTTTGGTCGACGACGATAGTGGCAGCCGGTAGTCGGAGGTCGACGGTGGCATCTGGTTTTCACAGGTCGACTGTAGCAACTGGTCGACGGAGGTCGGTGGGGGTCAGTCGGCGAAGACCGATCAGGGGAGGTCAACCATGACCGGTAGTCGGAGGTCGACGGAGATCGGCGCTGCCCAGTAGTCAGAGGTCGACGATAGCTGTCGTTCAGCAGAGGTCGGTGGCACCCGATAGTTAGAGGTCGACGGTCGCGGCTGGTCGACGGCGCCCAGTAGCCGAAGGTTGACAGTAGTCCAAGATCGATGGTGGCAGTCGGTCGACGAAGGTCAGTAGTCAGAGGTCGACGGTGACGGTTGGTCGGTGGTTGACAATGGCGATCGATCAACATATGTCGGTCAGTAGAGGTCAGCAATGCCCGATAGTCAGAGGTCGACGGTGGCAGTCGTTCGATGGAGGTCGGCGACTGTCAGTAGTTAGAGGTCGACGGTAGTGGCTGGTCGGCGGCGCCCAATAGTCTGAGGTCGACAGTAGCGGTCAGTCGGTGGAGGTTGGTCAACAGAGGTCAACGACGCTCGATAGTTAAAGGTCGACGGCACCAGGTAGTCGGAGGTCGACGGTAATGGTCTGTCGGTGAAAGCTGGTTAACAGAGCGGGGGTCAACAGAATCGTCGATCAATGGTGGCCGATAGTCGGAGGTCGACGACTGCGGCCAGTAGGCGGTGGTTGGTCGACGGTTATAAGAGGTTGGTGGCTCCTGGTAGTCAAAGGTCGACGGTGGCAGTAGTTCAGTGGTGGTCGGCGGTTGTCGGTAGACAAAGGTTGACGGTAGTGGTAGGTAGGCGGCACCCGGTAGTCTGAGGTCGACGGTAGCTGTCAGTCGGAGGAGGCTGGTCAGCGGGGTCGACGGCGGCCGGTAGTTGGTGGTTAACAGTGGCAGTCGTTCGATGGAGGTTGGCTACTGCCGCTAGTCAGAGGTCGATGGTAGTGGCAAGTCGGCGGCGTCATGTAGTCTGAGGTCGACGGTAGCGGTCAGTCGGCGGAGGCCGATCAGTGGAGGTTGATAGCGGCCGGTTGTCGGAGGTCGATAGTAGCGGTCGACCACGACCGATAGTTGGAGGTCGACAACAACCGGTAGTCGGAGGTGCACGGTGGCAGTCGATCGCCAGAAGTCGACGGCGACCGATCGACGGTTGCGATCGGTTGTGGTCGGTAGTGGGAGGTTGACGACGGCGCTCGGTCGACGGAGGTCGGTGATGATCGGTAGTTTTAGGTGGACGGTGGCGGTCGGTTGGTGGAGGTCGACAACAACCAGTAGTCGAAGGTCGACTGTGATGGTATGTCAGCGGAGGTCGACAGTGGCTAGTAGTCGAAGGTCGGCAATGGTGGCTGGTCGACGGAGGTCGATGACGACCAGTAGTTGGAGGTGGATGGTGGCGCTCGGTCAGCGGAGGTCGATGGTGGCCGATCGTTGGAGGTTGATGGTTGCGGTTGGCCGCGAAAGGTAGTCGGAGGTGGACAGTGGCAGTTGGTCGGTAGAGGTCGAGGCGGTCAGTTTTCGGAGGTCGACGGTAGCGATCGGTCGCGAGCGGTATTCGAAGGTTGACGATGACGATCTGTCGGCGAAGGGCGGTAGTCGAAGGTTGATGGTAGCAGACAGCCGCAACCGGTAGTCGGAGGTCGACAATGGTGGTTAGGTCGACGGAGGTCGGCAACGACCAGTAGTAGAAGGTGGTCTGTGGCGGTCGGTTGGTGGAGGTCGGCGGTGGCCGATAGTCGAAGTTCGACAGAGGCGGTCTGTCGACGACAGCTAGTAGTCGGAGGTTGACAATGACGACTGGTCGGCGACGATTGATAGTCAGATGTCAACGATGGTAGGCGGTAGTCTGAGATCGAGGAGGTGATAATAAAAGGAAAAAAGGAAAGAAATAACACAAATAATAAAAAAATTGAAAGAGAAGGAATTAACGAAAAAAGAAAAAAAAAAAGAAAACGAAATAACCAAAAAAAATAATAATAAAAAAAAAGACGAGGAAGTGGTTAAAAAAATAGAGGAAGAGAAGAGATTGGTGTGAGAATGGGAGGGAGAGATGGATACATGCATGAAAGAGAGAAAAAAAAAACAGAAACAGAATTTGAGAAACAACATTTCGTAGTTTCTCAAATTTGGCCTCTTTTTTAGAAACGTTTCTAGAAATTTAGAAACAAGAAACAGGGATGAGTTATCAAACAAGTATGTTTCTTAAAAAATGAGAAACGGGAACAAGAAACAGGAAACAGGAACGTTATCAAACGAGCCCGTAATGATTCGTTTCTTAATGGAAACTCGACGGAGAGAAATTAGGATAGATCATAATCCATGCAACTAGTTTAATTGCCCGTTGTGACACCGGGATTAGTTGATTAAACTTAGATTCCTAAAATGAATCAGAGCGTAATAATGAATGATTTTTAATAGCGCTAAGGACACTTAGGTTGTTAGAATGAATTAATTACAATTAGGGGAAACCGAGAGGAGAACCTATGTGATTAACGGAGATTCTAGGATTATAATTAGTTGGGCAATGAGATAGGCTAATTATAGCAATTATTTAGCTAATCATTGATTTTCAAGACCCCTCTTCCCGCTTAAAGAAAACTCTTTCTCCACATTTTATTTTTGATTGATCAAATTTGTTTTCATTAGTCGTTTTAAATTCAAATTCTTTTTATCACATGAGCGTAGTCCCTAAATATTATTTTACCTAAGTATTTTCAGTGCTCAAGAGAATTTTAATTAATTGCTTAAGTTTCGCTTCGCCTCCCTGAGGATTCGATACTCGGAATACTTTCCGTTTTATATTACTTGTGGCCCGTGCACTTGCGGATACCAACAAGTTTTTGGCGCCGTTGCCGGGGAGGCTTGATTTTTAAGCAAAAAATTAATTTTTCTTGACATCGAAAAGAAAAGGATAAATGGTAATTTAGGTGTAAATATTTTTTTCTTTCATCGTTTTGTGAATATTATTTTATTTTCATTTTTGTTTGGTTCTTTTTATTATCTGGGAGCATTGTATGCGAAGAAACAAGGTGGTTGATCTGTTTCCGTTAGATCTTGAGATTAACAGGACTTTAAAATTCATTAGAAAAGAAAAAAGATTAGCAGAAACGATGGCCCACCAAGAAGAAGCTCCCAAGGCAATTAGAGATTTTCTGCAGCCAGTTCTTCCTACCGAGAATTCTGGAATTGTTTACGCCCCTATCCAAGCTACAAATTTTGAGCTAAAAACAGGGTTGATTCAGATGGCGCGCGATAACTCGTTCAAAGGACATCCTTCCGAGGACCCCCACTCTCATCTGCGATCATTCCTGGAAATATGCGGGACAGTAAAGATGAACGGAGTTCCGGCCGACGCAATCAGATTGAGGCTGTTTCCATTTTCCCTACAGGATAAAGCAAAAGATTGGCTCGAATCAGTCGAGACGGGCAGCATCAGTACTTGGGACGAGCTTGCCCAGGCTTTTCTGACAAAATTTTTTCCACCAGCTAAGACTACCAAGTTGCGGACTGAAATTGGAACATTCAGACAGCTTGACGAGGAGCAGTTGTACGAAGCGTGGGAAAGATATAAGGAAATGCTTAGGCGATGCCCCCAACACGGATATCCTGATTGGCTTCAGGTACAGTTATTCTATAATGGATTAAACCCCTCCACAAAGACAGTCCTTGACACATCAGCAGGAGGGAGTTTTCTTTCAAAAACAGTGATAGAAGCCAAAGACCTGCTTGAGGAAATGGCGGCAACAAGTTATCAATGGCCGACGGAGAGAGGAACAGTTACAAAAAAGGCTGGATTATATGAATTAGATGAGTCAAGTTCACTGAAAGCGCAACTGGCATCTCTGACCAATGCACTAAACAAATTGACGTCATCTGAGGTGGTTAAGTCCATTTCCACCTTAGCTGAAGGTCATTCGAAGAAAGAAGGTCAAGATGTGGAAGAAGTTCAATACATAGGAAATCGATCATATACTCAAGGAGTACCAAACTTCTACCACCCCAGTCTGCGCAATCACGAGAACTTCTCATATGCGAATACAAAGAATGTTTTGCAGCCACCCCCAGGTTTTGCATCAACGAGTACTCCTGAGAAGAAAAATAATCTGGAGGAGATGGTGGCTTTATTCATCAAGGAACAAAGGATATTGAATGTGAGTCTCCAGACATCAGTGAACAACCACGACGCAGCTCTAAAGAATATGGAAGTGCAGATAGGTCAGATTGCTTCAGCAGTAAATGCCCTTCAAAAGGGAAAATTTCCAAGTGATACTGAGCCTAACCCGAAAGAGCAGTGTAAGATGGTGGTTCTAAGAAGTGGCAGAAGACTGGAGGACAATTTAGAGAAGAAAAAGGAAGAAGAAAAGAGAAGGAATGAAGATGAAGGGGCTGAGGCACAAAAAGCCTCCTCTGAAAGGTTCCAACATCCTCCTAACTCTATTGAATTAAAATGTGATTTTTCTAACAGCTGTGCAGGTAAAAAAGAAGAAGAGAAGCAGAATGACAATAAAAAGATGACTGAGGAAGAAGTGGTTCCATGCAACCACCATGACAGAGGTTCGCATATTAGCCCGCCCAAGCGGAGGGGCGAATGTCCAACCTTTGATTACAGGGAGTTACCTTTTCCTCAAAGATTTAAGAATGTCAAATTAGATGAACAATTTCAAAAATTTTTAGAAATGTTTAAAAAGTTGTCTGTGAATATTCCATTGGTAGAAGCTTTGTATAATATGCCAAATTATGGAAAATTCATGAAGGAAATGCTTTCTAAAAAGAAAAGTCTGAAAAAAGAAGTTTTTAATTTATCTGAGAGTAGCAGTACCATTATTTCTGGTAGGATACCCTCTAAGCAGAAAGACCCAGGGAGTTTTACTGTTCCCTGTACCATAGGAGAAGTATCCTTCGATAGGGCTTTGTGTGATTTAGGAGCAAGTATAAATTTGATGCCCTACTCTGTATACAGGAAGATTGGTTTATCAGGTATGACAGACACCGACGTCACTCTCCAGCTTGCCGACAGATCGATTACCCACCCGATGGGTGTTGTGGAGGACGTGTTGGTGAAAGTCAACAAATTCATCTTTCCTGTAGATTTCGTGGTACTGGACATGAAGGAGGACAAAGAAGTGCCAATTATCTTAGGCAGACCTTTCCTAGCCACTGGTAAGGCCGAGATTAGCGTGCATACAGGTAAGCTTACCTTGAACATTGATGATGAAAAAGTCGTGTTTAGTATTTTTGGCCAAGATGAATCTGTTTGTAGTTTGCATACATGTTTTTCTGTTGGGCCTGAATACTTGACTGATGACGATGAAGAGGTAGACTATAATCTTGGCCTAGGCTTAGAAGAAATGCTTGTTGATAATATGGATTTTGATCATGATGAATACATGGATAATCCTCTGTTTGAAAATGATTTGGATCTGCCTGACTTTGAAAATGAATTAGACTTGCCTGCTTGTGAAAATGAAAGATCTGCAGTTGATGATTTACCTTCCTTTGAAAATGAATTGGAATTGCCTGAAATGAATAATTTTGATGATGATATTGATTTGCCTGACATTGAGCATGAACATAAAAGGCATAAAAAAGATTGCTCGATAGATAATTTTGAGTCTGACCATGATTACAGTGAATCTATTGAGTCTGATCTTGACATTCCTGAATGCATGAATCCTGACAATGTGAATACTTTCTTTTCATGTCCTGATGATGTGTATAGCATAGAAACTGGACCAGAAGAACTTGAATCTGTGAATAGTATAGAATCTGATCCTGAAATTCTTTAATTCTTTAATTCTTCTGATGATGAGTCATGTGATAGCCTAGTTGAATCATTTTTTAATTCTGAGTCTGAAGGATCTACTGAGCATGTAGATATTTTTTCTGATGAATGGACTGGCATGATTGATAGGCCATCTCTAGATCCTAGACCAGTAGACATTATAACGTTTGATGACTCTGTTAACAATTGTTTTGAAAATAGAGATTTAGAAAAGAGATTTGATGCGGCCAATTATTTTCTAAAATGTTATTATGAGAATCTCTTTAGTGAAGATGGGCCAGGGGAAAGTTTTTTTTCTCCCCTGTTTGTAGTATGCAATTCGGTGCGTGATTTCTTGCAGGGCCCGGAGGATGATGAAAATTTTTATTTTGAGCCTCCGTAAGCGTGCCGAGCCTAGTCTAGCTAAAGACGTTAAAGAAAGCGCTGCTTGGGAGGCAACCCAAGGATTAAAGTAGTTAGTTGTTTTTGCGGTAAATAATTTTCTTTGCTCCGTGATCCAATTTTGTTTTGCAGGATCACCTTAGCAAATCCCAAAATTCCACATTTCCCATTTTTCATGGATCCAAAGGAAAAGGATGAAGCGCTCCTAGCTCAGGGAAGTCTCAGTATCCCTCTTTATGCTTTTCTGTTTTAAAACATTGGGGACAATGTTTAGTTTAAGTTTGGGGGGGAGGCTTCCGCTGTGCTGAGCATATTTAAATTCTGTAGGATGCATGAATAGATAGCCATGATAGCCAAGGATGTGATTTTTGAAATTTTGGGAGAAAATGGTTTATATGTTGTGGAATCTGGGAGCACGGCAGAAATTGTGAAATTTTAAAATTTTTTGATACTTAGTTTTGATGTCTAAAGCATGCAATAGTCTTATCTAATGACGTCTTTGAAAATCTAGATTCTTATTATGGTTTTCAAAATTGTTGTCACCCCGATAGGCTTAGTTTCTAATATCAGGAAGTTCATGCTTGATTGCTCTAAAGAACTAGGTAGAAAAAAATGCTATGCCTGCTGAGAGAAAAGCAAAAGCAACAAAAGAAAATGTGAGAAAAAGAAAATCTGTTGAAAAAGAATTTTTGCTTGCTCAAAAGAAAAAAGCCTAGGAGTAAAAAGAGCTACCTGCGGTGTGATCAGTTAGGCCAACCAGAGAATAAAATTCGGGTTAAGGGTCCCTGCACCGTAGTGTGAAAGCTAGTACCATTAGATATCAAAATGCAAGTTTGGGGGAGGAGCAAAAGAAAAAGAAAAGAAAAAGAAGAGAAAAAGAAAAATCATGTGAGAATTCTGCTCCCCCATGAAAAAAAAAGAAAAACAGGCACCCTAGTTACTTTTTTTTGCATGATAGAAGGACTCCGAAGTATTAGGGGCTCTTAGCCAGTGTAGGGGGAAAACAAATGGAGAAAGCCATAAGACTAATCTAGGTTAGTAAAAGAATCAATAGATAAGTCTTGAGCATGCTATTCATTAATCTTAAGTTCAAACTAGTTTAAGATTTCTTCAAGAGTATGCGGTGCTTGCTTATTCCACTTGCATGTTTTCCATTCGATCCTAAGAATTCCAAAATCATTGAGGGTTGAGCGATTCTATTTCATGCATCTTTAGAATTTATTTTGCTCGGGACTAGCAAAAGCTTAAGTTTGGGGGTGTGATAGCGAGCAGAAATGTCGCTATTTTAGAATCAATTTATTAAGCTTTTTGGTGCTTTAATTGTGTTTTTAATGAATATATTTAAGGAATTTTGTTATTTTGTCTTTAGGAGCATAAATGATGATTTTGGGAGAAAAAGAGTCATAATTGAAGTAATTATAGCCCAAATCAAAGTATGAAGCATTTGGAAGCCCAAAGAAGACATCCATGAAGAATAGACCAAGAGAAATGAAGAAGAAGACCCAAAAATCAGCCCAAAAGGAAGCTGATTTTTCTGGAAAATCTGGACAGCGTCGAGACGCTTAGCAAGGCAGCGTCGCGACGCTGCCCTTTTTTGTTGTCCAAGCCGCGTGCGCAGCAACGTCGCGACGCTTGGCAAGGCAGCGTCGCGACGCTACCCCTTTTCCAGGCCTATAAATAGGCGCCCTTGGTGTCTCATTTTGGATCATCAATCATCACTCAATCATCCACCACTCATTCCTTTCCTTTCTTAAGACTCCTTTTTTGGAGCCCCTCTCAAGGCTTTTGAGCCTTTTTGAGAGGGTTCTTCTAGTGGGAATTTTTGGGGAATTTTGGGAAGCAATTCTAGAGGCTCGAGGAGTAGTCAGCGGGGGCTCCAAGCGTCAGCAAGAGGTTTTTCGACGGTCAATTCCTTTTCCTTTATGTCTTTTAATATGCTTTCCCTTGTAATTATTGTGGATATTATGTGTAGCTAAACCCCAATTTGGGGTCTTGAAATGAAATGATAGTGGAAATATTGTTATAATTTCTTGTCTCTTGCTCATGTCCTAATTATTTGTATGGATGTGCTTAATGCTTTACTCAATCTGGCCAATTGTGTAATGATTCGTTTCTTAATGGAAACTCGACGGAGAGAAATTAGGATAGATCATAATCCATGCAACTAGTTTAATTGCCCGTTGTGACACCGGGATTAGTTGATTAAACTTAGATTCCTAAAATGAATCAGAGCGTAATAATGAATGATTTTTAATAGCGCTAAGGACACTTAGGTTGTTAGAATGAATTAATTACAATTAGGGGAAACCGACAGGAGAACCTATGTGATTAACGGAGATTCTAGGATTATAATTAGTTGGGCAATGAGATAGGCTAATTATAGCAATTATTTAGCTAATCATTGATTTTCAAGACCCCTCTTCCCGCTTAAAGAAAATTCTTTCTCCACATTTTATTTTTGATTGATCAAATTTGTTTTCATTAGTCGTTTTAAATTCAAATTCTTTTTATCACATGAGCGTAGTCCCTAAATATTATTTTACCTAAGTATTTTCAGTGCTCAAGAGAATTTTAATTAATTGCTTAAGTTTCGCTTCGCCTCCCTGAGGATTCGATACTCGGAATACTTTCCGTTTTATATTACTTGTGGCCCGTGCACTTGCGGATACCAACAGCAGCGTGCAGGAGTGTTGGTGCAGCGGTACGACAAGCATTCCAGCGACTAGACAGTGTAGAGCAGCTGTAAGTTTGTTCTCGGGTGTTTCCAACCTTGGGTAAGTGAGTTTTAGAGAGTTTTTGGCTAATTTATGCTTAACCTAGAATGCCCATTAATTTTAGTCCTTAGATCTTTGTTATCTCAAGGTCGTGAAATCTTAGAACGAATCAAAGTTGGACCAACAAAGTTTGAAGGTTATTTCTTGGCAATAGTTGGTTGAAATTGAGGGCGACATTGCTTGAGTTGGTTGGGACTAAATATTTAAGCCAAGGTAAGTGAACTTACTATTGAACCTTTTAATTGGGTGCGAATATTTGATTTTCTAAAATATTCGTGTTTATGAGTTGTCCTTTGAAATTTATTATTATTTATTAAAAGCATGAAAGTTGAGCATATTTCAGTTATGCATGAGTTTATAAAAAGTTATTGAAAGCATGAAAATTATTATTATTGAAAGCATGAAAATTTTAATTGGGTGCGAATATTTGATTTTCTAAAATATTCGTGTTTATGAGTTGTCCTTTGAAATTTATTATTATTTATTAAAAGCATGAAAGTTGAACATATTTCAGTTATGCATGAGTTTATGAAAAGTTATTGAAAGCATGAAAATTATTATTATTGTTTGCATTTGTTAATGTTTAAAATAGTTGAGTTGGTGGTCTCTTAAAATTCCATCAAAGGAATTAGTTTAAAATTCCATTAAAGGAATTAGTTTAAATTATTTAAGTGTACATGAAATTGATGTACATTCAGAGTTAGGACTTAGAGACATGAAATTGATGTACCTAAGTTGAGGTTCGTGAAATTGACGACCTCGAGGTTTCGTGAAATTGACGGCCTCTATAGAAGACACATGAAATTGATGTGTCTAGGATATGCATGAAATTGATGTATACCCTTAGTAAATTTAAAAATAGAGTTTAGAGCCACCAATAGATATTCTTGTTAATTTTTAAAATGGTGACCCAACCTCAATAGTAGGGTCACTTACTGAGTATTTAAAATACTAATTCTTTTCAAAAATTATTTTTTTTTCCAGGTAAAGGCAAGGGCAGATGAAAGGCGATCGATGAGAATCCGATAGGCAGCCATGAGAGGACTCGAGTTTCACATTTTGTTTTCTTCCGCTTAAGAACTCTGTTTTATTTTATTGAATTGTAAATTTGTTTGAGATATCTTTTAGAGGCCTGGTACATTTTGTGTTTTAGAAATTATTTAAAACTTTTAAAGTTTAGGGATCCCGAATAGAAGTTTTGATTTAAGGTCTTTGCTTAAAATAATATTTATGTTTCAAAATATTTTTATTTAAAAGGCCTCCAAAGCATGCATTGTCGTAACGGTCCCTTTAAGACTTATTAAGAAGTTGGGTCGCTACAGTTTCATTGTGTAACCAATTCCAATGAACTCTATCAATGGACACCTCTAACAATTGCAACTACTCAACGGGAAGGACAAAACAGGAATTTATAAAAAATGTAGGGGAATAATAGGAAGACAAAGATTCTCCCATCTTAGCCCATTTTATATAAAATTTATATATAACTAGTTAAAAGACACGTGCGATGCACGTGATTAAAAATTTTCAGAACATAAATTTTTATGGTAAAATTAAATGTTGAATGCATATTTTTAATTATTTCTTAAAAAAAACTATGAAATTCTGATTTTATTATTTATGTGAATATTTAATGAAACATAATAGTATATTTTTAATTAATTTTTTTTAAAAAAAGTTTGTAATATACTTTAAAAGTTGTCAAAAAAAAAAAAAAAAGCGTTTCCTTCAAAATGTTGTTTTTAAAAAATATCCATTTAAAACATTTTGGAAAAAAAAAACTTTCGTCTATGGAATAATATTAAAAGTAAGGGAAAAATACACTTTTGGTTCGTAAGATTTAGGTTAGGTTTCATTTTGGTCCCTAAGTTTTCAAACTCGACATTTTAGTCCCTAAGGTTTGGATTCCGTTTCATTTTAGTCCCTCCATCCATTTTTTTCGTTAAATGTTAACAGAATGCTGATGTGGCACCTATTTTTTTTATTAAAAAAAAGTTTTTTCTAATTTTTAAAATAAAATAATATATTAAATATTTACAAAGAAAATTGGAGTCGCCACCAATCATTGAAGGTGTGATTGGTCACCTTTAAAATAAAATAAAAACCAGTCTTAGAAAACCAAAAATTAGGTTCGGGAGTCGTTTGAGTGTAGGGAAGGTATTAGCACCCTACAACACCCGTTTAAAAAAAACGATTGCCACATTATCTTAAATTGTCCAATTAAATGAATAAAAACAGTCATTCATTTTTTGTTTCATAAAAAAAATGATAAATATGAAAATAAAAACCCAAAATGCAATAATAAACACAAGATGTCTCATTCGTTTTTACCTTAACTTTAGAAATAAAGTAAGGATTAAACATTATGAGTTGGATATCCAATTTAATATAAATCATGCCTAATTTCCCTTTTAATTAAAGGAAACATGGGTGATACATGATTATGTTTATTAAAAATAAAATTTAAAAAAACAAATAGATGTAAAAGAAGAAAATTATTCAATGAGTAAATTCTTTTTAAAGGGAAAATGAGAATTTTCATACGCCTGCACAGGAGTTGAACTCCACGAAGGCACATTACTCAGTTCCCATAATCCATTTCAAAAGAAAATTAATTTCAAAACAATTATAATAACAATAATTGAAATTGACCAAGAAGAATTAAAGATTGGATTAAAGCAAATTGGAGAATGAAAGGAAAAAAAAACAAATAAATTAGAAAGTTTTTAAAAAAATGAAGTTGACAAAGTGCAAAAGTGAACTAAATGAGAGAGAAATTAATAATAATAATAATAATAATAATAATAATAATAATAATAATAACAAAAAAAAAACAAAAAAAACAAAAAAAAAACCCCACCTTTTTAACTTTTCTCTTTTCTCTTTCTTCCTTCTTTCTTACCCAATGTTTTTCTATCTTCCCATATACTCCTTCCTCCCCCTCTCTTTTCCTCCTTTCCTCTTCCACCTTCTTTTCTCTCTTTTTCTATCACTCTCTAAGCTAAGCTCACTTCCTAAAAAACTCTCTCAACTAAGCTTATGCTCAAATCTTCTTCTTCTCCTTTCTCCCTCAAAAGAAATTCTTCTAAAAACTCTCTAAACTAAGCTCTTGCTCAAATGCCTTGTCCCCCTTCTTCTTCCTCACCCTCTCCATTTATACTAAAAAGCCTACCTATTTTGGGAGGAGTGGTGGGTGAGGTATTTGTGGATGGTCATGCATTAATGCCATTAGAATAGGAATGAGAGAAAGAATAGGGGAAGAAGGAGAGTGGGGTGGAGAAAAAAAAAAGGAAAAAGAGACGGCACCATCTTGTGCAACGCAACGATAATTGGCCCTCTATCATCTTCGAGACGGTAGACTTGGTAAAAGAGAGACAACTATGCCAGCCGTTATTCTCGGCTCTGTTATGAAAGAAAGCGACAGACTCCCTAATGAGGGATTTTAGGAGATTAGGGTTCTCCTTTCTCTCATCCACAGAAAAGAAAAAGAAAACAATAATAATAAAAATAAAAAACAATAAATGAATAACCAAAAATAAAATTACAACTAAACTTTAGAATTAAAAATAAAATGAAATTAAAACTTTCTATGCTAAGGTTTCATTTTAAAATTAACATTACATATTAGAGGTACTCGAACATTATTAAAACCTTGCCAGACCAAGTACGGTGTCTACAGTTTTGCCCCCTTTGTATACCCTTGAAGGATTGAAAGGGTAGACAAAGGAAAGAGACTAAGTACTGGGGAGGCGAAGATTTGTTTGGTAAAAATTTGAATTTAGAAAGGAAAATGAACTTGACTTAATCATATCTCGACCACAATTCAATAGTCATGTCTCGTTTAGCCAAGAGAAAAACTGGAAACGAACCTGGATTGACACAGGCTTCGACCTCGACTGAATAGTCGGGTTCGATTTAATCGAGAGAAAAACTTAAAACGTACCTGGATTGACGCAGGCTTCGACCTCGACTGAATAGTCGGGTTCGATTTAACTGAGAGAAAAACTAAAAATGGACCTGGATTGACACAGGCTTCGACCTCGACTGAATAGTCGAGTTCGATTTAATCAAGAGAAAAACTTAAAACGGACTTGGATTGGCATAGGCTTCGACCTCGACTGAATAGTTGGGTTTGATTTAATCGAGAGAAAAACTTAAAATGGACCTGGATTGACACAGGCTTCGACCTCGACTGAATAGTCGGGTTCGATTTAACCGAGAGAAAAACTAAAAATGGACCTCATTGACACAGGCTTCGACCTCGAAATAGTCGGGTTCGATTTAACCAAGAGAAAAACTTAAAAGGGACCTGGATTGACATAGGCTTAAACCTCGACTGAATAGTCAGGTTAGATTTAACCGGGATAAAAATTAAAAACGGACATGGATTAACAGAGGCTTCAACCTCGACTGAATAGTCGGGTTCGATTTAACCGAGAGAAAAACTAAAAATGGACCTGGATTGACATAGGCTTCGACCTCAACCGAATAATCGGGTTCGATTTAATCGAGATAAAAAATTAAAAAATGGACCTGGATTGACACAGGCTTCGACCTCGACTGAATAGTCAGGTTCAATTTAACCGAGAGAAAAACTAAAAATGGACCTTGATTGACACAGGCTTCAACCTCAACTAAATAGTCGGGTTCGATTTAACCTAAAGAAAATTGATTGAAAATAAATTTTCTTTGCAATGCATGAATGCATGGGATTCAGATTTAGCACTATCCGAAAACTATGATACAAATTTCTTTAAAAGATATTTGATAGCTCGGACACCCCATTCACATCACCCTTGGTAATAGACCTTAATTGGATCGTGAACTCGCTAAACAACTTACTCTTTGTTTGATGACCAAAAATGTATCCAGAACGACTTTGTTCCTGTGATAATAATGGTTTTGCCCCAGTTTGAGAACACGAAAATAATGGTTTTGCCCCAGTTTAAGACTTTGTCGTGTTGAAATGAGGGTTTTGTCCTCCATGATGACATTCCATCAACCTTCATGATCACGACGCTCTTGGAAAAATATTGCCTTTGGATTCTTTCTTTAGACATATGTATTTCGCATTGAATCGTTTAAGTTACCACCATTGATTTGAAATATCGCATTTATGTAACTTTTTGTTTATTCAATTGTAATGATAATAAAGGTAAACATGCCAAACATTCATAGTTGAGGAAATATTATGGAGAGTGAAGGAGAAAAAAATGGGCAAGATATGCCATGCTTCGAGAAAGGAGCTTCGATTTATGACTAAAATTCAATAGACATATGTGTCAATGTTAAGGTTCTAGAACTTGAGACAAAAGTAACCTCTTAAACATGATATAGAAATTGAAGCGTAATTCTCCTAGACACTTGTTGAATCCCGCAACTTTGCCGAATCGTTTGATACACAAGTAGCCTATGCGTAATATCTTCGAACCTGATCTGAATTAACTGGACTTGGCAACTCATTACCATCCATGTTAGGCAAGACTAAAGCTCCTCCAGAGCCTCCATGAGGACTCTTAATGACGAAATTTCCACTTCAATAGGAAGAACAACTTCCATACCATAAACTAATGAAAATGGTGTTTCCCTAGTTGAAGTGCGAACCAATGTGTGATATCCATGTAATGCAAAAGGAAGCATTTCATGTCAATCTTTATACGTCACCGTCATTTTTTGCACAATCCTTTTTATGTTTTTATTGGCAGCTTCCACTGCTCCATTCATCTTTGGCCTATATGGAGTTGAGATGACATGCTTGATCTTGAATTGCTCACATAACCCAGTCATCAATTTATTGTTCAGATTTTGTGCATTATCAGATACTATGGTCTCAAGAAGACCATAACGACATATAATATCCTTCTTGATGAACTTGATCACAACTCCTTTCATCACTTCTCGATAGGACATTGCTTCTACCCATTTGGTAAAATAATCTATTGCCACCAAGATGAATCAGTGTTCGTTTGAGGCTTTTGGGTTAATAGGGCCTATAACGTCCATTCCCCACATGGAAAATGGTCATGGTGTCGTCATAACGTGCAACTGAGATGCTGGAGCATGAGCTTTATCTGCGTAGATTTGACATTTGTGGCATTTTCGCGCATATTTGATACAGTCGGCTTCCATGGTTAACCAGTAATAGCCAGCCCTTAATGTCTGTCTAGCCATCATGTGTCCATTTGTGTGAGTGCCGCAAATTCCCTTGTGAATTTCTTTCATAATCGTGTTGGCTTCTTTTGTATCTACACACCTCAGAAGTACCATGTCATAGTTTCTTTTGTAAAGTATCTCCTCACTCAAGAAAAATTTCATTGCTAATCTCCTTAGAGTTCGCTTGTCATTTTCTGATGCATTATGAGGATAGGTTCCGCATTTCAGATAATGTTTGATGTCTTGAAACCACGACTTGTCATCAAACTCTTCTTCTATATTCATGCATGAGGCTGGAACATCTACCCTTCCCATCTTAATAGGTTGTACCTCATGATTGGGTCTATGTTGAACATGACTGCAAGCGTAGTCAAGGCGTCTGCTTTCTGATTACTCTCCCTTGGTAAATAGTCAAAAGTGATTTCTTCAAATTTATGAGACAACTCTAATATAAGCTTTTTATAAGGCAGTAGCTTAGTGTCTCTTGTTTCCCATTCTCCTCTCAATTGGTGAATCACTAGCATAGAATCTCCCAAGACTTGAAGTTTCTTTATCTTCATATCCAATGCAGTTTGGATACCCATAGAACAAGCTTCATATTCAACCATATTATGAGTACAATCAAAACTTAGTTTGGCGGTGAGAGGGAACAACTTTCCTTCAGGCGATACTAATACAACACCTATCCCATGACCTAACTCATTGGAGGCCCCATCAAACAACATGGTCAATGTTTCCAAGTCTGATATTTCTTTTTCCACCATTATAGTGGAGACAAATTCATTAGGAAAATCAAATTTCATTGGTTCATAATCGTCTATAGGTTGCTCGACCAAATGATCGGCTAGTGCACTTCCTTTTATTGACTTTCGAGTAACATAGACAATATCATACTCGGATAAAAGAACCTGCCATCTAGCAATTCTACCAGACAAAGACGGCTTTTCAAAGATGTATTTGATAGGATCCATCTTTGAGATAAGCCATGTTGTGTAGTACAACATATGTGGTCTCAAACGGCGAGCGGCCCAAGCTAGAGCAAAACAAGTTCTTTCGAAAAGAGAATATATGGTTTCACAATCAGTGAACTTTTTGCTTAAATAATATATGGCTTGCTCTTTTCTGCCTGAACTGTCATGCTGTCCTAGTACACACCCCATTATATTTTTCGTCATTGTAAGATATAAGATAAGTGGACGATTTGGAGTTGGAGGTACAAGAACATGAGGGTTTTGTAGGTATTGCTTGATCTTTTCAAATGCTTTTTGACAGTCGTCATTCCATATGCCTGTATTGTTCTTACAAAGTAGCTTGAAGATTGGTTCAAATGTTGTTGTAAGATGTGATATGAATCTTGCAATATAATTCAATCTTCCGAAGAAACATCTAACTTCTTTTTGAGTATGTGGTGGTGGCATTTCTAGAATGGCTTTGACTTTGTCTGGGTCAACTCTAATTCCCTCTTGGCTTACGACGAAACCCAGAAACTTGCCAGAAGTGACCTCAAATGTGCATTTACTCGAATTCAGTTTCAACTAGAATTTTCTCAATCGCTCGAATAACTTTTGGAGAATGGTTGCATGTGAAGGGAATACAAGTCCCCACGCAACGGAAGCGCATCGATTGGACCTTCCGTCGTATATTAATTAACATTAAAATACCGTTACGAAAACTCAATCAAACTTTAAACATACTTTAAAGTTGCTGGAAAATCAGTTTAAACATGCTGAAAAATAAATCCATATTTATTTTCATGCTTTTCTAAAGAAAAGAGTAAGAACCGTTACAAACCTCCGTTGTAGACTTGACCGTTCTTCGCCAACGACGCTCCAACGAACAAAACGCAACAGCCTCCTTTTGCTTGTGATCGCTGGAAAATTATTCTTGAATGACACAAT
This sequence comes from Luffa acutangula, assembly GCA_036850905.1. NCBI lineage: Eukaryota > Viridiplantae > Streptophyta > Magnoliopsida > Cucurbitales > Cucurbitaceae > Luffa > Luffa acutangula. The sequence continues at coordinate 47,531,808 of CM072099.1, read as the reverse complement.
AACCACAGAGGTTACACCGGTATGACTCTAGGTCTAGGAGGCAAAAGACTTGTGGGAGTCTTTCTCTAAGAGGGAGGCTAGAGAGAATTCTAGGTCTTGTCTTGAGAGTCTAAGAGCAAGAACAAAGTGTCATGGACCAATTAGGTCTAGTGTTCTATTTATAGAAGAGAGGTAATGAATAAAATATTCAATTAAATCAATCTTTTCCAAAATTGATTCAATCTTATTCTTTATTTAATCAATCATGATCAATCAATTCCATAATTGATTAATCTTTTCCACAAATGACTAATTACTTCCATAAGTGATTAGATCGTTTCCATAAATGATTAATCACTTCCTTAAGTGATTAATTATTTCCATAATTGATTAATTCCCGGTTAATGAATTCTTAAATTAATTAACCACCAATTAAATATCACATATTTAATTTCCGGCCTTGAATTAATTAATTCGCCCAAATATATTTTAGGCCTTAAATCAATTAATTCATTATTTGAACTCTTTCAAACTTCCATAAATTTATATTTGAATTTCTTCAAATATTAATTTCTCTCACATCAATATATCAATATATATTATGTTTGTTTCCCTTAGTAAATTGAACATTTTCAATTTACATTTATTACTTAGTTGCCTCAAATTACTTTATGAGCTACCAGTGGGACCTAATGGACCTGCAGATCAGAAGCTCCAACGATGTGAGATTAATTGGTCAAACTCTTTAACCACATTAATCAATATTCGTTAACTGTGTGTACATTCCACTATAGACTCACAGTTGCACTCTTCTCACTGCAGACATATTTTCTGTGTCCACGGATCTAGACCAATATCGACTAGTTAGTCCTTCACGAGTGTCCGTAACACCAGCTGGGTCAAATTACCGTTTTACCCCTGGGTTACCTCTATTTCCTTAAGTACCAATTCTCCTCTAATGAACAACCTATTTGTGGTCCAACCATCAAACAGAAAACCCTCTCGTGCCATTGAGAGGGTAGGACCCTTTGTTGTCTAGGTCGTCTTAGTGAAATAGAAAACCAACTAGTTAACGGTGTTATAACTAGTGGTTACCATTTCGCGGTCCGGTCTTATGCAAACTCATTGCATAGGATACCCTCACTCGCATGTCTCCTACACGAACGCGCTGGATCGCAGCGTTTGTATCTAATACAAAGTGGGTCGTATCCATAGTGTCACCAAGATAAGGCACCCAATCTTATCCCTATACACTAGTTACATATAGTTCAAGACACATATTACCAGGATAAAGTGGTTACTTTAGGCTGTTTCTTGAACAATGATCCCATATGTCGCTACATATAGTTCAAGACACATATTACAGCCTTGGATGTCTAGTTTATTGGATTAGGGTTATTTTTAGGCAAAGAAAAATATAAAATAACTAATAACAATTAATGGAAAAATATATCAATATTATTTCATTAATATCGGGTCAACAGTTACATTCACTATCTACGAGTTTTAGGGCATAAAACCCAACAAACTCCCACTTCAACTAAAACACTAGTTAGTGGGATGTAAATGCAATAATCTAAAGCTGGAAATGTCATGTATATTAAAATAATACAATGAACTAAGGCATCCTTATACCCATTATACATTTCTCCCACTTGCCCTAGATTAGATGGCATACATTTCTCGTAGACCTAGACCCTCTAGATGACCCTCAAACACTTTAGCCGTGAGAGCCGTCGTAAATGGATCAACGATGTTGTGTTCTGAGGCGATCTTAGTGACGATGACGTCTCATCTTTGCACAATCTCCCGTATCAGGTGGTACTTCCTCTCGATGTGTTTACCCCGTTTGCGGCTTCGAGGTTCTTTTGAGTTGGCTACAAGCAAGCTGCTACATACGCAGCCTCCATGGTTGAGTCTGCTATGCATCCTTGTTTGATGCTTCTCCACACTACTGCTCCTCCATTCAGGGTGAATACTGACCCTGATGTGGATTTCCTTGAATCTTTATCAGCTTGAAAGTCAGAGTCAGTGTATCCAGTAAGAATCAAATCCTTAGCTCCATACACATGCATGTAGTCCCTCGTTCTCCGAAGATACTTGAGGATATTCTTAACCACTCCCCAGTGGTCCAACCCCGGATTAGATTGATACCTACTGACTACTCCCACTGCATAACATATGTCAGGCCTAGTGCAGAGCATAGCATACATTAAGCTGCCCACAGCTGAGGCGTAGGGAATGTGTCTCATGTTCTCAATTTCTTGAGGTGTCTTAGAAGACTGTTCCTTAGACAGGTGTACCCCATGTCTGAAGGGTAGTAGTCCCTTCTTGGAGTTTTGCATCGAATATCGATACAACATCTTGTCAATATACGTTGCTTGAGACAGAGCTAGCGTTTTTTTCTTACGATCCCTAATGATTTGGATTCCCAGAACATATTGAGCCTCTCCCAGATCTTTCATTTGGAATTGAGCTGCTAACCATTTCTTAATGTCAGTGAGGTATCCTACATCATTCCCAATGAGTAGGATATCGTCTACATAAAGTATTAGAAAAGCTACTTTCCTTTTGTTGACTTTCTTGCACACACAAGGCTCATCAACGTTTTGGTCAAAACCAAAAGACTTGATTGCAGTATCAAACCTAATGTTCCATGATCTGGACGCTTGTTTCAATCCATAAATGGATCGATTGAGCTTACAAACCTTTTGTTCCTGACCTTGGGCTATGAACCCTTCGGGTTGAGACATGAAGATATTCTCTTCAAGATTACCATTCAGAAAGGCAGTCTTGACGTCCATTTGCCATATTTCATAGTCATAATATGTAGCTATGGATAAGAGAATTCTTATGGACTTTAACATGGCTACAGGAGAAAAGGTTTCCTTATAGTCAACCCCTTCCTTTTGGGTATAACCCTTTGCCACTAGTCTAGCTTTGAATGTCTGTACCTTTCCAGCTGCATCTCTTTTTCTCTTATAGATCCATTTGCACCCTATGGGTTTTACCCCATTTGGTAGATCTGTAAGTTCCCATACAGAATTGGAGTGCATTGACTCCATTTCCAGGTTTATGGCTTTGACCCATTCATCCTTATCTTCGTCATTCATTGCCTGTCGATAGGACAATGGATCCTCAATGCCATCATTAGGTATGACAACCTGAGTTTCAGTTAAACCCAAGTAGCGGTCAGGTTGTAATACAACCCTCCCACTGCGTCGAGGCATTCCCAACGTTTGAGATGGACGGGATGGATCTGAAGAACTAGTTCCTTCATCAACCCTTGTTGAAGGTCCAACTTCATCAACAACTCTTGATGATTCTTCAGTAGCTTCTCCTAATATTATTTTGCTGCGTGGTTTATGATCTCTCATGTGGTCTTCCTCTAAGAAAGTGGCGTTTGTCGATACAATCACCTTATTTTCTTGTGGGTCGTAGAAATAACCACCTCACGTTTCTTTAGGGTAACCAACAAATTGGCATAGTTTTGAACGGGGTTCCAGTTTCTTAGGATTTGTCACAAGCACGTGTGCTGGACAACCCCAAATGCGAAAGTGATGCAAACTAGGTTTACACCTCTTCCATAATTCGAAAGATGTTTCAGAAACACTTTTCGAGGGAACATTGTTCAAGATGTATACTGCAGTCTCTACTGCATACCCCCAAAACGAGCTAGGCAATTGAGCATAGCTCATCATTGATCGAACCATGTCTAACAAGGTTATATTTCTCCTTTCTGACACACTATTCTGCTGAGGTGTACCAGGGGCTGAGAGTTGAGATTGGATTCCATGTTCTATCATATAATCCTGGAATCTTTGATCCATATACTCCCCTCCTCGATCAGATCGAAGTACTTTAATAGATTTACCTAATAGGTTTTCAACTTCAGCCTTAAACTCCTTAAAGTTTTCAAGGGCTTCATACTTATGTCCCATTAGGTACAAGTAACCATATCTTGAATAATCATCTATAAATGGGATGAAATATTCGTACCCTCCTCGAGCTTTTACATTCATTGGACCACATAGATCCGAATGTATTAACTCTAAGGGTTCTTTGGCTCTGTAACCTTTTCCAGTAAAGGGTTTCTTGGTCATTTTTCCCTCGAGACAAGATTCACAAGGTGGTAGTGAATCATCTTCTAACTTACTTAGAAGTCTATTCTTTACCAAACGATCGATCCTATCGATGTTTATATGACCAAGTCTAAGATGCCAAAGATGAGTATTGTTACTTGTTGGAGAAATCGTTTGCCTTTTTCTTTGAGTTTTAGCAGTTTTAAATAATTCGTGATTTAAAAGTGCTTTGTTTTCGGTTGGTCTTAAAACATACAAGTTATTTTCCAATTTAGTTGAACAAATAAGTACACCATTTTTATAAATGAACGCTTCATTCATATCAAAAGTAACTGTATACGATTGTTCAATCAAATATGAAATAGAAATTAAGTTCCTCTTAATCTTGGGAACGATTAACAAACTTTCTAAAAGTAAGAATCTATTTCTAAAAAATAACTTCGCAGCTCCCACTGCTTTAGTTGAAATGACTTCTCCAGTTCCGACCCTGAGTGTCATTTCCCCATCGTTCAACTGCCGAACGGAACTATTTTCCTGAAAAGAAGAGCAAACATGATTAGTTGCTCCTAAATCAAGTATCCAGGTAAACCCATCATGTTCTACCAGACATGTTTCTAAAACAAGTAAATCAAATTTACCTTCTTTTTCCTTCTTTTTCTCAATAAGGTACTTTGGGCAGTTTCTCTTCCAGTGTCCGAAACACTTGCCCTTGTCTGCCATAGCTTTGGCTTTTCCCTTGCTTTTAGCAGCAGTACTGGGAGTTTTCCTCTTGTTTCCTTTCTTCTTCCGAGTTTTCTTTGAAGAAGTGGCTACAGATTTAGTTCCAGAGGTTGAACCCTTATCGAACTTTCTTTTAGAGTGAACAACGTTTGCCTCTCCTTCTATCTGTCCCTTGTTCTTAAGAAGAGACTGATAGAGTTGTAGCTCATTCAGGAGGCTAGTCAGGTTGAATGTTATTTTATTCATCATTGCATTGCTTCGAAACTGTAGAAAACTCTTCGTAAGAGTTTCTAAGATGAATGCAACCTGACTACGCTCATCTATGATCGCCCCATTTGCTTCTGCCACGTTGAATTGGACCATCATATCCAGGACATGCTCCCGAATAGACGTGCCTTCTTTCATGCGGCAACTATAAACGTATTTGAGAGCGTCACGGTGGAGTTGGTAGGACGGTTGTCCAAACATCTCTTGGAGAGAGTTCATAATCTCCCTCGCTGTTACCATGCTCTCATGCCTTTTAGCCAAAACTTCAGATAAGCTGGCTAGGATATAGACGCGAGTCTTATCATTGGCCTTTGTCCAGCGGTCATAAGCATCCTTAACTGCTTGGGATGCATTACGAGCAGGGGCTGGAGGACAATCCTGCGTTAAGACGAACCGCAGATCATTGACAACAAGAATCGTATTCAGGTTCGACTTCCATGTAGCACCATTTTCGCCGGTTAATTTCTCATTTTTAAGCAGAGAGACAATTGAGGAAGACATTGCTGAAATTTAAACAAACAATGACCGTATTAGTTATCTTTGCCTTAACCCATCATACAAGCAAACAATTGCACACAATCCAATCAATTTAGCAAAACAGACAATCACAGAACCCTAAAACTATCAATTTAGTTTTGCAACGATGTTTCAGAGGTTTAGAATATCAGCCACCGAAGGGTGATCAGGCACTCCTCCTTTGAAATGAGACACCTCGTAGCTAATTCTAATTCCAGAATAACTCATATTCCTATAGACATTAGCCACCGTTGTTCGGTCAAGGATTTGTTAACACTTTTAACTCATCCTCGTAAGTGTAACCCTCCCACTTTCAGATCTCAGAGGCACGCACCAACAGGCTACCAAAGGAAAAGACAACTGTTGGTGATTAGCCTAAGAGTTCCTATCCTTTTCAGGAGTTCATTATGTTCCGAATCCTATGACCAGGCCCTCCGAAGGGATGGTTGCGCCAGGACAACCTGCAGGCGGATCATAGGACTCTCACGGTGTGAACTATGGGCGGAGACCGAGGGATACGTTGACACGTGTCCCGCTCCCACTTACTCTAGACATTTTTCCCATTCACCTTGATATTGATTCATGCAAACACTTTCTGAAGGGAGGCCACTCCTAAGGCGACTCGAAGCCGAGCATGAATCTCACGTTGTGAATATAGGGATGTAGGAGCAAAACTTGATTTAAATCTCGTTTTGTAATTTTCCTCCTACTGAAAATGTCCTGAGGTTAATATAGGGTTTTTTTAACTTAGATAGTATTCGACTAAGTCAATCTATCTAAGTCTGATCCTATTATAACAATTATGGAAAGGATTCAACTGCAATCTTTTGGGTGAATTAAACTTCTTTTAATAAACCCAACATTGCAAGTCAACATTACTATGGTTAATTCAACTCAATGTTCGGGTCAGTTCCCAGGTAGGAGGTGTTCCGTAAACCGTCAACTTAAATACCCCCAACCTTAGACAGAACTTTATCGAGAGAGTTCCCTTATAACCTCAGTAATGTAAGGTCTTTACTCTAAAGATCTAGGTGCATTAAACACTTTTAATAAACCTAGTGACATTGCATGCTAACATTTAACTATGATTAATTCAACTCCGGTATTCCAGGTCAGTTCCCAGGTAGGAGGTGTTCCGTAAACCGTCAACTTAAATACCCCCAGCCTTAGACAGAACATTACCGGTGGAGTTCCCTTATAATCATAGTTATGTTTTTCCTACTTAGTCAATTAAAACTATTTTTAATTCTAAGTAAGAAAAGATTCTAATCCTATTAGAAATTGATCTAGGTTTAATTAATTTTAAACAATTTAAAATTAATCCAATTTATCCTATGATCTTATGTTTGCATGTAAATCTTGATTATAGATTGACAGTTTCTAATCATTAATATTAAAGAACTATTTCAAATTTTAATGATTAATCCTATATCAAGAATCTAGGGTTTAATTCATTCAACAATCTCATTCAAATTGAATAATTAAACCACACTAATTGCATGAATAATATAACAATTATATTATTAACTATGGATGTTTCATGCTTCATGCAATATTGATTTTCTTTTAATATAACAATTATAAGTCAATCAAGAAAATCAATCAAGCATGCTTCATTCATCACATTAAACATAACTACTTATATTTAATTTAAGTAATGACATGCTTCATGCTTTCCAAATTTTCATATTATTAATATACACTTATATTAAAAAATATGAAAACAATTCCATGCATATAAGCATACATTATAACAATTTATAATATATAAAAAATGCATGAGCATGTTTATAACCTAAGGTGGGATTAAATATTCTATACGACATCCATAAAGCATATAAATAGCAATTGAACCGGTTAATTTTGGCCCCTAGGATAAAATAAAGCATTAAATTACATTAATTTAGCTAAATTCTATCCTAAAAATCCTTGTACAGCTCCGGAATTTTGTCTAGACATCACGAACCGCCCCGAACCACCTCGAACCGGCCTCCAAAATCACGAACCATGCCAAAAATTGGCTGAACCGAACCAATAACACAGAAAATCGGGCTGATCCAGCAAAAAACCGAACCAGACCGATTTCCCAGTCATGATCCCGGTCGGGAATTCCTGGTCTCGATCCCGGTCGGGAATTTCCCGGTCTCGATCCCGGTCGGGAAATTTTCCGGCAAACCCCATTCCCATCGATTCCTCTGTTCTGCACTCTGTTTTTTCCGATTTCCAGCGCCGTTCTTCATGATTTTCGCCCAAAATCATCTCGATCTCCATCGATAACAGCCCTAAATCTAGACACTGACTTATAAGGACTCGATTTACATAAAATACCCGAAACACCGGGTCTTACATGATCAAAATCACATAAATATAAAATCTATGGCCATAAAATTAACCCAAACAGTTCAACGCAAACCGAACATACATTATGCATAAATCCCACCTATTAGAGCCTATCGCATATTTTAATATTAATTAATAGGGACAACGATGGCTCTGATGCCGATTGAAGGGAATAAAAGTCCCCACGCAGCGGAAGCGCATCGATTGGACCTTACGCCGTATATTAATTAACATTAAAATATCGTTACGAAAACTCAATCAAACTTTAAACATACTTTAAAGTTGCTGGAAAATAAGTTTAAACATGCTGAAAAATAAATCCATATTTATTTTCATGTTTTTCTAAAGAAAAGAGGAAGAACCGTTACAAACCTCCGTTGTAGACTTGACCGTTCTTCACCAACGACGCTCCAACGAACAAAACGCAGCAGCCTCCTTTTGCTTGTGATCGCTAGAAAATTCTTCTTGAATGACACAATAACCACAGAGGTTACACCGGTATGACTCTAGGTCTAGGAGGCAAAAGACTTGTGGGAGTCTTTCTCTAAGAGGGAGGCTAGAGAGAATTCTAGGTCTTGTCTTGAGAGTCTAAGAGCAAGAGCAAAGTGTCATGGACCAATTAGGTCTAGTGTTCTATTTATAGAAGAGAGGCCATGAATAAAATATTCAATTAAATCAATCTTTTCCAAAATTGATTCAATCTTATTCCTTATTTAATCAATCATGATCAATCAATTCCATAATTGATTAATCTTTTCCACAAATGACTAATTACTTCCATAAGTGATTAGATCATTTCCATAAATGATTAATCACTTCCTTAAGTGATTAATTATTTCCATAATTGATTAATTCCCGGTTAATGAATTCTTAAATTAATTAACCACCAATTAAATATCACATATTTAATTTCCGGCCTTGAATTAATTAATTCGCCCAAATATATTTTAGGCCTTAAATCAATTAATTCATTATTTGAACTCTTTCAAACTTCCATAAATTTATATTTGAATTTCTTCAAATATTAATTTCTCTCACATCAATATATCAATATATATTATGTTTGTTTCCCTTAGTAAATTGAACATTTTCAATTTACATTTATTACTTAGTTGCCTCAAATTACTTTATGAGCTACCAGTGGGACCTAATGGACCTGCAGATCAGAAGCTCCAACGATGTGAGATTAATTGGTCAAACTCTTTAACCACATTAATCAATATTCGTTAACTGTGTGTACATTCCACTATAGACTCACAGTTTCACTCTTCTCACTGCAGACATATTTTCTGTGTCCACGGATCTAGACCAATATCGACTAGTTAGTCCTTCACGAGTGTCCGTAACACCAGCTGGGTCAAATTACCGTTTTACCCCTGGGTTACCTCTATTTCCTTAAGTACCAATTCTCCTCTAATGAACAACCTGTTTGTGGTCCAACCATCAAACAGAAAACCCTCTCGTGCCATTGAGAGGGTAGGGCCCTTTGTTCAAGACTCGGAGTAACCACTTAAGGGAACACTCATCTGCTTCCCTAAAGTCGGGAAGGAGTGAATTCCATCTTGCACGATTATGTTTCCAGCTCCCCATTCGGTCTTGTCCCCAAAATGGTAGGCTTATTGAGTCGGCGTATTGGCCACTCTCACCTATGCAAATCAAAGGACAATCTCTCATGAGCAGGAGTCCATAATCAACTCAGGATTAAGACTAAGTTGTCTAGGTCGTCCTAGTGAAATAGAAAACCCACTAGTTAACGGTGTTATAACCAGTGGTTACCATTTCGCGGTCCGGTCTTATGCAAACTCATTGCATAGGATACCCCCACTCGCATGTCTCCTACATGAACGCGTTGGATCGCAGCGTTTGTATCAAATACAAAGTAGGCCGTATCCATAGTGTCACCAGGATTAGGCACCCAGTCTTCTCCCTATACTATAGACCCTTTAGGCTGTTTCTTGAATAATGATCCCATATGTCACTACATATAGTTCAAGACACATATTACAACCTTGGATGTCTAGTTTATTGGATTAGGGTTATTTTTAGGCAAAGAAAAATATAAAATAACTAATAACAATTAATGGAAAAATATATCAATATTATTTCATTAATATCCGGTCAACAGTTACATTCACTATCTACGAGTTTTAGGGCATAAAACCCGACAGCATGCTCTTCCCCTGGCTTTGACTTAGCAATCATGACATCAACATACACTTCGATCTCCTTATGCATTAGGTCATGGAAGAGAGTAACCATGGCGCGTTGGTAGGTTGCCCCAACATTTTTCAATCCGAACGGCATGACCTTAAAACAAAAGTTCCCCCATAATTGATGAATGTGGTTTTCTCTTGATCTTCAGGTGCCATCTTGATTTCATTGTAACCTGAGAATCCATCCATAAAGGAAAAAATTGAGAATCCAGTGGTATTATCTACCAGTACATTAATATGAGGAAGTGGGAAGTTATCCTTTGGGCTTGCTCAATTCAAATCTCTATAATCAACACACATTCAAACTTGTCCATTCTTTTTAGGTATTGGCACAATGTTAGCTACCCATTCTGGATAATTAGAAACTGTTAAGAATCTTGCATCAATCTGTTTCATGACTTCCTCTTTTATTTTGATTAACATGTCTGGCTTCATCTTGCGTAACTTCTGTCTCACTGGCCTGCTGGTGTGTGGCTAGCTCAATGGATGGAATGTGAGATAAGATGGATAACAATAAGAAAGAAATATCCAGCCAACACTTAAGTGCAAGTATACATTGTCCCACGTAGTAATAAAAAACCTCAGAAAGTATTCCAAGGGTTGATAACTCTCCAAAATGGAGTTATTTAGACCTTATTTCTATAGCGATTTGTGTGTGTTTTGTGCTAAATAGGGTTGCTTTTAGATATATATTATATGTTTTAACCCATTTGGGAGAATGAATTCTTTGGAAGTTATTTTGTGCAAAATATATTGCTGAGCGACTTGAGGGAGAAAAATCTGTGCTGGAGCAAAGCTGGGAGCAAAATTGTCACGTCATCGCTCGTTAGCCAATTTAATGAACTGAATTCTGTTAAGTTATTCTCGGGATAAAGGAGCAAGGAGAGCCATCCACGTGTCTAGGTCAACCTACTTCAAGCCTTCTATCGCTCTATAAAAGGAGATAGTCGCCCAAGTCAAATTCATTCCATCCGTGGGAGGAACATTCCACTCTTGGAAAGTTTACTTCCACCTTTGGGAGCCGAATAGAGGAGAGAGATTGGAGACCTACAAGAAGACCATTAATTGCAAGCTGATTAAGGGAATTAGTATTTTCTTGTATTATTTTGTGATTATGGATATGTTTACTCAGATTGTAATGTGTGTTTCTATGCATTTTATGAACTAAGTAACCTTAGGCGTTGGTTAGGGAACATGTAGTTTCTGTGCCTAATTCCTAGTAATAAATATTGATTTTATGCATCTTGATTAATTGTTGTGTTCATTTCTATTTTATGCCCACCTGGCCCGCCGGTGTAAATACCTCTCTCTAGTTTCAGGGATGATTTAGGGAGTGTGTGGCGGTTAATCACACTAGATCATTGTGTATTGGTGAACGCCAGTGACTGAGCTAGGGATAGCCAGTTGCCTAGTGCATGATCGGTAAAGCTTCATTGGAGTTGAAACATATTCTAAAAAATCCAGAGTTGTGGGAGGAATCTGCTAATAAGGCTGCGAGAGTTTTGCATGATCAATAATATTGCTAGAGCATCTTTCAAAAAAATTACTAAATCCTGACCAGCGCCTGTTTCTAATTTGTTTACTTTTTGTTCTGTCATTTCTTTCGCTTCAAAATTCTATAAAAACCAATCATTTTTACCACCTTTGAAACCATTGAAAAGCTAAACAAAATAGATAAAGTGGAAGCTAATTCAGGCTTTGGTTTCGATAAATACTTATTACTTGCTGCGGACTGTGTATACTTGCACAGAGTTCTAGGGTCCATTTCTATATCATTTTTACTCACTCTAGGAACCCAACAAGTTTTTGGCGTCGTTGCCGGGGACTTGAATAAGTTTTTAGCTGATCTGTTTTGTGTATGTGTTTTAGTGGTTTGGTGCTGGAACTTTTTGATTATTTCTTTTGTTTTTGCAGGTGTGAGTTTGGTGCATGAGCGATCCGCTTGGGGTAAGGTTCGAGTTTGATCCAGAAATCGAAAGGACATTCAGGAGAAGAAGGAGAAAGCAGCATAGACAGCAAAGTCAAATGGATAACGTGTCGCATCTACAGCAGGGTCCAAAAGATCCAGCGAACCCCCAGAAGAACTGTTTGCTGCAGCAAAATTCGCCGCTGGAGCAAAATGAGCAGCAAAATAATCAGGCTGAGAATCCTATCTTGGTAGCGAACGATAGGGCCAGAGCCATTCGAGCGTATGCTTTTCCAATGTTTGATGAGTTAAATCCAAGGATTGCGCGTCCTCAAATTGAGGTAGAAAATTTTGAAATTAAACCGGTAATGTTTCAGATGTTACAAACCGTGGGTCAATTCCATGGTTTGTCATCTGAAGACCCTCATTTACATCTTAAGTCTTTTCTAGGAGTTAGTGTAATTGAAGGAGTGCCTAGAGATGCCCTTAGATTAACTTTGTTCCTGTATTCTCTTAGAGATGGAGCAAATACATGGTTAAATTCTTTTGCTCCAGGATCGATTAGGACATGAAATGAATTAGCAGAAATTTTTCTTAGTAAATATTTCCCACCAAATAGAAATGCTAAATTGAGGAGTGAGATAGTAGGGTTTAGGAAACTTGTAGATGAGACTTTTAGTGAGGCTTGGGAGAGGTTTAAGGAGCTTTTGCGAAAGTGTCCCCACCATGGTTTACCTTATTGTATCCAAATGGAAACATTTTACAATGGGTTAAATGGAGCAACCCAAGGTATCGTTGATGCTTCGGCTGGAGGGGTCATTTTGGCAAAAACTTTTAATAAAGCCCATGAAATTTTAGAAAGAATCTCAACTAATAGTTGTCAGTGGTCAGATGTTAGAGGCACAAATAAAAAGGTTAAGAGTGTGTTAGAGGTTGATGGTGTGTCCACCATTAGGGCTGATATTGCAATGTTAGCTAACTCTCTTAAAAATGTGAAAGTGTTTAGTCATCAACAGACGCCAGCTGTGGAGCCTGCTGCAGTGGTGAACCAAGTTGCAGAGGAAACATGTGTCTATTGTGGTGAAGATCACAACTACGAGTTTTGCCCCAACAATCCAGCTTCCGTGTTTTTTGTAGGTAATCAGAGGAACAACCCTTATTCTAACGTTTATAATCCAGGTTGGCACAACCACCCCAACTTCGCATGGGGAGGACAAGGAAGTAATGTGCAAGCACAGCAGAAGGTGAACCAGTCGGGATTTGCTAAAGCGCAGGTAATGCCCTGGCAAAATAAGCATGCTTTGTCCCAACAAAATTCAGATAGTTCTCTTGAGGCAATGATGAAAGAATATATGGCTCGTACAGATGCCGCAATTCAAAGTAATCAAGCTTCAATGAGAGTCCTGGAATTGCAAGTGGGTCAGCTGGCTAATGAGTTGAAGGCAAGGCCTCAACAGAAACTTCCTTTAGATACTGAACACCCTAGAAGGGAAGGTAAGGAGCAAGTAAAGGCAGTGACTCTTAGGAGTGGTAAGCCACTAGAAGAGAGAAAAGAACCTAGTAAAACCTAGGATATAGAAAATAATTGTGATAAAAATGTTGTTGTTGAGAAAGAGTTGGAGTCTGGTCAAGGTGCTAGAGGCAGCAATAATGATGTTGGAGCATCTGGTTCTGTTCCAGATGTGGAACCACCTTATGTGCCACCCCCACCTTATGTACCACCTCTACCTTTTCCACAAAGGCAAAGGCCTAGGAATCAGGATGGTCAATTTAAAAAGTTTTTAGAGATTCTTAAGAAATTGCATATAAATATCCCTTTAGTAGAAGCTATTGAGCAAATGCCTAATTATGCTAAATTTCTTAAGGATATTTTAACTAAAAAGAAGAGGTTAGGTGAGTTTGAAACTGTATCTCTTATTGAGGAATGTAGTGTTATTCTTAAGAATGGGCTACCAACCAAGGCTAAGGATCCAGGATCATTTACTATACCTGTGTCTATAGGTGAAAAAGAGTTAGGTAGAGCACTTTGTGATTTAGGTGCAAGCATTAACCTCATGCCTCTTTCGGTCTATCGAAAGCTAGGTATTGATGAAGCTAGGCCTACCACAGTCACACTCCAACTAGCTGATAGGTCTATCACGTATCCAAAGGGTAAAATTGAGGATGTCTTAGTGAAGGTAGATAAGTTGATATTTTCTGTTGATTTCATTATCTTAGACTATGAGGCTGATAAAGATGTCCCAATAATTCTAGGTCGTCCATTTTTTGCCACTGGTAGGGCACTGATAGATGTTCCAAAAGGGGAATTAACAATGAGAGTTTATAATGAGGAAGTAAAATTTAATGTGTTTAAAGCCATGAAGTATCCAGAAGAAATGGAAGATTGCTCTTTCATTAGGATTCTGGAGAGCACAATTGTTGAGACAGCAATTCAGGATTCTGCAAACAAGCATTTGGAAGATCATGGAGAGGTTAGTGTAGAGGATTTAGAAGTTTTTTCTTTAGAAAGAAAAAATGAAAAAGAAGTGTTTAGGTGTGAGGATGTTTTTGAGTCTTTAGATTTAGACCAAAGAAAGGCCCCTCCTATTAAGCCATCCCTGATTGAGGCACCCACTTTAGATTTGAAGCCCTTGCTAGATCATCTAAAGTATGTGTATCTTGGGGAAGGTGAAACGTTGTCCATTATTGTTGCATCAGATTTAATGTCGGAGCATGAAGAGACCTTAATAAAGTTGCTGCAGCAATACCGCAAAGCAATAGGTTGGACATTGGCTGACATTCAGGGAATTAGCCTATCTTTTTGTATGCACAAAATCACTCTAGAGGAGGGATCCTTTAGGAGTATTGAGCAACAAAGAAGACTTAACCCTGCAATGAAAGAGGTTGTTAAAAAGGAGGTGATAAAATGGTTGGATGCTGGCATTATTTATCCAATAGCAGAAAGCAATTTGGTAAGTCTTGTCCAATGTGTTCCTAAGAAAGGCGGTGTCACTGTGGTGAGCAATATAGACAATGAGTTGATCCCAACCAGGACAGTAACTGGCTGGAGGGGTTGCATGGATTACAGGAGGCTTAATAAAGCCACCCGTAAGGACCATTTCCCTCTACCATTTATTGACCAGATGTTGGATAGATTGGTTGGTCAAACCTATTACTGTTTCTTAGATGGTTACTCTGGGTATAACCAGATTACTATTGCTCTTGAGGATCAGGAAAAAACCACTTTCACCTGCCCTTATGGGACGTTTGCTTTCAGGCGAATGCCTTTTGGCCTTTTCAATGCTCCAACAACATTTCAGCGGTGTATGTTAGCAATTTTTTCTGATATGATTGAGTCCACTGTTGAGGTATTTATGGATGATTTTTCAGTTTTTGAGGGTCTTTTCAGAGTTGTTTAGATAATTTAGGTAAGGTGTTAAAGAGATGTGAGGATACCCATCTAGTTCTTAATTTCGAAAAATGTCACTTCATGGTGAAGGAGGGCATTGTGTTAGGTCATAGGATTTCTAAGAATGGTCTAGAAGCTGATAAAGCAAAAATTGAGGTTATTGAGAGATTAGAACCACCGAATTCGGAGTTTTTTAGGACATACTGGATTTTATAGAAGGTTCATAAAGGATTTTTCTAGAATCAGTAAACCTCTTTGTAACTTATTGTGCACTGATCATGGTTTTTACTTTAATGCAGATTGTAGGAAGACTTTTGAAACTTTAAAGGTTGCTTTAATCTCAGCACCCATTCTTTGTGCAAGTAATTGGAACTTACCATTTGAGGTAATGTGTGATGCGAGTGATGCTGCGGTAGGTGCTATGTTGGGGCAAAAGCAGGGCAAGTTTATCCATCCTATATATTATGCAAGCAGGGTTTTAAATGAGGCACAAGTCAACTATACAACTACTGACAAAGGAGTTGTTAGCTGTGGTGTTTGCTTTTGAGAAGTTCCGGCCATATTTGGTTGGATCCAAAGTCACAATGTTCACGGATCATGCAACAATAAGGTATTTAATGTCTAAAAAAGAAGCAAAGCCTAGGCTAATTCGTTGGGTTTTATTATAGTAGGAATTTGACTTGGAGATAAAGGATAAGAAGGGATCAAAGAATGTCATTGCAGATCATTTGTCTCGTCTTGATCCATCATCATCTTTGCTGAAGCAATCTGTCATTTCAGATTCTTTTCCAAATGAACAACTTTTTGTTGTTGAGGTAAAGGTAGTTAAGGATTGGTATGCTGATATTGCTAACTTTTTGATAAAGGGAGTCACTCCTATTGATATGGATTGGAGGCAGACAAAGAAGTTTAAGCATGATGCAAAGTTTTTCTATTGTGATGAGTCATTTATGTATACGCAATGCTCTGATGGTATTATTCGTAGGTGTGTTTCAGGT
This sequence comes from Luffa acutangula, assembly GCA_036850905.1. Taxonomy (NCBI): domain Eukaryota; kingdom Viridiplantae; phylum Streptophyta; class Magnoliopsida; order Cucurbitales; family Cucurbitaceae; genus Luffa; species Luffa acutangula. The sequence goes on along the minus strand of CM072099.1, from coordinate 47,515,399 downwards.
GATGAAGCAAAGGAAATCCTGGAGTAATGTCACTCTTCACCGTATGGAGGCCATTTCAGCGGTCAGAGGACAGCTATGAGGATTTTGCATTGCAGATTCTTCTGGCCTTCCTTATTTAAGGATGCCCACGGGTTCTACAAGCAATGTGATGCCTGCCAAAGAAGAGGAAACTTAGGGCCTAGAGATGAAATGCCTCTCATTTACATTTTGGAAGTGGAATTATTCGATGTGTGGGGTATTGATTTTATGGGGTCATTTCCCCCTTCTAATGGCAATGTTTTTATCTTATTGGCAGTTGATTATGTGTCCAAGTGGGTGGAGGTCATCGCATGCCATCAGAATGATGCCAAGACAGTATCAAGTTTTCTTCAATCGCACATCTTTGCATGGTTTGGGACACCTAGAGCTCTAGTGAGTGATGAGGGTACACATTTTGTTAATAATATCTTAACTAAGCTTCTAGCTAAGTATGGAATCAAGCATAGGATAGCTACCCCTTATCACCCACAAGCAAATGGTCAAGCTGAAATAAGTAATAGGGAAATTAAATCTATTCTAGAAAAGGTAGTCCATCCATCTAGGAAGGATAGGTCTTTTAGGTTGGATGAGACTCTTTGGACTTATAGGACAACCTATAAGACTCCTCTAGGTATGTCTCCCTATAGGTTAGTATATGAGAAAGCTTGTCATTTACCATTAGAGCTTGAGCATAAAACGTTTTGGGCTTTGAAAAAATTGAATTTTGATCTGAGTCGTGCAGGGGCAATTAGAATGTTGCAGCTTAATGAATTGGAGGAATTTCGCCAATTTTCTTTGTACATTTTCGCATTTTCATAAAGAAAATGTACAAAGAAAAGACTAAGTTGTGCCATGACAAGAAAATTAAGCCTAAAGAGTTTTTCAAAGGTCAAAGAGTTTTGCTTTATAATTCTAGATTAAAATTGTTTCCTGAAAAACTAAAATCTAAATGGTCAGGGTCATTTGTTGTGATTGAAGTTTTCCCCCATGGAGCAATTACTTTGCAGGATGAAAAAGATGGGAGAGTGTTCAAAGTTAATGGGCAGTGTGTTAAGCATTATTCGAGATAGGAGTTCCAAACGAAATATCCTTCCCTAAAGTTGGTTGATGAATGAGAGAGCGAAATTTTTGCGGGAGCATTTCACAAAGCAATATTTTGAGCTCCCAGTGGTTGTTTTGATTTTATTTTCTCGCTAATTTGATTTGATTTTAATTTGAATTATTTTAGATTTGGTTTGTTTAAATTTTGCATGATTGATTTTAGGGAAAAATACACTTTTGGTCCCTGAGATTTGGGTTAAGTGACAGTTTGGTCCCTGACTTTTCAAACTCAACAAAAATACCCCTGAGGTTTGAGATAAGCAACACTTTGGTCCCTGCCGTCTATTTTTCTGTTAAATACTAACGATTGCTGACGTGGCACTATTATTTTAATAAAAAAATTATTTTTAAAATTTTTTAAATACAAACATATAAAAACAATAAATTATTATTATTTTATTATTTTATTTAAATTCTTTCTCTCTTTCCTCCTTTCTTTTCCATCATCTTCTTTCTCCCTCCATCTTCTTTCTCCCTCCTTATCTCCTTCTTGTTCAGCTCTGGTAGACGGCCGCCGCCGACTGCCAGCGAACGGCGGCGGTGGCCTCTGGATTTCTTTTTCTTTATTTCTTTCTCCCCCTTTCTTCTCTCATTTCTTCTCTCCTTTCTTCTCTCTTTCCTTTATTTCTTTTTTTTTTTAATAAAAAGAAGGGGGAGGAGGAGCTCCTCCCTCTCCGGCGTCGGCGACGGGAGGAGGGAGGGCACCTCCTCCCTCTCAGTTTCCATTTCTTTTTTTTAATAAAAAGAAGGGGGATGAGGAGCTCCTCCCTCTCCGACGACGAGAAGAGGGAGGAGGCGCCCTCCCTCCCCCCGTCGCCAGCGCCGGAGAGGGAGGAGCTCCTCCTTCCCCTTCTTTTTATTAAAAAAAAAAGAAATAAAGGAAAGAGAGAAGAAATGAGAGAAGAAAATGGGAGAAAGAAAAGTGGAGAAGGAAAGAAAATAAAAAATAAAAAAAAAATCCGGCGGCCGTCGCCGCCGTTTGCCGGCAACCAGCGGCGGTCGACGGCAGCCTGCCACCGGAGCTGAAGAAGAAGGAGATAAGGAGGGAGAAAGAAGATGGGGGAGAAAGAAGATGATGGAAAAGAAAGGAGGAGAGAGAGAAAGAATTTAAATAAAATAATAAAATAATAATAATTTATTATTTTTATATGTTTTTATTAAAAATAATTTTAAAATAATTTTTTTTATTAAAATAATAGTGTCACGTCAGCATCCGTTAGTATTTAATAGAGAAATAGACGGAAGGGACCAAAGTGCTACTTATCTCAAACCTCAGGGGTATTTTTGTTGAGTTTGAAAACTCAGGGACCAAACTGTCACTTAAACCAAACCTCAGGGACCAAAAGTGTATTTTTCCCTTGATTTTAATTTGTTATTTTTAATTCCGTAGATTTTACTTTATTTTCGCTAGTTATTTTATTTAATTAGTTTAGATTAGAGTTAGTTTAGTTTTTATTTATTCCGATTAGTTTTAATTTGATTCTATTTGTGTTATTTAAATTTCTGTTCGGATTTAGATTTGAATAAAATTTCTCTTGGTTTATTCGGTTTTGAATAATATATATAAAAAAAATAATAAAAGATAAGATTTGATTTGAGCGGTTAATTTAAATTTAAATTTCCTGATTTGATTTTTCTATTTTGAACTTGAAATTCCATATCCAAGATTCTTCAGGTAATCTTTTGTTCAGAAGGTTGTTGTGGGAAAGTTATGGCTGAAGCAAATCTTTCGTCTGAATAAGGAGGGTTTTGTTGTGAATTAATTACTTTTACCGTTTGATTATGAATTTCTGTGGGCAGGTTAATTGCGGAAGCCATCTGATGCTGCCACGTGTCGTTTGACAACACATAATTATTTACCATGGGCGATTGAAATTCAAGATTTTACCGTTGATGGATTTGTTTTACAGATTAAATGCGATTTGAATGGTAATTCCATTTAATGAGGGGAAAAATCTTTCGGTTATGATTTGTTTTTCTGAAGCCCTATTTATTCAAAGCCTTCGATAAGTTCTTCTCACTTCTTCTTGATTCATCCATGGCCATTTGTATTTTTCTTTTTTCTGTGTGCGGTAAATTTCCTTTAAGTCTCCAATGGTGAAAACGAGAGCAAGAAAAGAGAGGGATAATGAGGAAGAGGAGGTACCGGTTACCCCCGAAGCATCGAAAGCTAAGACAAAGAAAAAGGAAACACCAGAGGAGAAAGAAGCTAAGAAGAGAAGAATACAGCAGAGGGTTGAGGACCAAGAAGCTGTCTAGAACGCGACGGAAGATGTCGCTGCCACGGTAGTTGAAGAAGGAAATCCAAAAGAACCAGAGAGACAGAACCCAGAGCAGACTGAGCCGAGAGTTACGGATGCAGTTTGAGAGGAAAATACGGAGGAAGTGCGAGAAGAAAATACAGAGGAAGTTCAAGAAAAGAATAATGAGGATGTGCAAGAAGAACAGGTAGAGGTTAAGCCTGAAGAAGTTAATGAGCAATAACAGGAGGCTCGAGTGGAGGTGATCATGCCGGAAGTGCCAAAACATCACCGCGTGAAGCGAAAAGTCGGTTGTAATAAGGTAGTCCGAACTGATACTCCCTCGCCTCCAACTACTGATTTTTAAAGAGAAAATTCAGAGAGAGAGAAACATGAGAAAAAAGAGGCCGAGGCCAAAGAAAGGGAGAAAGTAGAGAAAAATGCTAAAGAAGAAAGGTTGCTCAAGCAAAGAGCAGACAAAGGCAAAAGTGTTGCTGCAGCACCGGAGGAACCTGACGAAACAGAGGAGCCACAATTGCCGTTTGTCCGCTTCGTCAATAATCTTGCTATAGCAAAGTATGCTGAGTTGCAGAAGAGAGACTTCCTGTTTGAGAGAGGATTCAGTGGTGAGCTTCCACATTTTTTTAGGGTCGACATTATGAACAACAGTTGGGAATTGTTCTGTTCAAAGCCTGAATCTGTGAACGCGCAGGTCGTGCTTGAGTTTTATGCAAATATTGACGAGGAGGAAGGTTCCAAAGTTATCGTTCGAGGCGTAGAGGTCGACTGGAGTCCTGCTGCTATTAATGCCCTGTACAACCTTCAAGATTCCCCCCACGCAGGATACAATGAGATGGTTGTGGCGCCATCTAATGAGCAGTTGAGTGATGTTGTGAGGGAAGTTGGTGTTGAAGGGGCGCAGTGGAGTCTTTCAAAAACTGAGAAAAGGACATTTCAGTCAGCCTATCTTAAGAAGGACGCAAATACATGGATGGGATTCATCAAACAGAGGTTGCTTCCAACGACTCATGACTCGACGATTTCTAGAGAACGTGTTTTGCTGGCGTTCACGATTTTAAGGTCTCTCAGTATTGATGTGGACAAGATTATTGCGAGTGAAATATCTGGTTGCTGGAAGAAGAAAGTGGGGAAATTGTTTTTCCCGAATATGATCACAATGCTTTGCAAGCGAGCAGGGGTTCCAGAGAATGAAGGAGATGTCACACTGTTTGACAAAGGGATCATTGATACGCCTAACTTAGCACAGCTTCAGCGTACGCAAGAGGCATGCCAGGGTGGACTTGTTTTTGGCATTCACAACATTTTAGAACAACTTGCACTGTCGACCAGCAGGCAAGAGTTTGCCGAGAGGCAATCTCAAACCTTCTGGAACTATGTTAAACGTCGTGATGCCAACCTGAAGAAGGTGCTACAAGAAAATTTTTCCAAACCATACCCAGCCCTTCCAGTGTTCCCTGATGATTTATTAAACCCCTGGATTCTGCCCCCACCAATGGAAAGAGAAGAGGAGGATGATGAAAATGAGTAGGGTCATGAGGATTGAAGGATGAAATGACCCTAAGCGAGCATGATTTTTGTGTTGTTATTTTTGTTTGCTCGCACATTTTCTAACCTCATTTTCTTTGAATGTTTTCAATTTTTGTTTCTATGTTATTACTTTTCTAGACCATCAAATATTTTGCTTTCTAATCTGTTTGCTTTATTTTTAATGAAATTTCTGAAGTCGTTTCCATTCTGTGGTACTGAGTAATTCTAACGTAACTAATTTTCTTCTGAATTTGTGAAGCTTGGACTGAATTAGCTTAATTAGATCAAGGTATTCTGATCTCCAGAAACCTATTGCTTGAGCATTTCTTCTTGCCTGGTCGTTGCTGCGGCAAAGAAGATTCTGAGGTAGTGTTGATTTATTTGATCCACTCTAAGCTTAATTCTAGTCCCACACTTAGTTTGAAAATTCAGATAGAAAAAATTAAGTTTGGGGGTCTAATTTCAAAATTAATGATTCATTGAGGTCAATGAATAATTCAAGTTTGGCGGACTTTTTGCTACTCCAAGTGTTTTGCTCGAGTATTCCTCTCCTTCATGAAATAATTTGCTAGGTTATTGAGTAACCAGGGACATTTGTGATACCCACAGTTTGTCTTTGCGTCAAAAGATGACCTAGGAAATATGAAAAATGAAAAAAATTATTTGCTGAAAAAATTGATTTTGCTGAGAAAATTCATGGAGCAAAAGTTTTGAAGGATGAATGATAATCCAGCAATTTTTCTGTCTCCCAGAACTTAGGTGAGCTTCATCATAAAATGTCGCCATTTTGAGGGGCAAGAGATAGAATAACTAAGGATTTTTTTAGCTTTACAATGAGTATTTAGCCTAGTTGGTGATGAGTTTGAGGCAAGGGTATACTGCACCATAAAGTGGGTCATCCCATGCTTAAGAGCTTATGACTGTAGGGCTACTTTAAGTCTGAAGAACAAAAATATAAACCCCTTAAAAATTTGTTCTAAAATGTCTGATAATAGAGCTAGGTTGTGGTGAGTTCTTAGAATTGAGTTAAAAGTGGTGATTATTTGTCCATGCCGGAAGAATTATTTTGCTGCAGCAGAGCTTGGTTTTGCAGAATGCTCAGGTGGAGGTTGAAGGTAGTGTTGGATTATCTGTTTTGATTAAGCTATTCTTTGTCTAACGTTTTGAATTCTTAAGGGAAGGTTGGTTAGTATTGCCTTGGACGCGCAATAGTTCAAGTTTGGGGGTATGATAACTCTCCAAAAGGGAGTTATTTAGACCTTATTTCTATAGTGATTTGTGTGTCTTTTGTGCTAAATAGGGTTGCTTTTAGATATATATTGTATGTTTTAACCCATTTGGAAGAATGGATGCTTTGGAAGTTATTTTGTGCAGAATATATTGTTGAGCGACTTGAGGGAGAAAATTTTGTGCTGGAGCAAAGCTAGGAGCAATACTGCTGATGACATGCAAAAATGTCATCATTTTCCTATTAATTTTAGCTAGTTTTATGCTTGAATTGTGTACTTTAATGCTATTTTCTGTTTAAATTTCAGAAAACCAAGTCAAGGAAGCAAAACCGGAATTTTGAGAGATTTTGGATGATTTTGGAGGCTTTTTGGAGCAATTTGAAGAATTACATTAAAAGATCCAAGACCAAAAGCCCAGGAAGAATGAATTAGAAGCCCAAATTCATGACTTTCAAGTCTAAAATTATCAATTTGGGTCAAGAAAAGAGTCCAAAATCCATTATAAGAAGCATTTGGGCCAAAAGAAAGTTGGAGGCCCAAAAATTGAGTCAAAATCGGGCCATTATTGAAGATTCAGGGCCTAGCGTCGAGACGTTAAGCCTTAAGCGTCCCGACGCTAGGCAGCTATGCGGAAAGATCCAGAATGGAGGTAGCATCGCGACGCTGTCCATGTAGCGTCTCGACGCTGCGACGTCTTGGAGCCCAAGAAAAGATGACGTCAGAGCGTCGCGACGCTGTCCATGTAGCGCCGCAACGCTACGCCTGCTAGGAGCCCATAAAAGGAGCCTTTTGCATCCAAGTTTTGGGTGCCAATTGGTGGGTTTTCACCCCATTCTAGAATCCACTCTAAAATTGGGGATTTTTGGGAGAGTTTTGGAGCTTTGTTGAAGATCTTTGGAGCTTAAGATCGATGGAGGTCGGCGCGGGATCGAGGAGATCGACACTTTTATGAGCATTTCTCTTCCCTTTTCCTTTAGGTTTTAGTTTCTATAATTGTTGTGATTAGGAATTATTGAATTTTAGTGATTATGAGTAGTAAATTCCTAAATTCTATGAGATTGATTTAGATGGTGAACCTCTGCTGAATTAATGAATTGATGTGGTTTAATTGTCATTATTGTTCATTTGTGCATTTTGTTCGTAATGCTTTTAATCAACTGATCACTAATTAAATGAATCGTTACTAAGTGGAGACTCGACGGAGAGAAGCTTAGACTAGAACTGAATGCATGACTAACGGTTATTTACCCTGGTGACACGGGATTGAATAAATAACGTTAGAGGTTGTACTGAATGGTCGTAATGCCATGCTAAGTAAATAAAGATGACACCGAAAGGAGATTCTTTTTTGAAAAGTATGAGATGGGAGGAGACCGACATGAGAGTCCTTGTCATTAGGCTTCTAGACTTATGAATCAAATGATTTGTTAATCCATATTAGTTAATTGATTAAGTATTAATGGTCCAATTGATGAAATCAACCATTCTAGAATTATCCCTCCAAATTGTGTCGCCATTTATCTTTTGCTTTCTAGATTAGTTTGTTTTTATTATTCTTTTCAGCATTAGATTTTGTTCTCTAAATAAAGCTAAGCAAGATTATTCGTGGTAATTAATTGAATAAATCCAATCCCTGTGGAGACGATACTCTATACTCAAAATCACTATATTACTTGTGATGACCCGTTCGCTTGCAGAATTAAAAATCATGCAACAGCTACAGGAGAATTTTTCCAAACCATATCCAACCCTTCCTGCATTCCCTGAGGATTTGTTGAACCCCTGGATTCCGCCCCCACCGATGGAAAGAGGAGAAGAGGATGATGAAAATGAGCAGGGCCAAGAGGACTGACGGATGGAGTGGCCCTACGCGAGCATGATTTTTGTTCTCACTTTTTGTTTGCTCGTGTATTTTCTAATCTCCTTTTCTATTGATGTTATGTTTGTTTTTTTTTCTTTGGTACTAAACAAATATATCTGCTTTGTAATGTTTTTTCTATGTTTTTAATGAAATTTCCAATAGTTGTTTCTGTTCTATGGCACTGAGTAACTCTAACTTAACTAACTTTCTTCTGAATTTTTGAAGCTTGGACTGAATTAGCTTAATTAGATCAAGGTATTCTGATCTCCAGAAACCTTTTGCTTGAGCATTTCTTCTAGCCTGGTCGTTGTTGCGGCAAAGAAGATTTTGGAGGTAGTGTTGACTTATTTGATCCACTTTAAGCTTAATTCTAGTCCCACGCTTAGTTTGAAAATTCAGATAGAAAAATTTAAGTTTGGGGGTATAATTGCAAAATTAATGATTCATTGGGGACAATGAATAATTCAAGTTTTGGGGACTTTTTGCTACTCCAATAGTTTTGCTCGAGCATTCCTCTCCTTCATTTAAAATTTTGTTAGGTTGTTGAGTAACCGGGGACATTTGTGATACCCACAATTTGTCTTCGCGTCAAAAGATGACCTAGGAAATGTGGAAAATGGGAAATTATTTGCTGAAAACAAATTGATTGTTGAAAATTTTGTTGAGAAAATTCATGGAGCAAAAGTTTTGAAGGATAAATGATAGTCCAGCAGTTTTTCTGTCTCCCAGAACTTAGGTGAGCTTCATCATATAATGTTGCCATTCTGAGGAGCAAGAGATAGAATAACTAAGGATTTTTTAGCTTTATAATGAGTATTTAGCCTAGTTGGTGATGAGCTTGAGGCAAGGTTATACTGCACCATAAAGTGGGTCATCCCATGCTTAAGAGCTTATGAATGTAGGGCTACTTTAAGTCTGAAGAACAAAAATATAAACCCCTTAAAAATGTGTTCTAAAATGTCTGATAATAGAGATAGGCTGTGGTGAGTTCTTAGAATTGAGTTAAAGTGGTGATTATTTGTCCATGCCGGAAGAATTATTTTGCTGCAGCAGAGCTTGGTTTTGCAGAATGCTCAGGTGGAGGTTGAAGGTAGTGTTGGATTATCTGTTTTGATTAAGCTATTCTTTGTCTAACGTTTTGAATTCTTAAGGGAAGGTTGGTTAGTATTGCTCGGGACGCGCAATAGTTCAAGTATGGGGGTATGATAACTGTCCAAAAGGTAGTTATTTAGGCCTTATTTCTATAGGGATTTGTGTGTCTTTTGTGCTTAATAGGGTTGGTTTTAGATATATATTATATGATTTAATCCATTTGGAAGAATGGAAGCTTTGGAAGTTATTTTGTGCAGAATGCATTGCTGAGCGACTTGAGGGAGCCAAATCTGTGCTAGAGCAAAGCGAGGAGCAAAACTGCCACGTCACAGCTCGTTAGCCAACTTAATGAACCGACTTCTGTTGAGTTATTTTCGGGATAAAGGAGCAAGGAGAGCCATCCACGTGTCTAGGTCAACCTACTTCGAGCCTCCTATCACTCTATAAAAGGAGATGACCCCCCAAGTCAAATTCATTTCATCCTTGGGGGAAAACATTCCATTCTTGGAAAGTTACTTCCACCATTGGGAGCCGAATAGAGGAGAGATTGGAGATCACCAAGAAGACCATCAATTACAAGCTATTCAAGGGAATTAATCTTTTCTTGTATTACCTTGTAGTTATGGACATGTTTACTCAGATTGTAACGTGTGTTTCCATGCATTTTATGAACTAAGTAGCTTTAGGTGTTGGTTAGGGAACAATGTGATTGTTGTGCTTAATCTCTAGTAATAAATATTGATTCTATGCATCTTGATTAATTGTTGTGCTCATTTATATTTTGTGCCCGCCTGGCCAGCCGATATAAATACCTCTCTCTAGTTTCAGGGATGATTTAGGGAGTGTGTGGCATTCAATCACACTAGATCATTGTGTATTGGTGAACGCCAGTGACTGAGCTAGGGATAGCCAGTTGTCTAGTGCTTGATCGGTAGAGCTTCATTGGGGTTGAAACACATTCCAAAAGATCCGGAGTTCCGGGAGGAATCTGCTAATAAGACTACGAGAGTTTTGCATGATCAATAATATTGCTAGAGCATCTTTTAAAACAATTACTAAATCCTGACCAGCGCTTGTTTCTAATTTGTCTGCCTATTTGTTTACTTTATGTTCTGTCATTTCTTTTGCCTCAACATTCCTATAAAAACCAATCATTTTTATCACTTTTGAAACCATTGAAAAACTAAACAAAATAGATAAAGTGAAAGCTAGTTCAGGCCTTGGATTGATAAATACTTATTACTTGCTGCGGACTGTGTATACTTGCACAAAGTTCTAGAGTCTTTTTATATCATATTTTTACTCACTCTAGGAGCCCAACACCTACGGAACATAAGTTTGATTCGATATGTCCAACAAAGTCTTACGATGCGTATCTGAAGCCAATAACAAAGCCAGTAGGGAAATATTTGCAGGGGTTCAACCTAATTGTTCAACTACTTTATAATCACTTTGTTTAACCAACTTAAAAAATTCTCGGATGTCCTCTTCAGATGTTGGTTGTTTAACATCCAGGTTTTTCACTGTAATAGGCTCTTCTGTCTTTTCCTTGATATCTTTAGTGATCTTGGCTTTTCCTTTTTCTTTACCTTTGGGTTTCAACAGGTCTTCTGGTGTATAGCACGTCCCGCTTCGTGTTAGACCTCCTATCCCACTGATATTATGGATTGGGAGGGGTTCAGAACCAACAGTTACCTTATATTCATAGTTTCAAGGTACTGCTTTTGAACTTTTATATTCAAAGTTAGTCGGAATATGGATGGTAATCGATCTTGGCTTTGAATTTGGGGTACTGGGCTTCTCGCGATAAGAAATTGTTAACGGTTTTGGCTTGGGAGAAAACCTTGAGCATTCTTCTATAATATCAACTTCCCTATACTGAGGGAGCTGAGTCGTCTTTTGAGAAACTGTTAAAAAATGTGAATCTAACAACTCCTGGTCCTTCAGACGAAAATGAGGACATTGGTCGATAGAATGCCCTTTTGCCCCACTGTCATCGTATGCTCTGACACCCAAATCCGATTGGAGGCGTTCTACTCCAATGTATCCATTATTGAATAATATTTCGAATAGTTCTCTCATGGGAGTAACTACGCTCTAAGCATTCTTTTTCAAATCAGCTCCATGAACTTGATCTATCGCATTTACTTGTGCATTCTGATGGTTTGGCAGAGGATTGTTGTTGACATCTGGACCATTTTCTTTCTTAAAGTTCAACCATCCTACCTTGATCAATGCTTGCACCCTATGCTTGAGTGTGGTACAGTTTTCAGTGGAATGTCCAATTTCTCCTGCATGGTAATCACAACGGGCATTTGGGTCATACCACTTTGGGTAAGGTGGTTGTACTGGGTCCATTGGCATAGGAACCAACTGATTGTTTTGGAAAAGTTGGGGTAAGAGTTCAGTATACGTCATTGGAATCGGATCAAAATGAGTCTGTCTACGGACCCCTTTATTGTGTTGGTGTCCCTGGACATAAGGAGAGTTTTATTGATTCCGAGGCTGGTAGCTTTGACTAGGACGAGGATTTTGAACATAAGGAGAGGAATATTGGGCTGACGTATTATTGATATAGGGTTGAGGGTAAGCATATGGAGGTGGATAATGGTATTGTGGCACTCTGACATTGGGGTATGGTTGTTGTTGTCTTGAATTGAAACCAATCATCTGAACTTCTCCCTCTTTTTTCTTTGATGGAACCCCCTTCTTCAATGTTGATGATCCAGCTGTATCAGTTATCTTTCCATGCTTAATTTCGTACTCGTTTCTCTCTCCAATTGTCATTATGTCAGAGAAATTGGTAGAGGCACTCTCAATCATCTTGTCATAGAAAGAAGATTTGAGAGTATTAATAAACATGGTCGACAACTCCTTATCAGCTAAAGGTGGTTGCACCTGAGCAACAGTATCCCTCCATCTTTGGGCATACTCCATAAAGTTTTTTGTGCTCTTCTTTTCCATCCGCTTGAGGTCTAGGCGGTCAGGAGCCATATCTATGTTGTGTTTCTATTGCTTTAAAAATGAATCGGCTAGATTCTTCCATGAACATATATGAGTGTTGTCTAACTGCAAATACCATCGAGATGTTGGACCAGTAAGACTGTCCTGGAAGCAGTGAATTAACAATTTGTCATTTTGGACGTATGCTGTCATCTTTCTGCAATACATGATGAGATGGTTTTTAGGACATGATGCTCCATCATACTTTTCAAACTCGGGCACCTTGAATTTTGGAGGGAGAATTACATCTGGTACCAAGCATAGCTTTGTCGCGTCTATATTTCCAAAGACGTTTGTTCCTTCTACTGCTCTTAATCTCTCTTCCAAGACTTCGAGCTTTTCACTAGAAGAGGCTTTCTCACCTCTCGTTAGCTCTTTCCTGATTTCAGGATCATCTAAATTAAACCGTAATGGTCACCTTAGGAGGTGCCTCCTTAGGAAGTGAAAATCTAGGTTGATGGTGCACAGGCACTTGTTCATACTTGAAAAATGGAAATGCGTGTAGCTCTACTGGAATATTGTACAATGGATGATATTTTGGAGTAGTACTCTCTGTTGATTGTCGGATTGGAGGGTCATTCATTGTATTGCTAGACTGAGAAATATCAGCTATTATTTTGCCTTTCTCCAAGGTGACAAGAATGACATCCATTTTTTCTCGTAACTCCTCAATATCTTTTCTCGTTTTCTCCATCTCAGTACTTTGCTCTTCCATGATCCTTGTCCTGTATCTTGTGACGTAGGTGCGGTGGATTCGAGGTGACCGAGCTATCTTATGATTATGTTTATATTTTTAATGAAAAGAGATTTTAGTGTAAGAAAAGAGAAAGACAAAACGAAACATTTAGAAAAAATGAAGAGGAAAAGAAAAATAAAAATAAACAATGGCCTTGATATTAAATTGGAAAATGATAAAACAATGTATTAGCAAAATTTGTGCAAAATTGAATTACAAGATATTTCAACTATCTAAATAAAACATAATCTAAAGTAAAAAGTTAATAAAATTGCCCCCAATACTCTAAACTTATACGAAGTTTCCCAGAAACTTGAGCACATTCTTTCTATTCGGCTGTGTAGGTGCTATGACTTTAGAGAGAGTACGTGTATCTTCTGCTAGTTCATATGCCCTTCAAGTGACTCTCCTAATCTGAGTGAGCATATGTTCCGCTTTATTCGTAGTGTCGTGTGGTTTTGTCTCGCAAACCCAAAATCATCGCTTAATCTGTCGTATTGCTCCTTTAGATAGGTGATCACTGCCCAAAAGGTAGTTATTTAGGCCTCATTTCTATAAGGATTTGTGTGTCTTTTGTGCTTAAAAGGGTTGGTTTTAGATGGATATTACATGTTTTAACCCATTTGGAAGAATGGAAGCATTGAAAATTATTTTGTGCAGATTATGCTGCTGAGCGACTAGAGGGAGCAAATTCTGTGCTGCAGCAAAACTGGGAACAGAACTGCCACATCACAGCTCGTTAGCCAACTTCTTGAACCGACTTTTGTTGAGTTATTTTCGTGATAAAGGATCAAGGAGAGTCTTACACGTGTCCTAGTTGACCTAATTCAAGCCTCCCATCCTTCTATAAAAGGAAATAGCCGTCAAAGTCAAAAGCATTCCAACTTTCCTTGGAAGCCGAGTAGTATAGAGAGATTGAAGATTACCAAGAACACCATCATCCGCAAGCCGATTAAGGAGATTATTATTTTCTTTATTGTCTTGTGATTATGGACATGCCTACTCAGATTGTAATTCATGTTTCCATGTTTATTATGAACTAAGTAGCTTAAGGTGTTGGTTAGGAACATGTAGTTGTTGTGCTTAAACTTTAGTAATATATTGATTATTGCATCTTGGTTAATTGTTGTGCCTATTTACATTTTATGCCCGCCTGGCCAGCCGGTGTGAATATCTCTCTCTAGTTTCAGGGATGATTTAGAGAGTGTGTGACAATTATCCACACTACGATCATTGTGTATTGGTGAACGCCAGTGACTGAGCTAGGGATAACCAGTTGCCTAGTGCTTGATCGGTCGCACTTCATTGGGGTTGAAACACATTCCAAAAGATCCGGAGTTCTGGGAGGAATCCGCTAATAATACTGCGAGAGTTGCATGATCAATAATATTGCTAGAGCATCTTTTTAAACAACTACTAAGCCTAACCAGCGCCTGTCTTTAATCTGTCTGTCTATTTGTTTATTCTTTGTTTTGTCTTTTACTTTGCTTCAGCATAATTCTTATACAACCAAATTATTATTACCATCTTTGAAACCATTAGAAAGTTACACAAAATAGATAAAGTGGAAGCTAATTCAGGACTCGGATTGATAATATTACTTGTTGCAGACTGTGTATACATGCACAGGAATTCTAGAGTCTTTCTTTACCATATTTTACTCACTCTAGGAGCCCAACAAGTTTTTGGCGCCGTTGCCGGGGACTTGAATAAGTTTTTATCTTATTTGTTTTGTGTATGTGTTTTAGTGGTTTGGTGCTAGAACTTTTTTATTGTTTTTTTTTTTTTGTTTTTTCAGGTGTGAGCTTGGTGCATGAGCGATCCGCCTGAGGTAAGGTTCGAGCTTGATCCAGAATTTGAGAGGACATTCAGGATCAGAAGGAGAGAGCAGCGCAGAAACCAGATGGAGAACGTGTCGCGCCTTCTGCAGGGTCCTAAAGATCCAGCAGACCCCTAGAATCGTTTGCTGCAGCAAAACCCGCTGTTTGAACAAAATGAGCAGCAAAATAATCAGGCTGAGAATCCTATCTTGATAGCAAACGATAGGACTAGAGCCATTTGAGCGTATGTTGTCCCAATGTTTAATGAGTTGAATCCAGGGATTGCACGTCCCCAAATCCAAGCGACGGATTTTGAAATGAAACTGGTAATGTTTCAGATGTTACAAACCGTGGGGCAATTCCATGGTTTGTCATCTGAAGACCCTCATTTACATCTTAAGTCTTTTCTAGGAGTTTGTGATTCTTTTGTAATTCAAGGAGTGCCTAGGGATGCCATTAGATTAACTTTGTTCCTGTATTCTCTTAGAGATGGAGCAAAGGCATGGTTGAACTCTTTTTCTCCAGGGTCAATCAGGACATGGGATGAGTTAGCTGAAAAATTTTTGAGTAAATATTTCCCACCTAATAGAAATGTTAAATTAAGGAGTGAAATAGTAGGGTTTAGGCAACTTGAGGATGAGACTTTTAGTGAGGCTTGGGAGAGATTTAAGGAGCTTTTGCGAAAGTGTCCCCACCATCGTTTACCTCATTGTATTCAAATGGAAACATTTTACAATGGTTTAAATGGAGTAACCCAGGGTATGGTTGATGCTTCGGCTGGAGGGGCCCTTTTGGCAAAAACTTTTGATGAGGCTTATGAAATGTTAGAGAGAATATCGATTAATAGTTGTCAGTGGTCGGATGTTAGAGGCACAAATAAAAAGGTTAAGAGTGTGTTAGAGGTTGATGGTGTGTCCACCATTAGGGCTGATCTTGCTATGATTGCTAACGCTCTTAAGAATGTGACAGTGATTAGTCATCAGCAGCCACCAGCTATGGAGCCTACTGCAGTGGTAAACCAAGTGGCAGAGGAAGCATGTGTCTATTGTGGAGAAAATCACAATTACGAGTTTTGCCCCAGCAATCCAGCTTCTACGTTTTTTGTAGGTAATCAGAGGAATAACCCTTACTCTAACTTTTATAATCCAGGTTGGCGCAACCACCCCAACTTCGCATGGGGAGGACAAGGAAGCAATGTGCAAGCGCAACAAAAGGTGAACCAGCCGGGATTTGCTAAAGCGCAGGTAATGCCCCAGCAAAAAAAGTAGGCTTTGCCCCAGCAAAATTCGGGAAATTCTCTTGAGGCGATGATGAAAGAATTTATGGCTCGTACAGATGCCGCAATTCAAAGTAATCAAGCTTCGATGAGAGCCCTGGAATTGCAAGTGGGTCAGCTAGCTAGTGAGCTAAAGGCAAGGCCTCAAGGGAAACTTCCCTTGGATACTGAACACCCTCGAAGGGAAGGTAAGGAGCAGGTAAAGGCAGTAACTCTTAGGAGTGGTAAGCCATTAGAAGAGCCTAGAAAGACCCATGATTTAAATGAAAATAGTGATAAAAATGTTGTTGTTGAGAAAGAGTTGGAGCCTGGTCAGGGTGCTGGAGGCAGCAATAAAAATGCTGGAGCATCTGGTTCTGTTCCAGATGCGGAACCATCTTATGTGCCGCCCCCACCTTAAGTACCACCTCTACCTTTTCCACAAAGGCAAAAGCCTAAGAATCAGGATGGTCAATTTAAAAAGTTTTTAGAGATTCTTAAGAAATTGCATATAAATATCTTCTTAGTAGAAGCTATAGAGCAAATGCCTAATTATGCTAAATTTCTTAAGGATATTTTAACTAAAAAGAAGAGGTTAGGTGAGTTTGAAACTGTATCTCTTACTGAGGAGTGTAGTGTTATTCTTAAGAATGGGCTACCACCCAAGGCTAAGGATCCAGGGTCATTTACTATACCTGTGTCTATAGATGGAAAAGAGTTAGGTAGAACACTCTGTGATTTAGGCGTGAGCATTAACCTAATGCCTCTTTCGGTCTATCGGAAGCTTGGTATAGGTGAAGCTAGGCCTACCACAGTCACACTCCAACTAGTCGATAGGTCTATCACATATCCAGAGGGTAAAATTGAGGATGTCTTAGTAAAAGTGGATAAATTCATATTTCCTGTTGATTTTATTATTTTAGATTATGAGGCTGATAAAGATGTCCCAATTATTCTAGGTCGTCCATTTTTGGCTACTGGTAGGGCGTTAATAGATGTTAAAAAAGGGGAGTTAACAATGAGAGTCTGTAATGAGGAAGTGAAATTTAATGTGTTTAGAGCCATGAAATATCTGGACGAAATGGAGGATTGCTCCTTCATTAGGATTCTGGAGAGCACAGTTATTGAGACAGCAATACAGGATTCGACTAGTAAGCATTCGGAAGAGCATGGAGAGGTTAGTGTAGAAGATTTAGAAGTTTGTTCGTTAGAAAGAAAAAAATGAAAAATAGTTGTTTAGGTGTGAGGATGTTTTTGAGTCTTTAGATTTAGATCAAAGGAAGGCTCCTCCTATTAAGCCATCCCTGATTGAGGCACCTACTTTAGATTTGAAACCCTTGTCGGATCATCTAAAGTATGTGTATCTTGGGGAATGTGAGACGTTGCCCATTATTGTTGCATCAGATTTATTGCCAGAGCATGAGGAGGCCTTAATAAAGTTGCTGCAGCAATACCGCAAGGCTATAGGTTGGACGTTGGCTGACATTCAGGGAATTAGTCCATCTTTTTGTATGCACAAAATCACTCTAGAGGAGGGATCCTTTAGCAGTATTGAGCAACAGAGAAGGCTTAACCCTGCAATGAAAGAGGTTGTTAAAAATGAGGTGATTAAATGGTTGGATGCTGGGATCATTTATCCAATTGCCGACAGCAATTGGGTAAGCCCTGTCCAATGTGTTCCTAAGAAAGGAGGTGTCACTGTGGTGAGCAATAAAGACAATGAGTTGATTCCAACCAGGACAGTAACTGGCTGGAGGGTTTGTATGGACTATAGGAGGCTTAATAAAGCCACCCGTAAGGACCATTTCCCTCTACCATTTATTGACCAAATGTTTGATAGATTGGCTGGTCAAGCCTATTATTGTTTCTTAGATGGTTATTCTGGGTACAACCAGATTACTATTGCTTCTGAGGATCAAGAGAAGACCACTTTCACCTGCCCTTATGGGACGTTTGCTTTTAGGCGAATGCCTTTTGGCCTTTGCAATGCTCCAGCAACATTTCAGCGGTGTGTGTTAGCAATTAATTCTAATATGATTGAGTCCACTGCTGAGGTATTTATGGATGATTTTTCAGTGTTTGGAGGGTCTTTTCAGAATTGTTTAGAAACTTTAGGCAAGGTATTAAAAAGATGTCACTTCATGGTGAAGGAAGGCATAATGTTAGGTCATAGGATTTCTAAGAATGGTCTAGAAGTTGATAGAGCAAAAATAGAGGTGATTGAAAGATTAGAACCACTGAATTCAGTGAAGGGAATTCAGAGTTTTTTAGGACATGCTGGATTTTATAGGAGGTTCATAAAGGATTTTTCCAAAATCAGTAAACCTTTGTGTAACATTGTGTACTGATCATGTTTTTTACTTTAATGCAGATTGTAGGAAGGCTTTTGAAACTTTAAAAGCTGCTTTAGTCTCAGCACCTATTCTTTGTGCACCTAATTGGAATTTACCATTTGAGGTAATGTGTGATGCGAGTGATGCTGCGGTAGGTGCTATGCTGGGGCAAAAGCAGGGCAAATTCATCCATCCTATATATTATGCAAGTAGAGTTTTAAATGAGGCACAAGTCAACTACACAACTACTGAAAATGAGTTGTTAGCTGTTGTGTTTGCTTTTGAGAAATTCCGGCCATATTTGGTTGGATCCAAAGTCACGGTGTTCACAGATCATGCAGCAATAAGGTATTTAATGACTAAGAAGGATGCAAAGCCTAGACTAATTCGTTGGGTTTTATTATTGCAGGAGATCGAATTGGAGATAAAGGATAAGAAGGGATCAGAAAATGTTATTGCAAATCATTTATCTCGTCTTGATCCATCATCATCTTTGCTGGAGCAATCTGTTATTTCAGATGCTTTTCTAGATGAACAGCTCTTTGCTGTTGAGGTAAAGGTAGTCAGGGATATCCCTTAGTATGCTGATATTGCCAACTTTTTGGTAAAGGGAGTCACTCCTATTGACATGGACTGGAGGCAGAAGAAAAAGTTTAAGCATGATGCAAAATTTTTCTATTGGGATGAGCCATTTATGTATAAGCAATGCTTTGACGGTATTATTCGTAGGTGTGTTTCAGGTGCTGAAGCAAAGGAAATCCTGGAGCAATGTCACTCTTCGCCGTATGGAGGTCATTTCAGCGATCAGAGGACAGCTATGAGGATTTTGCATTGTGGATTCTTCTGGCCTACCTTATTTAAGGATGCCCATTGGTTTTACAAGCAATGTGATGCTTGCCAAAGGAGAGGAAATTTAGGGCCTAGAGATGAAATGCCTCTTACTTACATTTTAAAAGTTGAATTATTCGATGTATGGGGTATTGATTTTATGGGGCCATTTCCCTCTTCTAATGGCAATGTTTTTATCTTATTGGTAGTTGATTATGTGTCCAAGTGGGTGGAGGCCATTGCATGCCATCAGAGTGATGCCAAGACAGTTGCAAGGTTTCTTCAATCGCACATCTTTGCGCGGTTTGGGACACCTGAGGCTCTAGTGAGTGACGAGGGTACACATTTTGTTAATAATATATTAACTAAGTTGTTAGCTAAGTATGGGATTAAGCATAGGATAGCTACTCCTTATCACCCCCAAGTGAATGGTCAAGCTGAAATTAGTAATAGGGAAATTAAATCGATTCTAGAGAAAGTAGTTCATCCATCTAGGAAGGATTGGTCTTTTAGGTTGGATGAGGCTCTTTGGGCTTATAGGACAGCCTATAAGACTCCTCTAGGTATGTCTCCCTATAGGTTAGTATATGGGAAAGTTTGTCATTTACCATTAGAGCTAGAGCATAAAACGTTTTGGGCTTTGAAAAAATTAAATTTTGATCTGAGTTGTGCAGGAGCAATAAGAATGCTGCAGCTTAATGAATTAGAGGAATTTCGCCAATTTTCTTATGAGAATGCGAAAATGTATAAAGAAAAAACTAAGCTGTGGCATGACAAGAAAATAAAATCTAAAGAGTTTGTCAAGGGTCAGAAAGTCTTGCTTTATAATTCTAGATTGAAATTATTTCCTGGAAAGCTAAAATCTAAATGGTCAGGACCATTTACTGTGGTTGAGGTTTTCCCCCATGGAGCAATTACTTTGCAGGATGAAAAAGATGGGAGAGTGTTCAAAGTGAATGGACAGCGTGTGAAAAATTATTGGGGAGAGGAATTTCAGGCGAAATATCCTTCCCTAAGGTTGGTTGATGATTGAGAGAGCAGGATTTTTGCGGGAGCATTTCACAGAGCAAAATTTTGAGCTCCCAGTGTTTGTATTAATTTTATGTTTCGCTGATTTGTTTTTAATTTCGATTAGATTAGATTTGATTTTGAATGATTTATTTGCAGTCCGTTGGTGTTTTTAATTCCGTAGAAGTTATTTTAGATTTTATTTATTTTGTTTTGAATTTGATTTGATTTTATTCTCAGGTTATTTATTTAAATTATCTTTGGATTATCTTTTCATTAGTTAGATTTTATTTTATCTAGATCTTATTTTCAGCTATTTGAATTCTGTTTAAATTAATAAAGATTCTCTCTAATTTATTTGGTTTCTCTTGAAAATAAAAGATAAGGATTTGATTTGATCGGTTGAATTTAAATTTGAATTTTAAAGATTTGATTTTTCTTGCTTTGAAATTCGAATCCCGTATCCAAGATTCTTCAGGTTAAGCAGGTTGTTGCGGCAAAGTTATGGCTGAAGCAAAAATCGTCCGAGTTAAAAGGGATTTCGTTAGAAATTTATTATTTTTACCATTGGGATTTTCTTTGAATTTTCCCAGGTAAATTTGCATGTATCATCTGATGAGGCCACGTGTCACACAACAATCATCCAAGGGCTTTGATGGTGGACAGCGCATAGGGATTTACCGTGGGCGACTAGACTTCATAAATTTACCGTTGATGGTTTGAATTTTCGATTTGCATGCGATTTTAAACGGTAATTTTAATTTAATGCGAGCAAGATCTTTCTGTTAGGAATTTGGTTTGCTGAAGCCTTATTTATTGACAACCCTCGGTACGTTTCTCTAACTTCATCTTCTTGCTTCGATCTTCTGCTTTCTTTTTCGTTTTCATTCTCTGTAAAACCCTTGAATCCTTCATGGCAAAAACGAGAGCTAGAAAAGAGAGGGAGAGTGAGGAGGAAGAGATATCCGTTACCCCCGAAGTTCAGAAAGTAAAAGCCAAGAAGAAGAGGACGCCAGAGGAGAAGGAAGCTAAGCGAAGACGACGACAGCAGAGGGCTACGGAGCAAGATGCTATCCAAGAAGAAGCGGTGAATGACCCAGATACGGACGAAGTTCAAAATCTTGCGGTAGAACCGATAGTCACAGATACAATTCAAGAGGAAAATGCTGAGGAGAATCAAGAACAGCAGGTTGATATGGTGAGAGACAAGCAGGCAGACGTAGTGCCTGAAAGAGGAAACGAGCAGGAGCAAGAAGCTCGTGTTGAGGTAATCATGCCCGAACCACCAAAACGTCGCCGCATTAAGCGAAAGGCCCACCGTATTCAGGTGATTCGGACTGATACCCCATCACCACCATCATCAGATTCTGAGAGAGAAAAGGCAAAGCGAGAGGAAAGAGAGAAAAAAGAAGCTGAGGACAAAGTGCGGGAAGAAGCAGAGAAGAAGACTGAGGAAGAGCAGTTGCTCAAGCGCAGGGCAGAGAAGGGCCAAAATGTTGCTGAAGCATAGGAGGAACACGATGCAATAGAAGAACAGCAATTACCATTTGATCGCTTCGTCAACAATTTTGCCAGAGCAAAATACGCTGAGCTTCTGAAAAGGGATTTCTTATTTGAGCGAGGATTCAGCGGTGATCTCCCACAATTTCTGAGGACAGGTATTGCAGACCACAGCTGGGAGCTATTTTGTGCGAAGCCTGAATCTGTAAACGCACAGGTGGTGCGTGAATTTTATGCTAACATTGTCAAGGAGGATGGATTCCAAGTAATTGTTCGAGGAGTCGAGGTGGATTGGAGTCTTAGTGCTATCAACGCACTGTACAATCTTCAGAACTTCCCCCATGCGGCATATAATGAGATGGCTGTAGCGTCATCTAATGCGTAGTTAAGTGATGCTGTAAGGGAGGTAGGTATTGAAGGAGCACAGTGGCAGCTGTCCAAGACTCAGAAGAGGACATTCCAGGCGGCTTACTTGAAAAGGGAAGCAAACACGTGGATGAGATTTATAAGACAGAGAATGCTTCCAACAACACACAACTCGACAATCTCCAGGGAACGAATTCTTCTAGCTTTTGTGATTCTGCGGTCTCTCAGCATCAATGTGGGGAGAATTATTTCTGGTGAAATATCTAACTGTTGGAAGAAGAAGGTGGGGAAATTGTTTTTTCCGAACACGATTACATTGTTGTGCAGAAGAGTACGGGTTCCAGTGGATGAGGGAGATGTTATTCTGTTTGACAAGGGAATCATAGACACGCCCAATTTGGCACGACTCCAGCGCATGCAGGAGGTACGTCAAGGAGGGCTTATTTACAGTACCAACACGATTCTAGAACAATTGGCACTTTCGGCCAGTAGGCAGGAGTTTGCTGAAAGGCAAACTTTAACCTTCTGGAACTATGTTAAGAATCGAGATGCCAGCTTAAGGAAGGCGCTTCAAGAGAATTTTTTCAAGCCATATCCAACCCTTCCTGTATTCCCTAAGGATCTGTTGAACCCCTGGATTCCACCCCCACCTATTGAAAAAGGAGAAGAGAATGATGATGAAGAGCAGGGTCAGGAAGATTGATGGATGAAATGATCTTCAGCGAGCATTATTTTTGTTCCTATAATTTTGTTTGCTCGCGCACATCTGACCCCGCTTGTTAAATATGTTTGCTTGTTTCTTTTTAATTTTTCTGCTTCTTGGAAAAAATATATATTTTCTTTGTAATGTTTTTCTTATGTTTTAATGAAATTTCTTAGTTGTTTCCATTACATGAGCATTGTCTAACTCTAACTTAACTATTTTCTTCTGAATTTTTTAAGCTTGGACTGATTACGCTTAATTAGATCAAGGTATTCTTATCTCCAGAAACCGTTTGCTTGAGCATTCTTCTAGCATGGACTGTTGCTGCGGCAAAGAAGATTTTGGAGGTAGTATTGACTTATATGATCCACTTTAAGCTTAGTTCTAGTCCCACGTTTAGTTTAAAAATTCTGATAGAAAAATTTAAGTTTGGGAGTGTAATTAAAAACATTTAATGATTCATTGGGGACAATGAATAATTCAAGTTTGGGGGACTTTTTGCTACTCCAATTGTTTTGCTCGAGCATTCCTCTCCTTCAAGTAAAAATTTGCTAGGTTATTGAGTAACCGGGGACATTTGTGATACCCACAGTTTGTCTTCGCGTCAAAAGATGACCTAGGACATATGAAAAAATGAGAATTATTATTTGTTGAAATTTTTCTGAAAATTTTGATGGAGCAAAAGTTTTGAAGGATGAATGATGATCCAGCAATTTTTCTGTCTCCCAGAACTTAGGTGAGCTTCATCATAAAATGTTGTCATTCTGAGAGGCAAGAGATAGAATAACTAAGGATTTTTTAGCTTTATAAAGAGTATTGAGCCTAGTTGGTGATGAGTTTGAGGCAATGGTATACTGCACCATAAAGTGGGCCATCCCATGCTTGAGAACTTATGACTGTAGGGCTGCTTTAAGTCTTAAAATGAAAAAATAAACTCCTTGAAAATATGTTTTAAGATGTCTGATAATAGAGCTAAGCTGTGGAGAGTTCTTAGAATTGAGTTGAAAGTGGTGATTATTTGTCCCTGCTGAAGGAATCATTTTGCTGCAGCAGAGCTTGGCGTTGCAGAGTGCTCAGGTAAAGGTCAAAGGTAGTATTGGATTGTCTGATTTGATTAAGCTAATTCTTTGTTTAATGTTTTTAAATTCTTAAGGGAATGTGAGTTAGTATTGCTCGGGACGCGCAATAGTTCAAGTTTGGGGGTGTGAAAACTGCCCAAAAGGTAGTTATTTAGGTCTCATTTCTATAAGGATTTGTGTGTCTTTTGTGCTTAAGAGGGTTGGTTTTAGATGGATATTACATGTTTTAACCCATTTGGAAGAATGGAAGCATTGGAAATTATTTTGTGCAGATTATGCTGCTGAGCGACTAGAGGGAGCAAATTCTGTGCTGCAGCAAAACTGGGAACAGAACTGCCACATCACAGCTTGTTAGCCAACTTCATGAACCGACTTTTGTTGAGTTATTTTCGTGATAAAGGATCAAGGAGAGTCTTACACGTGTCCTAGTTGACCTAATTCAAGCCTCCCATCCTTCTATAAAAGGAAGTAGCCGTCAAAGTCAAAAGCATTCCAACTTTCCTTGGAAGCCGAGTAGTATAGAGAGATTGAAGATTACCAAGAACACCATCATCCGCAAGCCGATTAAGGAGATTATTATTTTCTTTATTGTCTTGTGATTATGGACATGTCTACTCAGATTGTAATTCATGTTTCCATGTTTATTATGAACTAAGTAGCTTAAAGTGTTGGTTAGGAACATGTAGTTGTTGTGCTTAAACTTTAGTAATATATTGATTATTGCATCTTGGATAATTGTTGTGCCTATTTACATTTTATGCCCGTCTGGCCAGCCGGTGTGAATATCTCTCTCTAGTTTCAGGGATGATTTAGAGAGTGTGTGACAATTATCCACATTACGATCATTGTGTATTGGTGAACGCCAGTGACTGAGCTAGGGATAGCTAGTTTCCTAGCGCTTGATCGGTCGCACTTCATTGGGGTTGAAACACATTCCGAAAGATTCGGAGTTCCGGGAGGAATCCGCTAATAATACTGCGAGAGTTGCATGATCAATAATATTGCTAGAGCATCTTTTTAAAAAACTACTAAGTCTAACCAGCGTCTGTCTTTAATCTGTCTGCCTATTTGTTTATTCTTTGTTCTGTCTTTTACTTTGCTTCAGCATAATTCTTATACAACCAAATTATTATTACCATCTTTGAAACCATTAGAAAGTTACACAAAATAGATAAAGTGGAAGCTAATTCAGGACTCGGATTGATAATATTACTTGTTGCAGACTGTGTATACTTGCATAGGAATTCTAGAGTCTTTCTTTACCATATTTTACTCACTCTAGGAGCCCAACAATAGGTATAGTCTTTCATTAATCTGTCAGTGGCATCCTGATACTTACTAAGGCAGACATTGAGTGATTGAACAGACTCTCTCAGACCCTTGTTGTCGTTGATGAGCTCCCCTAGTTGATCCTCTCTAATCCTGAGTGTTAACTGCAAGTCGTCAACTGTTCGACATAGCGGTCCATTTTTTTCTTCTACCTCAGTAATCGTCTGGTTCCTCAAACTTATACAATCTTCGAGTTCTTTCATCAACTCATGGAGTGAAGCAATCTCAGATTGTTGCTTTGAAACTTGGTCAATCCTTGACTTGAGAGTTGTTTGGGAGACTTCATTATCTCTTCTCAATCGATGCATTCTTCTGTTCAAGTCCCGGGCCTCTGTGTCTAACGCTGAAATTTCTTTTTCTAACTATTCTTGTTTGCTGACACTGCCCTTTAATCGGTTCAACTCTTTTTCTAGTTCAGCATTGTGCAACAAACCTTGCTTTATCTCTAATTGCAGCTTTTCACTTTCTTGAACCAGTGATGAATTTGCTTTTCTCAACTCATCACATTTTTTTTCGCGTGCTACTTGTTCTGTCTGTTGATCTGGTATCACCTTTGCATTGAGTTTTATCTTGGTTTTAATGTTTGGTGACACAAGCACGACTTTAGCTCTGTTCACAAGCCATGTTTTGTACGCCTCTGTGGTATCATCATGAAACTAACCACTCTGGATTTTAGTGATCATTTTCCATGATTTCACAATTTTCTGAATTCTATCTTTACTGAAGCCTTTATCATAAGCAAATTCGAAATCCTTCAACTCATGCGTAGCAGGGATGAATTGTCGGACCCAAATATGGCGTACTACCAATAAAGGAGCATAGGCTATACATCCCCAAGGACCCAAAAGAGGTAAACTTTGAAATTTACAACATTTTTAGATCATTGGCCTAGTTGACGTCCAAGGGGCTCTCCATATTACATCTTCTACCTTTAGTTCGGAGAAAAAGGCTTCCCAAGCGCTCCGTTCAGGGGAGGATGAACTCCAACCTGATTGTACGAACTCTTAAATGGGATTTTGCACCTTATTCCAGGAACTTGAAAATTTGATCTGGACATTTGAATTCTGGTGGACACTTCACATGACTAAGGACCCAAATGTACAATAATGGTGCACACACTATAAATCTTCTTATTCCGTTTGTTCTGCAATAATATAATGAGCGAAAAGTTTCTGCCAATACAGGAATAATGGGATCAACTCCTATTTCTATCTTAGCAAACAACTTGACCACTCGTTCCTCAACATATCCGCACACTTTAGGAAACAAAACAACATTAAAGATACAAACCGCCAGTAAAGTTAATTCCTTGTCTTCGTTTGCAAATTTTTGTTGAAGAGTAAGGATGTAGTCTAGGGGTAGGCATGTGTTCTCTCCCTTTATCTTTACTTGTTTCTCAATGTCGCTTGTACGAATCTTGCCCAGGAGAGTAGATAATGCTCTTTTCATTGTAAGCTCTTTATCGTAGGAATAAGCCTCAACCTCTGTTTGTGCAGGCATATGCAGATGGGATTTATATTCCTCTATTATACGAGTCATGTCGATTGAGCCAAATGTGAAACATCTGTAGGTTGGATCCCAATGTCGAACCAAAGCTTTTATTACAGAATAATTAACTTGTACATACATGAGCTGAGCTAGATGGCCATATTTGCTTGTAAATTTAACCTTTCTATCTACAGTTAATTTTTCCTAAGCCTGTTTCACTGTTTCTAATTGACTTTCTGGAAAACTGACATCCTTAAATTGAGAAATAACATTTTCTACTAAAGAATCTATGTGGATTTTTTGTACATTTTCTGACCATTGAAGTATTGTTGCTTGATCTTCTATACCCATTTCTTGTATTGGAAGGGGTGATTTTATTTTACTCATACTTTAGTTTCTGCCAATGTAAATAATCGAAAATTCTGTTAATGTAATTTGCACAATTTTCTTAACTACATTAAAATAGATTTTAAAGGACATTTTCAATGAACGAAAATTGAAAATTGATATAAGATACAAGGGAAAGAAGAAAAATAAATAAATAAATAAACTTTGGCAATAAAGCATGTAATAAGTCAAATCCTAGAACTATATGAGTGGAGTTTAACTCTAAGGCATCCTAGAAAAGGTCCCCAAGCCGACCCACCGGTTTAACGATGTAGTTGGCTTGAGTGGAGAATTTCATGCGCCTGCACGGGAATCAAAATTCCATGAAGGTCACACTACTCAGTCTCCGAGTCTAGTCCTAAGGTAGAGCCCGAGTAGGAGGCTAGTGAAAGTGTGTGAAATGCATGATTAATAAGATGACATGCAAATGAATGACATAACTAAGATAAAGTACAATTACAACATAAAAAGATGGTAATAATAATATGACATGCAAATGAATGACAAAATTAAGATAAAGTACAATTACAACATAACAAGATGGTAATAGACAAGTGAATAACAATATGCCAAACAAATCATATTATAAAGTAAGGAAAACAAAATAATAACGAAGGGACCTAAAGAAAAATTCAATTTAAAGGACAATAAAGATATTCATGGCTTGACCCTAAAAAATCCTCAGTGGAGTCGCCAAGTTGTCGCAACGTCATCGCGACGCGGAGCAGCCGACATCCTCTTTTGGGTTTTTTTAAAAAGAAAATTGGAGTCTCCACCAATCATTGAAGGTGTGATTGGTCACATTTAAAATAAAATAAAAACCAGTCTTAGAAAACCAGAAATTGAGTGTAGGGAAGGTATTAGCACCCTACAACACCCGTTAAAAAAACGATTACCACAGTATCTTAAATTGTCCAATTAAATGAATAAAAACAGTCCTTCATTCTTATTTTTCTTAAAAAATGATAAATATGAAAATAAAAACCCAAAATGCAATAATAAACACAAGATGTCTCATTCGTTTTTACCTTAACTTTAGCAATAAAGTAAGAATTAAATATTATGAGTTGGATATCCAATTTAATATAAATCATGCCTAATTTCCCTTTTAATTAAAGGAAACATGGGCGATACATGATTATGTTTATTAAAAATAATTTTTTTAAAAAAAATTAAAAAAACAAATAGATGTAAAAGAAGAAAATTATTCAATGAGTAAATTCTTTTTAAAGGGAAAATGAGAATTTTCATACGCACAGTTGAACTCCACGAAGACACGTTCCCATAATCCCTTTCAAAAGAAAATTAATTTCAAAACAATTATAATAACAATAATTGAAATTGACCAAGAAGAATTAAAGATTGGATTAAAGCAAATTGGAGAATGAAAGGAAAAAAAAAACAAATAAATTAGAAAGTTTTTTAAAAAATGAAGTTGGCAACGTGCAAAAGTGAACTAAATGAGAGAGAAATTAATAATGATAATAATAATAATAATAATAATAATAACAAAAAAAAACCAAAAAAACCCCACCTTTTTTACTTTTCTCTTTCTTCTTTTTTCCTTCTTTCTTACCCAATGTTTTTCTCTCTCCCGTGTACTCCTTCCTCCCCCTCTATTTTCCTCTTTTCCTCTTTTCCTCTTTTCCTCTTCCACTTTCTTTTCTCTTTTTTTCTATCACTCTCTAAGCTAAGCTCACTTCCTAAAAAAACTCTCTCAACTAAGCTTATGCTCAAATATTCTTCTTCTCCTTTCTCCCTCAAAATAAATTATTCTAAAAACTCTCTAAACTAAGCTCTTGCTCAAATGCCTTGTCCTCCTTCTTCTTCCTCACCCTCTCCATTTATACTAAAAAGCCTACCTATTTTGGGAGGAGTGGTGGGTGAAGTATTTGTGGATGGCCATGCACATTAATGTCATTAGAATAGGATTGGGAGAAAGAATAGGGAAAGAAGGGGAGTGGGGTGGAGAAAAAAAGGAAAAATAAAAGAAAAAGAAAACAATAATAATAAAAATAAAAATAAAAAACAATAAATGAATAACCAAAAATAAAATTACAACTAAACTTTAGAATTAAAAATAAAATGAAATTAAAACTTTTTATGTTATGGTTTCATTTTAAAATTAACATTACATATTAGAGGTACTCGAACATTATTAAAACGTTGACGGACCAAGTACGGTGTCTACACCTGGAATGTGGGGCATCACAACCGCGTCAGCAGAAATGTCCTATGCCGACGCGATGGTCAACGCGTCGACAGAGAATGCCGATAATTGCTCCCCATCCTACGCGTTGGCAGATACAGTCTCTGCCGACGCATGAAAAATACGCGTCGGCAGAGGCTCTGCCGACACGTTTTGTCCAACTATTCTCCTAACGTCTAAATACGCATCGGGAGAGCCTTTGCCGACACGTATTTCGATCTTTCCCGACGCATATGAGCGTCGGGAAAGACCTTAATTGTTGTAGTGATTGTGCTTTTCTCCGACCTTCAAAATTTTTCATATATTTTTTAGTTTTTTTTAGACAAGATGATAGGAAGAAAATGATATTTTTATTTAATTAGTACTCATTTAATGGTTGGATTAAACATAACTTTAATTGAATTATTAATTATTAATTGATTACAAAATTAAGATTTTGGAAAATATAAATGCTTACCTAGGTAATTTAAAAGACTTGTCGTTATCTTCAATCTTTAAAAAATGTTTAAGCGGGTGATATTTTTTATATTGATTTATATCCATGATATTGGCTATAAACCATTTTTATTAGAATGGTTCAATTTGGTCACATACATATCAATTTTTGCAATAATTATAAATTCATGTGTGTATTTATTCATTTTTATATTTTTTTGGTACATTATCAAGTCATATTTCAAATTTTCTAATTAACTACTTATACTTTATAACACGTGCAACACACGTAGTTTCAAACTAGTATATATAAATGGCGCTTAAGGGGAAAAACTTTTGATTTCCTTTTTAGCCCTCTTTTTAATCTTCAAATTTCTCATTTGTTCTTCCTATTTAATTATTTTATATTTAATCATTTAAACAATATTTAAAAGAATTTAAATGTGCAATAAAGAAAAAAAAAACTTTTAAAATTTGATAT
Organism: Luffa acutangula; assembly: GCA_036850905.1. Taxonomy (NCBI): domain Eukaryota; kingdom Viridiplantae; phylum Streptophyta; class Magnoliopsida; order Cucurbitales; family Cucurbitaceae; genus Luffa; species Luffa acutangula. The sequence continues at coordinate 47,485,350 of CM072099.1, read as the reverse complement.
GGTATAAGGTATGATTTTATATCCATGATATTGGTTATAAACCATTTTTATTAGAATGGTTCAATTTGGTCGCATGCATCTAAATATGATCAATTTTTGCAATAATTATAAATTCATGTGTGTATTTATTCATTTTTATATGTTTTTGGTAAATTATCATGTCATATTTCAATTTTTCTAATTAACTACTTATACTTTAAAAGTATTATAACAAAAGTATTATAACATGTGCAACACACGTAGTTTCAAACTATATATATATATATATATATATATATATATAAATGACGCTTAAGGGGAGAAACATTTGATTTCCTTTTTAGCCCCTTTTTAATCTTCAAATTCATCATTTGTCCTCCTTATTAATATCTTATTAATATCTGTAACTATTTGAGAATCGTGGTGCGATTATAATTTGATAGTTTCAATCAAATTTTAATTGTAATTAATGTTTTTTTTAAAGAAAAGAAAAACGATTTTCTAATTACTAAATAAAATTAAAAAAAAAAAAACCAAAAGAATTCTTCTTAGTACACAAAATATGTTGATTAGTTCACAACACATAAGTATTGTTTTTATATCAATAAATTTAAATCAATAGCTATTAAAAAATAGGGAAAAATACACTTTTGGTCCCTGAGGTTTGGGTTAAGTGACACTTTGGTCCCTGAGTTTTCAAACTCAACAAAAATATCCTTGAGGTTTGAGATAAGGAGCACTTTGGTCCATGCCGTCCAATTTTTCGTTAAATGCTAAAAGATTGCTGACGTGGCCAAATTTTTTTAATTAATTTTTTTAAATTTTAAAATAAAAAAAATAAAAAAACAATAAAAATATTATTATTTTAATTATTTTTAAAACTTAACCCTCCACCTTCTTCTTCATCTTCTTCCCTCAACCCCTCCATCTTCTTCACATCTCCGGCGGCCGGCCACCGCTCGCCGTCGGTGACTATAATTTTTTTTTCTTTTCTTCTCCTTTCTTCTTCTCTTTTACCCCAATTTTCTTTTTTTTTAAAAAAAAAAAAAGAAAAGAAGAAAAATGGGGTAAAAGGGAAGAAGAAAGGAGAAGAAAAGAAAAATAAAAAAAATTACAGTCGTTGGCGGTCCGCGACAGGCGGCGGCGAGCGGTGGCCGACCGTCGGAGATGTGAAGAAGAAGATGGAGGAGTTGAGGGAAGAAGATGATGAAGAGGGTGGAGGGTTAAGTTTTAAAAATAACTAAAATAATAATATTTTTATTGTTTTTATTTTAAAATTAAAAAAAATAATTTTTTATTTTGAAATTTAAAAAAAAATAATTTTTTAATTAAAAAAATTTGGCCACGTCAGCAATTGTTAGCATTTAACCGAAAATTGGACGGCAGTGACCAAAGTGCTCATTATCTCAAACCTGGGGTATTTTTGTTGAGTTTGAAAACTGAGGGACCAAAGTATCACTTAACCCAAACTTCAAAGACTAAGAGTGTATTTTTTCCCTAAAAAAATATAATAATATGATATTTGAGAATCACTATCTAATTAAATGGACAAAATTCAAATTCAAATTATGCTCATTGTATTCAAACTAAATTAGTGGTAAGTGAGTTGATTTAGACAAACTAGCAAATTATAATTTTAGAGACAATGAAATTAAATTAAGAAAATAAACAAATTTTAAAAATAAAGGAAAAGAAAGACATACTCGAAACACACATGAATAATTGGGGAAGATAACTAACCTTAAACTTAGAAACTACAAGGTATTTCAAAAAAAAAAAAAAAAAAACTTAGAAACTACCAGGAAAAAAAAGTGGGAAAAAGGAAATTAAAGAGCGTATTAAAAATTCCCAAAAACAATCTGAATATTGTTGATTATAATACATAATAACATATTCGAGAATGACATTTTCATTAAATTGAGACAAGTTAAAATTAAACAAAAACAACATGACAGTAGATATATGTAAGTATTTTCTTAAAATATATTTAAGAATCACTTACACCTCAAATGAACAATTGAAAGAGATAGGATGAGTAGTTTTAGATGTGAAACTCAATTGCAAAGATGGACAATTTACAGAGAAAATTTAGATTCAAATTCTATTTTGATATGATTTTTAATCATATCATATATTATTTTGAATTTTATTAAATTATGAATTTTGATTGACATATGAGATTTGAAAATAATAAGAATTTAACTGACGTAATTAACTAAAATTTAAAGGGTATTCTGGTAAAAAAAATGTTTTTAAAAAATTAGATATAGATTATAGAATTTTTTTTAAAAAAAGATATAGATTATAGAATAGAATTATAGATTACAGATTATAGATATATTTATATATAGAATAGATATAGATTTATTTATTTTTTTAAAAAAAAAAGAAGAAAGAAAATATAGATTTATTTATTGTTATTATTATATATATAGTAGAGATTTGCTATGAAAAAAAAGCGGGAAAGATAAGCGCGCACAAAATTTCGTTTCCCTCCCTCACCAAACGACACACACCAGATTTTTCTCTCTTCTCTTATGTAGCCATTCTTTAATTAGGTCACTTGCCGCATTTGATCCCCTCCCCTCCATTTTTCTTCTGCAATTTCTTCATCTTTTCCGTGAATCCTCGCCACTAGCCGCAAGATCTCCCTCTCCGATTGACTCCGGCGTAGTGTAGCGGCTTCCAGCGAGCAAACACGAGTAGATTCGTTGTTGGACTCGGTGGTTTCGGCGTGTTTTCGCGAGTAAGATCCTTTTCTCTCCTTCACGTGTACTCTTCGCCGGCCAGACCTCCGTCTCCGACGTGTAGCTCCGGCAACACTGGGCAGTAACGGCATTTTTGGTTCAGTAGCAGACGACGTTGTGCGTGGGCGGTACAGCAGCAATCTCTCTTTCGTTATCTCTCTCACTCTCGACCTCTCTCTGGGTTAATTCGGATTACTAGTTTTTTTTTTTTGTTTTTTGAATTTTTGATGTTACTATTAAATTGGTTGCTAGTAATTCTCTTTCATTTGGTTGGATCCTTATTGATGAGATAGGTTGTTATTTGTTTTCTTTTGTTAAGGATATGAGTTGTTCTTTTCCTCGTTAGTTTAGTCGTTTTATTGACTTTGGTAAGTCGGTGAGTTGAGACTTAGAAGTTATAATGGAAAATTTTAGTTTACTTTCTTTTCTTGAGTAACCAGTAGAACTTATTGCTTGACTGAAATTAGATCAAATGATAAGTCCTAGTAATGTTTCTAATGTTTAGTTGTAAATTTGGGATCGTTACACTTAAACTCTTCCCATTTCTTTATTGCAGACCATTCCCCCCTTCCCCATCACCTACAGAGCACCATCATTTTCTGCAATTTTCTCCCACATGGATCTCTCCAACATTGCCCGCAAGCTCGATCTTTCCGACTCCGAAACCCTCATCCGAAAAGCTGGGGAGTTTCGTCGCCTCTCCGATCTCCATTTCAATTCTTCCGTTATTGGAGTTGTAAGTATCTGTCTAGTGTCTACATCTCTTTCAATCAGTACGTGATCGGTTCTTCTCAATTTTGCATTTCATTTGAGCCATCGTTCTTGGTTTTTGTTTTCAGGGGGAGGTTTGCAAGGCCATAATCTGTTTGGAAATCGCCGCTACAAGGTGGAGGTTTTCGATGCGTGATTGAAATTTGTTTCGTCGTTTGTTTCTTATTTGTAATTTTGCGGGTATTTGAATTTTGATGAGAATGGGGGATGTTATTGTAGATTAGGGATGTTATTTGATAGATCATGTGCAATCAAATTAAGCGGGATGTCGGAGAAGGCTTACACCAGATCTTTCAATTTGTTGCAGAATGGTCTTGGTTTCAAGTGCGTCTTTGGTGTCCTACATTTCTCTTTTTGTGACTCTTTATTACAATTGGTTACCTATAACGAATTTGGTTTTCTTTTGTTGCAGAAGTAGGCTTGATATTAGAGAACTGGCAGTGCAGTTTGGGTGTGTTAGGCTGGTTGCTTCAGTCCAAAAGGGATTATCTTTGTAAGATCCCTTTAATCAAAACTTTTCAGTTTTCTTTACATTTCTTCTCATATCTTATTTTTCATCAGAATTGTGAAGTATACATAAAACAGTATCTTGTTCATCTAATTGTTGACGAATAAAAAATGAATTTCTGTAGCCTTATATCTTTGGTTGTTTAGCCTTCTATCAATGATTCTGATTTGTAATTTTGGTTCATATCATGACATCTATTTTTATTTGTTTTAGATACAAGGATCGGTTTGTTGCATCACTGCCAGCTTCTCGACGGGCGAGTGCTGACTTCTCCCGATCAGTATTTACAGCTGTAGCCTTCTACTTGTGTGCGAAAAAGCACAAGGTACCTCGTTATTACTATCCATCTTTTCAGTTTAGTAGCATGGATGTATGCCTGCCCGGTTATTCTTACTAGAAATACATTTTCATATGACAGCTCAAAGTTGACAAAGTTAAGCTCATTGAACTCAGTGGTACATCTGAATCTGAATTCTCATGTGTAAGGAGCTTTTCTCTCTGTTGATTTGTTATTTTTTCTATAGGAATTGAGCCATTATTAACATATTATCGCCATAGCAGATCGCTACTTCTATGAAGGACTTGTGCTTTGATGTCTTTGGGATTTCTAGTGAAAAGAAAGATCCTAGAGATGTCAAAGGGAATAGAGGTATGTGTCTCCCATGCTTCATTTTTCTCATTCTCTCATTTTGTTGGTGTAGCTTATGATTTTTTCCCCTCCCCCATGATTGGATTGCAACAGACCTGCTAGACGCATTGCCAGAGAAAAGGAAACTTGAGGATGGCGGTTATTTATCTGATGATGGCGAAGAGGTATCAAGTAGCTGCATCCCGAGTACTTGAATTTCATGAAAGAATTCTAATTGTTCATGTTCCCATATTTCATGTTGAGGATCACATGCTTTGCATTTTTGTCGAAATTGGAGAAAAGTCTAGAAGAGTTGTTTTTCAATATCCTGTTTCAAGTTTTGAAATGTGTCTCAATGTCTTGATGTAACCTTTGTTTCCTTATCTTGTTCCATTCATGCTTAAATGGCCTTACATTTGGTATTGACTATTAATGAATGTTGTGTCCCATTTATAGTTTCCAAGATCAAAACGACACAAGCCAATGGCTAAACAAGCCTATAATCAGTGGAAATCCTCTGTCATTGCTTCCAATAACCTGACAAGGACAAAAGGTCTTTTGTTCATTTTCTATGGCACAAACTTCTTTTGATGTTAACTAGAGTAGTTGTTTCACATGACATCTAACTATTATTGTACTATTTTCTCAGTTCTTGGCAAGCGAACCAGGCAAACTTCCCTTCACGTTTTCAAGGAAAATAAAGAAACAAATGATAAATAGGAAACGAGTGAATATTTGTGGTGCTATTGTGATTCAGATGAAGATTTTCATAGAAGGGAGAGAAGTGGATGGTTGAACCCCTCTGTTTCTTTCTATCAAATGTATTTGCTTGATTTTGATAATTAGCGATCTGCTCAGTTAAGCGTTTGTTGCTTGCATCTGGAGGGGTAAAGGGTAAAATCACTCCCCCGGCTTCTCCTTTATTCTTACAAATAGTTGTGCCACAGGAAGGCTAGAATTTTTGCCATGTACACATTAGTGTCCCATCATTGTACAGACGAGTCTCAAAGTTTATAAATCATTAGGGATTTTAATTCAACTCGTGTAAATCTGTGTAATTTTTTTAATGGGAAATTTTAGTCATTGTTTCCTTCCAATTCTCTAATTGTGGATTTTCCATTCGATATTGAACATGAATATTGTGTAGGAAATTGTTTATCCATGTATGGATGATGTAGATTTTTTGAGGTATCATGTGATGCAACAACACGATAATCGTGGTCAAAATGTAGACATTTTTCCAATAAGAATTGGTACAAATTACACATTGAGACGCCTCTCAAAGGAGATGAAGTATGGCTCTAGATGCATTCGTGCTTGGTTTGATGAGACAAAATTTGAAGGGAGCATATAGAAAAATAGATAGTATGTGATGAGTCAAAGTCGAGTTTATGAAACTAAATATGCGATTGATGATACAAAAGGAAGACAAAATAACTATACAAATTAATTGATAAAAACAAGAGAAATTTTGGTAGATAGACCGTTTTGGAGACATATTTTCACAAATGTCCAAAATTTTCGATATTTACAAGATTAGATTTTCGGATAGATTTTTGGACATTTATACCCTTGGTATTATCATTTATTCTCAAATAATATTAAAATCGACAATAATACATTCCATAAAAAGCCAACCGAATATGCTACATTTAAGGAAGGTTAATTTTCACCAAATCTCCTAAAATAAGGAATGTTCCCATAATCGTGGTTCCCTCCTTCATTCTCCGTCCGTTTTGGTTTTATTTCCGGCCTCTTCCCATTTATTTTCTTCTCTTTTCCGGCAGCCTTTCTCTTTATTTTCTTCTCTTTTTTGGCAGCCTTTCTCTTTATTTTTTCTTTTTTCTGGCAGCCATTGTCGTCGGTTTCGGACTACAGTTATTAGTAAATTTGCTTTTTCGGACTACATACAGAAGTTTCCTTGCTGTATTTAGGTTTTTTCTGTAGTTTTACAGTGTTTTCGGACTGCATCGAGTGAGCCTCTACGTTTCGTTTTCCAGTCGTTTGAAGATGGATACGTTTTCAGTTTTTATATTTTATATATGCGAACGGATATATCGTCTTAGTCTATGTAAGTTTCGCATACAGTACACATTATAAACACGTTTTTATATGGATACGTTTAAGTTTTTATATTTTATATATTAAGAGGGATATATCGTTTTAGTCCATGTAAGTTTCGTATATATTTCGTACAGATTATAAACATGTTCTTTTATAGCTACGTTTTCAAATTTAATTTTCGGTTGATCCATTTTTTTCTCTTTTTTTTTTTCCTTCTCTATCGATTTATTCCTTCACGTTTTTTTCTTCGTGGCAGCAGTTCTCTATTTTCTTCATTAACCGAACAAAAGCTAATCGATTTTTTTCTTCCCGTTTTTTTCTTCCCAACAGCAGTATATATGACATATTCGCTGGAATATCTAAAAAATGTGTATATATTTCGATTAATTATTCATTTTACTGACATAACTATTTCGGTTATATATATATATATATATATATATATATATATATATATTCCCAGTAATATACCCTTTATAATCTATGCATATATTGCATTGATTATTATATATTCTGGTTAATATTTAATATATAATAGTTTAGTATATATGTCTCATAGTCTACGTACCTTTTTTTTAGATTTTTGCATTTTACAGAAAAACATTTATATTCATATATAACTTCATATATACCAGCTTATATATACTATGTACATAAGTTTTCTTTTTTTTACTCATTATTGTAGCCACGTATACCGAGTTTTTTTCTTGTCTCATTACTATAGTATTAAATATACACTTGTGTATTTAGTTATTTGCCAATATATATTATATATATACATGTATGTATATTAAATATATCAATGCATTTAGGAGAAATATAGATATTGGGAAAAAAAAAACTTGTATATAATTATAAAAAAACCTTATTTTTTAAATAATATATACATATGTATATATTAAATATACCACGACGGTGATGAAATTCAACGATACCCACGATAAAACAGATGTATGGGTGCTGCTTATTCGAGTTTGCAATGGCGATGGTTGGACGACGGTGGCGCTTCCGGTGGTGGTTGGTCGTCGACGACAAGAAAAGGATCAAAGATGAAGAGGGAAAGAGAGGTCAAGAGACCATGAGGGAGAAAGATCATGAGGGAGGAATGAAGGGAGGAAGAATGTGTGAATTGGGAAAAACAGTGAGTGGTTTTAGGGATTTTTTTTTAAAAAAAAATTGGGAGTGATTTTAGGGATATTTCAAAATTGGAAAGTAATTAAAAAATCTCTTTCCTTTTCCGTTCACTATCTCTCACCCACGGTTTGTGTTTCCTTTTTTGGTTTTATTTTATTTATTTTATTTTTTTAAAATAGTTAGTAGTGGATATGAGGGTTGAATCGTAAAAGTGCCATGATTTTTATGAAAAAAAGTTGGACCATTAGACCTTTTCTGTAAAAAATGGAAAACTTAGACATTTATGAAATATAGGGTCCAAATTTGGGCTATCTATGTACTTTTCCCTAAAAAAATTATTTTTTAATTTTTTAAAATAAAAAAAAAAAATAAAAAAAAAATATTATTATTTTATCTTTTCTTTTTTAATTCTTTATCCCCTCTCTCTCTTATTCATCATCTTTCCCAATCTTCTTCTCCAACTCCGGTGGCTGGCGGCCACCGCCATTTGCCGGTCGGCCGTCGGCCAGAATTTTTTTTTAATCTTTCTTTCTTTCTCTCCCTCCTTCTCTCTTCTCTTCCCTTTCTTTTCCTTTTCTTTTTTTTTTTTAAATAAAGAAGAGAGAAGGAGAGAGAGAAAGCTTCATGAAATATAGGCAAAAGTCCATCATCGATACTCCAAGTTTAGACACTGAAAAATTTTCAATTCCAATGTTTCAAGATAGCTCGTGGATTTTGATTTCTATCCCTTAGAGAGTTAAGAGAGAATAATGGAAAGTTTCGTTCAAAACAGCTTCATAGGGAATTTACCAGTCTAAAACGCAAGAAAAATCAATTCACTAACCAAAGCATTCAACAAAAATCGCAGATAATAACCCATTTCCCTAAAAACCACGATAGGTTTCGCCTACTCAACAATCAATGCGACCAAATACAGAGATAGCAGTGGAAATGAGGTAGAAACCTAAAGGTTATGGAGCTTGATGAAGGACCAGATCTGTTTGACGGCGTCGGTGCGAGAAGCCTCCAATACTCCCAAGAAGTTGCTCAACGCCAGAGAAACCTGGGCGACCTTCAAAATCCCCGTCGGTCGAGTCATTTCCCTTTTGATTTTCGGCTTGGGCACGGCTGCAACAGCAGTATCGAAGCTCGGTGGGGCCTTCTCCTTCGATTTCAAGGTCGTCTTCAATTTGGCTGTCGCTGTGCCTGTAGCGGCAGGAACGACTGCTGAGGATTTCGACGGAGCTTCGATCCTCTTTATTTAAAAAAAAAAGAGCTCTGATCCTCGACAGAGCTGCTGAGGATTTCGACGATGCCTGCAGCAGCAGTATTGGAGCTCTCTTCTTTATTTAAAAAAAAAAAGAAAATGAGAAGAAAGGGAAGAGAAGGAAGAAGGAGAGAGAGAATGAAAGAAAGATTAAAAAAAAAAATTCTGGCCAGCGAACGGCGGTGGCCGCCGGCCACCGGAGTTGGAGAAGAAGATTGGGGAAGATGATGAATAAGAGAGAGAGGGAGATATAGAATTAAAAAAGAAAAGATAAAATAATAATATTTTTTTTTATTTTTGTTATTTTTTATTTAAAAATAATTAAAAAATAATGTTTTTATTAAAATAATAGTGCCACGTTAGCAACTGTTAAGATTTAACAGAAAAATAGACGACAGTGACCAAATTGCTACTTATCTCAAACCTCAGGGGTATTTTTGTTGAGTTTGAAAACTCAGGGACTAAACTGTAACTTAACCCAAACCTCAGGGACCAAAAGTGTATTTTTCCCATTAATGTATGAATTAATCAAATATCACGTATTTAATTAAATTCACAATTCTCTCATAAATTAATTTTGAATCATATCCAAAATTAATTATAAAGTTTAATTCTCTAATTAAACTTTATACTATAACGTATCTCCATACATTATATTAATTCCCTTAATATTCAAGACTAAATAATCTCAGTACCCGTTACGAGCTAGCAGATGGACCTAATGGACCTACAAATCAGAATCTCCAATGATACGAGATTAACTGGCTTAACTCATTAACCAAGTTAATCAACATTCGTTAACTGTGGGTCATTCCACTAAAGACCCACAACTGCACTCTTCTCACTATAGAATATTTATGTGTCCACGGATATTGACCAATAACTGTAAGTCAATCCTTCACGAGTGTTCATAACACTAGCTCGGTCAAATTACCGTTTTACCCCTGGATTACCTCTGGATCCTTAAGTCGTACCACTGATTCCTCTAATGAACAATCTCTTTATGATCCAATCAATAAACAACAGTTCCTCTCGAGCTAGGAGAGGATGGGCTCCCTTGTTCAAGATCCGGAATCAGCCCTTAAGGGAACACACATCTGCTTACCCCAATAGGGGAAGGAGTAAATTTCATCTGAAATAGTAGGCTTATTGAGTCGGCAAACTGGCCACTCTCACCCATACAAATCTAAGGACAATCCCTCCTGAAATGGGTTCATAACATACTCAGGATTTAAATTGAGTTACCTAGGTCATCCTATTGAAATAGAAACCTAAACTAGTTAACGGTGTTACATCTAGTGGTTACTATTTTGTGGTCTGGTCTTATGCAAACTCATTGCATAGGATACCTCCGCTCACATGTCTCCTACATGGACGCTTTGGATCATTGCATCTATATCGAATACAAAGTGGGTTGTATTTCATAGTGTCATCAGGATAAGGTACCTAGTCTTATCCCTATACTATAGACCATTTAGGTTGTTACTTGAGCACTGATCCACGTATGTCGCCACATACTAGTCCAAGTTTCATCTAAACAACCTAGGATCTTAGTTTGGGTCAAATTTTTCAATTTCAGTAACAATAACTCTTTATTGTAAAAATCTCAATAACAACGTATTGATACAAGTGAACAATTTGTCACCATTCACTATCTACGAGTTTTAGGGCATAAAACCCAACAACCAATACTTGACTTGGGTTTGTAAAGATGAGACTACTACCCACCACCCATGATTCCATAGTTTTTAGTGACCGAGTGCTTTTAGTATTTGCAATCTTACATTCTTTGAGCATAGACATAGGCAAAATTATTTCAAGTGAGATCCATAGCTGCTGGCGAAAGAAGGTAGGGAAATTGTTTTTTCCGAATACAATCACGATGCTAAGCAAATGAGCAGGGGTTCCGAAGAGTGCGAATGACATCAAACTGATTGACAAGGGAATAATTGACACAACAAACCTGGCCCAACTTCAGAGAGGAGAAGCGCGCCAAGGTGGTTTGCTATGTGGTGTCCACCGAGTGAAAGACAACTTGAAATGGTGCTCAATAGATTGGGGCTCACTGAAAGACGACTCCAAACATACTGGAGCTATGCAAAATGGAGGGACGCCACGTCAAGGAAAGCAATGCAAGAAAATTTTTCCAAACCTTACCAAGTTCCCCCCTGTGTTCCCAGATGACTTGATGAACCCCTAGATTCCACCACCACCAATAGTAAGGGAGGAAGAAGAAGAACAAGAGCTCGCGAACGAAGACTAGTGAAAAAGGGAAGGCTCTGAGCGAGCAAATATTTTTGTTTGATCATTTTTTAATGCTCATCTGTGAAGGTGTTCATATAACACATGCGGAAGCAATTGAAGATCGGAAGCACTTAAGACATTCAATTTTGCTCCTAAAGCATGCATGTTCTATAAAAGACAGAATATAGAGTTGAGAGAACACCAACCTTTGTAGCTCACTTATGTGGAACTCCTTGTGGTGTTTGCCTCTCCTATGCTCCTTGGACAACCTCTAGAGTCTTCCCTACTATTCTCTTGGACCTAGAAAGACTTGTGGGAGTCTATAGAAGAAAGATAGAAGGGAATGCTTGATGGTACAAGCTTTTGGAAGGAGATGAAATGAGAGAGAATTTGAGGGAGAAAATTTGCAGCATAACACTAAATGAAAGCTTTTTTTCTTGAATCTAATTCAAGCCCCTTTTATAGACCTCTCCCATGCAAAGACAAGCTTCATGACACTTAGCCACATGGTCAAGATGCAACTCAAAGTGGATTCTAGGTGTCTACTTTACAACACATGCATCTAATGCATGTTTGTGTTGTTTTCCACTATGTATCATTATGCAAGAGTGGAAAAACCACTAAATCCACTATGAATTGAATCCTAATTGTGAATTTTCAGCTTTCAATTCATTTCAAATTCAATTCAAAATTGAAATTGATTTCTTGGCAATTAATTGGGACATTTCCAAGTAATTTTGATATGATTGATCCAATCAATCTTTATCACCTAATGCCATGAATTATATATGATTCCTAATACATATATATGGTATTTAAAACACTTTTAAATACCTCATCTCTCAATTCCTAATTTAATTCATAATTAAATCATTGTGTCGAACACGTTTTACAATAAAACCCTATTTCCCGTTTTTGAACGATTCAAAGTTTCCTATCAAAATATTCTAGGCTTTAATCCGATATGAGCTAGTAGGGGGACCTAATGGACCTATAGATCATGGGCTCCAACGATTCGAAGCTAGCCGACTAATCTCATTATCTAAACTAGCAAACATTCGTTAACTACCGGGACACTCCACTATAGCCCGATAGTTGCACTCCCCTCACTATAGATATATTTCTGTCCACTTGATTTAACCATGTTTAGTAAGTCGTTCCTTCACAGGTTGTTCGTAGCTATAGCTAGGTCAAATAACCGTTTCACCCCTATAGTACTTCTTGTTCCTTAAGTTCCACTAATCCTCTAATGAACAATCGGTTTGTGGTCCAACCATCAAAACTAAGTCCCTCTCGATTCAACAAGAGGGTGGGGCCCCTTGTTCAAGTCCCGGAGTTAGTACTTAAGAGAACAACCTCTCTGCTATCCCTGAAAAGGGTAGGAGTGAATTCCGTCTTGCGAAACTATGTCCCCAGCTATCTATTCGATCTTATCCCCAAAATGGTAGACTTGTTGAGTCGGCGATGCTGGCCACTCTCACCCATGCAGATCAAAGGATAATCTCGTATAAACAGGAGTTCATAGCTCGCTCAGGATTAAGAACGAGTTACCTAGGTCATCTATGTGAAATAGTCAGTTTCTACGGTAAACGGCGTTATGAAGAGAAAGTGACTTATTTCGTGGTCCTGTCTTATGCAAACTCATTGCATAGGACGCCCCCACTCGCATGTCACCACATGAACGATTTAGGATCTCATCGTTTGTACTTAATACAAAGTGGGCCGCGTCCATAGTGTCTCCAGGATAAGGCACCCAACCGTATCCTTATACTATAGACTATTTTGACTATAAACTTGAACTTGATCCTACGATATGTCCCTACATATAGTTCGAGTATTCATGTTATAGCCAAGGATTTTAGTTTATTGGATTTAGGTTAATCATTCACAATTTATATATTCAATAACATCTTTTACTGAATAACCTCAATAACGTCTTTATTGGAAATAGAATATGTTTAATGATTTACAAACTACGAGTTTATAGGACATTAAACCCAACAAACTCCCACTTGGACTAGAAACTCTAGTGGGGTACATGAAGTTAGGTGTGAGAGAAGTATAAAAACAATAAACTAGGGCATCATACATACCCTTATATTTCTCCCACTTGCCCTAGTCTAACAAAGCTCGTAATCCTAGATTAACTAGGTGACCCTCAAAAACTTTAGCCGTGAGGGGTTTTGTAAACGGGTCAGCCATGTTGTGCTCCGAAGCAATCTGCGTGACGATCACATCTCCTCGTTGCACGATCTCCCTGATGAGATGGTATTTGCGCTCAATATGTTTTCCTTGCTTGTGACTTCGAGGTTCCTTAGAGTTTGCAACTGCACCACTGTTATCACATGCGGAAACAATTGAAGATCGAAAGAACTTAAGACGTTCAATTTTACTCCTAAAGCATGCATGTTCTAGAAAAGACAGAATAGAGAGTTTAGAAAACACCAACCTTTGTAGCTCACTTATGTTGAACTCCTTGTGGTGTTTGCCTCTCCTATGCTCCTTGGACAACCTCTAGAGTCTTCCCTACTATACTCCGGGCCAAGAACGACTTGTGGGAGTCTATATAAGATAGGGAATGGGAAGGGAATGCTTGAAGCATCAAGCAATGGAGAAGAATGAGAGATGAGAGAACTTTGAGTCCAAATTCCAGCAGCATAACATTAAGGAAATGTCTCTCTTGTGTTTGAATATGATTCAAACTCCTTTTCAAGACATTCTCCATGCAAAGCCAAGCCTCAAGACACAAGACACATGGTGTATTTGTAAGCTCAAGTGGATTCTAGGTGTACATTACACAAGACATGCAACAATGCATGAGTGAGTTGTCTTTCCACTTTGAATGATCATGCATTAAGTGGATTTCCAACTAAATCCACTAAATTCAAATTGAAATCAAATTTCAAGCTTGCAAATTACCCCCAATTTCAATTCTAAATTGAAATTGATTGCTTGGTAATTAATTTGAAAATTTTCAAATTAATTTTGATATGATTAATCTAATTAATCTTTGTTATCTTGTGCAATTCCATATATATGATTCCTAATACATATATATAGTATTCAAAACACTTTTAAATACTTCATCTCTCATTTTCTAATTTAATTCATAATTAAATTATTGTGTCAAACACAATTTACGATAATACCCTTTTTCCCAATTTTGAACGATTCAAAGCTTCCTATCTTTTGTTCTAGGCTTAATTCCGATATGAGCTAGTAGGGGGACCTAATGGACCTATAGATCATGGGCTCCAACGATTCGAGGCTAACCGACTAATCTCATTGTCCAAGCTAGCCAACATTGTTAACTATCGAGACACTCCACTATAGCCCGATAGTTGCACTCCCCTCACTATAGATATATTTCCGTCCACTTGATTTAACCATGATTAGTAAGTCGATCCTTCACAGGTTGTTCGTAGCTATAGCTAGGTCAATAAGCCGTTTTACCCCTATAGTACTTCTAGTTCCTTAAGTCCCACTGATCCTCTAATGAACAATTGGTTTATGGTCCAACCAATAAACCGAGTCCCTCTCGGGCCAATGAGAGGGCGGGATCCCTTTGTTCAAGCCCCGAAGTCAGCACTTAAGGGAACAACCTCTCTACTATCCCTTATTTGGCTAGGAGTGAATTCCTTCTTGCACGACTATGTCCCCAGCTATCTACCCGTTCCTATCCCTGAAATGGGAGGCTTATTGAGTCGGCGATACTGAGCCACTCTCACCTATGCAAATCTAAGGATAAGCTCGAATAAACAGGAGTTCATAGTTAGCTCAGGATTAAGATCGAGTTACCTAGGTCATCACATGAAATAGTCAGTCTCGTCAGTAAACGTTGTTATAAAGCGAGAGCGACTTATTTCTCGGTCCTGGTCTTATGCAAACTCATTGCATAGGACACCCCCACTCGCATGTCTCTACATGGATGATTTAGGATCACATCATCTATACCATCTATAAAGTGGGCTGCGTCTCATAGTGTCTCCAGAATAAGGTACCCAACCCTATTCCTATACTATAGACCGTTTTGGCTATTACTCAAGCTTGATCCACTTTTATGTCTCTACATAAAGCTCAAGTGTTCATCCTATAGCCATGGATCTTAGTTTATTGGATTTGGGTTATTATATGTGCAATTTAATTTATTCAGTAATGACTTTTACTGAATCAATCTCGATAACACCTTTATCGAATAAGTATATAATTCGTTTAACATTCACTATCTACGAGTTTTAGGGCACCAATCCCAACAATCTCCCACTTGAACTAAAACTCTAGTTTAGTGGGATGTACTATAATCTATAACAGCAGTGGATGAATAAATACTTGTATTAATAACGGAGTAAAAATACAATAAACTAGGGCATCTAAATACCCAGTATACTAAGGTATCGATATACCGGTTACAATTCTCCCACTTGACCTAGATTATTTCTCGTACATATCTCGCAGACCTAGACCTTCTAGATGACTCTCGAACACTTTAGCCGTGAGAGCCTTCGTGAATGGATCAGCAATGTTGTGCTCCGTCGCTATCTTCGTGACGATCACGTCTCCTCGGTGCACAATCTCCCTAATGAGATGATATTTCCTTTCGATGTGCTTGCCTCTCTTATGGCTGCAAGGTTCCTTTGAGTTTGCAACTGCGCCGCTATTATCACAATACAAGGTGATAGGCAGATGCATATTTGGAACGACTTCCAAGTCAGTTAGGAACTTCCTGAGCCATACTGCCTCTTTTGCTGCTTCGCAAGCGGCTACATATTCGGCCTCCATGGTCGAGTCTGCAATGCATCCTTGCTTGATGCTGCGCCATACTATTGCTCCTCCATTTAGAGTGAATACTGACCCCGATGTAGATTTCCTCGAATCTTTATCAGTTTGAAAGTCAGAATCAGTGTATCTTGTAAGGATCAAATCCTTCGAACCATACACGAGCATATAGTCCCTCGTTCTCCTTAGATATTTGAGGATACTTTTAACGGTTGTCCAGTGATCAAATCCTGGATTGGATTGATATCTACTGACAATCCCTACTGCAAAACAAATGTCAGGCCTTGTACACAACATGGCATACATTAGGCTACCTACTGCAGAGGCATAGGGAAAACGTCTCATGTCTTCAACTTCTTGAGGTGTCTGAGGACACTGTTCCTTAGACAAGTTAATTCCGTGCCTGAAAGGTAATAGTCCTTTCGTGGAATTTTGCATTTTATATCTAACCAACAATTTGTTGATATAAGACGCTTGAGACAGGGCTAGCGTTTTGTTCTTTCGGTTTCGAACAATTTGGATTCCTAGAGCAAATTGTGCCTCACCCAAATCTTTCATTTGGAATTGAGTTGCTAGCCATAGTTTAATGTAAGTTAGATAACCTACATCATTCCCGATGAGTAGGATATCATCCACATACAGTACTAAGAAAGCTATAGAGCTGTTGATGATCCTTTTGTAAACACAAGGCTCATCAACGTTTTGTTCAAAGCCATAAGATTTGATCGCAGTATCAAATCTCATATTCCAGGATCTAGACGCTTGTTTTAATCCATAAATGGACCGTTTAAGCTTGCAAACTTTTTGCTCTTGATCCTGAGCTATGAACCCCTCTGGCTGAGACATGTAGATACTTTCTTCAAGATTACCGTTCAGAAAGGCAGTCTTGACATCCATTTGCCATATTTCATAATCGTAAAACGTGGCAATGGATAAAAGTATCCGGATCGACTTTAACATGGCAACAGGGGAGAAGGTTTCTTCATAGTCAATCCCCTCCCGCTGGGTAAAACCCTTTGCCACAAGTCGTGCCTTAAAGGTCTGTACCTTTCCAGCAGCGTCTCGTTTTCTCTTGTAGATCCATTTGCACCCTATGGGTCTAACCCCTTCAGGTTGATCTACAAGATCCCATACTGAATTAAAATGCATGGACTCGATCTCTAAGTCCATGGCTTTAATCCACTCGTTCTTGTCAACGTCATCCATTGCCTGTTTAAAGATTAATGGATCCTCGATCCCGTCATCAGGTATGACGACTGGAGTTTCAGTTAAACCCAAATAGCGATCAGGCTGTCTAACAACCCTCCCACTACGTCGAGGTCCTCTTATTTCTTGAGAAGGACGTGATTGACTCGAGGTGCCAGTATCATCAACAACTCTTGTTGATGTTTCTGTAGCTTCGTTAGATAGTTCACTTAAAACGACTTTACTACGTGGCTTGTGATCTCTGAGGTGGTCTTCTTCTAGGAATGTAGCATTTGTCGATACAAGTACTTTATTTTCCTCTGGATCGAAGAAGTATCCACCTCTCGTTTCTTTGGGATAGCCTATAAATAGGCAAAATCTAGAACGAGGCTCCAATTTCTTTGGGTTTGCTTCTAGCACGTATGCAGGACATCCCCAAATTCTGAAATGTCGTAAACTAGCTTTACGACCTTTCCAGAGCTCAAATGGTGTTTCAGAAACACTCTTTGAGGGAACTACGTTCAAGATATAAACTGCAGTCTCTACTGCATAACCCCAAAACGAGTTAGGAAACTGAGCATAACTCATCATCGAACGAACCATGTCCAACAAGGTTCTGTTTCTCCTTTCTGATACACCGTTTTGCTGAGGTGTACCAGGGGCTGAGAGTTGGGACGTAATTCCATGCTCTATCAAATAGTCTTGAAAACTTAAGTCCATATACTCTCCACCTCGATCGGATCGAAGTGTTTTTATCGTCTTACCTAATAGGTTCTCAACCTCGGCCTTATACTCCTTGAACTTTTCAAAAGCTTCGGACTTATGATGCATCAGGTAGAGATAGCCATACCTCGAATAATCATCAATGAAACTGATGAAATATTCGTACCCTCCTCGAGCTCTAATGTTCATTGGTCCACAGAGGTCCGAATGAATGAGCTCTAAGGGCTCTTTGGCACGATAACCTTTTCCGGTAAAAGGTCGTTTTGTCATCTTGCCCTCAAGACATGATTCACAAGGAGGCAACGAGTCGTCTTCTAACTTGTTTAGAAGTCCACTCTTGACCAATCTCCCAATCCTATTGAGGTTGATATGGCCTAACCTCAAGTGCCAGAGATAGGTATCTTGAGAAACTCTTCGCTTTTTAGGTTGAGTCTCAGCGGTTTTAATCATCTCGTGATTTAAAATAGCTTTAGACTCAATTGGTCTCAAAACATATAACTTATTCTTCAAGTTTGCAGAGCAAACATCAATACCTCTTTTAGTTATGAACGCTTCATTAACAGAAAAAGAAATTGAGTAACCTTGTTCTAATAAACAAGATAAAGAAATCAAATTTCTTTTAATCTTCGGAACTATGTACACATTATCTAATATCATGTAACGTTCCTTGGTGAAGAATAATTTTATGTCTCCCATTGCAATAGCCGAGATGACTTCTCCTGTTCCAACTTTAAGAGTCATCTCTCCAGCTATTAGCTGTTGCCAGGAACTCATTCCTTGAAATGAAGAACATACGTGATTAGTGGCACCTGAATCAAGTATCCAGGCAGAATCGTCGTTTTCCACTAAACACGTTTCCAAGACTAATAAATCACATTTAGAGTCGTGGATCATGTTTTTCTTGGCTACGCAGTTAGTTTGAGGACATTCCTCAGTTGAGACCAAACCTAAATTCTTTGCCACGTGTTTAGCGTTTAAGCAAGTATTCTTAGTCGAATGTACTAAACCGTTTAATTTGGCATTTGACAAAGCACATATGTTTTTCGACATATTGCTGAAAGAAACAAATTAATCTCTATTAGAAACATGCACTAAACCCATTAATCATATTTATCCAATCAGATTTAGCAAAAGCAATCATCGACCCATATATACAATTGATTTATTTTGCAACGATACTTCAGGGGTTTAGAATAACCGCTACCGTAGGGCAGTCAGCTACTCCTCCTCTGAATCAAGACAATCTCGGCCAAATACTATTCCCAGAATAACTCTTACTCCAATAGTTATTAGCTAACGTTAATTTGGTCAAGACCATCTTGTAAGTGTTACCCATCATTTTCAGATTGCAGAGGGCGGCCCCAACAATGCCACCGTAGGGAAGAGCTAATGTTGGGAATGGCCCTAGGAAACCCTATCCATTTATGGAGTTTGCGTTGTTCCGAATCCCATGCGCAAGCCCTCCGTAGGGTGATCGCTCCCAGGGCGACTCGCAGGCAGCGCATAGGAATCTCACGGTGCAACCTAATGATGGAGACCGCAGGATACGTTTGACATGTTTCCTTCTCCCACTTACTATGAACACTTTCCCCATTCACCTTGATATTAACCCATGCAAACACCATCCGTAGGGGGACGCTCCCAGGGCGCCTCGAGGCCAAGCATGGATCTCACGGTGTGAACTCAGGGGGACGTGAGAGTAGAAACTTAATATGAATATTTCGTTTCTATACTTTTCCTCCCACTAAAGTGTCGTAAAATTTTAGGGTCTATTACTTAGGTAAATTCCGGCTAAATGAATCTATCTAAGTCTATGCCTTATTAAACAAGGTCTTTACACTAAATGTCTAGGTGAATTAAACTCTTTTAATAACCTAGTGACATTGCATGCTAGTAAGACTTTGGTTAATTCAACTCAGGTTCCGAACCATTTGCCGGGAGAGTTCCCTTATAACCAAGGTCTTATGTCCTACTTACTCAAATTTTAAAACTATTTAAAAAAAAAACTAAGTAAGACATGTTTCTAATCCTATTAGAAAAGGCGATCTTAGATCTATTTTATTTTAAACAATTTAAGAATGATAAGATCCTAAGATCCTATGTTAGCATGCAACTCTTTGTTATAGGTTTTATGGATTCTATTCATTAACTATTATAACTCTTATAACTTTTAATGAATTAACCCTATAACATGCTTTCTAATGGTGTTTAAAAGCATATAACAATCAATCATTCAAGTTATAAGAAAAGCACCATTTAGAAACAACCTATGTCTAGGTTTGTATAACGCTTTATACTACGATGTCTAGGTGATAACACTTTAAAACCTCACACCGCTCACGCATGCTCATAAAACTCGAGTTAACTTAACTCAAGAACCGACTCGATGCCCAGGTAGGAGGTGTTCCGTAAACCGTCAACTTAAATACCTCCAGTCTTAGACAGCATCTTGTCGGGTGAGTTCTCTCGTAACCATTGTTTTACAAGATATCGACCTAAACTATGCAAGTTGATCGAATCGTTGAAGGTTCATTAACCTAAGTGAGCATGCACTTAATCTTGTTATAGATTTTAGATTTCTATCTCTTTTTATAACAATTATAAAAACAATCCATAACAAGCCTAATTTGAGAATAACACTTATAATCAAACTAATGAAATTTCATGCTTCATGCTTGGTTAATTTTATCAATTAATAATAATAACTATTATAAGAATAATCAATTTTAATTAACCATTCAAGCATGAATCTCCCTAAATTAATACAACACTTATATTAATTAAACATGAAATTTCCCTCATGCATTTGAATTAATCAATAACACTTATTAAAATTAAACAAATGCATGAACATGCTTTCCTATGGTGGGATTTTAATCTAAATGGCATGCTCATAATGCACATACAATCATTTAATTAAATCATACATTCACAATGCATAAAGAAATTAAATCAAGCTAAAATGGAATGGTTTGGCAATCTAAAAACAAACAATTAACTAATTATTACAATAATAATTAATAAAAAAATTGCTTGAATCAATCTCGAGCTTCACGAACCGACTCGAACCAACCCTTCATGGAGTGAACCGGCCTTCAAAAGTGTGTATAGGGGCTGAACCGGCTGCAAACAAACCGAACCGGACTGGAAAAGAAGAAGGGAAAAAAAACTGCTGCTGGAATTAAAAAAACAGCTTGCTGGAATTTTCATTTTCTGCTGCGTCTTCTCCGGTTTTTCTTCGATTTTACAGCCTATATGGACTCTAATGACTCTATAAAAATTACAGACTATAGTACACACATTAACGCTCTTACATATCCGAGCAATTACAATTTCATGAAGGTTTGAATGCTCAAAAAATTGCCAAACCAGAACACTTCCATTTTAGCACACAGAAAATTCAATTTCAAAATGGTACCCACCAAAGCAAAATTAAAACGAATTAAGTGCTCTAATCAAGCTCTGATACCAATTGAAGGTGTACATATTACACATGCGGAAGCAATTGAAGATCGAAAGAACTTAAGACGTTCAATTTTACTCCTAAAGCATGCATGTTCTAGAAAAGACAGAATAGAGAGTTTAGAAAACACCAACCTTTGTAGCTCACTTATGTTGAACTCCTTGTGGTGTTTGCCTCTCCTATGCTCCTTGGACAACCTCTAGAGTCTTCCCTACTATACTCCGGGCCAAGAACGACTTGTGGGAGTCTATATAAGATAGGGAATGGGAAGGGAATGCTTGAAGCATCAAGCAATGGAGAAGAATGAGAGATGAGAGAACTTTGAGTCCAAATTCCAGCAGCATAACATTAAGGAAATGTCTCTCTTGTGTTTGAATATGATTCAAACTCCTTTTCAAGACATTCTCCATGCAAAGCCAAGCCTCAAGACACAAGACACATGGTGTATTTGTAAGCTCAAGTGGATTCTAGGTGTACATTACACAAGACATGCAACAATGCATGAGTGAGTTGTCTTTCCACTTTGAATGATCATGCATTAAGTGGATTTCCAACTAAATCCACTAAATTCAAATTGAAATCAAATTTCAAGCTTGCAAATTACCCCCAATTTCAATTCTAAATTGAAATTGATTGCTTGGTAATTAATTTGAAAATTTTCAAATTAATTTTGATATGATTAATCTAATTAATCTTTGTTATCTTGTGCAATTCCATATATATGATTCCTAATACATATATATAGTATTCAAAACACTTTTAAATACTTCATCTCTCATTTTCTAATTTAATTCATAATTAAATTATTGTGTCAAACACAATTTACGATAATACCCTTTTTCCCAATTTTGAACGATTCAAAGCTTCCTATCTTTTGTTCTAGGCTTAATTCCGATATGAGCTAGTAGGGGGACCTAATGGACCTATAGATCATGGGCTCCAACGATTCGAGGCTAACCGACTAATCTCATTGTCCAAGCTAGCCAACATTGTTAACTATCGAGACACTCCACTATAGCCCGATAGTTGCACTCCCCTCACTATAGATATATTTCCGTCCACTTGATTTAACCATGATTAGTAAGTCGATCCTTCACAGGTTGTTCGTAGCTATAGCTAGGTCAATAAGCCGTTTTACCCCTATAGTACTTCTAGTTCCTTAAGTCCCACGGATCCTCTAATGAACAATTGGTTTATGGTCCAACCAATAAACCGAGTCCCTCTCGAGCCTATGAGAGGGCGGAATCCCTTTGTTCAAGCCCCGGAGTCAGCACTTAAGGGAACAACCTCTCTACTATCCCTTATTTGGCTAGGAGTGAATTCCTTCTTGCACGACTATGTCCCCAGCTATCTACCCGTTCCTATCCCTGAAATGGGAGGCTTATTGAGTCGGCGATACTGAGCCACTCTCACCTATGCAAATCTAAGGATAAGCTCGAATAAACAGGAGTTCATAGTTAGCTCAGGATTAAGATCGAGTTACCTAGGTCATCACATGAAATAGTCAGTCTCGTCAGTAAACGTTGTTATAAAGCGAGAGCGACTTATTTCTCGGTCCTGGTCTTATGCAAACTCATTGCATAGGACACCCCCACTCGCATGTCTCTACATGGATGATTTAGGATCACATCATCTATACCATCTATAAAGTGGGCCGCGTCTCATAGTGTCTCCAGAATAAGGTACCCAACCCTATTCCTATACTATAGACCGTTTTGGCTATTACTCAAGCTTGATCCACTTTTATGTCTCTACATAAAGCTCAAGTGTTCATCCTATAGCCATGGATCTTAGTTTATTGGATTTGGGTTATTATATGTGCAATTTAATTTATTCAGTAATGACTTTTACTGAATCAATCTCGATAACACCTTTATCGAATAAGTATATAATTCGTTTAACATTCACTATCTACGAGTTTTAGGGCACCAATCCCAACAATAATTGATTGCTTGGTAATTGATTGGTATCAGAGCATGATTAGAGCACTTAATTCGTTTTAATTTTGCTTTGGTGGGTACCATTTTGAAATTGATTTTTCTGTTTGCTAAAATGGAAGTGTTCTGGTTTGGCAATTTTTTGAGCATTCTAACCTTCATGAAATTGTAATTGCTCGGATATGTAAGAGCGTTAATGTGTGTACTATAGTCTGTAATTTTTATAGAGTCATTAGAGTCCATATAGGCTGTAAAATCGAAGAAAAACCGGAGAAGACGCAGCAGAAAATGAAAATTCCAGCAAGCTGTTTTTTTAATTCCAGCAGCAGTTTTTTTTTTCCCTTCTTCTTTTCCAGTCCGGTTCGGTTTGTTTGCAGCCGGTTCAGCCCCTATACACACTTTTGAAGGCCGGTTCACTCCATGAAGGGTTGGTTCGAGTCGGTTCGTGAAGCTCGAGATTGATTCAAGCAATTTTTTTATTAATTATTATTGTAATAATTAGTTAATTGTTTGTTTTTAGATTGCCAAACCATTCCATTTTAGCTTGATTTAATTTCTTTATGCATTGTGAATGTATGATTAAATTAAATGATTGTATGTGCATTATGAGCATGCCATATAGATTAAAATCCCACCATAGGAAAACATGTTCATGCATTTGTTTAATTTTAATAAGTGTTATTGATTAATTCAAATGCATGAGGGAAATTTCATGTTTAATTAATATAAGTGTTGTATTAATTTAGGGAGATTCATGCTTGAATGGTTAATTAAAATTGATTATTCTTATAATAGTTATAATTATTAATTGATAAAATTAACCGAGCATGAAGCATGAAATTTCATTAGTTTGATTATAAGTGTTGTTCTCAAATTAGGCTTGTTATGGATTGTTTTTATAATTGTTATAAAAAGAGATAGAAATCTAAAATCTATAACAAGATTAAGTGCATGCTCACTTAGGTTAATGAACCTTCAACGATTCGATCAACTTGCATAGTTTAGGTCGATATCTTGTAAAACAATGGTTACGAGAGAACTCACCCGACAAGATGCTGTCTAAGGCTGGAGGTATTTAAGTTGACGGTTTACGGAACACCTCCTACCTGGGCATCGAGTCGGTTCTTGAGTTAAGTTAACTCGAGTTTTATGAGCATGCGTGAGCGGTGTGAGGTTTTAAAGTGTTATCACCTAAACATCGTAGTATAAAGCGTTATACAAACCTAGACATAGGTTGTTTCTAAATGGTGATTTTCTTATAACTTGAATGATTGATTGTTATATGCTTTTAAACACCATTAGAAAGCATGTTATAGGGTTAATTCATTAAAAGTTATAAGAGTTATAATAGTTAATGAATTCAATCCATAAAACCTATAACAAAGAGTTGCATGCTAACATAGGATCTTAGGATCTTATCATTCATTAAATGGTTTAAAATGAAATAGATCTAAGATCGCCTTTTCTAATAGGATTAGAAATATGTCTTACTTAGTTTTTTTTTTAAATAGTTTTAAAATTTGAGTAAGTAGGACATAAGACCTTGGTTATAAGGGAACTCTCCCGGCAAATGGTTCGGAACCTGAGTTGAATTAACCAAAGTCTTACTAGCATGCAATGTCACTAGGTTATTAAAAGAGTTTAATTCACCTAGACATTTAGTGTAAAGACCTTGTTTAATAAGGCATAGACTTAGATAGATTCATTTAGCCGGAATTTACCTAAGTAATAGACCCTAAAACTTTACGAAACTTTAGTGGGAGGAAAAGTATAGAAACGAAATATTCATATTAAGTTTCTACTCTCACGTCCCCCTGAGTTCACACCGTGAGATCCATGCTTGGCCTCGAGGCGCCCTGGGAGCGTCCCCCTACGGATGGTGTTTGCATGGGTTAATATCAAGGTGAATGGGGAAAGTGTTCATAGTAAGTGGGAGAAGGAAACGTGTCAAACGTATCCTGCGGTCTCCATCATTAGGTTGCACCGTGAGATTCCTATGCGCTGCCTGCGAGTTGTCCTGGGAGCGATCACCCTACGGAGGGCTTGCGCATGGGATTCGGAACAACGCAAACTCCAAAAATGGATAGGGTTTCCTAGGGCCATTCCCAACATTAGCTCTTCCCTACGGTGGCATTGTTGGGGTCGCCCTCTGCAATCTGAAAATGATGGGTAACACTTACAAGATGGTCTTGACCAAATTAACGTTAGCTAATAACTATTGGAGTAAGAGTTATTCTGGGAATAGTATTTGGCCGAGATTGTCTCGATTCAGAGGAGGAGTAGCTAACTGCCCTACGGTAGCGGTTATTCTAAACCCCTGAAGTATCGTTGCAAAATAAATCAATTGTATATATGGGTCGATGATTGCTTTTGCTAAATCTGATTGGATAAATGTGATTTATGGGTTTAGTGCATGTTTCTAATAGAGATTAATTTGTTTGTTTCAGCAATATGTCGAAAAACGTATGTGCTTTGTCAAATGCCAAATTAAACGGTTTAGTACATTCGACTAAGAATACTTGCTTAAACGCTAAACACGTGGCAAAGAATTTAGGTTTGGTCTCAATTGAGGAATGTCCTCAAACTAACTGCGTAGCCAAGAAAAACATGATCCACGACTCTAAATGTGATTTATTAGTCTTGGAAACGTGTTTAGTGGAAAACGACGATTCTGCCTGGATACTTGATTCAGGTGCCACTAATCACGTATGTTCTTCATTTCAAGGAATGAGTTCCTGGCAACAGCAAATAGCTGGAGAGATGACTCTTAAAGTTGGAACAGGAGAAGTCATCTCGGCTATTGCAGTGGGAGACATAAAATTATTCTTCACCAAAGAACGCTACATGATATTAGATAATGTGTACGTAGTTCCGAAGATTAAAAGAAATTTGATTTCTTTATCTTGTTTATTAGAACAAGGTTACTCAATTTCTTTTTCTGTTAATGAAGCTTTCATAACTAAAAGAGGTATTGATGTTTGCTCTGCAAACTTGAAGAATAAATTATATGTTTTGAGACCAATTGAGTCTAAAGCTATTTTAAATCACGAGATGTTTAAAACCGCTAAGACTCAACCTAAAAAGCGAAGAGTTTCTCAAGATACCTATCTCTGGCACTTGAGGTTAGGCCATATCAACCTCAATAGGATTGGGAGATTGGTCAAGAGTAGACTTCTAAACAAGTTAGAAGACGACTCGTTGCCTCCTTGTGAATCATGCCTTGAGGGCAAGATGACAAAACGACCTTTTACCGGAAAAGGTTATCGTGCCAAAGAGCCCTTAGAGCTTATTTCATTCGGACCTCTGTGGACCAATGAACATTAGAGCTCGAGGAGGGTACGAATATTTCATCAGTTTCATTGATGATTATTCGAGGTATGGCTATCTCTACCTGATGCATCATAAGTCCGAAGCTTTTGAAAAGTTCAAGGAGTATAAGGCCGAGGTTGAGAACCTATTAGGTAAGACGATAAAAACACTTCGATCCGATCGAGGTGGAGAGTATATGGACTTAAGTTTTCAAGACTATTTGATAGAGCATGGAATTACGTCCCAACTCTCAGCCCCTGGTACACCTCAGCAAAACGGTGTATCAGAAAGGAGAAACAGAACCTTGTTGGACATGGTTCGTTCGATGATGAGTTATGCTCAGTTTCCTAACTCGTTTTGGGGTTATGCAGTAGAGACTGCAGTTTATATCTTGAACGTAGTTCCCTCAAAGAGTGTTTCTGAAACACCATTTGAGCTCTGGAAAGGTCGTAAAGCTAGTTTACGACATTTCAGAATTTGGGGATGTCCTGCATACGTGCTAGAAGCAAACCCAAAGAAATTGGAGCCTCGTTCTAGATTTTGCCTATTTATAGGCTATCCCAAAGAAACGAGAGGTGGATACTTCTTCGATCCAGAGGAAAATAAAGTACTTGTATCGACAAATGCTACATTCCTAGAAGAAGACCACCTCAGAGATCACAAGCCACGTAGTAAAGTCGTTTTAAGTGAACTATCTAACGAAGCTACAGAAACATCAACAAGAGTTGTTGATGATACTGGCACCTCGAGTCAATCACGTCCTTCTCAAGAAATAAGAGGACCTCGACGTAGTGGGAGGGTTGTTAGACAGCCTGATCGCTATTTGGGTTTAACTGAAACTCCAGTCGTCATACCTGATGACGGGATCGAGGATCCATTAATCTTTAAACAGGCAATGGATGACGTTGACAAGAACGAGTGGATTAAAGCCATGGACTTAGAGATCGAGTCCATGCATTTTAATTCAGTATGGGATCTTGTAGATCAACCTGAAGGGGTTAGACCCATAGGGTGCAAATGGATCTACAAGAGAAAACGAGACGCTGCTGGAAAGGTACAGACCTTTAAGGCACGACTTGTGGCAAAGGGTTTTACCCAGCGGGAGGGGATTGACTATGAAGAAACCTTCTCCCCTGTTGCCATGTTAAAGTCGATCCGGATACTTTTATCCATTGCCACGTTTTACGATTATGAAATATGGCAAATGGATGTCAAGACTGCCTTTCTGAACGGTAATCTTGAAGAAAGTATCTACATGTCTCAGCCAGAGGGGTTCATAGCTCAGGATCAAGAGCAAAAAGTTTGCAAGCTTAAACGGTCCATTTATGGATTAAAACAAGCGTCTAGATCCTGGAATATGAGATTTGATACTGCGATCAAATCTTATGGCTTTGAACAAAACGTTGATGAGCCTTGTGTTTACAAAAGGATCATCAACAGCTCTATAGCTTTCTTAGTACTGTATGTGGATGATATCCTACTCATCGGGAATGATGTAGGTTATCTAACTTACATTAAACTATGGCTAGCAACTCAATTCCAAATGAAAGATTTGGGTGAGGCACAATTTGCTCTAGGAATCCAAATTGTTCGAAACCGAAAGAACAAAACGCTAGCCCTGTCTCAAGCGTCTTATATCAACAAATTGTTGGTTAGATATAAAATGCAAAATTCCACGAAAGGACTATTACCTTTCAGGCACGGAATTAACTTGTCTAAGGAACAGTGTCCTCAGACACCTCAAGAAGTTGAAGACATGAGACGTTTTCCCTATGCCTCTGCAGTAGGTAGCCTAATGTATGCCATGTTGTGTACAAGGCCTGACATTTGTTTTGCAGTAGGGATTGTCAGTAGATATCAATCCAATCCAGGATTTGATCACTGGACAGCCGTTAAAAGTATCCTCAAATATCTAAGGAGAACGAGGGACTATATGCTCGTGTATGGTTCGAAGGATTTGATCCTTACAAGATACACTGATTCTGACTTTCAAACTGATAAAGATTCGAGGAAATCTACATCGGGGTCAGTATTCACTCTAAATGGAGGAGCAATAGTATGGTTCAGCATCAAGCAAGGATGCATTGCAGACTCGACCATGGAGGCCGAATATGTAGCCGCTTGCGAAGCAGCAAAAGAGGCAGTATGGCTCAGGAAGTTCCTAACTGACTTGGAAGTCGTTCCAAATATGCATCTGCCTATCACCTTGTATTGTGATAATAGCGGCGCAGTTGCAAACTCAAAGGAACCTTGCAGCCATAAGAGAGGCAAGCACATCGAAAGGAAATACCATCTCATTAGGGAGATTGTGCACCGAGGAGACGTGATCGTCACGAAGATAGCGACGGAGCACAACATTGCTGATCCATTCACGAAGGCTCTCACGGCTAAAGTGTTCGAGAGTCATCTAGAAGGTCTAGGTCTGCGAGATATGTACGAGAAATAATCTAGGTCAAGTGGGAGAATTGTAACCGGTATATCGATACCTTAGTATACTGGGTATTTAGATGCCCTAGTTTATTGTATTTTTACTCCGTTATTAATACAAGTATTTATTCATCCACTGCTGTTATAGATTATAGTACATCCCACTAAACTAGAGTTTTAGTTCAAGTGGGAGATTGTTGGGATTGGTGCCCTAAAACTCGTAGATAGTGAATGTTAAACGAATTATATACTTATTCGATAAAGGTGTTATCGAGATTGATTCAGTAAAAGTCATTACTGAATAAATTAAATTGCACTTATAATAACCCAAATCCAATAAACTAAGATCCATGGCTATAGGATGAACACTTGAGCTTTATGTAGAGACATAAAAGTGGATCAAGCTTGAGTAATAGCCAAAACGGTCTATAGTATAGGAATATGGTTGGGTACCTTATTCTGGAGACACTATGAGACGCGGCCCACTTTATAGATGGTATAGATGATGTGATCCTAAATCATCCATGTAGAGACATGCGAGTGGGGGTGTCCTATGCAATGAGTTTGCATAAGACCAGGACCGAGAAATAAGTCGCTCTCGCTTTATAACACCGTTTACTGACGAGACTGACTATTTCATGTGACGACCTAGGTAACTCGATCTTAATCCTGAGCTAACTATGAACTCCTGTTTATTCGAGCTTATCCTTAGATCTGCATAGGTGAGAGTGGCTCAGTATCGCCGACTCAATAAGCCTCCCATTTCAGGGATAGGAACGGGTAGATAGCTGGGGACATAGTCGTGCAAGAAGGAATTCACTCCTACCCAAATAAGGGATAGTAGAGAGGTTGTTCCCTTAAGTGCTGACTCCGGGGCTTGAACAAAGGGATCCCGCCCTCTAATTATTGGCCCGAGAGGGACTCGGTTTATTGGTTGGACCATAAACCAATTGTTCATTAGAGGATCAGTGGGACTTAAGGAACTAGAAGTACTATAGGGGTAAAACGGCTTATTGACCTAGCTATAGCTACGAACAACCTGTGAAGGATCGACTTACTAATCATGGTTAAATCGAGTGGACGGAAATATATCTATAGTGAGGGGAGTGCAACTATCGGGCTATAGTGGAGTGTCCCAATAGTTAACGAATGTTGGCTAGCTTGGACAATGAGATTAGTCGGTTAACCTCGAATCGTTGGAGCCCATGATCTATAGGTCCATTAGGTCCCCCTACTAGCTCTTATCGGAATTAAGCCTAGAACAAAAGATAGGAAGCTTTGAATCGTTCAAAATCGGGAAAAAGGGAATTATCGTAAATTGTGTTTGACACAATAATTTAATTATGAATTAAATTAGAAAATGAGAGATGAAGTATTTAAAAGTGTTTTGAATACTATATATATGTATTAGGAATCATATATATGGAATTGCACAAGATAACAAAGATTAATTAGATTAATCATATCAAAATTAATTTGAAAATTTTCAAATTAATTACCAAGCAATCAATTTCA
Source organism: Luffa acutangula (assembly GCA_036850905.1). Taxonomy (NCBI): domain Eukaryota; kingdom Viridiplantae; phylum Streptophyta; class Magnoliopsida; order Cucurbitales; family Cucurbitaceae; genus Luffa; species Luffa acutangula. Next base: position 47,454,694 of record CM072099.1, on the reverse strand, counting down.
ATTTAGAATTAAAATTGGGGGTAATTTGCAAGCTTGAAATTTGATTTCAATTTGAATTTAGTGGATTTAGTTGGAAATCCACTTAATGCATGATCATTCAAAGTGGAAAGACAACTCACTCATGCATTATTGCACGTCTTGTGTAATGTACACCTAGAATCCACTTGAGCTTGCAAATACACCATGTGTCTTGTGTCTTGAGGCTTGGCTTTGCATGGAGAATGTCTTTAAAAGGAGTTTGAATCATATTCAAACATAAGAGAGCCATTTCCTTAATGTTATGCTGCTGGAATTTGGACTCAAAGTTCTCTCATCTCTCATTCTTCTCCATTGTTTGATGCTTCTAGCATTCCCTTCCCATTCCCTATCTTATATAGACTCCCACAAGTCGTTCTTGGCCCGGAGTATAGTAGGGAAGACTCTAGAGGTTGTCCAAGGAGCATAGGAGAGGCAAACACCACAAGGAGTTCAACATAAGTGAGCTACAAAGGTTGGTGTTTTCTAAACTCTCTATTCTGTCTTTTCTAGGACATGCATGCTTTAGGAGTAAAATTGAACGTCTTAAGTGCTTTCGATCTTCAATTGCTTCCGCATGTGTAATATGTACACCTTCAACTCTGTTAGGAATTTTCTTAGCCATACTGCCTCTTTTGCTGCTTCACAGGCGGCTACGTACTCTGCTTCCATGGTGAAGTCAGCAATGCAACCTTGCTTAATACTCCTCCATACTATTGCTCCTCCATTTAGAGTAAACACAGATCCCGATGTTGATTTTCTTGAATCTATATCGGTTTGAAAATCTGAGTCAGTGTATCCTGTAAGGATCAGATCCTTAGCTCCATACACGAGCGTATAATCCCTAGTTCTCCTTAGATACTTAAGGATGTTTTTAACGGCAGTCCAATGCGCATGTCCTGGATTAGACTGATATCTGCTGACTATTCCTACGGCATAGCATATGTCGGGTCTGGTACACAACATTGCATACATCAAACTACCAACTGCTGATGCATAGGGAATACGTCTCATTTCCTCAACTTCTTGAGGTGTCTTAGGACTTTGTTCCTTAGACAAGTGAACCCCGTGCCTAAAAGGTAATAACCCTTTCTTGGAGTTCTGCATCGAATATCGTGTCAACATTTTGTCGATATATGATGCTTGAGATAGTGCTAGCGTTTTGTTCTTTCTATTTCTAATGATTTGAATGCCCAGAACAAATTGAGCCTCACCCAAATCTTTCATTTGGAATTGAGTTGCTAGCCATTGTTTTACGTCAGTCAGGAATCCTACATTATTTCCAATAAGTAGGATATCATCTACGTATAGAACTAGAAAAGCTACAGTGGATTTGACGATCTTCTTGTAAACACAAGGTTCATCAACATTTTGCTCAAAGCCATACGTTTTGATCGCAGTGTCAAAATGTATATTTCAGGATCTTGATGCTTGTTTTAATCCATAAATGGATCGTTTAAGTTTGCAAACCTTTTGCTCATCACCCTGGACTATGAATCCCTCTGGTTGAGCCATATAGATAGTCTCTTCAAGATTGCCGTTCAAAAAGGCTGTCTTGACATCCATTTGCCATATTTCATAATCATAATATGTGGCAATGGATAAGAGTATTCTAATCGACTTAAGCATGGCACAGGGGAAAAAGTTTCTTCAAAATCGATTCCTTCCCGCTGGGTAAAACCCTTTGCCACAAGTCGAGCCTTAAAGGTTTGAACCTTACCGGCTTGGTCTCGTTTTCTCTTGTAGATCCATTTACAACCAATAGGTTTTACCCCATCTGGCTGCTCTACAAGACCCCAGACCGAATTGAAGTACATTGACTCCATTTCAAGATCCATGGCTTTGATCCACTGGTCCTTATCAACATCATTCATTGCCTGATTAAAGGACAATGGATCCTCTACACCATCATCAGATATGATGGTTTGAGTTTCTGTTAAACCCATGTAGCGGTCGGGTTGTATTATAACCCTCCCACTACGTCGAGGCTCTCTCACTATTTGAGATGGATGTGTTTGATCAACAACTTTTGATGGACCAGCTTGATCTACAACTTTTGTATATTCTTTTGTAGTTTTTCTTGAAATCTCATCTAATACTAGCTTACTGCGAGGTCGATGATCTTTTATGTGATCTTCCTCAAGGAACGTAGCGTTTGTCGATACAATCACTTTATTATCCCGAGGATCGTAAAATAGACCACCTTTCGTTTCTTTAGGATATCCTACAAATAGACATAGTTTTGAACGTCGTTCCAACTTCTTTGGGTTTTGCACCAACACGTGTGCCGGGCATCCCCAAATTCTGAAGTGACGTAAACTACCTTTACGCCCTCTCCATAGCTCATAAGGTGTTTTAGAAACACTTTTAGAGGGAACCATGTTCAAAATGTATACGGCAGTCTCAACTGCATATCCCCAGAACGAATCAGGCACTTGAGCATAGCTCATCATTGATCGAACCATGTCTAACAGAGTTCGGTTTCTCCTCTCTGATACACCATTTTGTTGTGGTGTGGCAGGGGCTGAGAGTTGAGACGTAATTCCATGTTCTATCAAATAGTCTTGGAATTGTAAGTCCATATATTCTCCACCTCGATCTGATCGTAGTGTTTTAATCGATTTACCTAATTGGTTCTCAACCTCGGTCTTGTACTCCTTGAACTTTTCAAGGGCTTCAGACTTATGATGCATTAGGTAAAGGCAGCCATACCTTGAATAATCATCAATGAAGCTGACGAAATATTCGTACCCTCCTCGTGCTTTGACATTCATAGGACCACAGAGATCCGAATGCACGAGTTCTAAGGGTTCTTTGGCCCTATAACCTTTTTCCGAAAAAGGTCGTTTGGTCATTTTTCCCTCGAGGCAGGACTCACATGGTGGTAACGAGTCATCTTCTAACTGATTTAGTAGTCCACTCTTTACCAATCTTTCAATCCTATTGCGATTTATGTGGCCTAATCTCAAGTGCCAAAGATAGGTATTCGGATAAACTTTTCGCCTTTTGTTTTGAGTTTCCGCTACTTTAAACATTTCTATATTAAAAATAGCTTTAACTTGAATTGGCCTTAACACGTATAAGTTGCTTTCAAGTTTTGCAGAACATATATGCATACCTCTTTTGTTAACAAACACTTTATTAATATCAAAAGATACTTGGTATTCATGTTCAATCAAACAAGAGATAGAAATTAAGTTCCTTTTTATATCGGGAACGTACAAGACATTTTCTAGTAACAAAAATCTATCTCCAAAAGACAACTTGAGAGTTTCTGAAGCTCTGGCTGTGACGACCTCTCCAGTTCCAACTTTGAGAGTTACTTCGCCGTCTTCCAGCATATGCCAGGAACTAATTTCCTGTAAAGAAGAGCATACATGGTTAGTCGCTCCTGAATCTAATATCCAGGCAGAGCTATCTTGCTCAACTAAACATGTTTCGATAACGAGCAAATCATATTTACCTTGTTTTTCTTTTTCAGTCTTCTTTTCCGCAAGGTACTTGGGACAGTTGCGTTTCCAATGTCCGTCTACATTACAATGGAAACACTTTCCTTTTTCTGCAGCTTTTGCCTTGCCTCCCAATGGAGCTTTTCCTTTCCCTTTAACCTTCTTTTTCTTCATTTGAATACTCTTATTCTTTGAAGTGGAAGGTCCAGACTTGGTTCCTGAGGATGATCCCTTTTGGAACCTCTTGGTTGTGGCAACATTTGCCTCCCCTTCATGTCCTCTTTTAGTGAGACTTTGGTAGGTCTGAAGCTCGTTTAGCAAAGTGGTCAAGTTAAAGTCTATTTTGTTCATGACAGCGTTTGTCCTGAACTGAATGAAGCTCTTCGGAAGAGACTCCATTATGAAACTTACTTGACTACCCTCGTCAATTGTAGCACCGTTTACTTCAACAATGTTAAACTGAACCATCATGTTCAAAACATGTTCCCTAACAGAAGCACCTTCCTTCATTCGGGAATTGTAAACATTCTTGAGAGCTTCGTGCCGGATTTGTGAGGACGGTTGTCCAAACATACCCTGTAACGAAGTCATGATCTCCCTTGCGGTGACCATCCTCTCGTGCTTTTTCGACAAGACATCCGAAATGCTTGCTAAAATATAGACTCTTGCTTTATCATTAGCTCGAGTCCATTTCTCATATGCTTCCCGAACAATTCGGTTTGTTGACGAGCCAGGGTTAGGCGGACACTCTTCGGTAAGGACAAATCTAAGATCCTCGATTACTAGTATTGTGTTTAGATTAGACTTCCAAGTTCCATAGTTATCCCCGTTAAGCTTATCCGAAGCGAGTAATTGTACTAGTGAGCTAGACATGCTGAAAAATTAAACAAAGCTATTAGAAATTGCTTATTAACCATTTTTAGACAAAATCCAATCAAGTTTTAGCAAAAGTAATAATGTACCCAGGATTATTATTTTGCAATGACACTTTAGTGAGTTAGAGCAACCGCTACCGAGGGGCAGTCAATTACTCCTTCACCAAACCAAGACGTTCTTGACTAAACACTAATCCCAGAATAACTCTTATTCCTATAGTTGTTTAGTTATCGTTACGTTTGGTCAGGAATTTACTAACACTTAGTAACCCTTGTAAGTGTGACCCGCCGTTTTAAGATTACAGAGAACGGCCCCAACAATGCTACCGAATGGAAAAGCTAATGATGGAAATGGTCCTAAGTAATCCTATCCATCTCTGGAGTTTGCGTTGTTCCGATCTCCATGTTACAACCCTCCGAATGGTTAGTAGCTCCAGGGCATACAAGCAGGCGCAACATGGAAATCTCACGGTGCAACCTAACGGAGGAGACCGCAGGATGTGTTGACACACTTCCTTCACTCACTTACTATAAATACTTTCTCCATTCACCTTGTTATTGATTTATGCAAACACCTTCCGAATGGAGCAGTTGAGGTATAATCAACACGAGGCCAAGCATAAATCTCACCTTGTGAAAAAAAAAGGGAGAACGTAAAAGGGAAATGGATTTGATATATCTCTCCCCTCCCACTAAGTATTTTAAACGGTTTTGGGTATACTTATACTTAGGTGAATTCCGGCTAATTGAATAACCCTAAGTCTAAGTTCATATAATCTTACGATGTCTAGGTGATAACGATTAAAACCTCACATCACACACGTGCATGCTCATAAAACTGGGTTAACTTTAACTCAAGAACCGACTCGATGCCCAGGTAGGAGGTGTTCCGTAAACCGTCAACTTAAATACCTCCAGCCTTAGACAGCATCTCGTCGGGTGAGTTCTCTTGTAACCTATGTTTTACAAGCTTATCGACCTATTTGAATCTAATTGAAATCGATCGAGAGTTGGATCAAATTAACCCTAAGTGAGCATGCACCTTTTTCTTTGTTATAGATTTTAAATTTCTATGTGATTTATAACAATTATAAATCTAAACTATAACAAACTTGCCTTTTGAATATAACTCTTATAAACAAAATTCTAAGGAAATTTCATGCTTCATGCTAGGTTAATTTTATCTTTTGATTAATATAACTTTTATATCAATTAATCAATTTTAATTAACCATTCAAGCATGAATCTCCCTAAATCAATACAACATTTATATCAATTTAAACATAAAATTTCCCTCATGCATTTGAACTATTAATAACACTTATTAAAAAATGCATGAACATGCTTTCCTATGGTGGGATTTTAAACTATATGGCATGCTCATAATGCACATACATTTCATCCAATTAAACCATACATTCTCAATGCATAAGAGAAATTAAATCAAGCTAAAATGGAATGGTTTGGCAATTTAAAACAAACAATCAACTAATTATTACAATAATAATCAATAAAAATGCTTGTGATGATCCCGAGCTTTACGAACCGACCCGAACCAACCCTCCATGGAGTTAACCGGCCTTCAAATATGTGTAAAAAAAAACTGCAGCAGACAGAACCGGACCCGAAAAGAAGAAGAAAAAAAAAAAACTGCTGCTGCTGGAATTTTACTTTTCTGCTGCGTCTTCTCCGGTTTTTCTTCGATTTTACACCCTATATGGACTCTAATGACTCTATAAAAATTACAGACTATAGTACACACATTAACGCTCTTACATATCCGAGCAATTACAATTTCATGAAGGTTTGAATGCTCAAAAAATTGCCAAACCAGAACACTTCCATTTTAGCACACAGAAAATTCAATTTCAAAATGGTACCCACCAAAGCAAAATTAAAACGAATTAAGTGCTCTAATCATGCTCTGATACCAATTGAAGGTGTTCATATAACACATGTGGAAGAAATTGAAGATCGGAAGCACTTAAGACATTCAATTTTGCTCCTAAAGCATGCATGTTCTATAAAAGACAGAATATAGAGTTGAGAGAACACCAACCTTTGTAGCTCACTTATGTGGAACTCCTTGTGGTGTTTGCCTCTCCTATGCTCCTTGGACAACCTCTAGAGTCTTCCCTACTATTCTCTTGGACCTAGAAAGACTTGTGGGAGTCTATAGAAGAAAGATAGAAGGGAATGCTTGATGGTACAAGCTTTTGGAAGGAGATGAAATGAGAGAGAATTTGAGGGAGAAAATTTGCAGCATAACACTAAATGAAAGCTTTTTTTCTTGAATCTAATTCAAGCCCCTTTTATAGACCTCTCCCATGCAAAGACAAGCTTCATGACACTTAGCCACATGGTCAAGATGCAACTCAAAGTGGATTCTAGGTGTCTACTTTACAACACATGCATCTAATGCATGTTTGTGTTGTTTTCCACTATGTATCATTATGCAAGAGTGGAAAAACCACTAAATCCACTATGAATTGAATCCTAATTGTGAATTTTCAGCTTTCAATTCATTTCAAATTCAATTCAAAATTGAAATTGATTTCTTGGCAATTAATTGGGACATTTCCAAGTAATTTTGATATGATTGATCCAATCAATCTTTATCACCTAATGCCATGAATTATATATGATTCCTAATACATATATATGGTATTTAAAACACTTTTAAATACCTCATCTCTCAATTCCTAATTTAATTCATAATTAAATCATTGTGTCGAACACGTTTTACAATAAAACCCTATTTCCCGTTTTTGAACGATTCAAAGTTTCCTATCAAAATATTCTAGGCTTTAATCCGATATGAGCTAGTAGGGGGACCTAATGGACCTATAGATCATGGGCTCCAACGATTCGAAGCTAGCCGACTAATCTCATTATCTAAACTAGCAAACATTCGTTAACTACCGGGACACTCCACTATAGCCCGATAGTTGCACTCCCCTCACTATAGATATATTTCTGTCCACTTGATTTAACCATGTTTAGTAAGTCGTTCCTTCACAGGTTGTTCGTAGCTATAGCTAGGTCAAATAACCGTTTCACCCCTATAGTACTTCTTGTTCCTTAAGTTCCACTAATCCTCTAATGAACAATCGGTTTGTGGTCCAACCATCAAAACTAAGTCCCTCTCGATTCAACAAGAGGGTGGGGCCCCTTGTTCAAGTCCCGGAGTTAGTACTTAAGAGAACAACCTCTCTGCTATCCCTGAAAAGGGTAGGAGTGAATTCCGTCTTGCGAAACTATGTCCCCAGCTATCTATTCGATCTTATCCCCAAAATGGTAGGCTTGTTGAGTCGGCGATGCTGGCCACTCTCACCCATGCAGATCAAAGGATAATCTCGTATAAACAGGAGTTCATAGCTCGCTCAGGATTAAGAACGAGTTACCTAGGTCATCTATGTGAAATAGTCAGTTTCTACGGTAAACGGCGTTATAAAGAGAAAGTGACTTATTTCGTGGTCCTGTCTTATGCAAACTCATTGCATAGGACGCCCCCACTCGCATGTCACCACATGAACGATTTAGGATCTCATCGTTTGTACTTAATACAAAGTGGGCCGCGTCCATAGTGTCTCCAGGATAAGGCACCCAACCGTATCCTTATACTATAGACTATTTTGACTATAAACTTGAACTTGATCCTACGATATGTCCCTACATATAGTTCGAGTATTCATGTTATAGCCAAGGATTTTAGTTTATTGGATTTAGGTTAATCATTCGCAATTTATATATTCAATAACATCTTTTACTGAATAACCTCAATAACGTCTTTATTGGAAATAGAATATGTTTAATGATTTACAAACTACGAGTTTATAGGACATTAAACCCAACAATCTGTTCTTCTGTTTGTTTACTTTATGTTTCTGCTTCTTTTATTTTTCTGTTGCTGCTTCAAAATTATCTTTAGTTATGTAAATCTCTGTTTTAATTCCTTTTTAATAAAATCAATCTTTGTTTGTTTGTTTTTTTTTTTTGGCACACCTGAGTTTATACCTAACTGGTTTTTCTTCTGAATTTTTTAGCTTTGGACTAGTTAGTTTAGTTAGATCAAGGTATTTTGATCTCCATAAACCTTTTGCTTGAGCATTTTTCTTAGCCTAGTCATAGTTGCGACAAAAGATGTAGCATTTTCTTATTTGATCCACCTTAAGTTTAATCCTAGTCTCGCGCTTAGTTTAAATTTAGAGAAAAAAAATTAAGTTTGGGGGAGTTGGTTATGTGTTAATAATTCATTGGGGACAATTAATAATTTAAGTTCGGGGGACTTAGAGGCACTCCTCTTGTTTGCTCCGAGCATTCCTCTTCTTCATAGTTTTTCAAGGTTGTTGAGTAACCAAGGACATCAGTGACACCCACAGTTTGTCTTTGCGTCAAAAGATGGCCTAGAAAAATGCTGAAGAAAAAACAAAGAACAAAAAAATATGTGCTCAAAAGAAAAGAATTTTGCTGAGAAAAATTGACAGAGAAAAACTTTTGAAGGATGAATGATGGTTTAGCAGTTTCTATCTCTCAAGGCTTAGGTGAGCTTCATCATAACATGTCGCCATTATGAGAAGCAAGGGATAGATAACTAAGGACTTTTGGGATTGAGCAATGAGTGTTAACCTAGATGGTGATAAGCTTGAAGGCAAGGGTATACTGCATCATAAAATGGGTCATCCCATGCATAAGAGTTTATGACTATAGGGCAGCTCTAGTCTGTAAAACAAATGAGAAATCCCCTTAAATTTATGAAAAATCTTTTAATGTTGCTAAATTGTGGTAGTTCTTAGGATTGAGGTAAGGTGGTGATTATTTGTTCAATGCTGTAAGAACTATTTTGTTGCGGCAAATGCAAGGCCTAATTTCTAATCCTTTTAACGATTTCTAAGACTATCCTAAATCTCTCGATCTTAGGATTATCCTAGTTATGCAATTCAAGATCTAAACTAAACCCCCTCTCCCGAGCAAGATTTAGAGAACACATCCAATAATTCATGGTCGGTAAATTAAAGGCATTGAGCATAAAAATTCCATAAATGAGTTCAAAGTAGTCAAACATCCATAAGTTAAATCACAATGCCCAAATGGCTACATCAATCCCTAAGAAAACAAGTCTAGCTACTCATACATGGCATTACGATGTAAGCTAAACATGAAAAAACTTTAAAGACAACTAAAGTAAGAGAAGAAAAGAGGTAAAACGCTATTGTCACCGAAACCGCACATTCCTGTCACGATCTCCACGAGCTAAGCCTTGAATCCCGCTCCCCCACTTTGCTTCAGCTTCCACCAAAGATCTCTAATCGGTTTTAGGTCTAAAATTGCACCAATTGAACTCCTTGAAGGGATAAAAGCCCACGCAGCGGAAAGTATTACCGAACCTACTCAGAGTCTTAGATTCTAATTGAAATACAAATACAACTTGCAAAATATTACAGCAATAAATCTATATTTAATGGGTTGTACATAGGCTATAAACATGCTAAAAGATAAACTAGATTGATCCTAGTGATCAAGGATTTCATAGAAAACTTACTTTTGTAGAAAACCTTGATCAATTCGCCTTTTCTTGCCAATAAGATTGAAAACGCAGCAACCCTCTTGTGCGAACACCACCAATCGGCTACACCCGTATATCTCTAAGACTTCTTGAAGCAGGAGACTTGTGGAAGTCTTTTGGGAGAAATCTCTGAGAGAAGGAGAGACAATGTGATGTCTTTCACCCCACCCCAAGGGTCCTATATATAGGTAAAGGCCAAGACCTTTTCCTACTAGGAAAAGGTCTAGGAATAAGATCAAATCTATTATCTGAACAATATCTAATTTTAATAAATAATTAATTAACTCCATAATTAATTAATTACCCAATTAAACATCACATATTTAATTTTTAGGGATTTTATTAAAATTAAAATTAATATGAATCCAATTCATATTAAATTTATTTGAACTTTTCAAATTTTCTCTCATGTCTTTTTACAAGCTTTATATTATAATGTTTGTAAAATTATACTATAAAGTTTCATAAACTTTATATTATAATGCATCAATATACATTATACGATTCCCCAAATAAATTGAACACTTTCAATTTACAATTTATATTTGTTTGCTTCAAGTCTTTTTACAAGCTACCAGTGGGACCTAATAGACCTACAGATCAGAAGCTCCAACGATACGAGACTAATCGACTTAAAATCATTAACCAAGTTAGTCTCCATTCGTTAACTGTGGGTCATTCCACTAAAGACCCTCAGCTGCACTCTTCTCATTGCAGAATATTTTTGTGTCCACGGATATCAACCAATACTATAAGTCAGTCTTTCACGTGTGTTCGTATCCCAACTGGGTCGAATTACCGTTTTACCCCTGGTTTACATCTTTGTCCTTAAGTTCCCAGTGCTCCTCTAATGAACAACTTGTTTGAGGTCCAACGAACAAACATAAGTCCCTTTCGTGCCATAGAGAGGGTTGGGCCCATTGTTCAAGTCCCGGAGACACCACTTAAGGGAACACACCTCTACTTACCCTAAAGTCGGGAAGGAGTGAATTCCATCTTGTGTGATTATGTTCCCAGCTCCCCACTAGGTATTGTCCCCAAAATGGTAGGCTTATTGAGTTGGCGTGCTGGCCACTCTCACCCATACAAATCAAAGGACAACTCCTCGTGAACAGGAGTCCATAATCCACTCAGGATTGAGACTGAGTTGTCTAGGTCATCCTAGTGAAATAGAAACCAAGCCAACTAACGGTGTTACAATTAGTGGTTAACTATTTCGCGGTCCAGTCTTATGCAAACTCATTGCATAGGATACCCCCACTCGCATGTCAACTACATGAACGCGTTGGATCATAGCGTTTGTATCATAATACAAAGTGGGTCGTATCCATAGTGTCACCAGGATAAGGTACCCAGCCTTATCCCTATACTATAGACCCTTTAGGCTGAATCTTGAACATTGATCCTCGTATGTCCCTACATACTAGTTCAAGCCTCATACTATCAACCTAGGATGTTTAGTTTATTGGATTAGGGTTAATAAGACAAGATCTTCTAAATACAAAAAAATAAACTATTTTATTAATGTTCGGTAAAATGTTTACATTTACTATCTACGAGTTTTAGGGCATAAAACCCAACACTCCTCTAATCCTTAGCCAATTGCTTTCCTTTTATAATGAATTTGTCGACAACGTCAAGACGCTAGGGGCAGCGTCTCGACTCTGTCCCTTTTACCGCCAATCTCAGATATGGAAAATTGGTAGCATCGAGACGCCAAGGAGGCAGCGCCTCGATACTACCTCTCATGTTTTCCCACTTTTGCAAGCTTCCATCTTGATTTCTTTTCTCTTCTTTTTCTCTTCTTTAGGTCCCGAGCATCCGATCAACTCCAATTTCTTCAATTCATTCCAAAACTAAATTTCTTACAAAATAAACATTACAATGCATAAGTTGGTCAAATAATACTCAAAGACTAACTAAAATTAACTGGAAAAAATAGCTCTCTATGCATTCTATCAAAGTGGCAAGATCTAAGGATGGTATTTTCATTTCTTAGTGGAAATACATTCTCTACTTGCGAAAAGAGACCTGAAATCTTGGGTGTAAACCTCCTGAAACACCTATGGAGTCAAATCTAGTCCAAAACCAAAGCGAAGAAATTATTCCAGTAGACAAGGGCATGTATCAAAGACTTGTGGGAAAGTTAATTTGCATGTCACATACCAAACCGGACATTGCATACTCTGTTAGCATTGTTAGTCAGTATATGAACAGCCCGAATGAACATCACCTCAGGGTTGTTAACAAGATTTTGAGATACTTGAAAGGCACTCTAGGTCATGGGTTATTATTTAAAAAGTCATCAAACAGAATGGTAGAACTCTATACAGATGTTAGTTGGGCTAGAGAATTAATAGATAGAAGATCTACATTTGGATATTTCTCTTTTGTGTGGGGCAATTTAGTCACTTTGAAAAGCAAAAAGCAATTGGTTGTAGCAAGAAGTAGTGTAGAGGTTGAATATCGAGCTCTAGCTCTGGGAATTTTTGAAGGGATGTGGGTTCAGAAGCTTTTGAAAGAACTAAAGTTAGAAACTCAAAATTCATTCAGAATGTTTTGTAACAGTCAAGCAACAATTAGCATATACATCATGACAGAATGAAGCACATAGAGATAGATCGGCAATTCATATCTGAGAAAGTCAACAATAGCATAATACGACTAAATTATGTTCCATTTCACCATCAAATTGCAGATAGTCTCACCAAAACATTACCGAGGACAAGTTTTGATAAATTCAACTCCAACCTTCGCTTGTATTCTATATATAACCTAGTGTAGATTGGTTTAGATTTTCTATTAATCTTTTTATTTTATTTTTTTTAATCTTTGTTTATATTCTTTTCTTGTATGATTAGTTTCCTTAATTGATTTTTCAAGTGTATTATACTTACCCATTGTTGGGCCCTTCTTGGGAAATAAGATTAATTTTTGTCCTAAAAATCATAGTATCCTCACTTAAGGCCCTCTCTAAAGTTTCTGAGAAAGAGATAAAATGACCACAACAAGAGATTCTTTTCTCATTAATGATCAAAAAAGCAGAGACTCATTATATAGAATCTCTGAGAATACAAAATAATTACAACTGAAATAAACTGGATTATAAAGAAGTTGAACCAGAAAAACTAACTCTTAATGAGCTCTCTTAACACCCCCCTTAAGCCAATGGCCAAAGAAGAAAGGACATTGAGCTTGCCCTTCAAAGGAAGAAATCTAGCAGCTGATAATGGTTTAGTAAAGACATCAGCTACCTGTGCAGCAGATGGTAGATGACAAATCTTAAGCTGTTTTTGTATCACAAGATCTCTAACAAAATATATGTCTATCTCAACACGCTTTGTTCTAGAGTGGAGAATAGGATTTGCACTCAAATGTACTGCACTCAAGTTATCACACCAAACAGTTGGGGAATGAGGAATAGAAATACATAGATCTGAAAATAATGATTTGAGCCAAACTAATTCAGCACATACATGAGCAAGGCTTCTATATTCAGCTTCTGTACTTGATCTGGATATAATATGTTGCTTCTTTGAAGTCCACTGTATTAGGTTCCCTCCAAAATATACACAAAAACCTGAGGTGGACTTCTAGTCGTCTGGATCAGCTGCCCAGTCAGCATCAACATATCCTGTCAGCAGTAACTCCGTAGGTTTCTTGAACATCAGACCATGATCAATTGTCCCTTTCAAGTAGCGAAGGATACGCTTGACTGCTTGCCAATGAACAAGGGTTGGTGAGTGCATAAATTGACACACCTTGTTGACACTGTATGCTATTTCAGGTCGTGTAAGAGTAGCATATTGGAGGGCACCCACTGTACTTCTATATAGCTTGACATCCGAGAACTTCTCACCTTGTCGAGCAGAGAGAATCGAGCCACTGATCATAGGAGTTTCAATGGGATTGGCTTGGCTCATCTTTGTTTTAAACAGAAGATCTGAAATGTATTTCTTTTGGGAGAGAAACAAACCACTAGTGGGCACTACAGAAACTTCAACTCCCAGGAAATAGCTCAAGATGCCTAAGTCCTTCAAAGAAAACCTTTGATTCAGATTACATATAAGTTGGTCAACAGCCGTGGATGAACTCCCTGTAATGACTATATCATCCACATAGACAAGCACATAACAACAGTAGCCATTTTTTGTGATAAACCAACAATGAAGAATTAGCCTTTGAATGGTTAAAACCAAGACTACAGAGAAAAGAACTAAGCCTCTCAAACCAAGCTCGTGGAGCTTGTTTCAGCCCATATAACGCCTTTTTTAACTTGCATACTCGATTAGGATATTTAGAGGAGATCATACCAGGTGGTTGACACATGAATACCTCTTCAGTCAACACTCCATGAAAGAATGCATTGTTTATATCAACCTGTCGAAGACTCCATCCGTTTGCCAAGGCTAGCGTGAATAATACTCGAATGGTAGTCGGCTTCACAACGGGACTAAATGTCTCAGTATAATCCAGGTCTGCTTGCTGATGAAAGCCCTGTGCAACCAGTCTAGCCTTATACCGAGCAACTGAGCCATCTGAATTTCTTTTGATCTTGAATACCCATTTGCACCCAATCACTCTCTTATCAGAAGGAATATCAACCAATGACCATGTATCATTCACAAGAAGAGCATTGTACTCTTCTTTCATTGCCTGAATCCACTGTTCACACTTCAGCGCCTCTTTGACATTAGGTGGTTCCAGTTCTGTATATTCAACTAAATAGGCTTTTGGTTTGAAAATACCCGCTTTTCCACGAGTGACCATAGCATGAGTGTTCTTCACTGTGGAACATTCAGGTAGAGGAGCAGGTTTGTTATTCAAAACATTGGAGCAAGGTTCTTTAGGTAAAAGCTGGGAGTGTGAGTCCGTGGATAGAAATGGAGGAGCTGAAGAGGTTGGAGGAGTAGAGGACCGAGATTGAATGGACTGATCATTGTCACTGTTTGTGGTACAAGGTGAAATAGTCGTTTGTTCTGAAAAGTCTGATGTAAAAGGCTGAGAAAAAGGTTGTGTAGCTGATACTTCGGTAAAAAACGGTTGAATAGAAGGTTGTGTGTCAGCTGAAGGTGAGGAACCAGTAGACAAAGGAGTGGCCTGTAATATAGGTAGCTGACTATGGACCATTGGATATAAGGAGAGACTCGAAACAGGTTTGTTTAAAAAGGAGGATGTTGGGAAGGCAAATTCATAAAAAACGACATGTCTTGAAATATACATTCTCCCAAATGAAGAAAGACATTTATAACCTTTGTGTATGGAACTATAACCAAGAAATAGACAAGGAGTTGACCTAGGATCTAGTTTGTGATTGTTATAGGATCTAAAGGTGGGATAGCATAAGCAACCAAAAGTCTTGAGAAAGGTATAGTCCGGTTTCTTGCCAAAAAGCTTCTCCAAAGGTGAAACATGACTAAGAACCAAAGTAGGTAGTCTATTGATGATGTAGACTGCTGTGGAAAAGGCATCATCCCAGAAGTCCAAAGACAGAGAGGCATGAGATAGGAGTGTAAGACCCATATCTACTATATGACGATGTTTCCTTTCAACTATCCCATTTTGTTGGGAAGTATAAGGACAAGTCAATCTATGTTCAATACCGTTGGATTTAAGAAACGAGGTGAACGAACGAAATTCACCACCACCATCGGTTTGCAAACGAATTATAGATTGACTAAAAAGCTTTTCAACATGATTTTTAAACAGAAGAAAAGCTTGGAAGGCCTCAGACTTGGAATTTAAAAAGTAAATCCAAGTATAACAAGAATAAACGTCCACGAAACTAACATAATATTTGAAACCATTTCTAGATGTTGTATATGCCGGTCCCCAAACATCAGCTACTATTAATTGAAGAGGTGCATTATATATAGTAGTGGATGGGGAAAAAGGCAAATTATGACTTTTACTCACAGAACAAGCATGGCATAAGTGTGGACTTTTATTAGATGAGGCAATATTACAAACAGAAAGTACATTTTTAACTGTGGAAATGGCAGAATGCCCAAGACGATTATGCCACAGATCAAAAGAATTACAAGAAGTTGAAGAAAAAGGTACAGTACAAGTATTGGAAGTAGAAGACATAGATGTAGTCAATACTTGTGGGAAGGTGGCTGAAGATGAAGAGCCACCAGATGAAAGATGAGATGGAGAATCAGCCTTTTCCAGATTAAAGCTATAGAGTCCATCAACCAGTTTGCCTTGGAGAAGAGTTTGGCCAGTTGAAAGATCCTTCACAAAGCAAACAAATGGGTGAAACTCAAAGAAAACATTATTATCCTTTGCAAATTGACTCACACTTATAAGGTTCTTGGTAATATGAGGCACATGTAAGAGATTATGAAGATGAAAAATGGTATTAGAAGGAGTTTTAAGTAAGGAAGAACCAATGTTTTGGATAGCCAAACCTGCACCATTACCGATATGAACCTTATTGTCCCCTTGATACTCTGTCCCAACCGAGAGATTAGCTAAATCATGAGTAACATGATTTAAAGCTCCTGAATCGGGGTACCACTGATTCTCCTTATTCATTTCATGTTGCAGAGTATACGCATGAAAGGGTTGCTGATAAAAGGAGTGATTATTGGAAGCAGGGAAATAACCCTGTGAAGCTTGTCCTGGAGGAGTAGCGTTAGGACCTTGATACCAGCGTTCAAACCGAAGATAATACTTCAGGATTGTATGGCCAAATTTACCGCATAATTGGCATTGTGGACGCTGATTATTATTATTCCAGGGTCTTCGGTTGGACCGTGAATTTTGCCCCCCTCCTTGATTCCCTTGTTGTCCTTGCCCAGACTGATTACCCTGAAACTTGTTCTTCTTGGTGGAGTCATTCATATTAGGATTTGCTTGTTGTGGCTTGGATTGAGTCAAATTAACAGATGGCAAGGTACCATCACTGTTAATCGCAGAGGTAGAATGTCGCTGGAGTCGACTTTCTTGGGTAAGGAGCATCAAATAAACTCGCTGCAAGGGTGGCATTTCATCGTTGCCAGTAAGAACAGATACAGTAGGATCATACTCTGGGCCTAATCCTCCAATTATATAATGAACATGATCATCATGAGTGATAGGTTTTCCCGCAGTCGTTAATGCATCAACAAGAGTTTTAATCTTGGGAAAGTATTCTTGGAGCCCTAAATTTCCTTTCTTCATAAGTTCCAACTTAGTTTTCAATTCGTGAATCCTAGCCACATGTTTTGACGAAAAACGACCGGATAAGTGAAGCCATACCTCTCGAGAAGATTAACAATCAAGTAATTCTGCAACAATGGCTGGTGAAATCGACCCAAGAAACCAGGCGGTGATTAAACTATCTTGACGAATCCAGTATTCATACTCAGGATTAGAAATCTTTGTTGACAAAGATTCATCAGTCGAGGTCAGGAATTTTCTTGGAACATCATAATCAGGATCAATAAACTTCTGCAATCCATGTCCTCTCAGTGTGATTAGAACTTGGAATTTCCACATCAAATAATTCTCTTCATCCAATTTAGGCGTGGAGGTTTTGCTTCCAGGA
The DNA here is from genome assembly GCA_036850905.1 of Luffa acutangula. Lineage (NCBI taxonomy): Eukaryota > Viridiplantae > Streptophyta > Magnoliopsida > Cucurbitales > Cucurbitaceae > Luffa > Luffa acutangula. The sequence goes on along the minus strand of CM072099.1, from coordinate 47,437,255 downwards.
TTCACGAACTTTGACTCTGAAGATGTGATGACTTCAGAAGTTTGACGCTCTGAGTTTGAGTTTCCCATCGAAAAAAAAAAATTCTTAATCGGTTGTTAAACCTTAATACGCTCTGATACCATCAAAAGTTTCTGAGAAAGAGATAAAATGACCACAACAAGAGATTCTTTTCTCATTAATGATAAAAAAAGCAAAGACTCATTATATAGAATCTCTGAGAATACAAAATAATTACAACTGAAATAAACTGAATTATAAAGAAGTCGAACCAGAAAAACTAACTCTTAATGAGCTCTCTTAACACCCTCCTAGATCATTTTCTATTGGCACCCTCATTTGATGACACTTCGCAAAACCTTTTAGTCAACTTGCTCCTCTTGATCACCCCAAGAATGCTATTGGATAGGCTTGGAGATTTGTATAAGAGAAATTTTGGTAGATAGACCGTTTTGGAGACATATTTTCACAAATGTCCAAAATTTTCGATATTTACAAGATTAGATTTTCGGATAGATTTTTGGACATTTATACCCTTGGTATTATCATTTATTCTCAAATAATATTAAAATCGACAATAATACATTCCATAAAAAGCCAACCGAATATGCTACATTTAAGGAAGGTTAATTTTCACCAAATCTCCTAAAATAAGGAATGTTCCCATAATCGTGGTTCCCTCCTTCATTCTCCGTCCGTTTTGGTTTTATTTCCGGCCTCTTCCCATTTATTTTCTTCTCTTTTCCGGCAGCCTTTCTCTTTATTTTCTTCTCTTTTTTGGCAGCCTTTCTCTTTATTTTTTCTTTTTTCTGGCAGCCTTTCTCTTTATTTTCTTCTCTTTATCTTCTATGTACTTTTCCCTAAAAACAAATTCAAAGGTCCAAATCTATTCTAGAACACTAAGTTTATACAAAGGGAAAAGAAAAATAATAGGCTGCCAAAAAAGAGAAGAAAATAAAGAGAAAGGCTGCCGGAAAAGAGAAGAAAATAAATGGGAAGAGGCCAGAAATAAAACCAAAACGGACGGAGAATGAAGGAGGGAACCACGATTATGGGAACATTCCTTATTTTAGGAGATTTGGTGAAAATTAACCTTCCTTAAATGTAGCATATTCGGTTGGCTTTTTATGGAATGTATTATTGTCGATTTTAATATTATTTGAGAATAAATGATAATACCAAGGGTATAAATGTCCAAAAATCTATCCGAAAATCTAATCTTGTAAATATAAAAAATTTTGGACATTTGTGAAAATATGTCTCCAAAACGGTCTATCTACCAAAATTTCTCATTTTTTTTATTAAAATAATAGTGCCACATCAGCAACTGTTAAGATTTAACAGAAAAATAGACGTCAGGGACCAAAGTTCTACTTATCTCAAACCTCAGGGGTATTTTTGTTGAGTTTGAAAACTCATGGACCAAACTATAACTTAACCCAAACCTCAGGGACCAAAAGTGTATTTTCCTAAATTAATTAATTGGAGAATTAATTAATTTAATTTAATGTGGTTAAATGTGATTTAATCAAATTAATACTATAGCTATTGATCAATGTTCATTTGATGCACATTAAAACTATAGGTTAAATGAGAGAAGCACACTTGAATATGATTCAATTGAAATATTAATTAAGTATTTGATATTTAATTAATCTGAAAACAATTAATTGAGAATTAATTGATTGACCCATTTAATTCAATTGAATATGATTTAATTGAACTAAAAACTTTATGTTATAATTAATTTAATTAAAATTGGTTTAATTAAATTAATTTATAATTAATTAGATTATTAATTATTATTTGATAATAATTAACGGTCAAGATCTTGATTGATTAAGATCAAGGGCTAAGATTAATTAGGATAACTTCCTATCCAATTATACATATGGGTAAGTGGGGCTCCAGTGGGTGTGGCAAAAAAATGCTTTCATTTTTTGTTTTTCACGTTTTACAGAGAGTTTATTCTCTCCAAAAACTCTCTCAACCAAAAACTACAACAACCTCCATTTGCTGTGAATTTCTCCCTTTTCCAAGACTATTGCGATCCCACAATCGAGATCTCATCCCAGAGGATAGCCGGTGCTCGCTTGTGGTGGTGTCTAGATCGAAATCTAGGAGCATAATGCTTTTTTCAGCATCTATCAAGTAAGTTATTCTAATCTAAAATAGTTTTAGATCTGAATAAACGCATGCTTAATCTAAGTTTTGTTGTTTACAAATCGTTTCTGAATTTTTTCCAATGTACTAGTTATTTATTGACAAAATTACATTCACAACGATTTAATTCGCTTCCGCTAAAGGATTCAATTCATTCATTGGCTTCGCTCTTCAAATAAGCAAATCGGAAGGTCCTCTTCTCCATCTCTTGGACAACCACCATTAAGCTCCTTCAACCCCCACCTCGCAGACTGCAGTGTTCATTTGTTCGTTTGATGGAGAAATTGCCATCTCATCGAAAACCGCATGTGGGTAGCTCGGAAGGTTGAATAACAAATTGATCGCCCTGGGACTCCAATCGATCGCTACCTCTCTGACAATGACTTGAAAGCCTTCGTCTTCATCAATATTTGTATAAAACTCCCTCACAACTTGAGCGACTGCTAGTTCTGATTTAGTGCAAAACTTCTCCCATCCATGGTTTGTTATACCTGCTCTCAAGAAGTGAGGCAGGTCTTCGCCACCCTAAAAACCGTGCTCCATCAAGAAATCACGCTTAAGCATTTCTTGATATTTTTCCCCAGCAGTTTCGTTGACAAACCTTTCATATTGAAATCCTTCATCAATTTCTCTCTCTTCACTCCGTTCCTTCTCTTCTTCAACCGCTTTTCGTCGATCCTCAACCACTTTTTCTCTAACTTCCACAACTTCTTCCTCCGTAGATTTTTCTTTTTCTCCCTTCTGTTTTTCTTTCTCAGATTCAGACGGAGAGGGAGAAAGAGTTCTTACCCGTTTAATTCTTCCAGTCTTCTACTTTTGTCTCTTCTTCGGGCGTGGAGGAACTTTTTCTCAAACTTCCTCAACCTCAGCAACTTCTTGATCAACTTTCTTCGTCTCTTGAACCTCTAGATCCTCCCTCGGAGTAACCTCAGGCTCTGGGGTTTTCTCTTTCTCAGGTTATTTTTCTGTTTCGCAGGCTTTTCTTCAGCAATTAATAACATCTTCCAGAACTTTTTGAATCACCTCAATAGTCGGTGATCCCTGTTGCTTTCTCAATCTTCTTGCCTTCTTTTCCTGTGGAGTCATTTTCCTTTTGGTTTTCTTGGGTGCTTCTAGGGTCATAGGGACTTCCTCAACCTCAGACTCTCTGTCTTTCTTTGCTCTCGTTTTAGCCATGGATGATTGATTGTTTTTCACACAGAGAACACACAATCAGAAATAAAATAAAACGCAAGTGTGAAGAGACAACGTACCTGGGATGGGGATACAAATAGGGCTCCATCATTTAAATCTTAACCGACTAAACACCCTAATTAATTTTAAATCACCGTTTAAGTTTGCATGCAATAGTGAGAATTTAATGATTCACCAAATGGTAACAATCCCTTATTAACCGCGTTGTTTTGCTGTCTAATGGTTAGACCGCCAGATGCACACTGCGTAACATATGGCATCATCCTCACAACCCGCTTAAATGACCTGCAACGAAAATATTTACCCCAACGGTAAAAAGAATTAAATCTCAACCAACCTGTTGCAACGAGATCGCGACGCGGAGCGGCCAACATCCTCTTTTAAGGGTCTCTTGGAAAAGAGTTTTGGAGTCGCCACCAATCATATTAAGGGTGTGATTGGTCACCCAATTTAAAAAAAAAAAAAAAAAAGGTCTGCGTAAATCAAGTTTGAGTTCGGGAGTCATTTGTGTGTAGGGAAGGTATTAGAACCCTACAACACCCGTGAAAACGGTTACCAAATTTTATCTTTTATTATCCAATTAAAAATAAGTAAATATTGGTCCACAAAATTTTATTTTCTTTTATTTTTAAATGTCCCATATTTATTAATCCATATTTTGGAGACAAAATATGAACCAACCATCATGAGTGACACAAAAGCCATTAAAAAATATTGAAAATTTATTTTGGTTTCCCAAAATAACTTTCCTCACCTCAAGAATATTAGAAAATCAAATTTTTAATTTTATAATTTCCATCCTCGGATATTGTGAGAAATTTCATGTATTTAAGGAATTTAATCAAATAAATTCCAAAAAGAGAACACTACTCAATCTCGTTTTAAAAAAAAACATAATAAATTAAAGAAAATCAATTTTTGGAAATTTATGAAAAACACCCCCCAATTTTGAAAATTCACGATTAATGAGAAATTTCATGTATTTATGGAATTGGAAGGTCCATAAAGATAATACTACTTTTTCTCAAAATGACTTTACTTGGATGAGACTTTTCATGTGTTTAAAGAATTTATTACAATAAATTCTAAAAAGGGAACACTACTCAATCTCAAAATGGGTTGATGAAATTCTATTTTGGTAAATTTATGAAAAATGCCCCAAATTTGAAAATTCACAATTAATGAGAAATTTCATGTATTTATGGAATTGGAAGATCCATAAAGAGAACACTACTTTTATAAAAAAATTGCGGAGAATTTTCATGCATTTAAAGAATTTATTCAAACAAATTCTAAAAATGAAACACTACTCAATCTCAAATTTAAAACTTTAGTAATCCCTTTTAAAAAGAGTTGAAATTATTTTCAATTGGGAATTTTATGTATTTATGGAATTTTAACCAATACCCATAAAGAAACACTACTCAACCTCTGAAAATCATAAAAGTTTAGTCTCAGGTTTTTAAATTGGGAAAAAAAACATTGGTTATTTAAAATTTTAGAAGTTCTAAAGTAGGGACACCTGAAATTAAATTAGATTAAATGCTATAAAACTAAACACAAAATTTAGAAAAAAAATAATAAAAATAATAAGAAATTGAAATAACATTAGTTTATTCATACTATTAAACATGAAGATTATACAAAACAATAATGAGTGCCAAATTTCTTTAATTAAAAATAAATTCTTTCATAGTAGCCAATTAAATAAAACAATTTGTTATGCAACTAATGACAAAATTAAATATATCCCTTCAATTTTCAAATGATAATAAGAATATTCACACGGTAGGATTTCACATAACTAAAAAAAAATTGCAAATCCAATCATAACTAAACAATACATTTTTAAACATACTGTCATACCAATTTTTTAAAAAACACAATCTTAATATTCAGACTAAATATAAAAAAACAACTAAAAACAAAATAAATAAAATTATGGTTAGATCTTTTTAAAGCCAAAACAAATGGTCCAGGATAATAATAGCAAAATTTTATGCATAATATCTTAATATTCAAACTATACATCCTGGTATGCAATCAAATCTAATAAAAAAAGATTGATATATATATATATATATATATATATATATATATATATATATAAATAATAAAATAATTATAGTTAGATCTTTTTGGAGCTTTCTGCAAAAAAAAAAAAAAAAAAAAAAAAAAAAAAAAAAAAAAAAAAAAGGTCTAGGATAATAATAAGATGCAAATCAACAAGGTCCCAGTAAACACAAATTCAAATCTACGATTGAATTTAACTAAATCTAAACAAGGAGTTTTATGCATAATACAAAATAATGGAAGGAAAGAAAAAAAAAAGAAGAAAAATTCTAACCTTGCGAAAATTTCAAGATTAAAAGTAAAATAAAAAAAAAAAAAAACAGTATGCTCCACAAAATACAGAACTGTAAATCAATCTAAATCTATTCTAAGCCTCCATGAATCAAATCAATCCCAATCCATAGAATACAAAAAGCTGCAAACCTATCAAACCTATTCTAAACTCACAGTAAACAAACAAATGGAATTGACTTATGCTAAAAAAATCACAAAACAAAATTGAAAATAAATTCTCAACCTTTAATGGTAGTGCAGTTGAAACACTGTGGGTTGCCAAGAATTCTTTGCACGCAATGGACACAAAAAAATGAATGATGGAAAAAGAAAAATAAATTTAGCTAAAAGTCTCACCCTCCCAATCCACAGGAAATCAATTGATTTAAATAGGCCAGAGAGCTTCCACTAATATGTCGATGGAAACGTTTTTGAGAGGAGGTTGAGGGAAGGAGAAACTAAATGGCATGATCAGATCAACAAGGAAGACTACGGATGATGAAGATATGGAGAGAGAATGGGAAGGAAAAAAAAAGACGTTAGGGAAAAAGTGGTTATGATAATAATAATAATAATAATAATAATAATAATAATAATAATAATTAATAAATAAACAAATAAATAATAAAAATAAACAAATAAACAAAATAAATAAATAAATGATAACAAAAATAACAATAAAAATAACAACAATCTTATTCTATATAATAAAATAAACATAAATACTAAAATAAAGAAAAATAAGACAATGAACCGGACCAAAAATGGTATCTACACAACCCGTAGAATCTGACCGGACAAAATCTATGATCTTTACAAAGAATTTGCGAAATCAAATCTTTTTCAAAATCGATTCTTCTAGAAATATCTTTATTAAAAAATATGGAAAATTTAAAAACAGAAATTTGATAAAATCAAATCTTAGCTAAACAAATTTAAAATAAATTTCGAATTAAATAAAAACCACATCAGATAAAATAAAATCATAACATAAAATTTAAAATTCAAAATCAAATAAAATAAAATCAACCGTTGTGAGCTTCTGAAAATAATGCTAAAATTATGCTCCTTTAAAATCTTCGCTTCCTTATGTAGGATTTGGAATTCCCTAATTCCGTTAAAGCGGAAGCGTAATTGGGACCGATTCGTAGTTAATTTGTTTATCCAAAAACACTATTACATTGACAAAAAACATAGAACAAATTCTATACAAACTTAAGGCTAAGCATACAAAAATTATTAGATCTAAATCTAAAGGAGAGAAGCAAACATACCGTCGTTGACGACTCTATATACTTCAACGGACACCTTTCTTGATTTTGCACCAAACGTCAACAATTGGGACACCACCAATTGATTTTCCCCGCTATGACTCTGAGATTAGGAATGTAGTTGTGGGACTACCAAATCTTGAATGGGAAAAACTCTAGAGAGAAATTATCTCTAGAGTTCATGGGTTGAGAGAATATGAGAGGGAGGCTAGAGAGAATGCAAGAGTGCAATCTTGTGGCCTTATGTTGTAGTACCTAAACCCTAGGGTTAGTGTTCTATTTATAAGAGAAAGACCATGAATAAAATATTTATTTAAAATCAATTATTTCCATAACTGATTTAATATTTTCCATAATCAATCAATTCCATAACCAATCAATTCCATAATTGATTAATCTTTTCCATAAATGATTGATCACTTCCATAAGTGATTAATCATTTCCATAATTGATTAATTTCCAATTAATTAGTTCTTTAAATTATTTAATCATCAATTAAATATCATATATTTAATTTCAGACCTTCTATTAGTTAATTAATTAATTACCCAATTAAATATCATATATTTAATTTCAGGTCTTCAATTAATTAATTCTATAATATGAATCAAATTCATATTAAAATTGGAACTCCTTCCAATTCTCTTATATCCTACAAATTTAATATGAATCAAATTCATATTAAAATTTGAACTTCTTCAAATATTTATTTCTCTCATAATAATAAAGTTTAATTTCAAATTAGACTTTACATTTTAATGTATCATTATACATCATATTAATTTATATCTCATACAATTAACTTAATTCCCAGTATGAATTTGAACTATTCAAATTCTCTCAAGATATAATTGTTCCTAATTACTCTTCACAAGCTAGCAGGGGGATCTAATGGACCTACAGATCAGAAGCTCCAATGATATGAGGTTAACCGATTAAACTCATTAATCAGGTTAACCAATATTCATTAACTGTGGGTCATTCCACTAAAGACCCTCAGCTGAACTCTTCTCACTATAGAACATTTCTGTGTCCACGGATATAGACCTATACCGGTAAGTCGATCCTTCACGAATGTTCGTAATCACGACTGGGTCAAATTACCATTTTAACCCCTGTGTTACATCTGTCTCCTTAAGTATCAGCGCTCCTCTGATGAACAACCTGTTTATGGTCCAACCATTATTAAACAGAAAGTCTCTCTCGGGCCAGTGAGAGGGCGAGATCCCTTTGTTCAAGTCCCAGAGTCACCACTTAAGGGAACACTCATCTACTTCTCCTAGAAGTGGGAAGAAGTGAATTCCATCTTGTGTTGTCATGTCCCCAGCCCCCCACTTGGTCTTGTCCCCAAGAAGGTAGGCTTATTGAGTCGGTGTGCAGGACACTCTCACCCATACTAATCAAAGGACAATCCCTCGTGAGAAGGAGTTCATGACACACTTAGGATTAAGACTGAGTTACCTAGGTCATCCTATTGAAACAGTAACCTAACTAGTGAACGGTGTTACATCTAGTGGTTTACTATTTCGTGGTCCGGTCTTATGCAAACTCATTGCATAGGATACCCCTGCTCATATGTCTCATACATGGACGCCTTGGATCAATACGTCTGTATCGAATACAAAGCGGGCCGTATCACATAGTGTTACCAAGATAAGGTACCCAACCTTATCCCTGTACTATAAACCTTTTAGGTTGTTACTTGAATATCGATCCTCGTATGTCCCCACATACTAGTTCAAGTCACGCGTAAACAACCTTGGATCTTAGTTTATTGGATTTGGGTCAAATTGTGCAATATTTAACAATAACACTATATTGTAGAACTCAATAACACTTTATTGAAACAAGTATACAATTTTTTTACATTCACTATCTACGAGTTTTAGGGCATAAGACCCAACACCTTATTCTTCTAATAATTTTAGAGAAGGATATTTCGAACAAAATTCCTCCCCCTAGTAATTTTTCACTTGCTGCCCGTTAACCGTAAACTCTCGACCATTTTTTTCATCCCTCAAGGTAATTGCTCCATGGGGAAAAACTCCAGTCACTATAGACGGTCCAGACCACTTGGACTTCAATTTCCCTGGAAACAATTTTAACCTCGAATTATATAAAAGAACATGCTGACCTTTCTCAAAATGTTTAGGCTTCAACTTCTTATCATGCCATCGATTTGTTTTCTCTTTATACATTTTCGCATTTTCATATGAAAACTGGTGAAACTCCTCCAACTCATTTAACTGCATCATCCGAATTTCTCTCGCATTGTGAAAATCAGAATTTAACTTCTTAAGAGCCCAAAATGTCTTATGCTCAAACTCCAACGACATGTGGCAAGCTTTACCATAGACTAGCCTATAAGGAGACATTCCTAAAGGTGTCTTATATGCTGTCCTGTACACCCAAAGAGCCTCATCCAACCAAAAGGACCAATCCTTCCTAGATGGGTGTACTACTTTCTCCAAAATAGACTTAATCTCTTTATTACTCACCTTTGCTTGACCATTCGCTTATGGATGATAAGGTGTAGCAATTCTGTGCTTAACTCCATACTTAACTAAAAGGTTACTCAACACATTATTCACAAAATGCGTACCCTCGTCACTCACAAGAGCTCTAAGTGTCCCAAACCGTGAAAAAATGTGCAATTGAAGAAACCTTGACACAGTTTTAGCATCATTATGATGACACGCAATGGCTTCTACCCACTTTGACACATAGTCAACTGCCAGAAGAATAAAAACATGACCATTAGACGGAGGAAATGGCCCCATAAAATCGATTTCCCATACATCGAACAATTCTAATTCTAAAATATAAGTAAGAGGCGTCTCATCTCTAGGCCCTAAATTCTCTCTTCTTTCGCAAGCATCACATTGCTTACAAAACCAATGAGCATCCTTAAACAAAGATGGCCAGAAAAATCCAAATTGCAAAACCTTGGTGGCAGTCATTTGTCCATTGAAATGACCTCCATATGACGAAGAATGACATCGCTCTAGGATTTCTTTTGCTTCCTCTTCCGGAACACACCTTCTAATAATACCATCCGCACATTGCTTATACATAAATGGCTCATCCTAGTAATAAAACCTTGCATCATAACGTAACCTCTAAATTTGCCTACTATCCATATCTGTAGGAGTAACTCCATTAACCAGAAAATTGGCAATATCCGCAAACCAAGGGATACTTTCACACCCTTGACATTAATAACAAAGAGCTGCTCATCTGGAAATGCATCTACGGCAACAGATTGCTCGAGCAAAGAAGATGCTCGGTCAAGATGAGACAAATGATTTGCAACAACATTCTCTGATCCATTCTTGTCCTTTATCTCCAAGTCAAATTCCTACAATAATAAAACCCAATGAATCAGTCTAGGCTTCACATCTTTTTAGACATTAAGTACCTTATTGGTGCATGGTCTGTAAACACCGTGATTTTTGAACCCACTAAATACGGGGAGAACTTCTCAAAGGCAAAAAATATAGTCAACAACTCCTTCTCAATAGTTGTATAGTTGGTTTGAGCCTCATTCAAAGTCCTACTCGCATAGTAAATAAGATGAATAACTTTGCCCTACTTTTGCCTCAATATTGCACCTACAACCACATCACTGGCATCACACACCACCTCGAAAGGATAACTCCAGTCTGGCGCACAAAGAAAGGGTGTTGAAGTCAATGCTGTTGGGTTTAATGTCCTATAAACTCGTAGTTTGTAAATCATTAAACATATTCTATTTCCAATAAAGACGTTATTGAGGTTATTCAATAAAAGATGTTATTGAATATGTAAATTGCGAATGATTAACCTAAATCCAATAAACTAAGATCCTTGGCTATAAAATGAATACTTGAACTATATGTAGGGACATAACATAGGATCAAGTTCAAGTTTATAGTCAAAATAGTCTATAGTATAAGGATAAAGTTGGGTACCTTATCTTTGAGACACTATGGACGCGACCCACTTTGTATTAAGTACAAACGATGAGATCCTAAATCGTTCATGTGGTGACATGCGAGTGGGGGCGTCCTATGCAATGAGTTTGCATAAGACTGGACCACGAAATAAGTCACTTTCTCTTTATAACGCCGTTTACTGAAGAAACTGACTATTTCTCATAGATGACCTAGGTAACTCGTTCTTAATCCTGAGCTATCTATGAACTCCTGTTTATGAGAGATTATCCTTTGATCTGCATGGGTGAGAGTGGCCAGCATCGCCGACTCGACAAGCCTACCATTTTGGGGATAAGATCGAATAGATAGCTGGGGACATAGTTTCGCAAGACGAAATTCACTCCTACCCATTTCAGGGATAGCAGAGAGGTTGTGCTCTTAAGTACTAACTCCAGGACTTGAACAAGGGGCCCCACCCTCTCGTTGGATCGAGAGGAACTTAGGTTTGATGGTTGGACCGCAAACCGATTGTTCATTAGAGGATTAGTGGAACTTAAGGAACAAGAAGTACTATAGGGGTGTAACGGTTATTTGACCTAGCTATAGCTACAAACAACCTGTGAAGGAATGACTTACTAAACATGGTTAAATCAAGTGGACGGAAATATATCTATAGTGAGGGGAGTGCAACTATCGGGCTATAGTGGAGTGTTCCGGTAGTTAACGAATGTTGGATAACTTTGATAATGAGATTAGTCGGTTAGCCTCGAATCGTTGGAGCCCATGATCTATAGGTCCATTAGGTCCCCCTACTAGCTCATATCGGAATAAAGCTTAGAATATTTTGATAGGAAACTTTGAATCGTTCAAAAATGGGAAATAGGGTTTTATCGTAAAACGTGTTCGACACAATGATTTAATTATGAATTAAATTAGGAATTGAGAGATGAGGTATTTAAAAGTGTTTTAAATACCATATATATGTATTAGGAATCATATATAATTCATGGCATTAGGTGATAAAGATTGATTGGATCAATCATATCAAAATTACTTGGAAATGTCCCAATTAATTGCCTAGAAATCAATTTCAATTATGAATTGAATTTGAAATGAATTGAAAGCCGAAAATTCACAATTAGGATTCAATTCATAGTGGATTTAGTGGGTTTTCCACTCTTGCATAATGATACTGTTGGCATAGAAATTTTCCAACCAATTAGAAATCGCCACGTCATTATTTAATTTTGGGGTTTAATACATATCTCAAAATTAATTATGGCAAAATAAGAAAGGCCACGTGTCCTTTTGTGGTCGTCTAATTGTGTTAACGGTCTTGATCGAATCCAACGATGATTAAACTTAAGATCAAATGATCATTTATTTAATTTATCCTAAAGTTTATAAAATTAAATTAAAGTATGATTAAGTTTAGGGTAAATTTGGTTCAATTTAAACCCAATGTCATTAAAATAATTGGGCCTGAAACCCAAAAAATTCATCCAGGCCCATAAATGGGCCCAAGCCCAATTTAAGCCCAAGCCCATTAAAGCCGTTGGGAACTCTATAAATAAGAGTCATTGGCTCATTTGGAAGGGGCGGCAGAAGATTGAAGCTCTCAGAAGACTCCGAAGACTGAAGCTCTGATCCTCCGACAAGATTTGAAGACTGAAGCTCCATTCCTTCTACAAGACTTGAAGATTGAAGCTCCATTCCTCTTGCAAGAATCTTGAAGATTGAAGTCCAGATCCTGCTGCAAGGCTCTGAAGATCGAAGCTTCTCCAAAGTTCAAAAGCTTGAAGCTTCCTCCAAGACTTTGAAGACTGAAGCCTCTACAAGGTTCAGAAGATCAAAGCTCTATACAAGACCCTGAAGATTTAGAAGATTGAAGCTCTCTACAAGATCCTGAAGATTGAAGCTCCAATCCTCCCACAAGACTTTGAAGACCAAAATCCAGATTTTCCTGCAAGCTTGAAGATTGAAGTGAAGTCATCTAAAGACTGAAGACTTGAAGCCTGAAGTCTACTTCAATCATCCAGGAGAATCCTTCAAAGGTGAACAAACCTTCAAGACTCCGAAGATTAAAGTTTTTTTTGAAGACTTTGTAGATCAAAGCTACCTTGAGAGAAAGCATTAAAGGAGTGTAACTAGAGACTGTATTCCACAATTACTTATACATAGAAATCAATACATACAAGAAGTCGTTTCACGAATTAAATTTTCTCTTCGAAAATCTCGTGTGAACAGATACATAGTGGAAAACAACACAAACATGCATTAGATGCATGTGTTGTGAAGTAGACACCTAGAATCCACTTGGAGTTGCATCTTGACCATGTGGCTAAGTGTCATGAAGCTTGTCTTTGCATGGGAGAGGTCTATAAAAGGGGCTTGAATTAGATTCAAGAGAAGCAAGCTTTCATTTAGTGTTATGCTGCAAATTTTCTCCCTCAAATTCTCTCTCATTTTATCTCCTTCCAAAAGCTTGTACCATCAAGCATTCCCTTCCTATTTCTTTCTTCTATAGACTCCCACAAGTCTTTCTAGGCTCAAGAGAATAGTAGGGAAGACACTAAAGGTTGTCCAAGAGAAGTTGGAGAAAGATAATATCACAAGGAGTTCCTTACAAGTGAGCATCAAAGAGGTTGGTACTCATTTACTCTCTTTTTACCCTTTCTAGAACATGCATGCTTTAGGAGTAAAATTGAATGTCTTAAATGCTTTCGATCTTCAATTGCTTCCGCATGTGTTATATGAACACCTTCAAATGCAACCTTCAACGTCTCAAAAGCCTTCTTACAATCTGCATCAAAATAAAAAACACTATTAGCTTCTTGCAATTTACAAAGAGGTTTACTAATTTGGGAAAAATCTTCTATGAACCTCCTATAGAACCCAACATGACCTAAAAAGCTATGAATCCCTTTCACTGAACTCGGTGGTTCTAACTTCTCAATATTCTATCTTTGCCCTATCAACTTCTAAGCCTTTCTTCGAAATCTTATGACCTAGCACTATGCCCTCCTTCACCATGAAGTGACATTTCTCCTAGTTAAGAACTAGATGAGTATCCTCACATCTTTTCAGCACATTCCCTAAATTACTTAAACACTCTTGAAAAGACCCTCCAAAAACTGAGAAATCGTCCATAAAAACCTCGACAATGGACTCAATCATATCAGGAAAAATAGGCAACATACACCACTGAAATGTTGTTGGAGCATTGCAAAGACCAAAAGGCATTTGCCTGAAAGCAAACGTTCCACAAGGGCAGGTGGATATAGTTTTTTCTTGATCCTTAGGAGCTATGGTAATCTGGTTATACCCAAAATAACCCTCCAAGAAACAGTAGTAATCTTGACCAGCTAACCTATCCAACATCAGGTCATAAATGGTAGAGGGAAATGGTCCTTACGGGTAGCTTTATTAAGCCTCCTGTAATCCATACAAACCCTCCAACCAGTTATTGTCCTGGAGGGGATCAACTCATTATCCTTACTAGTCACCACTGCAACTCCTTCTTTCTTAGGAGCACACTGGACAAGGCTTACCCAATTGCTATCAGTAATCGGATAAATGATCATAACATCCAACCACTTAATTACCTCCTTCATAACAACTTCTTTCATAGCAGGGTTAAGCCTTCTCTTCTGCTCAATGCTCCTAAAGGTCTCTCCACTAGAGTAATTTTATACATACAGAAAGACGGGCTTGAAGGATTGGAATTCTCAACTCCGTTAAAGCGGAAGCGCAATTGGACCGTTCGTAGTTAATTTTGTTTAGAGAAATTTTGATGGATAGACTGTTTGAGATGCATATTTACATATATGTCAATAGTTTTAAATATTTCCAAGATTAGATTTCCAACCATTTTTGTTACCATTATACCTTTTTTGTCATAATTTAGTTAAATAAAATAATCCACATATTTGCCTAAAATATCTTCTCATAATAATTACTTTGTTGTAAAAATCTCTTCACCTTCTCTCCCCTAAATAACTCCTTGTTTCTCTCAAGATTTTTTCCCACATATCATCTCACGCATTTAGGAAAAAAATTCACCCTCCATTCACTCACGCTGATCACGCTTCTGCTTCACGCTCACGTCAGTTCCTGTTTCACTGAAAAAGTTCCACCATTCATTCACGCTCACGCCGACCCATCTTCTCATCCTCCGAGCGTCGTTTCAAGCTCCTGTCAACACATCTAACGCCTCTGTCGGTTGACGCTTCATTTTTTTGTGGTTCTTCTTTTGTCGTTTTTGTTTAATCAGTCCGTATTGTTTTGGTTGCTGCCGGTTGGAGTTCATTGACGGAAGGTATATTTGAGTTTGTTATGTGGTTTATAAAATATATACTGTTTGTTTTCTTCTTTGGTTATTGGATCATTATTTACTTAGCTGTGGGTTTATAAAAATCATTCAAGGTTCTTACTCCAATAAATAATGGCTTATATATAACAAACAAATGATTATTGTTTACTTATGTATGTTATTATTTTCTTAGTTGTGTCATTGGGTTTATATAATATATAATTTGGCTTATATATAATCATCTGTGTTATTGGGATATTGTTAACTTAGTTGCGTTATTGGGTTATTGTTCTCTTAGTTGGAGATTTACATAATTTATCAGATGGCTTATATACAATAAAATGATGGTTGAACTGATGGTTTTGATAATATATCAAATGGTTTCTGTTACTATTAAGAAGATTATATTTTATATGTGAATGATCCTAAGGAAACACACAAGTACTGACTTTTGGATTACGACTTCAATCAAATTAGTGAACAACATTCCTTCATGAATAATAATCAATATAATTATTAATCTCATTCCAACGACCACCATGCACCATCCATATGTGAATGAGATTATTACCTATAAAAAAATAATAAGGTTTAATTTTATTTCAAAATTCCCAAATTTTCCACATAATAATGACACCCTTCGAGAGCTCCTCTACCTCCAAATGATCTCTCCCATCCAATTCAAATAATCTTTAGTCGACCATCCTTCCCTACAAAGAGAGAAAAGATTGTGAGATTTTGGGATAAAAGAAATCCACCCCTCTCTCGAGACTTTACAGTTCCATAGCAGCAGATAACCTCTACCACAACATCGTAGCAAGTATTAAGGAGATGGAAAAAGCTTACCTCAAAGCCAAGAGCTCGAAGAGACTAGGGAACCATGTGAGTCAAGATCAACAGGAGAGGCCCTCTCTTCATCAGTGGAAATTAAACTCCGATGCCGCCTGAAATGACAAGCTGAATCGAAGAGGGCTTGGGTGGGTTGTTCGTGACTCGAATGGATCCATGGTCTGATTCGGGATGCATCAAATTGACAAGAAATGGCCGATTAAAATCTTAGAAGCCATGGCAATGTTAGAAGGAATTAATCAATCTGCAGATACATGTTCCAACAAGGAAATTCATCTTGAAATCGAATCTGACGCACTGGAGATCATCCAAATTTTTTCTGGCGAAACAGAGGACTTCAC
The DNA here is from genome assembly GCA_036850905.1 of Luffa acutangula. NCBI lineage: Eukaryota > Viridiplantae > Streptophyta > Magnoliopsida > Cucurbitales > Cucurbitaceae > Luffa > Luffa acutangula. The sequence continues at coordinate 47,420,868 of CM072099.1, read as the reverse complement.
GGAGGAGAAATTCTTCATCGATCAGATCCTCGCACTTGTAAACCGGTATTGAAAAACCGTGATCTATTGGGTATTACGTAATGCCCTAGTTTATTGTATTTGTAAATTGTTAATACAAGTACTTATTGTTGGGTTTTATGCCCTAAAACTCGTAGATAGTGAATGTAACTGTTGACCGGATATTAATGAAATAATATTGATATATTTTTCCATTAATTTTTCTATTTCACTAGGACGACCTAGACAACTTACTCTTAATCCTGAGTTGATTATGGACTCCTGCTCATGAGAGATTGTCCTTTGATTTGTATGGGTGAGAGTGGCCAATACGCCGACTTAATAAGCCTACCACTTTGGGGACAAGACCGAATGAGGAGCTGGGAACATAATCGTACAAGATGGAATTCACTCCTTCCCGACTTTAGGGAAGCAGATGAGTGTTCCCTTAAGTGGTTACTCCGAGTCTTGAACAAAGGGCCCTACCCTCTCAATGGCACGAGAGGGTTTTCTGTTTGATGGTTGGACCACAAACAGGTTGTTCATTAGAGGAGAATTGGTACATAAGGAAATAGAGGTAACCCATGGGTAAAACGGTAATTTGACCCAGCTGGTGTTACGGACACTCGTGAAGGACTAACTAGTCGATATTGGTCTAGATCCGTGGACACAGAAAATATGTCTGCAGTGAGAAGAGTGCAACTGTGAGTCTATAGTGGAATGAACACACAGTTAACGAATATTGATTAATGTGGTTAATGAGTTTGACCAATTAATCTCACATCGTTGGAGCTTCTAATCTGCAGGTCCATTAGGTCCCACTAGCAGCTCGTAAAGTAATTTGAGGCAACTAAGTAATAAAAGTAAATTGAAAATGTTCAATTTATTAAGGGAAACAAATATAATATATATTGATCTATTAATATGAGAGAAATTAATATTTGAAAAGTTCAAATATAAATTTATGGAAGTTTTGAAAGAGTTCAAATAATGAATTAATTAATTTAAGGCCTAAAATGTGTTTGGGCAAAATTAATTAATTCTAGGTCGGGAATTAAATATGTGATATTTAATTGGTGGTTAATTAATTAGAGAATTCATTAACCGGACATTAATCAATTATGGAAATAATTAATCACTTAAGGAAGTGATTAATCATTTATGGAAATTATCTAATCACTTATGGAAGTAATTAGTCATTTGTGGAAAAGATTAATCAATTATGGAATTGATTGATCATGATTGATTAATTAAGGAATAAGATTGAATCAATTTTGGAAAAGATTGATTTAATTGAATATTTTATTCATGACCTCTCTTCTATAAATAGAACACTAGACCTAATTGGTCATGACACTTGACACTCTTGAAAGACAAGACCTAGAATTCTCTCTAGCCTCCCTCTTAGAGAAAGACTCTCACAAGTCTTTTGCCTCCTAGACTTAGAGACATACCGGTGTAACCTTTGTGGTTATTGTGTCAATCAAGAAAAAAATTCCAGCGATCAAGAGGCGAGGAGGCTGCTGCGTTTTCGTTCGTTGGAGCGTCGTTGGCAAAGAACGGTCAAGTCTACAACGAAGGTATGTGACGGTTCTTCCCCTTTTCTTTAGAAAAACATGAAAATAAATTTAGATTTATTTTTAAGCATGTTTAAACTGAATTTCCAGCAACTTTAAAGTTGGTTTAAAGTTTGTTTGAGTTTTCGTAACTGTATTTTAATGTTAATTAATATACGACGTAAGGTCCAATCGATGCGCTTCCGCTGCATGGGGACTTTAATTCCCTTCACTTATTTCACTCACTGCTGTTATAGATTATTATACATCTCACTAAGCATGAGTTTTAGTGCAAGTGGGAGATTGTTGGGTTGGTGCCCTAAAACTCGTAGATAGTGAATGAAACAAATTATTATATACTTGTTCGATATAGTTGTTATGGAGTTTTGGTTCACTCAAGATTATTAAATGAGTGAAATGCACGATAAATAACCTTAAATCCAATAAACTAGTATCCTTGGTTATGACATGAGTACTTGAACTATATGTTGTGACATAAACGTGGATCAAGTTCAAGTAATAGCCTAAACAGGTCTATAGTATAGGGATAAGGCTGGGTACCTTAATCCTAAGAAAACTATGTGACGCGGCCCATTTTGTTTGAGTACAAACGATGTGATCTTGAATCGTTCATGTAGAGACATGCGAGTGGGGGCGTTCTATGCAAATGAGTTTGCATAAGACCAGGACCAAGAAATAAGTCACTATTGCTTTATAACGTCGTTTATTGACAAGACTGACTATTTCAAATACGATGACCTAGGTAACTCGATCTTAATCCTGAGCTAACTATGAACTCCTATTTATTCGGGCTTATCCTTAGATCTGCATGGCTGAGAGTGGCTCAACATCGCCGACTCAATAAACCCCCCATTTCAGGGATAAGAACGGGTAGATAGCTGGGGACATAGTCTTGCAAAATGGAATTCACTCCTACCCAATTTAAGGATAGTAGAGAGGTTGTTCCCTTAAGTGACTCACTCCGGAACATGAACAAAGGGATCTCGCCCTCTCATTGGCCCGAGAGGTTTTAGGTTTTGTGGTGGGACCACAAACCAATTGTTCATTAGGGACTCAGCTAGGGACTTAAGGAACAATATGTAACTTCAGGGGTAAAACGAATATTTCACCCAGCTTTAGTTACGAACAACCTGTGAATGGTCGACTTACTAATCATGGTTATATCGGGTGGACATAAATATATCTACAGTGAGGGGAGTTCAACTATCAGGCTATAGTGGAGTGTCTCGGTAGTTAACGAATGTTGGTTAACTGAGTTAAAAGAGTTTGATCAGTTAATCTCAGATCGTTGGAGCCCATGATCTGTAGGTCCATTAGGTCCCCTTGCTAGCTCGTACGAAATATACCTTAGAATAATTGTGATGAAGAATTTGAAACGTTCCAATTCATTTTAGGGAGTTATCATTAAATTATGTTCGATAAATTTAACGTTAAAGTTTTATTACGAATTAAACTATAAAATATTTTAGAGAGATTGGAAATATTTAAATACAATTTAAATATTTATCATACGAATAGGGATTCGTATTTACCGGGATTAAAAGATAACAGGATTGGTGAATAATTCAATATTGGATATTGAATTAATAATTAAATAGTTTAATTAATTTAAATTTTATATAAAAATAGTTTTATATAAAATTAATTTGAAATTAAATTCAAATCTGAAAAATTGAATTAAGATTCAATTTTGATCCATTAATAAAATGAAAATTAATTTCATTTTTAGGGGGTGGTGGTTTCCTATGACTCAAAGCACAAACCCACTCTTTTTGCACACCTAATCCCCTCAAATGTGTGTTGTCTTCACAAGATGAAGAGGTGCATCTTTTCCTCTTCTATTTAAGAAGAAGAAAACACAAGATCAAGGGTTGATCAGTTAAAAATTTGCTGGAATTTTGGTTCCAAACACCCAAAGCTCCAAAACTCTCTCATATCTCCATATGCTTTAAAATTCATCACCATAAGAGTCCCACAACTCGTTCTAAGGCCGGAGAATAGTGCGGAAGATCACAGTGGTTGTCTACAACAAGTTTATCCAAAGAAATCATCCACGGATTGCTTCAATTTCGTCCAAAAGGTTGGTATAAAAGTTTCTCTGTTTTCCGGTTCAAGAATGCATATTTTTCTATACTAAAATTAAAGGAAATTTGAGTGTTTAGATCCGAATTGCTTCCGCTCATGTATCGTACACTCCTTCAATTGGTATCAGAGCATGAATGAAGCACTCAATTTTGTTTAATTTTAGCTTGGTGGGTTGAATTTTACGTAAATGTTTGCTTGGTTGCTAAAATGGACTCATTATGGTTTTGGCATCAAATTAGCTTTAAATTCGTGGAAGAAAGTTGTAATTGCCTACATGTTTATGGGCATATATGTGTTGGCTTGAGTTTTTGGGAGTCAATAGAGTAAAAATTTGGCTGTAATTGAAGAAAGAAGATGAAGTGTCTGCTGGCCGAAAAACAGAGCACGAAGAAATTGCAGATTTTGGGCTATACGGCGTCAAGACGCTGTTCATCAAGCGTCCCGACGCTGTTGCATTTTTTCAAAAGGCGCAGGTCAATTTAAACGGTGGTCCGGTTCGGTCTGTTTCTCGAGCGGTTCAAGTCATTCTCGGCCGCTTCAAGCATAATTATTGCTTAATTGGACCGATTCTTCATTTACAAGCCAATTAATGATCGGTTCAAGCAATTCCAAGGTGGTTCGGACCGGTTCAAATGATTCGGGAGCAGTTCAAAGCCTATTTTAATTATTCTTGTAATAATTAGTTAATTAGCTTGCTTTAGGATGCCAAACCGGTCCATTTTAGTGTGTTTAATTTATTAGGCATTTTGGATGTATAGTTAAATTAAATTAAAATTAAATATGCATATAGTATACCATATAGATTTAAAAACCCATCATAGGAAAACAAGTTTCATGCATTAGTATTTTATTATAACCGTTGTAATAAAAATTGAATGCGTGATTAGGATTTCATGATTAGATGCACGTTGAATGTTTTAATTCGTTTAGCTCGTTTTAGTGTAACTAGTTATTTTTATAAAACGAGAACGAACAAGCGTGCAGCATGAAATCACCTTAGCTTAGATGAATGTTATAGATTTATCGTTCTTTATAAAGTGTTATAAACCAAGATAGACGTTGAAATCTATAACGAGATAAAAAGCATGCTCACATAGGGTTAACAAACCTCCAACTCGAACAATTCGCATAGAATAGGTCGATAGCTTGTAAAGCTAAGGTTACAAGAGAACTCACCCGACGAGATGCTGTCTAAGGCTGGAGGTATTTAAGTTGACGGTTTACGGAATACCTCCTACCTGGGCATCGAGTCGGTACTTGAGTTAGGTTAACCCAAGTTTTATGAGCATGCGTCAGCGATGTAATGTTTAAAAGAGTTTTATGAGCATGCGTCAGCGATGTAATGTTTAAAAGAGTTTATCACCTAGACATCATAAGTATAAAATAGTTATACACACCTAGACGTAGGTTGCTTTTAAATGGTGCTTTATATAACTTGAATACTTGATTGTTATACGATTTCATCACCATTAGAAGCATGTTATAGGTCTAATTCATTAAATAATTATAATAGTTATAAAGGTTAATGAATAGAAACCGTTAAACCTATAACAAAAAGTTGCATGCTAATATAGGATCTTAGGATTCAATTTTTTAAAATGGTTTAAAATTTAATAGGCCTAAGATCGCATTTCTAATAGGATTATAATTACCTACTTAGTATTTTATTAAAATATGATTAAGTAGGATATAAGGCTTCGGTTATAAGGGAACTCTTCCGGCACCTGGTCCGGAACCTGAGTTGAATTAACCACGGTCTTATTAGCATGCACATGTCACTAGGTAATTAAAAGGGTTTAATTCACCTAGACATTAGAGTAAAAGTCCTTTATAAAGAGTTATAAAAGACATAAACTTAGATAGATTCGTTTAGCTGGAATTTACCTAAGTAATAAATAGACCCTAAAATTTTAGAATACTTCAGTGGGAGGAAAAAACATAAAAACAAGATATTAATATCAAGTTTTTACTCTCACGTCCCGCTGTGTTCACACCGTGAGATCCATGCTTAGCCTCGAGGTGCCCTGGGAGCGTCCCCCTACGGATGGTGTTTGCATGGGTCAATAACAAGGTGAATGGGGAAAGTGTTCATAGTAAGTGGGTGAAGGAAGCGTGTCAACATGTCCTACGGTCTCTTCCATTAGGTTGCACCGTGAGATTCCTATGCGCCGCCTACGAGTCGCCCTGGGAGCGATCACCCTCCGGAGGGCTGGCGCATGGGATTCGGAACACCGCAAACTCCAAAAATAGATAGGTTTTATTAGGGCCATTCCTAACATTAGCTCTTCCCTACGGTGGCATAGTTAGGACCGTCCTTTAAAATCTGAAAATGGCGGGTCACACTTACAAGATTGTCTTGATCGAACCGACGGTAGCTAAGAACTATTGGATAAAGAGTTATTGTGGCAATAGTAATTGACCGAGATTGTCTCAATTCAGAGGAGGAATAGCTGACTGCCCTACGGTAGCGGTTATTCTAAACCTCTGAAGTATCGTTGCAAAATGTATCAAATAATATATACTTGGGTCGTCAATGATTACTTTTGCTAAATTTGATTGGATAAAATATATACTGGGTTTAGTGCAAATTTTAATACAAGTTATTTGTTTATTTTAGCAATATGTCGAATTATGTATGTGCTTTGTCGAACGCCAAATTAAACGGTTCAAAACATACGACTAAGAAAACCTTAAAACACGTGGCAAATAATTTAGGTATGGTTTTAACTGAGGAACGTCCTCATGCAAATTGCTTAGCCAAGAGGAACATAATCCGCGACTCAAAATCTGATTTATTGGTCTTGGAATCGTGTATAGTGGAAAACGATAGTACAATCTGGATACTCGATTCAGGAGCCACTGATCACGTTTGTTCTTCAGTTCAAGGAATGAGTTCATGGACACAATTAGAAGCTGGTGAGATGACCCTAAAAGTTGGAACAGGAGAAGTCATCTCGGCTACTGTAGTGGGAGATATAAAATTATTCTTCTCGCAGGAACGTTACATAATACTAGATAATGTTTACATGGTTCCTAAAATTAAAAGAAATTTGATTTCTCTATCTTGCTTAATTAAACAAGGTTATTCAATATCTTTTTCTGTTAATGAAGCGTTCATAACTAAAAGAGGTATTGATGTTTGCTCAGCAAACATGGAAAATAATTTATATGTTTTAAGATCAATTGAGTCTAAAGCTATTTTAAATCATGAGATATTTAAAACCGCTGAGACTCAACCTAAAAGACAGAAATTTTCTCAAATTACCTATCTATGGCACTTGAGGTTAGGCCAAATTAATCTCAATAGGATTGAGAGATTGGTTAAAAATGGACTTCTAAACAAGTTAGAAGATAACTCCTTACCTCCTTGTGAGTCATGCCTTCAAGGAAAAATGACTAAACGACATCTTACCAGAAAGGGTTATCGTGCCAAAGAGCCCTTAGAGCTCATACATTCGAACCTCTGTGGACCGATGAACGTTAGAGTTCAAGGAGGACACGAATATTTCATCAGTTTCATTAATGACTATTCGAGGTATGGCTATCTCTACCTAATGGATCATAAGTCCAATGCCCTTGAAAAATTCAAGGAGTATAAGGCCGAGGTTTAGAACCTCTTAGGTAAGATGATAAAAACACTTCGGTCCGACCGAGGTGGAGAGTATATGGACTCGAGATTCCAAGACTACTTAATAGAACATGGAATCATGTCTCAACTCTCAGCCCCTGGTACACCTCAACAGAACGGTGTATTGGAAAGGAGAAACAGAACCCTGTTAGACATGGTTCGCTCAATGATGAGCTATGCTCAATTACCTAACTCGTTTTGGGGTTATGCAGTAGAGACTGCAGTTTACATTCTTAACGTGGTTCCCTCAAAGAGTGTTCCAGAAACTCCGTTTGAGCTCTGGAAAGGGCGTAAAACAAGTTTACGTCATTTCAGAATTTGGGGATGCCCAACATACGTGCTTGAGGCAAATTCGAAGAAATTAGAACCTCGTTCAAAATTTTGCCTAATTGTAGGTTATCCCAAAGAGACAAGGGGTGGTTACTTCTTCGATCCTGAAGAAAATAAAGTATTTGTATCAACAAATGCTACATTCTTGGAAAAAGACCATGTTAGGAATCACAAGCCACGGAGTAAAGTTGTTTTAAGTGAACTATCAAACGAAGCTACCAAAACATCTACGAAGGTCGTTGATGAAGCTGGCACCTCAAGTCAGTCACGTCTTTTTCAAGAGATACAAGAGCCTCGACGTAGTGGGAGGATTATTATACAACCTGATCGCTATTTAGGTTTAACAGAAACACCAGTCATACCTGATGACGGGGTCGATGATCCATTGACCTATAGACAGGAAATGAATGACGTTGACAAAGACGAGTGGATTAAAGCTATGGATCTCGAAATGGAATCCATGCACTTTAATTCAGTTTGGGACCTTGTAGATCAACCTGAAGGGGTAAGACCCATAGGATGCAAATGGATTTACAAGAGAAAATGAGACGCTGCTGGAAAGGTACAGACCTTTAAAGCACGACTTGTGGCGAAAGATTTTAACCAAAGAGAGGGGATTGACTATGAAGAAACCTTCTCCCCGGTTGTCATGTTAAAGTCAATAAGAATACTTCTCTCCATTGCTGCTTTTTATAACTATGAAATATGGCAAATGGATGTCAAGACTGCTTTCCTGAATGGAAATCTTGATGAAAGTATCTTTATGTCTCAGCCAGAAGGGTTCATTGCTCGGGGTCAAGAGCAAAAGGTTTGCAAGCTCAAACGATCCATTTATGGATTGAAACAAGCATCAAGGTCCTGGAATATAAGATTTGATACTGCGATCAAGTCTTATGGCTTTGAACAGAATGTTGATGAGCCTTGTGTGTATAAAAGGATCGTCAAAAGTTCAATAGCTTTCTTAGTTTTGTATGTAGATGATATCCTACTCATCGGGAATGATGTAGGTTATCTGACTGACATTAAACAACGACTAACAACTCAATTTCAAATGAAAGATTTGGGTGAGGCGCAATATGTTCTCGAGATCCAAATTATTCGGGACCGAAAGAACAAGACGCTAGCTATGTCTCAAACATCTTATATAGACAAGTTATTGATTAGATATAAGATGCAGAATTCCAAGAAAGGTTTATTACCTTTCCGGCACGCACTACAACAAATTTGGGCTTAGATGTCAGTTCTGCACCGTTATTAAACCCCTATGATCACGGATTTGAATCCGTTGTTGTTCTGGGTGTGATCTAACCCTTACGATCACGGATTACAACAATAACGGTTTAAAACTGTCATCAAACGCATCTGTGATCTTTCATGTATAATCACGGATTACAACAATAACGGTTTAAAACCATGGTTGTTATGGGTGTGATTGAACCCCTACGATCACGGATTACAATAATCACGGTTTAAAACCGTGGTTGTTTTGGGTGTGATCTAACCCCTACGATCACGAATTACAACAATAACAGTTTAAAATCGTCATCAAACGCCTCCGTGATGTTTCATGTACGATCACAGATTACAACGATGACAGTTTAAAACCGACATCTTTGTCGACCCCTATGATCACGGGTTACAACAATGACAGTTTACAACCGACATATATGACTACATTAATGACGGTTTCAAAATGACATATTTCCTCATACCACCTGCAACATATTTATTGCTATAATTCAAATCTCACACCCTGAATACCTCTTATTGCAATGCAAAATATTTTAATTGATCCAATAATCTACAGATATTTAAAACGGACATTTGAGAATAATATTCAATCCAAACACAACAATTGATAAAACATCAAATACTTTATTTCATTCGATCCAAAAAACTCCAAACGTCACAATACAATATCCAAAACCACTAAATTGTTCTAAACTATATAGTAAACTAAGAGATTTACAAAAAGAATAAAATGTAAGCACAATCGCCTTTTTGTCCATTCCAACTACCACATATATATGTCATGAAAACCCACGCATATCCTATATCGTCTAAAAGGAAACAACTAGCTACCACAATGATGAATACACTTCAAATGTAGTTTGACACATGTGACACCCATTCAACTCGCATCTCGTCCCCCTGTTCTTGTGTGAAGGGATTCTTAGTATTAAACTGCAAAAAAAAAAAAAAAAAAGATATCACTATTATATTTAAGGAAAAATGTCTTACCGTATATATAATACACAAGCCTAAGTTTAGAAATATCCAAAAATTTGTTTTTTAAAAAAAAAGAAATATCCAAAACTTACGAGAGCAGTGATGGGCTTCTTTGGATTATGTAGAATTTCTCTCAAAAACTTTATCGCGTAGTACCCACATTCAACGCAACCTTGTTGGCGAGGACACTTAAAAAAAAAAAAAAAAAAAAAAAAAAAAGCTCTACAGTATTTAAAATATAAACGGTATTGTCACTTACATTCACAACACACAATACCCAGTGAATCCTATATCAAAACCAAAGAAATACAATCCAATAATTACCAACTATCAAAACTTGTTTAAATCTAACAAACATTGGTATATATATTTACTCTTACCCAAGATTATATGGAATGAGTAGTTCTTTGAGAATATGGTGTCTAGAGTGCTATTTATGTTTACATACTAAATGAACTGTAACGCGTCCAAATTATAAACTAATCTAGAAACATTACTTGAGTGAAACACCTTAATGCTCCGAAAATTTCGGCAGCATAACGGCATAGTTATAGCTAACCAAAAAATTTTACCTGAAAAACAGAAACACTACACTCCCAAATTTACCACCACAAACTCCACAACGCTTCAGAAAAAAAAAAAACAACACAACTTCACACTCCAAAATAAAAAATAAATGTAAAATAAAACTTACTGTGTGAAGTAAAATGCAAAACATCAATTTCTTGGGTATGAAATAAATTAGGTATATTATGGACAAACAAACTCCACAATGTGGTACTATTCACTTTTTAATAAATAGTGTTGATATTGGTTATAGACGGTTCTAATTAACATGTTGTATCATTATATTATATCACTGCAAACTTTCAATTTATTCAATTTGCTTACGGGTGGTTCTAACACTTTTCTTTCTTTAACTTGATAAACTTTATGTGTTTAATATCAAATGATTTCTTAAACGACTTATTAAACCACTGACCAAACTAATTATTGGAAATGAATCCATCTTTGATTATATGAAGTTCACTTCAAAAAGACTCAATCTCCAACAACCAAATGGATTCTAATCCATCAACGACGAGTGCTGGAAACAAAATGGTAAAATATAAAAAGAAAAGAACAGTTGGCTTTTCTACAAGAGAAGAAATTAAAGAGACGTGAGTTTTCAAATTTTAGTTTAATATTAGCACCTTAAGGCCAAGGAAAGGGAGCTGATGATATTTCAAATACAGACCCACTAATTTTGAGGACTCATTAAGTCAGAGGAGCAAGTATACTTTAAACTTTAAAGAAACAATAGTCCATATTACAAAATTAAACTAAAATCTAAACTAAAGTCATTCTTAAACTAAATCCTACCGCACAAAACAACACAAAACGATATAGGTGAAAGAAACACAGTTAGACCAAGGTATAAACACACATTCATCATCAGAATCAAAGAAACACAATTAATAAAAGGCTTTGACATGTTTTTTTTAAAAACATGTATAATCAAAATCATAAACAGAATGAAGTACTCACAGACTAGTCAATGATGGCGAACAACAAATGGTAAGAGAATCAAAGATGCCGACGGTGATAAAAAGGCCCGCGACTCACTCACTGGCGGTGAGTTTCTTAACATCAATTTCTTACCAAATGATCTCAACAAAACTTGTGCAGAATTCCTAAGACGATATGGGGCTAAGATCCAAACCCCAGTTCATACTTTCATTCATTTTTTGATCGCCGTTATGCCGTCGTCAACGCTACAGGTCCCATCGTCGATAGCTTCTGATCGCCGTCACTGCTTCAGACCACCGCCAACCGCTTCAGACCGCCGTTGATAGCTTTAGATCACCGTCGAAGAAGATTTACCAGCCATCGAGTATATTGATTCGAAGATTTTCCAGTCGCAAAGTCGAAGATGATTTTCCAGCCGTCGTCGTTCAGTCTCTTTCCCACGTTATCGAGCCCTAATAAAAAATTTCCCAATCTGAATCTAATAGGAAAATCAAAACGACGTCGTTTTGATCTCATTAACCAAAACGACGTCGTTTTGAATTTGGGGCATGCGTTTTAATACCAAAAAACGATGTCAATAACCGACATTGTTGATACAATTTTTCGAAAAAGTTCCGTCAAAATCCGAATTTTACGGCGCCTTTTTTGAAATTACTATTTAATGACGGTTTGGATCCGTCATTGAACGTTCGATTTAATGTCAGTTTAGAACCGTGATCTTTGTGAACCATCTTTTATAACGGGCAATAACCGACATTGTAGATGATATTTTCCGGAAAGTTTCCGTCAAAATCCGAATTTTACGGCGCCTTTTTTTAAATTACTTGTTAATGACGGTTTTTGCCCGTCATTGAAAGTTATCTTTAATGTCAGTTTATAACCGTGATCGTTGTTAAATATTTTCGCGCCATTTTTGAAACACCTATAATGACGGTTGTAAACTGCCATGGAAGGGTTTGTGATCACAGATTTTTTTTCTCACTTTTACATGACGGACATAAACAGTCATTGTACGATGGTTTTTAATAACGGTTCGAAACCGTTATCGTAGCCCAAATTTCCGAAAATTTCTGTTTTTTTTTTCAAAAAGTGGCCTCTTTTTAGTAATCCGTTATCTTTGAGTCAATCCGTCATTGTTTAAAAAATACAATCTGACATCGTAGCCCCAAATTGTTGTAGTGACGGAATTACTCTGTCTAAGGAACAATGTAATAAGACACCTCAAGAAGTTGAGGATATGAGACGAATTCCCCATGCCTCTACAGTAGGCAGCCTGATGTATGCCATGTTGTGTACAAGGCCTGATATATGTTATGCAGTAGGGATTGTCAGTAGGTATCAATCTAATCCAGGATTCGATCACTGGACTGCTGTGAAAAATATCCTCAAGTATCTTAGGAGAACAAGGGACTATATGCTCGTGTATGGTGATAAGGATTTGATCCTTACAGGATACACTGATTCTGACTTCCAAACCGATAAGGATTCGAGGAAATCCACATCGGGTTCAGTCTTTACACTTAACAGAGGAGCAATAGTCTGGCGTAGCATCAAACAGGGATGCATAGCAGATTCGACCATGGATGCCGAATATGTAGCTGCCTGCGAAGCAGCAAAAGAAACGGTATGGCTTAGGAAGTTCTTGACCGATTTGGAAGTCGTTCCAAATATGCATCTGCCCATCACTCTCTATTGTGATAATAGCGGTGCAGTTGCAAATTCGAAAGAACCTAGAAGGCATAAAAGAGGCAAACACATTGAAAGAAAGTATCATCTCATCAGGGAGATAGTGCACCGAGGAGACGTAATCGTCACAAAGATAGCGTCAGAGCATAACATTGTTGATCCATTCGTGAAGGCTCTCACGGCTAAAGTGTTTGAGAGTCATCTAGACGGTCTAGGTCTGCGAGATATGTATAGAAAATAATCTAGGGAAAGTGGGAGGAATGTAAACCAGTATTGAAAAACCGTGATCTATTGGGTATTATGTAATGCCCTAGTTTATTGTATTTGTAAATTGTTAATACAAGTACTTATTTCACTCACTGCTGTTATAGATTATTATACAACCCACTAAGCATGAGTTTTAGTGCAAGTGGGAGATTGTTGGGTTGGTGCCCTAAAACTCGTAGATAGTGAATGAAACAAATTATTTATACTTGTTCGATAAAGTCGTTATGGAGTTTTGGTTCACTCAAGATTATTAAATGAGTGAAATGCACGATAAATAACCTTAAATCCAATAAACTAGTATCCTTGGTTATGACATGAGTACTTGAACTATATGTTGTGACATAAACGTGGATCAAGTTCAAGTAATAGCCTAAAAAAGTCTATAGTATAGGGATAAGGTTGGGTACCTTAATCCTAAGAAAACTATGTGACGCGATCCACTTTGTTTGAGTACAAATGATGTGATCCTGAATCGTTCATGTAGAGACATGCGAGTGGGAGCATTCTATGCAAATGAGTTTGCATTAGACCAGGACCAAGAAATAAGTCACTCTTGCTTTATAACGTCGTTTACTGACAAGACTGACTATTTCAAATACGATGACCTAGGTAACTCGATCTTAATCCTGAGCTAACTATGAACTCCTGTTTAGTCGGGCTTATCCTTAGATCTGCATGGGTGAGAGTGGCTCAACATCGCCGACTCAATAAACCCCCCATTTCAGGGCTAGGAACGGGTAGATAGCTGGGGACATAGTCTTGCAAAATGGAATTCACTCCTACCCAATTTAAGGATAGTAGAGAGGATGTTCCATTCAGTGACTGACTTTGGAACATGAACAAAGGGATCCCGCCCTCTCATTGGCCCGAGTGGTTTTAGGTTTAGTGGTGGGACCACAAACCAATTGTTCATAAGGGACTCAGCTAGAGACTTAAGGAACAAGATGTAACTTCAGGGGTAAAACGGATATTTGACCCAACTTTAGTTACGAACAACCTGTGAAGGGTCGACTTACTAATCATGGTTATATCGGGTGGATAGAAATATATCTACAGTGAGGGGAGTTCAACTATCAGGCTATAGTGGAGTGTCTCGGTAGTTAACGAATGTTGGTTAACTGAGTTAAAAGAGTTTGATTAGTTAATCTCGGATCGTTGGAGCCCATGATCTGTAGGTCCATTAGGTCCCCTTGCTAGCTCGTACGAAATATACCTTAGAATAATTGTGATGAAGAATTTGAAACGTTCAAATTCATTATAAGGAGTTATCGTTAAATTATGTATGATAAATTTAACGTTAAAGTTTTATTACGAATTAAACTGTAAAACTTCTTAGAGAGATTGGAAAGATTTAAATACAATTTAAATATTTATCATACGAATAGGGATTCGTATTTACCGGGATTAAAAGATAACAGGATTGGTGAATAATTCAATATTGGATATTGAATTAATAATTAAATAGTTTAATTAATTTAAATTTTATATAAAAATAATTTGAAATTAAATTCATTTTTAGGAGGTGGTGGTTTCCTATGACTCAAAGCACAGACCCACTCTTTTGCACACCTAATCCCCTCAAATGTGTGTTGTCTTCACAAGATGAAGAGGTGCATCTTTTCCTCTTCTATTTAAGAAGAAGAAAACACAAGATCAAGGGTTGATCAGTTAAAAATTTTCTGGAATTTTGGTTCCAAACACCCAAAGCTCCAAAACTCTCTCATATCTCATATGCTCTAAAATTCATCACCACAAGAGTCCCAGAACTCGTTCTAAGGCTGGAGAATAGCGGGGACGATCACGGTGGTTGTCTACAACAAGTTTATCCAAAGAAATCATCCATGAATTGCTTCAATTTCGTCCAAAAGGTTGGTATAAAAGTTTCTCTGTTTTCTGGTTCAAGAATGCATATTTTTCTAAACTAAAATTAAAGGAAATTTGAGTGTTTAGATCCGAATTGCTTCCGCTCATGTATCGTACACTCCTTCAGATCTGGCCACGACCTCACATGGAATGTCTTTTAGTCATTGTAGGAGATTTTTGAACACAGACGCACACTGTGTTGCTAGGGCTGCCGCGGATCTTCCCTCTGGTATAGACGTTGTCGACGGGAAGGGGGTTTCGCGAGAGAAGGAGATGGTTTGTTGGCCTCCTTGTTTTCCCTCTTGATTTTTCCCTCTCTTAAATGAGGGTAGATGTAAAACAGTTGGTTAATTAATTCTATATTTATTTTTTTACAAAAAATAAATAATAAAAAGGTTTATATATTATACATCTAAGTATATTTATAGATAGAATATATTGCATGACCTATAATTATAATTATGAAAATTCACGTATGAACTTTATAAACCATGTCTATTATATAAGGAGATTTATACAATATAAATCTAAGTATATATTTATGAAGAGGGGTCAGTGGATGATCTCCTCATTCTATGTATATATTTATGATACAATATACAGTCCGGTATGGATACTACTATATAAGGAGAGATATCGATTAGAGAATCTGTAGAATGAGGAGATCAGCCACTGACCCCTCTTCTTGCGTGTGATTAAGTGAGAGGAAAAAAATTATTTTAATTTTTAATTAATGAAATAAAACGAATTTAATTTAATTAATCACATTAATTAATTAATCTTATGTGCACCCTAAATCATATTTAAATGCATCGCTCTCACATAATATATAGTTTCAATTAATTTAGTTAAATCCAATTTAACCAAATTAATATTAACCAACTAATTAATTAATTTAATGATTAACTAAATATCACATATTTAATTAATTCATCATTTGAATCATATTCAAATATGCATCTCTCATATAGACCTATAGTTTTAATAAGAATCATATTCACATTACAATTAATCTATAGTTTTAATTTAATTAAAACACATTTAACTAAATTAAATTGAACAGTTAATTAATTCAAAATTAATTAATTTTATAATTAATTAAATATCATTCATATTTAATTAATTAGATATTAGAATCATATTCTAATATTTTTCTCATATAATATAGTTTAAATAAATCATATTTAATTAAACTAAATTGAATAATTAATTAATTCATAATTAATTAATTAATTTATTATTTAATATCACATATTTAATGAATTATATATTTGAACTCCTTCAAATAATTTATTCTCTCAATTTAATAAAGTTTAATCTCACATTAAACTTTATATTATAATGTATCACCATACATTATACTAATTGTATCTCATACAATTAACTTGATTCCCATATTGAATTCGAACTATTCAAATTGTTCCCAATTACATTTTACGAGCTAGCATGGGGACCTAATGGTCCTACAGATCAGAAGCTCCAATGATATGAGGTTAACTGACTAAACTCATTAATCGAGTTAGCCAATATTCATTAACTGTGGGTCACTCCATTAAAGTCCCACAGTTGAACTCTTCTCAATTGTAGAATATTTCTGTGTCCATGAATATTGACCAATAACGAAAAGTCGATCCTTCACGAGTTTTCGTAACTACAGCTGGGTCAAATTACCGTTTTACCCCTATGTTACCTCTATCTCCTTAAGTACCAGTGCTCCTCTAATGTACAACCTGTTTATGGTCCAACCAGTAAACAGAAAGTCCCTCTAGGGCCAGTGAGAGGGCGGGATCCCTTTGTTCAAGTCCCGGAGTCACCACTTAAGGGAACACTTATATATTTCTCCTAGAAGTGGGAAGAAATGAATTCCATCTTGTGTTGTCATGTCCCAGCCCCCCACTCGGTCTCGTCCCCACAAAGGTTGGTTTATTGAGTCAACGTGTAAGCCATTCTCACCCGTACTAATCAAAGGACAATCCCTCATGAGAAGGAGTTCATGACACACTCAAGATTTAGACTGAGTTACCTAGGTCATCCTATTGAAACAGTAACCTAACTAATTAACGGTGTTACATCTAGTGGTGTACTATTTCGTGGTCCGGTCTTATGCAAACTCATTGCATAGGATACCCCTACTCGCATGTCTCCTACATGGACGCCTTGGATCAATACGTCTGTATCGAATACAAAGTGGGTCGTATCACATAGTGTTACCAGGATAAGGTACCCAGCCTTATCCCTATACTATAGACCTTTAAGGTTGTTACTTGAACACTGATCCCCGTATGTCCCCACAAACTAGTTCAAGTTACATATACACAACCTTGGATCTTAGTTTATTGGATATGGGTCATATTGTGCAATTTTAGACTTAATATGACAATAACAATTTATTGCATAAACCTCAGTAGCACTTTATTGATAAAAGTATATAATTCGTTAATATTCACTATCTACGAGTTTTAGGACATAAAACCCAATAGGGCTAATTCCCTGAATATTAGCCAATGTCCAATCTATTGCCTTGCGGTATTGCTGCAACAACTTAATTAAGTCATCTTCATCGTCTGACACTAAATCAGGCTTAACAATAATGGGTAACGTCTCACCCTCCCTAAGATACACATACTTTAGATAATCCAATAAATGCTGCAAGTCTAAAGTAGGTGCCTCTACAAGGGATAACTTAATGGGAGGAGACTTCCTCTCATTTAACTCTAACAGCTCAAAAACACTCTCTAATCTAGACACTTCTTTTTAATATTTTTTCTATAATGAACAAAATTCCAAATCCTCTACACTAACTTCTCCATAATCCCTAAAATTCTGATCCGTCAAATCCTCTAATGCTGTCTCAACAATTGTGTCCTCTAGAAGCTGAATGAAAGAACGATCTTCAGCTCATCTGGATACTTCATAACTTTAAACACATTAAACTTCTCTTCCTCATTATGAACTCTCATAGTTAACTCCCATTTCTGAACATCTATCAACGTCCTACCAGTAGCAAAAAATGGACGACTAAGAATAATTGGGACATCTCTATCTGCCTCAAAATCTAAGATAATAAAATTGGCAGGAAAAATAAATTTATCTACCTAAACCAAGACACCCTCAATCTTACCCTCAAGATATTTCATAGATCTGTCCGCTAATTGGAGTGTAATTGTGCTCTCTGCAACTCCTTTCCTCCTATGGAGACAGAAATAGTGAATGATCATGGATCCTTAGCCTTGGGAGGTAGCCCATTGTTAACAATAACACTACATTCCTCAGTAAGATTCATCGTCTCAAACTCTCATAATCTCTTCTTTTTAGTCAAGATGTCTTTAAGAAAATTTGCATAATTTGGCATTTGTTTTATAGCCTATACTAGGGATATATTGATCTGAAGCTGCTTAAGAATCTCCAAAAACTTCTTAAATTGATCGTCTTGGTTCTTAGGTTTTTGTCTCCACGGAAAAGGTATGGGTGGTCTAAATGGTGGGACTACTTCTGGAACAAAACTGGATGCTTTAGCATCTTTAATGCTGCCTCCATTATTTTTACCAGACTCCAACTTTTTCTTAACAACATCCTTACTTTTATCACTACTATTTTCTACCTCCTAGGTTTACTCTGAAGGATTAAAATTCCTTTTGGCAGCGAAAGCAATCAAGAACGGTCTCGTTTTAATTTCAATTTTTAGAAAAACCAATACGTTGGAAAATCAAATTACAGCAACAATTTCTAAATTAAACGATTAGATTAAGCATGCTGAAAAAATTAGATCTAAAACCTATTTAGATCTAGAAAACATACTTGATTCGATGAACAAATACTGCACCTATAAGTTTACCTTATATCAACTTACTATTTGACAATTCTTGCATCAGAATGCCTAGTTGGTTCATGGTAGACTTGGGCATTATGTTAACGGCAGAACCATCATCAATGAGAATTCGACTAACTTTTTGCTCTCTGATGTAGCCTGAGACAAACAAAGGCCTATTATGAGGCTTTGACCCAAGTAGTAGATCTTCATCGGTAAAGGCTATGGACGTGCAACATGGAGCAACATTATTTTTTTGCAAAGTAGATGGTTTACAATCCTTTAACACCTCAATAAGAGTATTTTTGGCCTCTTGAGGGAGTGACAGTAAATCATCTATATTAAAGGATGGTAAGTCTTCCATTTTCGTGATTATTTCTGACGTGGTTGATGTGACATTATCATCTTCTGTCACATTAACGACGTGACATGTAACAGTTTCCTTGACTCCTGCAAGAAAAGTTTTTGGGAAGAATTCTTTTAGAGTTATTGGATGGGGAGGTCGGATATGCACCTCACTTTCTTCTAAGATAGGCTTGAGCCTTCTCGTGTACTTCTTCCCATTTTTCCTTCGAGACCTGCTTTTTCTTTTGTGTTCTCGAAACAAACGAGATTCCTTCTGAGCCCAATTTTGCTTCCGGTTCTTCCGTCGCGTTACGAGTGTCCAGCCTCCATCTTCGCCCTCAATTTGCCCAATCTTTTCTTGAATATCAGCTTCGTAGAGGAAGTCATTTCATGGGGCCTCTGGTTGAGACCAAACGATAATAGGTTCAAAGGTACCAAATTGGATTAAGGTTCCTCTCTGATCATAAGGTAAACTTATAGGTGACTGGACATTAGGATGAGGTACCAAATTTTGAATCCCCCTTCTTTATCAACCTTTCTGTAGCCATCTTTATTATTCCTCTTTGTTTACTTTCTATTTTTAAAAACAAAAAATCATTTCCCAATTGATTTATTGGGTTGCCTAGGTACAAACTTTGAAGAGATCTTTATTTTGAACTTGAGCTTTTGTTTAACACCGTTTCCTCGGAATTCTATACTAGGAGTACCTCCATATTTTATACCACTTGGTAGACAGTGTGCACTTGCATTAGGCTTGAGAGCTTACAATTCTACTCAACCATCATTATGTTTTTGGCATTGTAGCTGTGGAATGACTTTTCAAAATAGAAATTTAGTTTTTAGTAGAGATTGCAATCTGTTTACAATCGCAAATTAACTCTTTCTAAAAAAAACTAATTCTAATAATGCACTCTTTGAAGGGATTGAATCCCACAACGGAAGCGTGTGTGATCAAGTGTGTTTCATTTAAATTTGGAAACCAAACATTTGAATATCTTATAATTGATTATATGTTCATTAAATCATATTTAAAGGATGGAATGGCTAAACCAATCTTCACACACCCCAATATTAGGCACCTTACAGTGGCTCAGCTCAAAACACCAAATGGGACATGGAACGAACTATTGATTCGATCCTCCTTTTTGGAGGTTGACGCCATGGCTATTCTCAACACCCCTACTAGTCTGAATTTGGGGGAAGATGAGATCATTTGGAACCTAGATAATAAAGGAAAGTTTTCGGTGAAAAGTGCATATCATCTGGGGTGCCAATTGAGACAACGAAGTGAGGCATATTCATCCAATTACAAGGAACATGAGGTTACGTGGAAATTGTTCTGGAAGATTAAACTACCCCCTAAGATCAAGATTTGCGGTTGGAAGATTTACAACGACTGTAACGACCCGACTTCTTAATAAGTCTTAAAAGAACCGTTACGACAATGCATGTTTGGAGGCATTTTTAAATGAAAAAAAATTGGAACAAACACACTAATTTAAAAGAAACTTTAAAGAAAAACTTTTATTCGAGATCCCTTGTTTCAAAGATTTTAAATGAGCTCAGATAATTTCTAAAACATAAATGTACAAGGCCTCTAAAAATCTTCTTAAAACAATTTACAAAAGTAAAACATGGTTCTTAACGCGGAATAAAATAAATCATGAACTCGAGTCCTCCCATGGCCATCTATCGATTTCTCATCCATCACCTTTCATCTGCCCTTGTCCTTACCTGAGAAAAAAATATTTTTGAAAAGAATGAGTACTTTAAATACTCAATAAGTGACCCTACTATTGAGATTGGGTCACGCTTTAAAAACATTTTAAAAATAACATCAAATACAAATTTTGGTGGCTCTAAACTTTATTTGTAAACTTAGGATATACATCAATTTCATGCATATCCTAAAACACATCAATTTCACGTGTACTTCTAATGAGAGAGAATATGCATCACTTTCATACATATTCTAGACACATCAATTTCATATGTCTCCTACAGAGGCCGTCAATTTCACGAAACCTCGAGGGCGTCAATTTCACAACCCTCGACTTAGGTACATCAATTTCATGTCCCTAAGCCCTGCGTAGGCATCTCTGAACGTACAGTACACTGAATTACACTTATAAATAATTTAAACTAATTCCTCTAATTAAATTTCAAGAGACCACCAACTCAACTATTTTAAACATTTACAAATATGGACAATAATAATAATTTTCATGCTTTCAATGACTTATCATAAACTCATGCATAATTAAAATATGCTCAACTTTCATGCTTTTAATAAATAATAATAAATTTCCAAGAACAACTCATAAAAACGAATATTTTAGAAAATCAAGTATGTGCACCCAATTAAAAAGGGTTCAATAGTAAGTTCACTTACCTCGACTTGATTATCACCAAAGACGAAATCGCTTGCAAACGCTAAAAACTCTTAGACCCACTACTCAAACTCGTCGGAAACGCCAAAAACTAGTTGAACGAGTTTCAAATATTAGTGGGCATTCAATTAAAAGCTCAACCAGCCAAAAAGAACTCTTAAATCAACTTACCCAATAACCAGATCAAACCCACGCTGCTGCAATCTGCAATAACGTCGTCAATCGCGAACGAAGCTCACAATTTAACACTCACGGTCTGCTGTACTCAAAACAACCAAAGAAAACAGGACCTCAACTTTGGCTCGCCGGAAAACACCGCAATCGACCGGAAAAGATGAAGTCCCAACGCCACTCTTGCTGAACCGAAACTGCCGTCGATGTGCTCGTCGAACCTTGCTGCTGTTGAACGCGCGCTAGAGAGACGGAGAGAGAGCGAGCTGGTCGAAGAGAGTTGCCGCCGTCGAGGTTCTTAGGACTGTTTCCGACGGGTACCAAGAACAGAAGAAAATAACTGCCGTCGTGGGTTGCTACACGCCGCCGTGGATCGAGACGAGCCGCCGCAACACACCCTTGTGAACGTCAGAGCCGCTGGAAGAGACGGTCGGAGCTCCACCCACTAGAGGCTCGCTGTCGGAGACGCGCTGAACTGCTGGCGTCGGAGAGGTTGCGCTGCCGGAGCAAGAAGAAGAAGAAGAAATTCGTAGGGGCTGCTGGTCGGCTGGTGTCGTGGAGAAGGAGAAGGGAGGCTGAAAATTATTCACCTAGGGCTACGCGACTGATTTAAAGAAAAGGCTTAGGGTTTTTGGTTGGCTCCAAAGACAACAAAATTACAATTCTGCCATTCCAGCCTTATTTTAAAAACTACACCCAAATTTCAAAATTTTGAATTCCCTCTTAACTCCAAATTAACTCCAACTTAGGAAATTTGAAATTGATCTCAAGTTACGGGCGTTACAACGACATCATACGAACTCTAGCTAATCTTATTAAATGGGGGATGTGAAGGATTGAAATTCCCAATTTCGTTAAAGCGGAAGCAATTAGACCGTATCGTATTTAATTTTGGTTCATCAAAATACCAATACATTGGCAAATAATTTCAGAAACAGAAATTCCTAGGCTAAGTGATGAATTTAGATCTAATCTAAAAGAACGAGAAGCATACCATCGTAGAAGACTCTGAATTCTTGAACACTTCTTGGTTGATCTTCGACGACGAAAACACCACCATAAAGCCTTCTCCGCTATGACTCTGAGGTTGGAAACGGAGTGGTGGGACTCCATTCTTGAAAGAGGGAAGATATCACAGAGAATAACAATCCTCTGTGTTTTCACGTTGAGAGAGAATGAAAGAGGAAGAGTTGAACGAAAAATATTTGTGATCTGCAGAATGAGGGGAAATCTGATTGACCCCTTCTGCGTATTGTTTAAGTGAGAGAGAAAAAAAATTAATATAACAATTAATTAAAATAAAATTTAATTAATTAAATATATTAATTAACTATTTAATTAATTAATAATGTAATTAATATATAATATTTAATTACATGTGCATTAAATCATATTAAATGCACATCCTTCACTTAATATAAAGTTTTAATTAAGTTTAATTAAATCACATTTAATTAAATTAATTAAACTAAAAAATTAATTAATTCTTCGACCAATTAAATATCACATATTTAATTAATCATACATTTGAATCATATTCAAATGTGCATTTCTCTTATAACTTATAGTTTTAATACGAATCACATTCACATTAAAACTAGTCTATAGATAGTAATTTAATTAAATCACATTTTACTAAATTAAATTGAACAATTAATTAATTCAAAATTAATTAATTTTATAACTAATTAAATATCGACCATATTTAATTAATTACGAATTAGAATCATATTCTAATATATCTCTCATATAATATAGTTTAATTAAATCATATTTAATTAGATTCAATTGAATAATTAATTAATTAATTCACAATTAACTAATTTTATTTATTAATTAAATATCATATATTTAATTAATTATATATTTGAACTCCTTCAAATATATTATTCTCTCAATTTAATAAAGTTTAATCTCTTATTAAACTTTATATTATAATGTATCACTATACATTATATTAATTGTATCTCATACAATCAACTTGATTCCCAAGATGAATTTGAACTATTCAAATTCTTTCAAGATAAATTGTTCCCAATTGCTCTTTATGAGCTAGCAGGGGGACCTAATGGACCTACAAATCAGAAGCTTCAATGATAACAGGTTAACTGACTAAACACATTAATCGAGTTAACTAATATTCATTAAATGTGGGTCACTCCACTCAAGATCCACAGTTGCACTCTTCTCTCTGTAGAATGTTTCTGTGTCCACGGATATTGACTAATAACAGTAAGTCAATTCTTCACGACTGTACGTAACTACAACTGGGTCAAATTACCATTTTACCACTGAGTTACCTCTAGCTCCTTAAGTACTAGTGCTCCTCTAATGAACAACTTGTTTATGGTCTAACCATTAAACAGAAAGTCCCTCTCGGGCCAGTGAGAGGGCGTGATCCCTTTGTTCAAGCCCCAAAGTCACCACTTAAGGGAACACTCATCTAATTCTCCTAAAAGTGGGAAGGAGTGAATTTCATCTTGTGTTGTCATGTCCTCAGCCTCCTACTCGGTCTTGTCCCCAAGAAGGTAGGCTTATTGAGTCGGCGTGTAGGCCACTCTCACCCGTACTAATCAAAGGACAATCCCTCGTGAAAAGGAGTTCATGACACACTCAGGATTAAGACTGAGTTACCTAGGTCATCCTATTGAAATAGTAACCTAACTAGTTAACAGTGTTATATCTAGTGGTTTACTATTTCGTGGTCCAGTCTTATGCAAACTCATTGCATAGGATACCCCCACTCGCATGTCTCCTACATGGACGCCTTGGATCAATACATCAGTATCGAATACAAAGCAGGTCGTATCTCATAGTGTAACCAGGATAAGGTACCCAGCCTTACTATAGACCTTTTAGGTTGTTACTTGAACACTGATCCCCATTTGTCCCCACATATTAGTTCTACTTGAACACTGATCCCCGTTTGTCCCCACATATTAGTTCAAGTTACATATACATAACCTTGGAACTTAGTTTATTGGATTTGGGTCTTATTGTGCAATTATAGTCTTATTATGACAATAACACTTTATTGCATAAACCTTAATAACACTTTATTGATACAAGTGTATAATTTGTTAAGGGAAAAATACACTTTTAGTCCCTGAGGTTTGAGTTAGGTTTCATTTTGGTCCCTGAGTTTTCAAACTCAACAATTTAGTCCCTGAGGTTTGGTTTTAGTTTCATTTTAGTCTCTCCATCCATTTTTCCGTTAATAATTAACAGTTTGATGACGTGGCACTATTTTTTTATTAAATAAAATTGTTTTTGAATTTTTTAAAATATAAATATATTAAAAAATAAAAATATTATTATTATATATATATTTTTATTCCTCTTTCTTCTTCCCCTTCTTCTTCCCCTTTTTCTTCCTTATCTCTTCTCAACATCCCAACAACCGACGGCGGCAATCGCCGGCCTCCGGCAACCGACGCTCGCCGGTGACCGGCCGGCGACGACAACAAAAATTTTTTTCTTTCTTTCTCTCTCTCACCATCTCCTTCTCTCACCGTTCCTCTCTTTCTCTCACCGTCGGTTATCTGTAACAACCAAAGGAAAAAAAGGATGGAGATTTTTTTTTTTACCGATCAAAGAGGGAGAAAAGGGGGGATTTTCACACACTTTCCCCCCAGATTTCAGTCAGTTAGAATTTCCAAAAAAAAAATTCAAGAACCCTTCTCCTTCGAGTTTGTCTCTCTCTCAAATCTGCCCGTGAGTCCAAAAAAAAATTTCACATACCAACTCCCTTTCTCTCTCATCCCTCACACTCGAGTTGGTCTCTCTCTCTCAGATCTGCCCATCAGTCCAAACGCACGTCGTATGCCGTCGTTCGAGAGTCGCCGCCGGTCAGTCCCCATCTTCCCGATATCTCTCTCTCTTTCATCCTTTGCACTCTCTCTTGCTGCCTCTCGTCTCTGTCTGCACCGCACACTACAACGACCACCAACGCTCGCATCGTCGCCGTCGTCAAGCTAGATTTGACTGTCGTTGATTTCGTGTGCCGCTGCTTCAAAAAATCAGATCTGGGCTCATTTTAGTACGATTCCAGTACGGCTTCAGGCGAAAGGCTTTGTGAACGGCGATTTCAGCACGACTTCAGGCGAACTGCATAAGAACTTGAGTTCGTGAACGACGATTCCAGCGGTTTTTTGGCTTCTGGCGATTCCGTTGGCTTCAGGTGATTCCGGCGCGCGAAGGATCTGATGTTTCTGACCGAGAGAGAAAGAGAAGAAATTTTCAGATCTGGGCGCTGTGTTTTTTAAAAAAAAAGTGAAAGAAGAAAGGGAAGGAAGGAAGAGGGAAGAAGAAGAAAAAGGGGGAGTAGAAAGAAGAAGAAAAAAGAGAAAAATAGGTGGTGGCGGCGGTCCAGCAAAGGCGACGGCGGCGACGGCTGGCAGCTGGTGGTGGGTGTGGTGGGAGCGATGAAGAAGATGAAGGTGGAGAAGAGGAAGAATAAGAGAGAAGAAAGAAATAATATTTTTTAATTAAAAATAATATGTTTCTTAATTAATTTATATTATTTTATTTTAAAAATCTTAAAAAATATTTTTTAAATAAAAAAAATAGGTGCCACTTCATCAATCTGTTAAAATCTAACGGAAAAATGGATGGAGGGGCCAAAATGAAACATAATCCAAACCTCAGGGACAAAAAGTGTATTTTTTCCATTTGTTAACATTCACTATCTACGAGTTTTAGGACATAAAACCCAACAGGATGGATGTGCGATTTATTTGTCCTTTGTGCAAGAAGGAAATGGAGTCTACAACTCACCTTTTTTGGAATTTACCAAAGAGGTGTGGTTTAAATACTTCCCTCTAATTAACTTGGCTTGTTTTTTTGACAGGAAGGAGATGTCAGTGCATAATTTTTTCGACAAGTTGTGGAAGAACAACAGTGATGGAACACTGATAGAGAATCACATTCGGTTAAGCATAATCAGTGTGTGGAAAATTTGGGTGTTTCGCAACTACATCATTCATACTACTCAGCAGCCCCACAAAAGTTCAATCCAAGAGAGTCTTCATCAGCAGATTAACATAGCAATGACAAAGCTCTTGGGAGAGGAAGAGACATACCAGTGGGTTTGAATATAAGGAGGCGTGAAGAGCAAGGTGTGAGCCTAGATGATTCAGCAAGGACGACGATGCAATTGCGTTGGCAGCCGATCCCGAATGGTCACTGGAAGCTCAATTGTGATGCGGCGTGGAGCGAGGAGCGTCTTCGCGGTGGATTGGGTTGGATTCTTCGCGACTGAAGAGGAGGGATAATTGTAGCGGGGTATAAATGTATCAAAATACCTTGGGTAATCTCCTGGCTTGAAGCGATGGCGATTTCCGAAGCGTTGAGGTCGATTCCGATGGTACCTGAGTTCAGACTGATCGTGGAGGGAGATTATCTCTAGCTCATGCATCTGCTTAAGGAAGAAGAGAGTGATGAGACTGAGTTGGGTTTTTTCATAAATGAAGCCAAAATGCCTTCTCTCATCTAGGAAGATTGATTAACTTTTGGCCATTTCTAAGGATTTCCCTTGATTTAATATCTCATATATCAAGGGCCCATAATTATATGGCCCATATTTTGGCAAGAAAGGCCTATGAAGAGGATGATTCAAAAGTATGGGTCTTTTCCAGATTGCCTTGTGTCTGCTAATGTGCTTTAGATATCGGTTGTGTACATCACAATGATGGGGGAGCCTGTCCCACATGTGATAACCCTTTGAACGATTTTGCTATTCATTAATGGATATGTTTTCTTCAAAAAAATAACCATATTTATATGCACATCCCTCACGTAACCTATAGTTTTAATTTAATTTAATTAAATCACATCTCATTAATTTAATTAAACTAATCAATTAATTAAATATCACATATTTAATTATCCAAACATTCGAATCATATTGAAATGCATATCTCTTTCATAACCTATAGTTTTAATATGAATCCAATTCACATTATATTTAATATATAGTTTTTAATTCAATCAAATCATATTTAACTAAATTAAATTAATCAGTTAATTAATTCAAAATTAATTAATTTTATAATTAATTAAATATCGTTTTTTAATTAATATATTTGAATCATATTCAAATACATCTCTCAATTCTATAGTCTAAATTTAATTAAATTAAGTAAATTGACTAATTAATTAATTCAAAATTAATTAATTTAATGATTAATTAAATATCAAATATTTAATTAATCATATATTTAAATCAAATTCAAATATGTTTCTCTCAAATTATAAAGTTTAATTTGTGAATCAAAATAAAAAATTAACTTTATATTATAATGTATCACCATACATTTTATTAATTGTATCTCATACAATTAACTTTATTCCCTTAATGAATTTGAACAATTCAAATTATTTTCAAGACTAAATGTTCCTAATTACCCTTTACGAGCTAGCAGGAGAACCTAATGGACCTACATATTAGAATCCAACAATACGAGATTAATTGACTAAACTCTTTAATCAAATTAATCAACATTCGTTAACTGTGGGTCACTCTACTAAAGACCCACAGTTGCACTCTTCTCACTGTAGGATATTTCTATGTCCACGGATATCGACCAATAGTAGTAAGTCAATCCTTCACAAGTGTTCATAACTACAATTTGGTCAAATTATCGTTTTACCCCTAAGTTACCTCTGTCTCTTTAAGTACCGGCGATCCTCTAATGAACAACCTGTTTATGGTCCAACCAATATACAGAAGTCCCTTTCGGGCCGGTGAGAGGGCGAGATCCCTTTGTTCAAGACCCGGAGTCACCACTTAAGGGAACACTAATTTAATTACTTACCCTAAAGGCGGAAATGAGTGAATTCCTTCGGTTGGATCTTGATTGATAATTGGTGTGGCATTGGGTGGCCAGTCTTCCAACCACATTTCAGATGATTTATTTTCCATTGCTCTTCGAGCCAATCACATGGATAAATAGTTAGTTTTCTCTCAAAAGAGTTGAACTCTTGTATAAAAAGAAGTGAGTAAACATCATATATATTCAAATAGGAGATGGATGAGTTTGAAAACTTTTGCACTTCCAACACCTTTTGAATTCCATTATTAATTTCACTTAAACATAAAATCATAAATGGATAGAAATAAATAAGTAAAACTTTTCATATTCAATCTCTCCATATTCCTAACTTCACATTGTAATTAATTAAAGTCATTAAAAATTGGTTGGTCATGGATAATTAGCTCTTAGTGGCATGCTTGGTAAATTAGAAATTAAGAAAGGGACATAATTGCCCAAAAAAGTTTTTCTAGGATTGTCACTTTTTAATATATATTATATATTATATTATGTTATAAAACGTGAAGAGTAATAAAACCAACTAAGAGAGAGTTTGAGAGAGAAAAGAGAGAGATATTGTTTTTTCATTCAAGTGTGTTGTTCTTGGCATCCAGATAATTCGGGATAGAAAGAACAAAACGCTAGCTCTATCTCAAGCAACGCATATCGACAAGATGTCGGCCCCATATTCGATGCAGAACTCCAAAAAGGGCTTGTTGCCTTTCAGGCATGGAGTTCACCTATCTAAGGAACAGTCTCCTAAGACACCTCAAGAAGTTGAGGATAAGAGACGGATTCCCTACGCCTCTGCAGTGGGTAGCTTAATGTATGTTATGCTCTGTACGAGGCCTGACATCTGTTATGCAGTGGGGATTGTCAGCAAATATCAGTTAAATCCAGGGTTAGACCACTGGACCGCCGTTAAAGGAATCCTCAAGTATCTTAGGAGAACGAAGGACTACATGCTGGTGTTTGGGGCTAAAGAGTTAGTTCTCACTAGATACACCGACTCTGACTTCCAGTTTGACAAGGATTCTAGGAAATCCACGTCAGGGTCAGTGTTTACCCTTAACGGGGGAGCTGTAGTTTGGAGAAGTATAAAGCAAGGATGCATAGCAGACTCCACGATGGAAGCTGAGTATGTAGCTGCTTGTGAAGCAGCTAAGGAAGTTGTTTGGCTAAGGAAGTTCTTGACAGATTTGGAAGTTGCTCCAAATATGAACTTGCCCATTACGTTATACTGTGACAACAGTGGGACTGTAGCCAATTCAAAGGAACCTCGCAGTCACAAACAAGGTAAACACATAGAGAGGAAGTATCATCTGATTCGAGAGATTGTGCAAAGAGGAGATGTGGTCGTGACCAAGATCGCATCAGAGCACAACATTGCTGATCTGTTTACGAAGGCCCTCTCGACTAAAGTGTTTGAGGGTCATCTAGAACGTCTAGGTCTGTGAGATATGTATATAGCGTAATCTAGGGCAAGTGGGAGATGTGTAATGGGTGTAAGGATGCCCTAGTTTATTGTATTTTGT
The DNA here is from genome assembly GCA_036850905.1 of Luffa acutangula. Classification (NCBI taxonomy): domain Eukaryota; kingdom Viridiplantae; phylum Streptophyta; class Magnoliopsida; order Cucurbitales; family Cucurbitaceae; genus Luffa; species Luffa acutangula. Next base: position 47,390,636 of record CM072099.1, on the reverse strand, counting down.
ATATTTACTTTTCATGTGATGTACAACATACATGTACCATTTCCGACTTTGGATTATATTGTATGTATTTTCCTTTTAACTTGAGTTTTAGTTCAAGTGGGAGTTTGTTGGGTTTTATGCCCTAAAACTCGTAGATAGTAAATGTACATTTGAACGAACATTAATAACAGTGATGTATTTTTCAATGTTTGTATTATATCTTGTCTGATCAACCCTAATCGAATAAACTAAACATTCAAGGCAAATAGAATGAGGCTTGAGCTAGTATGTAGGGACATACGGGGATCGATGTTCAAGTTTTAGCCTAAATGTTTTGTAGTATAGGGATAAGGCTGGGTACCTTATCCTGGTGACACTATGGATACGACCCGCTTTGTATATTGATACAAACGTAGTGATCCAACGCGTTCATGGAGTTGACATGCGAGTGGGGGTATCCTGTGCAATGGGTTTGCAAAAAAGACCGGACCGCGAAATAGTTAACCACTAACTGTAACACCGTTAGTTAGCTCGGTTTCTATTTCACTAGGATGACCTAGGCAACTTGGCCTTAATCCTGAGTGGATTATGGACTCTTGTCCATGAGGGATTGTCCTTTGATTTGTACGGGTGAGAGTGGCATGCAAAAGTCTCCCTTTTTGGGCACTCATGCTTACAACTCATCAAAAGCTTTAAAATTGACAAGAAAACCTATCCTAGGATATCATAGTCATGCAAAAATAGCATCCAGAAAACAACCATATGCTCAATTCAAAGAAAACTCAAAACTATAGCCCGAACTCAGATGCTCAAGGGCTCCACAAACATGCTATTCCACCCCCAAACTTAAAGCATGCATTGTCCTCAATGTATAAATAAAATAAGGCATAATCAAGCATGAGAACAATAAAAGAATAGGAGGAGTGAACAATACTGGCCTGGAAGGACGATGACTTCTTTTATGGAGGCTTGCAAGCAAAGGAGAAACTAGAACCACGACCTACAAAACAAAAACAACAAATCAAAGTCAAAGAAAAACACAACTGAACTTACTTGGGTTGCCTCCCATAAGCACTTGTTTAATGTCATTAGCTCGACGTGTTGACCGAATATGCATCAAGGTGGTCTAATGTCAGGTGTCCCATCAAAAGTGCTCTTCCTAGCACCTTTTCTGTACCCCACCAACATAGTCTCTGATGTGTTCTTAGGGTCCTCAAATGCTTTTAGGATCTCCTTCTCTTGTTGGACTCTAATGATTAGTTCACTGCACTCAATATCAATTATAACCCTCCCTGTAGCAAGGAATGGTCTCCCTAATATAATAGGCATGGCAACATTCTCTTTAATGTCCAAAACATAGAAATCAACAGGAAGGAAAAATCTACCTACTTTAATCAGAACATTCTCCACAATTCCATAAGGACTAACCACAGACTGGTCAGCCAACTGGAGCCTAACATTAGTAGATTTTATCTCTCCTATATTTACCTTTTTGCACAATGATAATGGAATGATATTTATGCTAGCCCCTAGATCACATAGTGCTCTACAATAATAAGTACCAAAATTACAAGGAATAGTAATTTGTCGAGCGAGGTTTAGTAATCTCTCCTATAAAAACAATTTTTCTGGTACGTTCTGTTGGACACGAACACTGCATGTCGATGCGAGGTAAACAATCTCCATCTGCTTTTCCTTTTTCTTCTTGATGAGCCATTCCTTCATGAACTTCTTATAATGAGGCATTTGCTCTAGTGCATCTGCAAAAGGAATATTAACAGTCAACCCTATAATAGCATAAAGAAACTTATTAAACTGAGCCTTAGAATTTTTCTCTTTCTTCTTTTTTAACTTGGGAACTAAAACAGTAGGAGAGGGGATAGAGGGCTCAGGTTTAAGCTTTTCAACTTCTTTTGAGGTGGTGCCCTCTTCAACTTCCTCAGTAAGTTCCTCTTGTTCAGTAGTCTCCTCCTCGTGAAGCACAGTGACGACCTTGCAGTATTCCAATGAAGATTTCTCCTGTTCAGCTGGGGCTTACCTTTGTTCATGGTGTTGAGAACACTTACCAGTTGTCCCAGATGAGTCTCTATGTTCTTGATGGTTGCATAATGATCATTGACAGTGTTGTTTATGGCAATCACGACCTCCTCGAGCTTATTTGACCTGTTACTTGATTCTGCAATAAAAGGTCCCACAAGATCCTCTAAAGATTTTTTACTTTCTTGACTTTGAGGGGTAAAGCCAGGAGGATTCAGAACATTCTTATTATTTGCATACGAAAAATTCTCATGATTTCTATTGCGAGGGTGATAATGTGTAGGTGTAGAATTATTATTGTACCTCCTAGAATTAAAATTAGAGACATACTGAACCTGCTCAAGATTTTCCTCCTGAGTCTGGGATGCAAGGGCAGCTGCAGACTCGATTGAATGAGCACCCCCTGTACCTGAAAATTTCAGAAAAGCATTAGCCAGGGAAGACATCTGGGCCTGAAGTGCACTCACGTTGTCAATCTCGAACACTCAGCATCAATCTTTTTCGGTCCCGACTGCTCAGATGGCCACTGATAACTATTGGTGGCCATTTCCTCTAGCAAAGTCTTAGCATTCTCAACAGTTTTGGACAACAGAGTCCCACTTACAGCTGCATCAACAATAGTTTTTGTACTAGAAGTTAAGCCATTATAAAATAATTGAACCTGAAGCCAGTCGGGATAGCCATGTTGAGGGCACTTCCTCAGTAGCTCTGTAAATCGCTCCTAAGCCTCGAACAGCTGCTCATCAAACTGCTGCTGGAATGTCCCAATCTCGGTCCTCAGCTTGACCGTCTTAGGAGGAAAAAATTTCTTTAAAAACGCATGGACCAAAGCATCCCAAGTAGTAATGCTCCCAGGTGTAATTAATTGCAACCAGTCACGAGCTTTATCCTGCAAGGAAAAAGGAAATAAACGTAAGCGAATGGCATCTTCCGAAACACCATTTAATTTTACCGTCCCACAAATATCTAGGAAGGATTTCAGGTGAGAATTTAGATCCTCCATGGGTGATCCTTTGTAAGCACAATCTCGAGCCATTTGAATAAGACTCATTTTCAGCTCGAAATTATTAGCATTGATTGGGGCATAGAAAATCCCCGACTGTTGCTCCTGAAAGACCGGCTGAAAGTAGTCCCTAATGGGCTTAGGCTCCTCGGGGTTAGGATTGGCCATTTGGATATGATTAACTTTACTTTCCCTTCGAAGTTTATTAAAAGTTTTCTCAATCTCTGGGTCAAAGAGAGCTAAGGCCAACTCCCTAACCTTTCGCATACACCAACAAAACTAACCTAAAAAGGAAAATAAAAGAAAAGGAAATAAAACAAATTAGGAAAGAAACTAGAAAAGGAAATAACTGAATCTAAAATAGGAAACTATAATCTATAAAAGGAAAAGATAAACAAATAAGGAATTCAAAAACAACTATGACAAAAAACAAATAATGAAACTAGCAAATAAGGAAAACTAATCTAAAAAGAGAAAAAAAAATCTAAATATGGAAAATTCAAACAAATATGGAAAAATCTAAATATGGCAAAGAAAAACAATAAAGGAAAAAAAATGAAACCTACCCAAAAAAAAAAATAACAAAAACACAAAAAAAAAAAAATACACCCTAAACTAACACCGGACAATTTTTCTACAATATTAAAATTGACTAAATATGTCAATCCCCAACAACGACGCCAAAAACTTGATGTGTAATTTTCCTACCGCAAGCGCACGGGTCAAGTAATAATATAGTGAATGTGATTTTCAAATGTCGTCCTCTGGATTGGATTTCTAATCAATTTTAATTACCAAAAATAATTTTGCCCAATTTTATTTAGGAAACAAATCAAAGTGAAAATGAATCTAATCAAACACAAATCAATGAAAAAGTATGACAATCTAATGGAGACAACGGTCTTAGGGACTTGATTTCACCAATTGGGATTATGGATTAATTCATGGTTTAATGACATGCTAAGATTCATAAATCTTGGGAAACTAAAATCACACATATCTCTCCCGAGCATACATGATTCTCCCACATGCAATGAACCCGATATCTCTATCTAAATTCATTAAACATGCAAGGCATTAAGGTTAACGTTTTTAACGATTTCTAGAATTAACTATTATCTCTCGATTTCTAGCTAAATCCTAGTTATGCGTAATGATTTCTAAGCTAAATCCTCTCTCTTGAGTTAGATTTAAGCACAAACAACAATCAATTTATGGTCGGTAAATTGAAAGCATTAAGAACACAATTATGCATAAATGTCATCAATAACAATAAAACTATAAAATCAATCCATAAAGTGCCCAACGGCTACATCAATCCCTAAGAATTAAACTTAGCTACACAATCCGAATTACAATATAAACTAAGTCTAAACAAGCCATAAGAACTACAAAAGTAAAGGGTAAAGAGAATTGAACGCTAGGTAGGTCGAGACTGCATGTCCCCGTGACGATCCCCACGAACAATCGTTTGATTCCCGCTTTCCTCCACATGTTTCAGCTTCAAAAGTCTCTTTTTTTCTCTGTTTTACGGCTCCAAATCGTCCAAGAGAAGTCCCCTAATCAACCATAATCGCAAAAGATAAATAGGGAAAATTTTGGTCGTAGCGTCGCGGCGCTACCGCGATTTTTCAGATTCTGGGATTTTCGACCGAGAGCGTCGCGACGCTATGAATTTTTTTTTTAAAGATTGAAAACTCCAAATATAGAATGTCATCGTCGAAACGCCCAAAGAGTAGCGTCTCGACGCTGGTCTGCGGATGGTTTATCTTCAATCTTCCAACTTTGATTCTTTTTTCATTCTTCGGCTTCTTTTTGCATCCCGAACATCCAATTGGCTCAAAACTATATTTCCTACAAATAGAACACATAAATGCATAATTTTGGCCAATAAATTATAAAAGACTAGCTAAATTAATTAGGGAAAACTAGCTAGCTATGTTCGCTATCACACGCAGACTCAATAAGCCTACCATTTCGGGGACAAGACCGAGTGGGGAGCTGGAAACATAGTCTTACAAGATGGAATTCACTCATTTCCAACTTTAGGGTAAGTAGAGGTGTGTTCCTTTAAGTGGTGTCTCCGGGTCTTGAACAATGGGTCCTTGTTGCCTTGTGCAAAGTAATTCTAAATATGCAAGAAAAACTCACAAACACACGTGCAAGTGCACACGATCAGCAGCAAGTGATAAGTATTTTTATATCGTTCTCCACAGGGATTGATGCACGAAAATCACTATTTCTAAGCCTATTTTTAATGAAATTCAAAGTAACCAAGAACCAAATATTTTTTCTTAACTAAGTGCAAGAGATTAAAATGGTAAACAAGTTGAAAATGATAAGGACTTAAGTAAAATTCAATAAAAACAGCGAATTAGCACGGAGAAGGCAAGGTTCAGATTAGAGGCTGTCCACTCTCACAGGTTCTTTGCTGCAGCAGAACTCTAAATTTACAACTCACCCAGTATTTTCTACGGGAATTTTCCAATTCTCCTATAGGTAGGGTGATTAAACTCCCATTTAACCCCTTCTTTTTAGCCTAACTGATTTAGTGCCTTAGGTGGTTATTTATCCCTAAATACCCACTCATTTTCATGATCATTAAAGACTAAGGTAAAGCAAAGTAGTCAGTTATCTATTGTTTTCCCAAACACTAAATAACAATGCTAGAAAATGGTTGGCCAAACGAAATTCTAGCTTTAAGCATGAAGAACACTTTACTTTAAGTTGCAATATATAAAGTTCCACTAAAACAAACAACAAGTTCAAGTTTAAGCACCCTAATCCTCACCTAAGAGGATTTAGCTCATGTTCAAGGTGAGAATAATGAAAATACAGCAGTGAACTACCATACCATTCATATGAAGGGAATAAAAGTCCCCACGCAGCGGAAGCGCATCGATTGGACCTTACGCCGTATATTAATTAACATTAAAAAACCGTTACGAAAACTCAAACAAAACTTTAAACTAACTTTAAAGCCGCTGTAAAATCGGTTTAAACATGCTAAAATAAATCTAAATTTATTTTTAAAACTTTTCTAAAGAAAAGAGGAAGAACCGTTACAAACCTCCGTTGTAGACTTGACCGTTCTTCGCCAACGAAGCTCCACGAACGAAAACGCAGCAGCGGCTTCAAGGTATTCTTCGCTGGAAATTCTTCTTTGATTGACACAATAACCACAGAGGTTACACCGGTATGTCTCTAAGTCTAGGAGGCCAAAGACTTGTGGGAGTCTTTCTCTAAGAGGGAGGCTAGAGAGAATTCTAGGTCTTGTCTTTCAAGAGTGTCAAGTGTCATGACCAATTAGGTCTAGTGTTCTATTTATAGAAGAGAGGCCATGAATAAAATATTCAATAAAATCAATCTTTTCCAAAATTGATTCAATCTTTATTCCTTTAATTAATCAATCATGATCAATCAATTCCCAATTGATTAATCTTTTCCATAAATGACTAATTTCTTCCATAAGTAATTAGATCATTCCCATAAATGATTAATCACTTCCTTAAGTGATTAATTATTTACATAATTGATTAATTCATGGTTAATGAATTCTTTAATTAATTAACCACCAAATTAAATATCACATATTTAATTTCCGGCCTTGAATTAATTAATTTTGCCCAAACACTTTTAGGACTTAAATTAATTAATTCTTTCAATCTTCCATAAATTTATATTTGAACTTCTTCAAATATTAATTTCTCTCATAATAATATATCAATATATATTATATTTATTTCCCTCAGTAAATTGAACATTTTCAATTTAATTACTTAGTTGCCTCAAATTACTTTACGAGCTACCAGTGGGACCTAATGGACCTGCAGATCAGAAGCTCCAACGATGTGAGATTAATTGGTTAAACTCATTAACCACAATAATCAATATTCGTTAACTGTGTGTACATTCCACTATAGATTCACAGTTGCACTCTTCTCACTGCAGACATATTTTCTGTGTCCACGGAACTTAGACCAATATCGACTAGTTAGTCCTTCACGAGTGTCCGTAACACCAGCTGGGTCAAATTATCATTTTACCCCTGGGTCACCTCTATTTCCTTAAGTACCAATTCTCCTCTAATGAACAATCTGTTTATGGTCCAACCATTAAACAGAAAACCCTCTCGTGCCATTGAGAGGGTAGGGCCCTTTGTTCAAGACTCGGAGTAACCACTTAAGGGAACACTCATCTGCTTCCCTAAAGTCGGGAAGGAGTGAATTCCATCTTGTACGATTATGTTCCCAGCTCCCCATTTGATCTTGTCCCCAAAGTGGTAGGCTTATTGAGTCGGCGTATTGGCCACTCTCACCCATGCAAATCAAAGGACAGTCTCTCATGAGCAGGAGTCCATAATCAACTCAGGATTAAGACTAAGTTGTCTCGGTCGTCCTAGTGAAATAGAAAACCAACTAGTTAACGGTGTTATAACTAGTGGTTACTATTTCGTGGTCCGGTCTTATGCAAACTCATTGCATAGGATACCCCCACTCGCATGTCTCCTACATGAACGCGTTGGATCGCAGCGTTTGTATCAAATACAAAGTGGGCCGTATCCATAGTGTCACCAGGATAAGGCACCCAGTCTTATCCCTATACTATAGACCCTTTAGGCTGTTTCTTGAACAATGATCCCATATGTCGCTACATATAGTTCAAGACTCATATTACAACCTTGGATATCTAGTTTATTGGATTAGGGTTATTATTAGGCAAAGACAAATATAAAATAACTAATAACAATTAATGGAAAAAAATATATCAATATTATTTCATTAATATCCGGTCAACGGTTACATTCACTATCTACGAGTTTTAGGGCATAAAACCCAACAAACTCCCACTTGAACTAAAACACTAGTTAGTGGGATGTAAATGCAATAATCTAAAGCTGGAAATACAATGAACTAGGGCATCCTTATACCCATTATACATTTCTCCCACTTGCCCTAGATTAGATGGCATACATATCTCGTAGACCTAGACCTTCTAGATGACCCTCAAACACTTTAGCCGTGAGAGCCTTTGTAAATGGATCAGCGATGTTGTGCTCCGAGGCGATCTTAGTGACGATCACATCTCCTCTTTGCACAATCTCCCGTATCAGGTGATACTTCCTCTCGATGTGTTTACCCCGTTTGTGGCTACGAGGTTCTTTTGAGTTGGCTACAGCCCCACTGTTGTCACAGTATAGTGTTATGGGCACGTTCATATTCGGAACTACTTCCAAATCAGTCAAGAACTTTCTGAGCCATACTGCCTCCTTAGCTGCTTCGCAAGCTGCTACATACTCAGCCTCCATGGTTGAGTCTGCTATGCATCCTTGTTTGATGCTTCTCCACACTACTGCTCCTCCATTGAGGGTGAATACTGACCCTGATGTGGATTTCCTTGAATCCTTATCAGCTTGAAAGTCAGAGTCAGTGTATCCAGTAAGAATCAAATCCTTAGCTCCATACACAAGCATGTAGTCCCTCGTTTTCCGAAGATACTTGAGGATATTCTTAACCGCTCCCCAGTGGTCCAACCCTGGATTAGACTGATACCTACTGACTACTCCCACTGCATAACATATGTCAGGCCTTGTGCAGAGCATGGCATACATTAAGCTGCCCACAGCTGAGGCGTAGGGAATGTGTCTCATGTTCTCAACTTCTTGAGGTGTCTTAGGAGATTGTTCCTTAGACAGGTGCACCCCATGTCTGAAGGGTAGGAGTCCCTTCTTGGAGTTTTGCATCGCATATCGAGACAACATCTTGTCAATATACGTTGCTTGAGACAGAGCTAGCGTTTTGTTCTTACGATCCCTAATGATTTGGATTCCCAGAACATATTGAGCCTCTCCCAGATCTTTCATTTGGAATTGGGCTGCTAGCCATTTCTTAATGTCAGTTAGGTATCCTACATCATTCCCAATGAGTAGGATATCGTCTACATAAAGTATTAGAAAAGCTACTTTCCTTTTGTTGACTTTCTTGTATACACAAGGCTCATCAACGTTTTGGTCAAAGCCAAAGGATTTGATTGCAGTATCAAATCTAATGTTCCATGATCTGGATGCTTGTTTCAATCCATAAATGGATCGATTTAGCTTACAAACCTTTTGTTCCTGACCTTGGGCTATGAACCCTTCGGGTTGAGACATAAAGATATTCTCTTCAAGATTACCATTCAGAAAGGCAGTCTTGACGTCCATTTGCCATATTTCATAGTCATAATATGTGGCAATGGATAAAAGAATTCTTATGGACTTTAACATGGCTACAGGAGAAAAGGTTTCTTCATAGTCAACCCCCTCCTTTTGGGTATAACCCTTTGCCACTAGTCTAGCTTTGAAGGTCTGTACCTTTCCAGCTGCATCTCTTTTTCTCTTATAGATCCATTTGCATCCTATGGGTTTTACCCCATATGGTAGATCTGCAAGTTCCCATACAGAATTGGAGTACATTGACTCCATTTCCAGGTTCATGGCTTTGACCCATTCATCCTTATCTTCGTCATTCATTGCCTGTCGATAGGACAATGGATCCTCAATGACAACCTGAGTTTCAGTTAAACCCAAGTAGCGATCAGGTTGTAACACAACCCTCCCACTGCGTCGAGGCATTCCCAACGTTTGAGATGGACGGGATGGATCTGAAGAACTAGTTCCTTCATCAACCCTTGTTGAAGGTCCAACTTCATCAACAACTCTTGATGATTCTTCAGTAGCTTCTCCTAATATTATTTTGCTTCGTGGTTTATGATCTCTCATGTGGTCTTCCTCTAAGAAAGTGGCGTTTGTCGATACAATCACCTTATTTTCTTGTGGGTCGTAGAAATAACCACCTCTCGTTTCTTTAGGGTAACCAACTAATTGGCACAGTTTTGAACGAGGTTCCAGTTTCTTAGGATTTGTCACAAGCACGTGTGCAGGACAACCCCAAATGCGAAAGTGATGCAAACTAGGTTTACGCCCCTTCCATAACTCGAAAGGTGTTTCTGAAACACTTTTCGAGGGAATATTGTTCAAGATGTATACTGCAGTCTCCACTGCATACCCCCAAAACGAGCTAGGCAATTGAGCATAGCTCATCATTGATCGAACCATGTCTAACAAGGTTCTATTTCTCCTTTCTGACACACCATTCTGCTGAGGTGTACCAGGGGCTGATAGTTGAGATTGGATTCCATGTTCTATCATATAGTCCTGGAATCTTTGATCCATATACTCCCCTCCTCGATCAGATCGAAGTACTTTAATAGTTTTACCTAATAGGTTTTCAACTTCAGCCTTAAACTCCTTAAACTTTTCAAGGGCTTCAGACTTATGTCCCATTAGGTATAAGTAACCATATCTTGAATAATCATCTATAAATGAGATGAAATATTCGTACCCTCCTCGAGCTTTTACATTCATTGGACCACATAGATCCGAATGTATTAACTCTAAGGGTTCTTTGGCTCTGTAACCTTTTCCAGAAAAGGGTCTTTTGGTCATTTTTCCCTCGAGACAAGATTCACAAGGTGGTAGTGAATCATCTCCTAACTTGCTTAGAAGTCCATTCTTTACCAAACGACCGATCCTATCGATGTTTATATGACCAAGTCTAAGATGCCAAAGATGAGTATTGTTACTTGATGGAGAAATCTTTTGCCTTTTACTTTGAGTTTCAGCAGTTTTAAATAATTCGTGATTTAAAAGTGCTTTGTTTTCGGTTGGTCTTAAAACATACAAGTTATTTTCCAATTTGGCTGAACAAATAAGTATACCATTTTTATAAATGAACGCTTCATTCATATCAAAAGTAACTGTATACGATTGTTCAATCAAACATGAAATAGAAATCAAGTTCCTCTTAATCTTGGGAACGATTAACAAACTTTCTAAAAGCAAGAATCTATTTCTAAAAAATAACTTCGCAGCTCCCACTGCTTTAGCTGAAATGACTTCTCCAGTTCCGACCCTGAGTGTCATTTCTCCATCGTTCAACTGCCGAAAGGAACTATTTTCCTGAAAAGAAGAGCAAACATGATTAGTTGCTCCTGAATCAAGTATCCAGGTAAACTCATCATGTTCTACCAGGCATGTTTCTAAAACCAGTAAATCAAATTTACCTTCCCTTTCCTTCTTTTTCTCAGCAAGGTACTTTGGGCAGTTTCTCTTCCAATGTTCATCTACATTGCAGTGAAAACATTTGCCCTTGTCTGCCACAGCTTTGGCTTTTCCCTTGCTTTTGGCAGCAGTACTGGGAGCTTTCCCCTTGTTTCCTTTCTTCTTCTGAGTTTTCTTTGAAGAAGTGGCTACAGATTTAGTTCCAGAGGATGAACCCTTCTCGAACTTTCTTTTGGAGTGAACAACGTTTGCCTCTCCTTCTATCTGTCCCTTGTTCTTAAGAAGAGACTGATAGAGCTGTAGCTCATTAAGGAGGCTAGTCAGGTTGAATGTTATTTTATTCATCATTGCATTGCTTCGAAACTGCAGAAAACTCTTCGGAAGAGATTCTAAGATGAATGCAACCTGACTACGCTCATCTATGACCGCCCCGTTTGCCTCTGCCACGTTGAATTGGACCATCATATCCAGGACATGCTCCCGAACAGACGTGCCCTCTTTCATGCGACAGCTATAAACGTATTTGAGAGCGTCATGGTGGAGTTGGTAGGACGGTTGTCCAAACATCTCCTGGAGAGAGTTCATAATCTCCCTCGCTGTTACCATGCCCTCATGCCTTTTAGCCAAAACTTCAGATAAGCTGGCTAAGATATAGACGCGAGTCTTATCATTGGCCTTTGTCCAGCGGTCATAAGCATCCTTAACTGCCTGGGATGCATTACGAGCAGGGGCTGGAGGACAATCCTCCGTTAAGACGAACCGCAGATCATCGACAACAAGAATCGTATTCAAGTTCGACTTCCACGTAGCATAATTTTCGCCGGTTAATTTCTCATTTTTAAGCAGAGAGACAATTGAGGAAGACATTGCTGAAATTTAAACAAACAATGACCGTATTAGTTATCTTTGCCTTAACCCATCATACAAGCAAACAATTGCACACAATCCAATCAATTTAGCAAAACAGACAATCACAGAACCCTAAAACTATTGATTTAGTTTTGCAACGACGTTTCAGAGGTTTAGAATATCAGCCACCGAAGGGTGATCAGGTACTCCTCCTTTGAAATGAGACGCCTCTCAGCTAATTCTAATTCCAGAATAACTCATATTCCTATAGACATTAGCCACCGTTGTTCGGTCAAGGATTTGTTAACAATTTTAACTCATCCTTGTAAGTGTAACCCTCCCACTTTCAGATCTCAGAGGCACGCACCAACAGGCTACCGAAGGGAAAGACAACTGTTGGTGATTAGCCTAAGAGCTCCTATCCTTTTCAGGAGTTCACGATGTTCCGAATCCTATGACCAGGCCCTCCGAAGGGATGGATGCGCCAGGGCAACCTGCAGGCGGATCATAGGACTCTCACGGTGTGAACTATGGGCGGAGACCGAGGGATACGTTGACACGTGTCCCGCTCCCACTTACTCTGGACATTTTTCCCATTCACCTTGATATTGATCCATGCAAACACTTTCCGAAGGGAGGCCGCTCCTAGGGCGACTCGAAGCCGAGCATGAATCTCACGTTGTGAATATAGGGACGTAGGAGCAAAACTTGATTTAAATCTCGTTTTGTAATTTTCCTCCCACTGAAAATGTCCTAAGGTTAATATAGGGTTGTTTAACTTAGATAGTATTCGGCTAAGTCAATCTATCTAAGTCTGATCCTATTATAACAATTATGGAAAGGATTCAACTGCAATCTTTTGGGTGAATTAAACTTCTTTTAATAAACCCAACATTGCAAGTCAACATTACTATGGTTAATTCAACTCAATCCGGTTAGTTCCCAGGTAGGAGGTGTTCCGTAAACCGTCAACTTAAATACCCCCAGCCTTAGACAGAACTTTACCGAGAGAGTTCCCTTATAACCTCAGTAATGTAAGGTCTTTACTCTAAAGATCTAGGTGCATTAAACACTTTTAATAAACCTAGTGACATTGCATGCTAACATTTAACTATGATTAATTCAACTCCGGTATTCCAGGTCAGTTCCCAGGTAGGAGGTGTTCCGTAAACCGTCAACTTAAATACCTCCAGCCTTAGACAGAACATTACCGGTGGAGTTCCCTTATAATCATAGTAATGTTTTTTCTACTTAGTAAATTAAAACTATTTTTAATTCTAAGTAAGAAAAGATTCTAATCCTATTAGAAATCGATCTAGGTCTAATTAATTTTAAACAATTTAAAATTAATTCAATTTATCCTATGATCTTATGTTTGCATGCAAATCTTGATTATAGATTGACGGTTTCTAACCATTAATATTAAAGAACTATTTCAAATTTTAATGATTAATCCTATAATCAAGAATCTAGGGTTTAATTCATTCAACAATCTCATTCAAATTGAATAATTAAGCCACATCAATTGCATGAATAATATAACAATTATATTAATAACTATGGATGTTTCATGCTTCATGCAATTTTGATTTTCTTTTATTATAACAATTATAAGCCAATCAAGAAAATCAACCAAGCATGCTTCATTCATCACATTAAACATAACTATTTATATTTAATTTAAGTAATGACACGCTTCATGCTTTCCAATTTTTCATATAAATTAATATACACTTATATTAAGAAATATGAAAACCAATCCATGCATTTAAACATACATTATAACAATTTATAATATATAAAAAATGCATGAGCATGTTTATAACCTAAGGTGGGATTAAATAATCTATATGACATCCATAAAGCATATAAATAGCAATTGAACCGGTTAATTTTGGCCCCTAGGATAAAATAAAGCATTAAATTACATTAATTTAGCTAAATTCTATCCTAAAAAATCCATGAACAGCTCCGGAATTGGCCTAGACAGCACGAACCGCCCCGAACCACCTCGAACCGGCCTCCAAAATCACGAACCATGCCAAAAATTGGCTGAACCGGACCAAATAGGTCCCAGCCCAGCCGAACCGGTCCGAACCGGACCGTCCTTGCTTGAACCGCGCCTGTTGAAACCCTAGTGCGCGCCTCCATCGTGACAGCGTCGAGACGCTGTGTAGATTAGCGTCCCGACGCTGTGCGTTTTCCATATCTGGCGCCTGCGTAATCGAGACAGCGTCGAGACGCTGTTGAGGTAGCGTCCCGACGCTTTGCGCTTTCCTTACCGAGCGCCTTCGGTATCGAGACAGCGTCGAGACGCTGTTGAAGGAGCGTCCCGACGCTGTTGCGTCTGGAGGCAGAATCTGGGCAAAACAGCAACGATTTCTTCGGTTTTGGCTTCGATTTCAGCGGCGATTCCTTCGATTTTCATCTCATAAAAACCTTTTCTAGACCCGGACTTACATAGGACTCGATTTTACATAAAATACCCGAAACACCGGGCCTTACATGATCAAAATCACATAAAAATAAAATCTATGGCCATAAAATTAACCCAAACAGTTCAATGCAAACCGAACATACAATATGCATAAATCCCACCTATTAGAGCCTATCGCAACTTTTTTAAAATTAATTAATAGGGACAGCGATGGCTCTGATGCCGATTGAAGGGAATAAAAGTCCCCACGCAGCGGAAGCGCATCGATTGGACCTTACGCCGTATATTAATTAACATTAAAAAACCGTTACGAAAACTCAAACAAAACTTTAAACTAACTTTAAAGCCGCTGTAAAATCGGTTTAAACATGCTAAAATAAATCTAAATTTATTTTTAAAACTTTTCTAAAGAAAAGAGGAAGAACCGTTACAAACCTCCGTTGTAGACTTGACCGTTCTTCGCCAACGAAGCTCCACGAACGAAAACGCAGCAGCGGCTTCAAGGTATTCTTCGCTGGAAATTCTTCTTTGATTGACACAATAACCACAGAGGTTACACCGGTATGTCTCTAAGTCTAGGATGCCAAAGACTTGTGGGAGTCTTTCTCTAAGAGGGAGGCTAGAGAGAATTCTAGGTCTTGTCTTTCAAGAGTGTCAAGTGTCATGACCAATTAGGTCTAGTGTTCTATTTATAGAAGAGAGGCCATGAATAAAATATTCAATAAAATCAATCTTTTCCAAAATTGATTCAATCTTTATTCCTTTAATTAATCAATCATGATCAATCAATTCCCAATTGATTAATCTTTTCCATAAATGACTAATTTCTTCCATAAGTAATTAGATCATTCCCATAAATGATTAATCACTTCCTTAAGTGATTAATTATTTACATAATTGATTAATTCATGGTTAATGAATTCTTTAATTAATTAACCACCAAATTAAATATCACATATTTAATTTCCGGCCTTGAATTAATTAATTTTGCCCAAACACTTTTAGGACTTAAATTAATTAATTCTTTCAATCTTCCATAAATTTATATTTGAACTTCTTCAAATATTAATTTCTCTCATAATAATATATCAATATATATTATATTTATTTCCCTCAGTAAATTGAACATTTTCAATTTAATTACTTAGTTGCCTCAAATTACTTTACGAGCTACCAGTGGGACCTAATGGACCTGCAGATCAGAAGCTCCAACGATGTGAGATTAATTGGTTAAACTCATTAACCACAATAATCAATATTCGTTAACTGTGTGTACATTCCACTATAGACTCACAGTTGCACTCTTCTCACTGCAGACATATTTTCTGTGTCCACGGAACTTAGACCAATATCGACTAGTTAGTCCTTCACGAGTGTCCGTAACACCAGCTGGGTCAAATTACCGTTTTACCCCTGGGTCACCTCTATTTCCTTAAGTACCAATTCTCCTCTAATGAACAATCTGTTTATGGTCCAACCATTAAACAGAAAACCCTCTCGTGCCATTGAGAGGGTAGGGCCCTTTGTTCAAGACTCGGAGTAACCACTTAAGGGAACACTCATCTGCTTCCCTAAAGTCGGGAAGGAGTGAATTCCATCTTGTACGATTATGTTCCCAGCTCCCCATTTGATCTTGTCCCCAAAGTGGTAGGCTTATTGAGTCGGCGTATTGGCCACTCTCACCCATGCAAATCAAAGGACAGTCTCTCATGAGCAGGAGTCCATAATCAACTCAGGATTAAGACTAAGTTGTCTCGGTCGTCCTAGTGAAATAGAAAACCAACTAGTTAACGGTGTTATAACTAGTGGTTACTATTTCGTGGTCCGGTCTTATGCAAACTCATTGCATAGGATACCCCCACTCGCATGTCTCCTACATGAACGCGTTGGATCGCAGCGTTTGTATCAAATACAAAGTGGGCCGTATCCATAGTGTCACCAGGATAAGGCACCCAGTCTTATCCCTATACTATAGACCCTTTAGGCTGTTTCTTGAACAATGATCCCATATGTCGCTACATATAGTTCAAGACTCATATTACAGCCTTGGATGTCTAGTTTATTGGATTAGGGTTATTATTAGGCAAAGACAAATATAAAATAACTAATAACAATTAATGGAAAAAAAATATATCAATATTATTTCATTAATATCCGGTCAACGGTTACATTCACTATCTACGAGTTTTAGGGCATAAAACCCAACATCATAATTACAACCTTAAATACAAACTAAACACTAGAAGAAGGAAGAATAAGAGAAAAAGGATGAAGAAAAGAAGCTTCCAAGGTAGATTCCAGCTTTCCCAAGTTGGAGATCCTCCTTTAGCAGCAGCCTCCTTGTCTTTTTCTCCTCTCAAATGACAGCAGCAGCTTCTAGGTTAATTCTCCACTTCCCCCCTCATTCTTTGGGCAAAAGAAGCATTTATACCCTCTATTTTCATTGATTCCAGGGCTGATTGGACATATGCTTCCACATGGACCTTCCCCAATTGGTTGAGATGGGACAAATCAGCTCCACATGGCTGCCAGCTCAATTAATGAGAGCTTCCACGGGTTTAGCACGTGCAGAATTTTACTTCCCAGACTTTCTGCCTTCTGCTTGTGAAATCATTTGCTGCAGCAAAACCTTAGTGTCCCTACACCAGAAAAATCAGCTTAAAACATAAGAAATCTGCACCAAATCTAGTTCAAGCTTGGCCTACTGATATGTAAAAATGTTCATCAAAGAATACTCATTTTCATGCACAAACCAAAGCTCAAACACATCAAAGGGTAGAGTTTTTAAGCCTAAAAGAGAACCAATAGCTCTTATTTCTAAGAGCTATCAAACCCCCAAACTTGAATCATTGCTCGTCCCTGAGCAATGCTAGCCTACAAAAACTCTAACTCATCATCTCATATCCAGCTTGCAGTCAAAATGGCCTAACTATAACACCTAGCTACTTCTTGACAAGCTTGCACCTCTGAATGCATACAACTACTCAACAAAGCACTACTCTTTTAAAATACCCTTTCAACTTGGCATTTTCAAATTTTTAGTGCTCTTCTAATGATCCTCTAGCTCAACCTATTTACAAAAGCCATCATATCAAATTATACCAGCCTATTGACATCAAGGAAGCCACTAACCTTCAAGCCTAAACTTAGCACAAATCTCAATCCTAAAGCTTGCAAAGTAATCCTATAGCCTCTTTGCCTAGCCTCTAAAGCTTCTAAGCTCAACCTAAACTTCTCTCTTAACTTTTATTCTCTTTTTTTTTTTTTACCAACTTAGAAAGTCTCATAGGTCATAGCTTTTTGGTCCAAGAATGGCAACACTTTATGGTGAAACTCACCTTAGCCTCCAAGCTCATCACCTAACGAGAACTACACTCATTTCCCTTAGAGTTGACTAAGATTTGCTCTCTAGCAACCACTTCCTTGCTTCTTAGAATGGCGACACTTTTTGGTGAAGCTCACCTAAGCCCTGGGGAAGATTGTAACCTTCAAGCTAACACTCATCCCTTTTTCATCTCATTTGAACTTTTCTTTTCTGCTCATTTTTATATATATATATATGTTTTCTCTTCCCTTGAGCTACTTTTTGACGCAGAGGCAAACTATGGGTATCATAAATCCCCCTGGTTACTAGGCAAGCTCAAGGAGAACAGAAAATCTTCAAAAAGGGAGAGGAGTGCATCTTAGGCAAAACTAAGAGAAAGAGGAATGCATTCTAAGTTGTCTTTTCTATTTCTTTTTCATGCTTTTTTTTTCTTTTTTTTTTTACAAGGGTTACCTCACCCCCAAACTTAAACCATTCATTGTCCCCAATGAATGAGAAAGCAAGGCAAGGACCCCCAAACTTATTTTTTAGAGAAGCTAAGGCTTATTGCTTAGGAGGATTATAAGGTTTGGGCAAAGGACTAGGAACAAGCTTTCCTAAGATTTGAGCTAAGCTAAGGAGGAAAATTAGGAAGCTTCCTATCCACCTAAGGACTTAAAGCACAATAAGATAATCTAACTAAGAAAATAGGCTAAGCTATTGGGGATCATTATACAGAACACTACTTTTGCATATTAAAACAAATTTTTTTTTCTTTTCACCAAGCATAGCTGCTGCAGCAGCATCCAGAGGAGTTAGGCTTAACCAAAAGAACAGCCAAGAGCTACGACTAGGCCCTAAAGTAATTCTAAACAAGCTGGACAACCCATATGCTCGAGCAAAAACGATATAGACAAGCTGCAACATGCTCAAATTCATTAACTCAAAATTTTTCTAGCAGAAATTTCAATAATCATGCACCAGATGGCTATTCTAGCTTATTTAGCATTCCAAGCAAGCATAACACTTCAAAGCATCAACACTTTAGCAGCTTACCAATCTTAACACTTTGCAGTAGATGGCTTTGTGAGCAAGCATTACAATTATGCGCCAAGTGACTACTTAGAACTGAAATAGTATTTTCAGTAAGCATGACACCTCTCAAGACAAAATAGGACCATTGCCCAATTGCAAATTTTTACCCATTCAAGAAAAATCCAACAACTCCATAAAAGGTAAATTCATTAAACTTCATTGGATCATATGGGAACAGTTAGCTAACACACATTCAGCCACATACACTTTTCAAATTACACTTTGAGGAATGCTAGAAATTTTGCATGATTTCAACTACTTCAGCCTTTGCACCATAGCATTATCCAAATTTGATATGCATTCAATTGATTTAAACATTAGAACATGCACACCTATAGAACTTTCATTCATACAGTTTTTTTTTTTTTTCACAACAAAAGCTAACTGAAAGCATGATAGATAACAGACAAGCAACTTAAAACGTCCTCCCTTGATTATAGCTAAATCTGAAAATTCCTCCCATCAATGCCCACTGCCTTTTCTGCCATGCCTGCTGCAACTTCTGATATGAGCTTGCTGTCAATCTGCTGCAGCTCATCAGAATTTCCTTCCTTGAAAAATTGCAACCCCAAAATCTGCTGCATCAAGATTTTCTTCCATTTTGCATGAGATTCCCTACCAAAAACCAAAGCTTGACAAAAACATTAAACTCAATAACTAATGAAAATTATCAATAAAAGAGAAACTAACTTTAAAATATTAACTAACAACTAATGGCTACAAATTAAAGACATCACAATAGAAATTTAAACTTGCTATTTAAACCACCTTTAGGGCTCAACATAGAATCTGTAACTTGAAAGCACACTGCCCTTTTTCTTCAAATTTCAAATTTCCAACAAATTGCAAAAGGCATAACACATTTGAAATTCTTCTCCCCAATAGTGTTTTAGCCTTTGCCCATTCAATTTAAACTCTCTCCCATCATTATCAACACATTGTTTAAACACAAATGAATCATCCCAAAAATAAAACTTTATCTCATGGAAAAACTTTTTCAATTGTTGCTTTGATAAACCATGGGGCAATGTTCCAAAAGCAAGGTAATTGGTAAGGTCAACATACCAAAGTGTTTTCATTTTTTGGTTGTGAGCTACTGTAAAAAACAACTCATCAAGGAAATAATTTTCGAACTCAAGTTGTTGAAACAATTCCAATGAAGTGAATGGTTGTGTAGGTGGATTTTTCTTGTCAATCAACTCTAAGGATTCAAAAGTCCTATTAAAACCAAAAACTTCACCTACACTACTTTCAAGCTCAAGCTCCAATTTGTCTAATTCCAATGCCTCAATTCCACTTTTTCCCAATTGTTGTATGTTTTGCTCTCTCATTTCCTTCTCAACTTGATCATCAACCAACTTATCTTTCACTTGAATGACAGAACACTCTTCAATATCAGTGGGGGACTTTATGGCATCAAAGACACTAAACTTCACTTCTTGGTCATTCACCCTCATAGTTAGCTCACCCTTTTGGACATCTATCAAGGTTCTCCCGGTTGCTAAAAAGGGTCTTCCTAGAATTATGGGGACATCCTTGTCCGCTTCATAGTCCAAAATGATAAAATCAACCGGGAAGATAAACTTATCTACTTGCACCAAAATGTCCTCTATCTTTCCTTCAGGATAAGTGATAACCTATCAGCAAGTTGTAATGTAACTGTGGTTGGCCTAGCTTCTCCTATGCATAATTTCTTAAAAATGGATAAAGGCATGAGATTTATGCTAGCTCCCAAGTCACAAAGAGCTCTCCCCAACTCCTTACCTCCTATAGAAACAGGAATGGTAAAAGTTCCAGGGTCTTTCACTTTGGGTGGAATTTTGTTTGTCAAAATGGCACTACACTCCCCAGTCAAAGACACGGTTTCATACTCACCCAATCTCCTTTTCTTGGTTAAAATATCCTTGAGGAACTTTACATAGTTGGGCATTTGTTCCAAGGCCTCAACTAGTGGTATATTAATGTGAAGTTGCTTCAAAACCTCAAGGAATTTCTTAAACTGACCATCTTGATTTTTCTGCTTAAGTCTTTGGGGAAAGGGTGGTGGGGGTGGTTTAAATGTTGGGGAAGGTGTAGGAATTGACTTGGTTGGTGCTAAAGGGGCTGTCCTAAGTGTCTCCTCATTTTCCTCATTTTCAGCCACTTTTTCACTTGATTTTTCTGCACTTTTTTCACTGTCATTTTGCACATCAACTTGCTGTCCAACTTTCTTTGGTTGGGTGGGTTCTTTCTTTTCAACCAATGTCTTACCACTTCTCAATTCCACAGCTTGAACTTGCTCTTTTCTTTCCCTTTTTGAATTTTCAGTGTCAGAGGGAAGTTTACCATGTGGCCTAGCTTTCAACTCACTAGCGATTTGGCCCATTTGAACTTCCAAATTCCTCAATGACGCTTGGTGAGTTTGAATTGCAGCATCAGTTTTAGCCATGTATTCCTTGAACAAGCTCTCTAAAGAAGTACCTGGAATATGTTGGTTCATGGTATTTTGGTATTGAGCATTAGCTTGCTGGTTTTGTTGCCCAAATCCAAGTGGACCATTCATCTTTTGTTGAGCTTGTTGGGTGTTGGAATTACTTCCTTGACTTCCCCAAGCAAAATTAGGATGATTTCTCCAACCTGGATTATAGGTATTGGAATGGGGGTTATTCCATTGGGCATTTTGGTTTCTAACATAGCACACTGAAGCTGGATTACTTGGACAAAACTCAAAAGTGTGATCCTCTCCACAATAAACACATGAATCTGTGGAATTCTGGTTTATATTGATTGCTGCAGCAGTTTGTTTTGCACCAGAATTCAGCATATTCAAATTTTCAAGCCCTACGGTCAACTTTTTCATCATGCTCTCCATTGAATCAAACCTTGCATTAAAAGATGTAACTGTGTCAACCTCTATCATACCCTTATTTTTCTTCCCAGCCACACTTCTAGAATCAGACCATTGACAACTATTTGTGGAAATTCTCTCCAAAATGGCATAAGCTTCATCATAAGTCTTGGATAATAAAGCACCATTAGCTGAAGCATCTACCATGTTTTGAGTAGCCCAATTCAACCCATTATAAAAAGTCTCCATTTGAATGCAATGGGGGAGTCCATGGTGAGGGCATTTTCTCAATAATTCCTTAAATCTCTCCCAAGCTTCACTAAAAGATTTATCATCAAATTGTCTAAAAGACACTATATCCGATCTAAGCTTGGCATTCCTTGTGGGAGGAAAGTACTTAATGAGGAATTTCTCTGCTAACTCATTCCATGTAGTGATGGAGCCAGGAGCAAAGTTATTTAACCAAGCTTTGGCACCATCTCTCAAAGAATAAGGAAACAAGGTTAACCTCAAAGCATCTTGAGAAACTCCTTGAATTTTGAATGAGTCACTCACTCCCAAAAAGGATTTAAGGTGCAGGTGTGGGTCCTCAGAAGGTAATCCATGAAATTGTCCCACCGTTTGTAACATTTGGAACATAACAGGCTTCATTTCAAAATTGTGTGCCTGTATCTCGGGTCTAGCTATCCCAGGGTACAACTCATTGAAGGTAGGGACGACATAGGCTCTAATAGCTCTTCCCCTATCATTGGCTATAAGGACAGGGTTTTCAGCTTGGTTTTCTACCCTAGGTTGCTGATTTACCTCAGGATTAGGCTGCTGGTTGTTTTGGTTTTCTTGATTTCTAGGAGGTACAGGGGGTAAAAGAGGTGGTGGATCCATCCTATTGTTTCTCTCCCTTTGTTCCCTTCTCCTCCTATGAAAAGTCCTTTCAATTTCAGGGTCCAAACCGAATTCTAAGTCAGGGAATTCGTTCATACACAGCTACCAGCACCTGCAAAATCAAACAACCAAGTTAGAAGCTGTTTTAGCACCAATTTCACCAAATTTCAGCTCAAAAATAGCAAAAATCAACTCAATCCCCGGCAACGGCGCCAAAAACTTGTTGCCTTGTGCAAAGTAATTCTAAATATGCAAGAAAAACTCACAAACACACGTGCAAGTGCACACGATCAGCAGCAAGTGATAAGTATTTTTATATCGTTCTCCACAGGGATTGATGCACGAAAATCACTATTTCTAAGCCTATTTTTAATGAAATTCAAAGTAACCAAGAACCAAATATTTTTTCTTAACTAAGTGCAAGAGATTAAAATGGTAAACAAGCTGAAAATGATAAGGACTTAAGTAAAATTCAATAAAAACAGCGAATTAGCACGGAGAAGGCAAGGTTCAGATTAGAGGCTGTCCACTCTCACAGGTTCTTTGCTGCAGCAGAACTCTGAATTTACAACTCACCCAGTATTTTCTACGGGAATTTTCCAATTCTCCTATAGGTAGGGTGATTAAACTCCCATTTAACCCCTTCTTTTTAGCCTAACTGATTTAGTGCCTTAGGTGGTTATTTATCCCTAAATACCCACTCATTTTCATGATCATTAAAGACTAAGGTAAAGCAAAGTAGTCGGTTATCTATTGTTTTCCCAAACACTAAATAACAATGCTAGAAAATGGTTGGCCAAACGAAATTCTAGCTTTAAGCATGAAGAACACTTTACTTTAAGTTGCAATATATAAAGTTCCACTAAAACAAACAACAAGTTCAAGTTTAAGCACCCTAATCCTCACCTAAGAGGATTTAGCTCATGTTCAAGGTGAGAATAATGAAAATACAGCAGTGAACTACCATACCATTCATAATTACAACCTTAAATACAAACTAAACACTAGAAGAAGGAAGAATAAGAGAAAAAGGATGAAGAAAAGAAGCTTCCAAGGTAGATTCCAGCTTTCCCAAGTTGGAGATCCTCCTTTAGCAGCAGCCTCCTTGTCTTTTTCTCCTCTCAAATGACAGCAGCAGCTTCTAGGTTAATTCTCCACTTCCCCCCTCATTCTTTGGGCAAAAGAAGCATTTATACCCTCTATTTTCATTGATTTCAGGGCTGATTGGACATATGCTTCCACATGGACCTTCCCCAATTGGTTGAGATGGGACAAATCAGCTCCACATGGCTGCCAGCTCAATTAATGAGAGCTTCCACGGGTTTAGCACGTGCAAAATTTTACTTCCCAGACTTTCTGCCTTCTGCTTGTGAAATCAGTTGCTGCAGCAAAACCTTAGTGTCCCTACACCAGAAAAATCAGCTTAAAACATAAGAAATCTGCACCAAATCTAGTTCAAGCTTGACCTACTGATATGTAAAAATGTTCATCAAAGAATACTCATTTTCATGCACAAACCAAAGCTCAAACACATCAAAGGGTAGAGTTTTTAAGCCTAAAAGAGAACCAATAGCTCTTATTTCTAAGAGCTATCAGTCCTACCCTCTTTATGGCACGAGAGGGACTTCTGTTTGTTAGTTGGACCTCAAACAGGTTGTTCATTAGAGGAGCACTGATACTTAAGGACCAAGAGGTAGCCTAGGCGTAAAACGGTAATTAGGCCTAGCTGGGGTACGAACACACGTGAAGGGCTAACTTGCTGTTGATGGTCGATATTCGTGGACACAGAAATATATCTACAGTGAGAAGAGTGCAGCTGTGGTTCTTTAGTGGAATGAACCATAGTTAACGAACATTGATTAACTTGGTTAATGAGTTTAGCCAATTAATCTCACATCGTTGGAGCTTCTGATCTGTAGGTCCATTAGGTCCCACCGGTAGCTCTATAAAGGCGTTGAGGTAAATTTCTAAGGGAGAATTGAATATTTGAAGGGGTTCAAATATTAAATTAAAATGTGAATTTGATTCATATTAAAAACTATAGGTTATAATTAATGCACATTAGATGTACATTAATACTATAGTTTATTTGAGAGAAATATAATTAAATATGTGATGTTTAATTATAAGATTAATTAATCAGTGAATTAATTAATTTGTATTGTTTTAATTTAATTAAATTAAATTCGATTTAATTGAATTTTATTAAAACAATAGGTTATGTGGATTTATTATAAAATGGTTTATATAAATTAAATTAATTTAATATTATTATTAAATTAATTTAATTTAATCTTATTATTAAATTAAATTAATTTAATTCTTCCATCAGTTATATAACTGATGGAATGATTCATCCACTAACCTAGGGTATATGCGTGAGAGGGAGAAATTATAGGGAGTGGAGGTTTTCATCCGTTGAATAACCACTCCCTCAGATCAATCACATTCATTCATTCAGTTTCTCTCAATCTTAGACTCTCTCACGCGCATTCTCTCTCTTAGTGTGCTTCTACGTTTTCTTTGACTAAGAAACACAGAGACAAAAATTCTCACCGATCAAACCTTAGAAATCTTACTCCCACTAGCTCTAACGCAAAAATCCTTCAAGAGGATACCGGTGCAACTTTTTGGTGGTGTTCACAAGATTTTTCCAACAAGCAAAGGAGTGTTCTTGCTCCTGTTTTTGGTGAAGAATCAAGGGAATTTGGTGAAATTCTGTCAAAATCATCCACAGTAGTAAGTTAATTATATCCTTAGATCATTAGGATCTTCTTATAGATTAGATCTAAGGTTTTTAGTTTTAATATCAACATGTGTTTTATAACCTATTCAATAGATTAAATGTAGTTTTCGTACTGTGATTTGTTGGATCGGTATGGCAACCCTAGAGGGGGTGAATAAGGTTTAATTAAACTTTTTCCTAAATTAACCCAATTAAACTAATTAATACACTTTTTACAAACCATAAGAAAATATCAATTTATGCAACAAATAAGAACAAACCAAATCATGCAATAAATTACTTAAATTAATTGCAAAAATAAAAAGGAAAGAGTTAGAGAAGAAGACACCGTAATTTTATAGGTCAAACTCGACCTACTCCACTCCCCAAGTGCCTCTTGGGAATTTGAATAAAAAACTTTCCGACTCTTTCCACGGATTAGAGCCCAACCGATACACCACCGCTCCTTTTACGGGTTCAAGAGCAAACTCAATCCTTTCCACGGGTTAGGATCAAACCGTTACATTTTTTGGAATTTTTGAAGAACACAAGACAACTCTCAATAGAGTGGATTTACAAATTTGAGCACTCAACAAATGTATATCCTCACAATACAATAACACTCTCTCAAGAATAAGATGAAAAGAAAAATTTTGGGAGCTTGAAGAGAGCAACGATGGAAACTTTTGAGCTTTGAGGATTGTAAAAATGTAAAATTGTGTTCGTTAAAATTTTGGGGAGGAATGTGGGTTTAAAAAGAGAGGGAAATTGGGTAAAAAGTTTAATTTAATTTGGACCATTAGATTTGAAGATAAAGAAAAATTAATGGTGGAGATTAAAAGAAATTAAAATTTAAAATAAATTTAAAATAATAAAGTAATATAATAATAATAATAATAATAATAATAAAGAAATAAATAAATAAAAATATATAAGATTTGAAATCTCAAACGTAAATTTTTTTTTTTTTTTTGAAAATAATATATATATACTTTCAAATAACCGTTATACACATATATATTTTGAAAATAATATAATATATATATATATATATATATATATATATATATGAAAAAAAAAACTATGTTGCAAATGCAATTCATGCATCTGAATTTTTTTTTTTTTTTTAACTGATTGACACATTATAAATATATATTTTTAAAACAAAAATTATTTATATATATATATATATATATATATATATATATATATATATATATATATATATATATATATACTATACTAAAAGGTGCTTAAGAGGAGAAACTTTTGATTTCCTTTTACGCCCCTGTTTAATCTTCAAATTCCTTATTTGTCCTTCCTATTTAATTCTTCAATATTTTATTAGAATTGTTAAAAAACAAGTTCATTATCACGTTGAGATATGGTAAAAAAAAAAAAAAAAAAAAAAAATTGGTTAAAAAATTTGTTAAATCTCATTTACGTTTAGATATTGTTTTTTTTTTTTTTTTTTTGAAAAATATATATATATTGGTTCAAAAAAATCGCATTGTCACATTTAGGTATTGTTTTTTTTTTTTAAAAAAAATATTTTATTAGAATTGTTTAAAAAAAAAGTTAATTACCACGTTTAGATATTGTAAAAAAAAAGGTTAAGAAATTGGTTAAATCTCATTTACGTTTAGATATTGTTTTTTTTAAAAATATATATATATATATATATATTGGTTAAAAAAAAAATCTCATTATAACATTTAGGTATTTTTTAAAAAAAAAAAAAAATTTATTAGAACTGTTTTAAAAAAAGTTCATTACCAAGTTTAGATATTGTAAAAAAAAAAATGGTTAAATCTTAGATATTTTTTTTTTTTTGAAAAAAATATATATATTGGTTAAAAAAAATCTTCATTATCATTGTTTTTTAAAAAAAAAAAAAAAAAAATCTCATCTTTCATAAGTATAAGAATTGATTTTTTTTAAAAAAAAAAACATATTTGATGAGATTAATAATTTTTTAATCTATACTATATTAAAGGCGCTTAAGAGAAGAAACTTTTGATTTCCTTTTAAGCCCATTTTTAATCTTCAAATTCCTTATTTGTCCTCCCTATTTAATTATTAAATATTTTATTATTCAAATTCTCATAATGTTAGGTTGTTATTTTTTTTAAAAAAAAATCTCATCTTTGATAAGATTAAGAATTAGTTAAAAAAAATCATTCCCACGTTTAGGTTATTTTTTTAAAAAAAAAATCTATTTGATAAAATTAAGAATTGGTTTTTAAAAAATCTCATATTTGATGAGATTAAGAATTGGTTTTAAAAAAAACATCTTCATTCCCACGTTTGTGTTATTTTTTTTAAAAAAAATAAATCTCATCTGTGATAAGATTAAGAATTTGTTTAAAACAAAATCTTGATTCCCACCTCTAGGTTCACCCATCATTCCCACGTTGGTATAGTTTTTTTTAAAGACCTTTCGTTATCTTCAATCTTAAAAAAATGTTTAAGCGGGTGAGATTTTTTATATTTGATTTATATCCATGATATTGGTTATAAACCATTTTTATGAGAATGATTCAATTTGGTCATATACATATCAATTTTTGCAATAATTATAAATTCATGTGTATTTATTCATTTTTATATTTTTTTGGTACATTATCGAATCATATTTCAAATTTTCTAATTAACTACCTATATTTAAAAAGGTATTATAACACGTGCAACACACGCAATTTCAAACTAGTATATATATAAAAGCTGCTATGAGGAGAAACTTTAACTTCTTATTTTGCCCCCAACTCTTTAACATATACCTATTTTGTCCTCACACTTTAATGGTTGGTTTATAGGAGAGGGAAAGACATACAAAAAGAGAAAAAATGACATTAGGTAAATGACTATTCTTATTCTAAGAGTCCAATTAATGGTTGATTTATTGCAATACAGGTTTAAAAAATCACAATCGGTTCAACTACGGTTAGAAATCTAGGTTTTCTTAATCTTTTCAATTAATTGTTTTGTAAAATTCTGGAAATTAAATTAAATCATAACTATTAATTGTTCGTTAATGTACCACATTAATTTTTTTTTTTTGAAATGGCACATTAATGGTTTCCTAAAACTTAAAAGTTAGTATTTTTTTAACATTTAATTTGGAAAAAAAAACGTTTGAATATATGCCTTTCAAAAAAAAAATATTTGAATACATGATGATTAATTAATGTTTCTTAAAAAGTGTAGAAGTCATAATGATTTCCTTTGAAGATACTCATACAACTTAGAAGTATTTTTTAAAAATACTTAAATGGAAGAAAATTGGAACGTTTGAACTTTGTCTGTATTGTAATGAAAAATATCATTAATAATTCACTTTGTCTTTTGATATTCTCAATTGAATGTTAGCTTTATATCTATAAATTCATCTCCTCACAACTACTTTGTGTGCATCGATGTCGGTCTTCTTACACTAATATTCTTCCCTTTCTGATTCTTAATTTCTATTATCTATCTTTATGTATTATTTCAGTTCTGCAAATGCAAGGTCAATGCTTGAGGTGTGCAAGGCCAATTCATCTCCTCAATCTGATTTTGTTTCGAAAAAAATTGAGGTGAGGTTCGAGACACGTCCATCTTTCATTGGCTAATGGTTTCTCTTTTAGTTACAAGTTATTGGTTAGATGTTGATTTTGATTTAGTCCGATGAGATCTTCTAGCATCAAATGAAAAGGAAAAAGAACAACCTTTGTGCGATGACAAAGGAAAATGGAGGTGCATATTGGTTTTCTTTTTAAATAACCTTTCTATAATTTCTTAGAAATTTTGATTTCTAACTCAAGCATTGGTCTTGCACTTGCATAACTGAAATTATACATAAAGATAGATAATAGAAATTAAGAATCAGAAAGGGAAGAATATTAGTGTAAGAAGACCGATATCGATGCACACAAAGTAGTTGCTGAGTACCCCCAACTCTTTAACATATACCTATTTTGTCCTCACACTTTAATGGTTGGTTTATAGGAGAGGAAAATGCATACAAAAAGAGAAAAAAAATGACATTAGGGAGGACGTACTCAACAAAATTACTATTCTTATTCCAAGAGTCCAATTAATGATTGGTTAATAAGAGAATTTAAAGAGAACTTAAATGTTCTCAAAGATGGATCTTCTTATTCCAAATAAATTTAAAGTAACTGAAAATTTAATCACTCATGGAATTCATTTCCACAATTTAATCAAATAACTCATCAAAACTTACCATTTTTTTTAGTAAAAAAACTTACAATAATCTACCATTATAAATATGTGGAGATTGTTAACAATTTTATGTGGGTATTGTTCTGCAAAACAAACTCTTTCTTTCATCAAGAAAATTCTAATTTGAGATCCAGTCGGCTTAAAAGAGAAGGAAAGATGGAGATGGACATTGAAAATTACCAATTACAAGAGAGTAAAAAACCATATAGAGAACTTGCACAACAAGTACAAACCGTTGAGAGGGAGACAACAACGACATTGAATGAGAGATAGATAACAACAGTAGGCGGTAACATCGATTGCAAAATCAGACGAAAAACAACAGCAACATGCAGTGGCGATATCGGAAATGACGACGACAGGGGCGATACCGAAAAGAAACGATGGCAGTAGGCGGTGATACATTAAACGAAGGGAGGATTGGAGGTGGTGCAAGCTGTTAAAATGGAAAAGAGTAGATGAAATTGTGAGTACCGAAAAAATTGTGATAATGAGAAGAAGATGAAAGGATGAAGCATCTAGGGTTTCTTCCCTCTTTTTCTATTTTCATTTTATTTAAGACATTGGCTTGCGTTAGTGGACTATGACAAACGAATTGGGCTAATTTTTTCTTAACCTTTTGTACTTTGTATTACTAAAATGATATATTTTAATTTAATTATTAATTACTAATTTTAAACAAAATTAGTAAACTTGGACGATATGAAAATATTAATTACTCTACAATTTTTTTTTAATAGTATATGAACTATTAGAAATAATGAAAATATTATTTGCCAACATAGACATTAAACAATTCCTTTTCCCTTTAAATTTGTATTATTCTAATAATTTACTTATTAATACTTAATGTAAAATAATTATATAATTTGTTGTTTTATCACTTACATGTTAAAAATATAAAATATATAAAGAGATGAGAGGATATCACTAAATAAACAATTCAAAATTATATTTTTATTAACTTAAAAATGATACATTTTATAGTAAGAATATGAAAACATCAAACTAAACATTGTTATGCTATTTATATGCAAAATCAATAACATATTTATTCAATAAATAATTATTAGCACAATTTTAATTTCACATTTAAATACTTATCAAATTTAAGGTTCAATTTGATGAAACTGAAAGTTCGGAGTTGAAATTGATACAATCTCTAAAGTTTAGAATTACAAATATTTTTTTTCCAAAATTCTAAATAAAAACTATAAGATTCCACGTGCATCGCACGTGTTCTTAACTAGTCTATATCTATAGTATATATACAAGCCACAATAAGGAGAAACTTTATGTGCCAATTTTACCCTCATTTAAAATTTTATGACAATTTTACCTTTGAGAGAAAATGTCTATAGTATATATAAAAGCCACAGTAAGGAGAAACTTTATGTGCCAATTTTACCCTCTCATTTAAAATTTTATGACAATTTTACCTTTGAGAGAAAATGGGATGCAACTTGAAGAATTGATACGTTTTGTATTTTTTCGGTCCTCTGGTCTGGAAGAGGATCGGGTTGGGTTTGATATTAAAGGCGAAATTGGTTGTAAGTGTAACTAACGCTTTAATTCACTTCAAAAAAAAAAAAAACTAACGCTTTAATTTCCTAATGATAATGATATTCCTTTTCAGTTTCAAGAAGAAGAAGAATAAGGAGGAAAAAAAAACTTGAACAAGCGTTGTGGTAAGATGAAGCTCATCGGTCTTTTAATTAGAATTCAAAACGTTTTATTTTTCCTTCTCCCCATCTCTTCTCTATGCACTGCATTAATAGTTGAAATAATTTCTTCATTTAGCCTCTCTATTCAGTTCTTAAGGCTTGCATTGTTTAGAAAGGAAAGTGAGATGAAGAAGAAGTGGTTGAATTTCAGTCAAGGTAACTTTACAAATATTAAAAAAAAAAACAGAAAGATGATGGATGCAAACTCCAATCAAACATTCAAATTGTACAAAAAGATATAGAGTATTCAAATCCAAAATCCAAAAAGATTGAAGAGTGGCGGTTTTAAAACTCTCTAAACTTACTTCAATGAATCTAATCTTCGATCTCCTTCATGCAACTGAATGTCAAGGTCAGTAATAGTCTCCCGTTTTTCTTTTTTGGTTAGGACATTTGGGCGATCGTTTTCCCTTTCTCTCTCTCAAGTCTCAGGCACGGAGGAGTTCTAATCTGTGTTTTTCAAGTAAGCAGAAAAACATAGATGGAAATTGGAAAAATACCAGTAACAGCAAGGGAGTAGAAAATCGAGGAACGCTGCGGTGCCACGAGCGGAAGAAAAACGACGGCGGCGGCACGAAAGGAAGAAAGACGATAGCGGAGGCGATGCGGCGAGCGAAAGAGAAGCGGCGGCGACACTGAGCTCGGAGGAGGAAACGACGTGAAGAAGAAGAAAATAAGCCGTAAGGGTTTGCTTATTTTTTTCATTTTTGTTTTGTTTTACAGAGTGGGCTAAAACAATGGGCTGAGCTGTTTTTTTTTTTTTAAAAAAAAAAGGACGAAATTTAGTGGGGGAATGGGGATTGGGTCAATTTGTCTTTCCAATATTTTTTTTTTTGTTAATTATTAATAATATGTATAGATTTAATCATTAATTCATTTGAGATTGTTTTCTTTTTTATTTATTAATTTTTAAATTAAATAAATATTAAAGCAACTTTTTTAATTCATTTGAGATTGCTGTCTTTTTTTTAAAATTTTTAAATTAAACATATTTTAAAGTTAAATATAAATTTTATATTTTCTTTTTTACCCCAACTTAATTTGATATATTTTATTTTTTCTTTAAAAAGCTACAACTTTTTTTATTAAAAAAAAACATTAAGTTGAATTTTCAAAGAAAAATAATATACCTTCATAGAAACAATGATCGATTTTTGTCTTAATTAGTTATTACTTTTCTATTTAAAATATAAATCTAATTAATTATTTATGTTTCTACTTTTTTGAAGCAAAATCCATTTTTCTTCTAAATGGTGTTAGCTTTATGCTGAACAAGAAGAAAAACCAAATAATAGTCATAAGAGTTCAAAAATAATAATAATAATAAATGGATGATTTGAAAAAAAATGAAAGAAAAAATCATAACAATTTCTATTAAAGATAAAGTAAATGATTAAATAAAAAAAAATCAATAGCTTCAGTAGGCGATGAAAGAGGCTAAATATAAAATCATTGAAGGAAAGTTATTGCAATGAAGTAATTACTGTAGGCAACTGGAGGAATTCTTCTCAAAAAAAAAAAAAAAAAAAACTGACAAAGGAGGAATATTTTTGCTATGCAATGACGTCGGTGATGCCTAAGAGTGGCCGACATGGATAGCCAACAACATAGATGAACATTATTTGTGGAAAAGTAAATTAGAAACATGTGTCTAAAAGACATTTAAAGAAATATAAGAGAAAATTTAAAGAAATACTAGGTGAAGGTCGTAAATATGTATTATTATTATTATTATTATTAATGAGTCTTATATGTAGAAAAAAATTAAAATTCATTATCATTTAATTTTAAATTATAATTAAAATAAAAATCATATATAAGATAATTGCAAGTATATAGGATACTGTGATATTTATTAACAGTTATTTTTAAAAAAATGCATGTTGATGGAGAAATTTTGACCAATCACGAATTGCCACGTCGTTACGTAAAATTAATGACGAAATTAAAATTAATTAAATTTGGGACCAATTATAAATTGACATGTGTCCCAAATTTAATTTGAAAACAAAGTTGGCCAATTATAAATTTATAGAGCCAAATTTCTATTTGATCAATTAATTAAAATTAAATTATTTTGATCAAATTAATTAATTTGACCAATTAATTAAAAATAATAATTATTTGGATCAAATTTGGATCTTTTAAATGTCTGGGTCATATGGTTTTGGGTCAAATATAAACCAAACCCAAGACTAAATGGTTCAGCCCAAACTCTTTGCGCAGTTTAATAATGTTCTTCACCAACGATCCGACCAATAAAACCCAAGCCCAAGTTGTTAGGCCCAAAAGTTATCAGGGCCCATCCTGCGAGAACTCTATAAATAGAGGGGTTCACCACCATTTCAAGGGTTCAGAATTTTGGAGCTCTCAACCAGACTTAGAGAATTCAGAGAAATTTTCCCCAAAACGGAAGACTGAAGACTCTCTAAATCTACAAGTTTCCAAGTACTGAACACTTCTTGAAGACTGAGGACTCTTTTCAAACTCAAGGGACTTCAAGCTCAAAGAATCCATCGAAGCTACAAACTCGAGATCAAGCATCACAGACCTCGAGTGAAACACATCCACACACAAGAGAGAGAATCAGAGGATTACGTACTAGAGATTGTATACTCACACGCATACAACATTAATACAAATTAAAGTTTATTCCACGTGTCTCCATCTCTGAAGTTACGTGGGAACAAATTGGCACGCCCAGTGGGATATCTCTACCTCTCATCTCTTTCTCTTGTTTAAAGATCCAACCAACGTGATGGCACCAAAGAAAGCTCCCGCGAAGGTTACAACATCAAGCGACTCTTACACGGGTCCTGTCACTCGTAGTCGTTCCCAAGGAATAGAGATCAAGGAGGATCACACTCCTCTCGCCGTTGCAAGCAAGATCTCAAAGTTGATTGAAGAATCCTGTAAGGATAGGGTTGCAGTCAAAGACAACCCACTGTTCGAATTTGTCGTTCCAACATCTAAGCAGCCAAAGGATACACTAAATCCTGATGTGATGTCCGTCATGATGGCTGATGTAGACAAGGATGAAAGAATGGCAAAGATGGAAAGGAAACTCAATCTCTTAATGAAGGCAGTTGATGAGAGAGATCTTGAGATTGCCTATTTGAAGAACCAGTTGCAGAACCGAGAAGTGGCTGAGTCTAGCCAGACCCCTGCTGCAGGAAAGAATGATAAAGGGAAGGTCGTCGTGCATGAGGACCAACCGCAACACTCCGCGTCAGTTGCCTCTTTGTCTGTCCAACAACTGCAAGACATGATCATGAATTCCATCAGGGCTCAGTATGGTGGACCCACTCAAAGTTCCCTCTTGTATTCTAAACCTTATACAAAGAGGATTGACAATCTCATACTACCCACGGGTATCAGCCTCCCAAGTTCCAACAGTTTGATGGAAAAGGCAACCCAATGCAGCACATCGCTCACTTCGTTGAAACCTGTGAGAACGCTGGTACTCGGGGAGATTTACTTGTTAAGCAATTTGTCCGAACACTGAAAGGAAACGCATTCGATTGGTACACTGACCTGGAGCCTGATACAATGGACAGTTGGGAACAGATGGAGAGAGAGTTTCTAAATCGCTTCTACAGTACGAGGCGAACAGTTAGTATGACAGAACTCACGAGCACAAAGCAGCAAAAGGGTGAGCCAGTCATCGACTACATAAACCGTTGGAGAGCCTTGAGTCTCAACTGCAAAGATAGACTCTCCGAGGTGTCCTCTGTTGAGATGTGCACCCAAGGCATGCACTGGGGACTTCTTTACATCCTGCAGGGGATAAAACCCTGAACCTTTGAAGAATTAGCGACTCATGCTCATGATATGGAGTTGAGCATCGCTAGTAGAGGGAATAAAGATCCCGTAGTCCCAGACATGAGGAGAGAAAAGAATGAAGTCAAAGGCATCGAGAAAGTTACCAAGAGTGCCACGAAAGAATCCATGGTCGTCAACACGACCCCTGTGAAGCTTTCCACCAAAGGAAAGGAAAACAAAGCAAATAAGCAAGTGGAGATAGGCGAGAGACGTCGCCTAACTTTAAAAGAAAGACAGGAAAAGGTATATCCATTTCCAGATTCCGACGTTCCAGACATGTTGGAACAACTGTTGGAGAAGCAGCTAATTGAGCTCCCAGAGTGCAAACGACCAGAAGAGTTAGGGAAAGTCAATGATCCTAACTATTGCAAGTATCACAGAGTCGTTAGTCACCTGGTAGAGAAGTGTTTTGTATTAAAGGAGCTAATCCTTAAGCTTGCTCGCGAAAAGAGAATTGAGTTGGACCTTGATGAGGTGGCTCAAGCAAATCATGCGACAATAATGACGAATGTAGGGGATCAAGTTCCCCCAGTCTCTTCATGTGATTATGAAGAGAGGCTGATTCAATTCGGGACCCTTGATCCCGTAGTGGTTCGATGCCAAAGAGAAGCCACAATGAAGGGATCACAAGGAAAATATGATTCCATTGAAGATGAAAATGACGGCTGGACCCTTGTCGTGCGCCGCAAAAAGCAAAAGCAAAGTTACGCACGGGAAGAGTCCCGCCTATATCGAGACAATAAAAGAAAGGCCAAGTCTCAAAAGAAGAAAGGAAAAAAGAAGTCAAGGAGGTCAAAGAATGTCGTGGAGGAAAGTGAAGATTTCTTTCGTCCTCCACAACCCATAACTTTGGCAGAATACTTCCCAAGGCGCTTTCTCGATGATGGTGAAGGGAGACACTTGAAACTGTCACGTGTCACATTGTGGATGTGGTGGAAGATGATGACGTCCTCGCTAGCTCCTCGGGAGTGGTGGCAGGTTCAGGAGACTTATCCTCCTTCAGCATAAAGAACTTACTGTCACCTCCTCAGGACGCTAAAAACGTCCTTATTAACGCATTGATAGAGTCTGATGGTACAAACATCCCAACCTCCAAGGCACGTACGTGTGCTTCGTGTTGCATGTCTATCGGATTTTCTGATGAAAGCCTCACAATAGACCTTTATTCGTCTCAGGATACATTCGAGAACAGAGGGTTAGTCGGATCCTCATCGATGATGGATTAGCTGTCAATATAATGCCTAAGTCAACCATGAAGCAGTTAGGCATCTTGATGGAGGAACTATCAAACAGTAAATTGGTGATCCGAGGTTTCAATCAGGGTGGGCAATTGGCATGATACGCCTTGAACTCATCATTGGAAACTTAAAAGCTGATACTTTGTTCCATGTAATAGATTCTAAGACCACCTATAAGTTGTTGCTAGGTCGTCCTTGGATCCATGGTAATGGGGTCATAACCTCTACATTGCACCAATGCTTCAAATTCTATCAAGATGGCATCAAGAAAGTTGAGGCTGACACTAACCCATTTTCAGAAGCTGAGTCTCATTTCGCCGATGCAAAGTTTTATCTGAAGAATGAAAACACAGGGGAAACCATACCTGCAGAAATCCCCTTGATAAAAAAGAATGATAAACTCGATTTAGAGCCACAAGCAGATGCAAGAAAGGAAGTTGTTGAGGATGCCAGTACGTCCGACCTAAAAAAGGGTGAAGTGTCCACGAGCCTTGAGAACCCTAAGGTTGTAAAGGATGAGAATGTTGGGTTTTATGTCCTAAAACTCGTAGATAGTGAATGTTAACGAATTATACACTTGTATCAATAAAGTGTTATTGAGGTTTATGCAATAAATTGTTATTGTTAATTTAAGTCTAAAATTGCACAATATGACCCAAATCCAATAAACTAAGATCCAAAGTTGTTGATATGTAACTTGAACTAGTATGTGGGGACATACGGGGATCAGTGTTCAAGTAACAACCTAAAAGGTCTATAGTACAGGGATAAGGCTGGGTACCTTATCCTGGTAACACTATGTGATACGACCCGCTTTGTATTCGATACAGACGTATTGATCCAAGGCGTCCAAGTAGGAGACATGCGAGCGGGGGTATCCTATGCAATGAGTTTGCATAAGACCGGACCACGAAATAGTAAACCACTAGATGTAACATCGTTAACTAGTTAGGTTACTGTTTTAATAGGATGACCTAGGTAACTCAGTCTTAATCCTGAGTGTGTCATGAACTCCTTCTCATGAGGGATTGTCCTTTGATTAGTACGGGTGAGAGTGGCCTGCACGCCGACTCAACAAGCCTACCTTCTTGGGGACAAGACTGAGTGGAGGGCTGGGGGCATGACAACACAATATGGAATTCACTCCTTTCCGCTTCTAGGAGAAGTAGATGAGTGTTCCCTTAAGTGGTGACTCCGGGTCTTGAACAAAGGGATCCCACCCTCTCATTGGCCCGAGAGGGACTTTCTGTTTACTGGTTGGACCATAAACAGGTTGTCCATTAGAGGAGCACTGGTACTTAAGGAGCCAGAGGTAACACAGGGGTAAAACAGTAATTTGACCCAGTTGTAGTTACGAACACTCGTGAAGGATTGACTTACCATTATTGGTCAATATCCGTGGACACAGAAACATTTTACAATGAGAAGAGTGCAACTGTGGGTCTTTAGTGGAGTGACCCACAGTTAATGAATATTGGTTAACTCGATTAATGAGTTTAGTCAGTTAGCCTCATATCATTGGAGCTTCTGATCTGTAGGTCCATTAGGTCCCCCTGCTAGCTCATAAAGGGTAATTGGGAACAATTTATATTGTGGAGTCGTCAAACAACGATATGCTTCTTGTACTTAACTTTTTGCCGATGTATGGGTATTTTGTTAAATGAAATTAATTTACTGACGGTCCAATTGCTTCTGCTGTAATGGAATTGGGAATTCCAATCCTTCAATTGGTATCAAAGCCGATGGTATGTTTAATTTTGTTTTACAAAATTTGCATTGGTTGATTGGTGGGATTAAATTTTATGCATTTGATGTATGAATTTTGCTAGTAGATGGTTCGGGTTTTGGCATTTAGAATTTGTAATTTTCTTGATTTTATCTTGTAAAGGCTTGTTGCTTTTGGGCATTTTTGTTGCAAATTAGACTCTGTAATTCTGTGTCGTTGATTTGTATATCAATTTTGATGTAAATCAACGGATTTGGGACCAAAATTGAAGAAGATTGCTGCTGAAAATCGAATTTTCTGGGTATACAGAGGCTGAAAACCCAGAAACTGAAGAAACTCGAGATTTTTCGGAAAAGAAAAAAAATAAAAAATAAAAAAAACGCATGAAACGCGTTCGTTGGGGCTCGAAGCAAGGTGCGGGAGTCAGTTTTTTCCTCATGGGCGTGTTTCAGATCGTGCTGGAGGTTGCGTTATTCACATAGTGGTCGGCTGGACACGTGTCAAGCATCGGTTGGCGTTCGGCAGGAGCGTGCGTCAGGGAGTTCGGCGGTTCGAACAGCAGTTCGGGCAGTTTTTCTTTAATTTCGCGGGATTTCCGAATTGAAAAGAAAAAATAAAATCGTAAAAGGTGCATTCTATTGGGATCAAACTCAGGCACACACTTGGTAGGGCGTGAATGTCAGCTACAATGAAACCGTTGAGATCGTGGCCCGTTTTCGGTTTTAAATCGTGGGAGTTATATATTAATCTTACTTTTTCACGTGGTTCGGTCCGAGTGCGGTTCGACCCGGTTCGTGATTTAGTTGACTGGTTCAAGGTCTTTTGAAGCTGGTTCAGTGCGGTTCAGCTCAATTTCTCGCCGGTTCGAAGGATTTGAACGCGGTTCGATGCCATTTTGGGATTGTTCATGGCATGATAGGGCTTTAATAGATTGATTAATGTAATTTTTCTATTATTTTGAGTCCTAGGATGCCAAAACTCGTCTACTTAGCTATTTAATTCCTTTATGAATGTCATATAGTATTTAATTCCCACCATAGGTTAAGCATATTCATGCATATTTGTTATTATAAATGTTATAATTGTGTAATATGTATGGATTTAATTTTCATGGATGTTTAATATAAAGTGCTATATTAAATGGATGAAAATTGAGAAGCATGGAGCATGAAATTACTTTAGTTTAAAAATATAAGAGTTATATTTCTATAAGTAATTTATATGCTTAATTAATTTTCATGAGCGATTAATGTAAAGAGTTATATTAATGTATGAAAATAGTCAATGCATGTCATTAATTTTCTTGTATAATTATTTTAAGAGTTAAATTAATAAAATGAAAATTAAAATTGCATTGAGCATGACATTACCTTAGAATTAATATAAATGTTATATTATTTAATGTCATGATTGCTATTGTATGGTTATAAATTAATTAGAATATTGATTGTTAATTTATTCACCATAGTAGCATGTTATAGGTCTAATTCATTAAAATTTATAATAGTTATAAAAATTAATGATTAGAAATTTATTAACCTATAACAAAGAGTTGCATGCAAACATAGGATCTTAGGAATAATGTATTAATTTTAAAATTGTTTAAAATTAATTAGACCTAAGATCGTTATTTCTAATAGGATTAGAAATTATGTCTTGCTTAGTATTTTAATAGATTTAAAATATGGTAAGTAGGACATATAGGATCTTGGTTATAAGGGAACTCTTCTGGTGAGGTTCTGTCTACGCTGGAGTTATTTCCTACCTGGGAACTGACCCGGTACCTTAGTTGAATTAACCATTATTCTATTAGCATGCAATGTCACTAGGTAATTAAAAGGGTTTAATTGACCTAGACATTAGTGTAAAGACCTGATTATAAGAGTTATAATAGGCATAGACTTAGATAGATTGACTTAGCCGGATTTATCTAAGTTAAATAACCCTAAAATACGGTAGGACATTTCAGTGGGAGGAAAAATATAAAAACGAGATTTTCATATCGAGTTTTTACTCTCACGTCCCCCTGTGTTCACACCGTGAGATCCATGTTCGGCTTCGTGTCGTCTAAGAGCGGACTCCCTTCGGAAAGTGTTTGCATGGGTCAATACCAAGGTGAATGGGGAGAATGTCTATAGTAAGTGGGAGCGGGACGCGTGTCAACGTATCCTTCGGTCTCCACCCCTAGGTCACAACGTGAGATTCCTATGATCCGCCTGCGTGTTGCCCTGAAGCAACCATCCCTTCGGAGGGCCTGATAATAGGATTCGGAACACCGTGAACTCCTGAATAGGATAGGATCGCTTAGGCTAATTACCAACAGTTGTCTTTCCTAACGGTAGCCTGTTGGTCCGTGCCTCCGAGATCTAAAAGTTGGAGGGTTACACTTACGAGGAGGAGTTAATTTGTTAACTAATCCTTGACCGAACAACGGTAACTAAATGCTAATGGAATCTGAGTTATTCTGGTGTTAGAATTTGGTTGAGATTGTCTCAATTCAGAGGAGGAGTAGCTGACCACCCTTCGGTGGCTGTTGTTCTAAACCTCTGAAGTATCGTTGCAAAAACTAAATCAATAGTTTTATAGGGTTTCTTTGATTGCTTGTTTGTTTTTGCAGAATTTGATTGTATTATTTGTAATGGGTTAGTGCGATTAATAATACAAGTAATTTGTTACTTCAGCAGTTATATAAAACTTTATGTGCATTGTTTTACACCATTTTATTAATAACGGTTTAGATACAACTAGCTTAACTACAAACTTGTGGTAAATGATTTTAGATTAGTCTTTTGTGAGGAATGTCCTTAGGCCCAAATGTCTAGTTCATCTTGAATTGTTCATGATGAGTATTACATTAACTGCCTAGCCAATACCAATGACAATAAATATGATTTATTGGTCATTGAAACGTGCATAGTGGAAAATGAGGATACAGCCTGAATTTTTAATTCAGGTGCCACTGATCACGTTTGCCTTTCCTTTTAAGGAATAAGCTCATGGCAATTGTTGCAAATAGGTAAGATGTTTCTCAGATTTTGATCTGGAGAGTATATCTCGGCTTTGGCAGAGGGAACATTAAGTTATTTTATCTAGTGGGAGAAAATACACATTATTAGATAATGTGTATGAATTTCCTAAAGATTAACAGAAATTTGATTTCTATAACGTATATGCTGGAACAATGTTACTCTATACCTTTCTCTGCTAACGCAGTTTTATTTTAAGAAAGGGAGTTGACATTTGTTCAGCTTTACTGGAAAATAACTTATGTGTTTTAAGACTAATCGAGAGTAAAGCAAGTCATGAGCACTGAGTTGTTTAAGATTGCTTATACTCAGAGAAATAAAGGCAAAAGATATCTCCTAAAGGAAATACCTTTCTTTGGCTCTTAAGGCTAGACCATATTGATCTCAATATGATTGGGACTTTGGTCAAGAGTGAACTTCTAAGCGAGTTAGAAGATGACTCTTTATTATTACCTTGTAGGTCATGCCTTATAGGCAAAATGACTAATAGATCTTTTACTGGAAAAGAACAATAGAGCTAAAAAGCCCTTAGAGCTTGTACATTTGGATCTTTGTGCTTCAATATGTTAAAGCAGTGGGAGGGCGTGAATAAGTCATCTATTTTATAGATGATTATTCAAGGTATGAGTATCTCTACCTAATGCGACTTGTTAGGTGAGATGATAAAAACACTTCGATCTGATCAAAGTGTTGAGTTTAGGGATTTGAGATTC
The DNA here is from genome assembly GCA_036850905.1 of Luffa acutangula. Taxonomy (NCBI): domain Eukaryota; kingdom Viridiplantae; phylum Streptophyta; class Magnoliopsida; order Cucurbitales; family Cucurbitaceae; genus Luffa; species Luffa acutangula. Next base: position 47,348,924 of record CM072099.1, on the reverse strand, counting down.
CAAGACTATTTGATAGTACATGGGATCACACCCTAAATCTCATTTAGGAGAAATAGAACCCTATATGTTGAGCTATGCTCAATTGCCTAGCTCGTTTTGGGATCATGCAGTATTGACTGCAGTAGACAACCCCAACGGAAACGAGAAGTGGATACTTCTTCAATCCACAAAAGAATAAAGAATTTGTATCGATAAATGCTAAATAATTCTCAGAAGAAGACCACATGAGAAATCATGAGCCACAAAGTAAGGTCGATTTAAGTTGAAAACTAATGAAGCTACAAGAACATCAACAAGAGTTGTTGATGAGGCTAGCTGTTCATCGAGAGTTGTTGATGAACCAGTGCATTTGATCAGTCACATCCAACTCAAGAGTTGAGAGTGCCTTGATGTAGTGGGAGGATTGTTTTATAACCTGAACGTTACATGGGCTTGGTTCAAGCCTAAGTCGTCATACTTGATGATGACATAGAGGGTTCATTATCTTTTAGAAAGAAAGTGAATGATGTTGACAACGATCAGAGGATTAACGTCATGAACCTGGAAAAGAAGTCTTTGCATTTTGGGATCTTGTAAATTTGCTTGATAGGGTAACACCTATAGATTACAAGTGGATTTACAAGAGGAAACGGGACATTTAAGGTCTCAACCAGAAGGGTCCATTGAACAAGATCAAAAGCAAAAGTGTTTGCAAGCTTAAGTGGTCCATTCATGCATTGACCTAAGCATTTCGATCTTGGAATTTAAGATTTGATACAGTAACCAAATCTTTTGGCTTTAATCAGAACATTGACGAGTCTTGTGTTTACAAGTAATCATTAATAGTTCAGTAGCTCACTTAGTGTTGTATATGATTGATATCCTAATCATTGGGAATGATGTAGATTGTCTTACTGACATTAAAAGAGGCTAGCAGCTCATTTCCAAATGAAAGTTTGGAAGAAGTTGAGCTAACCTTGTCTCAAGTGTCTTATGTCTACAAGATGTTAGTCAGATATAAGATGCATAATTCCAAGAAGGGTTCACTACCTTTTTTTTTAGGCATGGAATTCTGTTGTCTAAGGAACTGTGTCCTGAGACACCTCAAGATGTTGAGGACATGAGATATAAGCCCTATGCAGTAGGGATTGTCAGCAAGTATCAATCCTATCCAAGATTTGATATCTGGAAAGCCGTTATATTATGACATAGTTGCAGCCTTGACCATTTAGGTCGAACAGGTAGCTGCTAGTGTAACAGCGTTAGAGGCTGTATAACTTGGGAAGTTCTTGACTGATTTGGAAAGTGTTCCAAATATGAACTTGCCTATTGCAAGACAAGCTAGCACATTGAATTGAATGAAAGTATTGCTGATTCGTTCACAAAGGCTCTCTCGGCTAAAGTGTATGAGGGTCATCTAGATGGTCTAGGTCTACGAGTTATGTACAAACATGTAATCTAGGACAAGTGGGAGAAATGTAATGGGTATAGTTATGCCCTAGTTTATTGTATTTGTACATTGTAAATACGTTTTATGTATTATACATGTATTTATACACCCACTGTTGGTATAGATTATTGTACATCCCACTAAACTAGATTTTAGTCCAAGTGGGAGTTTGTTGGGTTTTATGTCCTAAAACTCGTAGATAGTGAATGTTAACGAATTATACACTTGTATCAATAGTGTTATTGAGGTTTATGCAATAAATTATTATTGTTAATTTAAGTCTAAAATTGCACAATATGACCCAAATCCAATAAACTACGATCCAAGGTTGTTGATATGTAACTTGAACTAGTATGTGGGGACATACGGGGATCAATGTTCAAGTAACAACCTAAAAGGTCTATAGTACAGGGATAAGGCTGGGTACCTTATCCTGGTAACACTATGTGATACGGCCCGCTTTGTATTCGATACAGACGTATTGATCCAAGGCGTCCATGTAGGAGACATGCGAGCGGGGGTATCCTATGCAATGAGTTTGCATAAGACCAGACCACGAAATAGTAAACCACTAGATGTAACATCGTTAACTAGTTAGGTTACTGTTTCAATAGGATGACCTAGGTAACTCAGTCTTAATCCTGAGTGTGTCATGAACTCCTTCTCATGAGGGATTGTCCTTTGATTAGTACGGGTGAGAGTGGCCTGCACGCCGACTCAACAAGCCTACCTTCTTGGGGACAAGACCGAGTGGGGGGCTGGGGACATGACAACACAATATGGAATTCACTCCTTCCCGCTTCTAGGAGAAGTAGATGAGTGTTCCCTTAAGTGGTGACTCCGGGTCTTGAACAAAGGGATCCCGCCATCTCATTGGCCCGAGAGGGACTTTCTGTTTACTGGTTGGACCATAAACAAGTTGTTCATTAGAGGAGCACTGGTACTTAAGGAGCCAGAGGTAACACAGGGGTAAAACGGTAATTTGACCCAGTTGTAGTTACGAACACTCGTGAAGGATTGACTTACCATTATTGGTCAATATCCGTGGACACAGAAACATTCTACAATGAGAAGAGTGCAACTATGGGTCTTTAGTGGAGTGACCCACAGTTAATGAATATTGGTTAACTCGATTAGTGAGTTTAGTCAGTTAGCCTCATATCATTGGAGCTTCTGATCTGTAGGTCCATTAGGTCCCCCTGCTAGCTCATAAAGGGTAATTGGGAACAATTTATATTGAAAATAATTTGAATTGTTCAAATTCAATTTGGGAATCAAGTTAATTGTATGAAGTACAATTAATATAATGTATGTTGATACATTATAATATAAAGTTTAATTTATGATTAAACTTTGTTAAATTGAGAGAATTATATATTTGAAAGAGTTCAAATTTATAACTAATTAAATATGTGATATTTAATTAGTGAATAAATTAATTAACTGTGAATTAATTGATTATTCAATTAGTCTAATTAAATGTGATTTAATTAAACTATAGTATATGAGAGATATATATTAGAATTTGATTCTAATATGTAATTAATTAAATATGGTTGATATTTAATTAATTATAAAATTAGTTAATTTTGAATTAATTAATTGTTCAATTTAATTCAGTTAAATGTGATTTAATTAAATTGATAACTATAGATTAATTTTAATGTGAATTAGATTCGTATTAAAACTATAGGTTATAAGAGAGATGCATATTTGAATATGATTCAAATGATTGATTTATTAAATATGTGATATTTAGTTAATCATTAAATTAATTAATTATGAATTAATTAATTAGTTGGGTTATATTAATTTGGTTAAATTGGATTTAATTAAATTAATTGAAACTATATATTAAGTGAGGGATGTGCATTTAATATGATTTAATGCACATGTAATTAAATATTAGATATTTAATTATATTATTAATTAATTAATTAATATATTTAATTGATTAAATTTTATTTAATTAATTATTATATTAATATTATCTTTTTTCTCTCACTTAATCTCTCACATTGCACGGGTCTTGGGAAGCTCTCCCTTGTTCTGCAGAAAGTAGAATGACTCTCTCTAAAATCACGCTCCTCTCTCATTCTCTCTAAAAAAAAAAAAAAAAAACAAAGAATACAGAGAAGAAAAATTTATTCTCTTAATCATTCCCTCTCAAGAATTCAGTCCCACAACTGAGTTCCCAAACTCAGAGGATAGCAGGGTAATCTGCTGGTGGTGTCCCAAGATTTCAATTTTGGTCCCTGACATTCAAGAAGGCGTTCTTGAAGAATTTGGAGTCGTCAAACAACGGTATGCTTCTTGTACTTAACTTTTTGCCGATGTATGGGTATTTTGTTAAATGAAATTAATTTACTAACGGTCCAATTGCTTCCGCTGTAATGGAATTGGGATTTCCAATCCTTCAGAGAAATGTTCAAATTCACCTATCCTACGATACGTCCCCTTGTCTCGACATAAAAAGGGTGAATCACCTTTCACTGAATGTTCAGAAAGCATAAAGGTCGGTGACGTTGAAATTTTGAAGGAAAATTTCACTACGCCTCTTACAAATATCACAAGACAAGAGGTTAAGAAACCCGAGGATGATCAGATAAAAGTGATCTTGCCTGATAAACGAACTAAAGACGGGTTTGACCCCAAGGCATACAAACTTCTAGCTAAAGCAGGTTATGACTTCACAACTCACACTGAGTTTAAAAGTCTAAGGGTTTTTTATGACAGATCTGAGCTCTCTGCAACACAGAAGAAGCTTCTAAAGGAAGGTTATAGTCTGCCAACAACAAGAAAAGGGCTTGGATATAAGTCGCCAGAGCCGATTCGCATAACAAGAAGAGGGAAGGCGAAAGTGGCAGATACAAATCATATAACAGTAGAGGAGGTTGATGACTCAAAAGAAAATGAGAGTGTCGACCAACGAACTTCTGTTTTTAGGCGCATCAGGCCGCCAGTTGCTCGTGCTTAAGTCTTTCAGAGACTAAGTGTCATTGAAACGGAAGAAGAAAGCACACAACCTACCAATAGCTCCACTCGACCTTCAGTTTTTCGAAGGCTAAGTATGCCCAGTCGGGAAGAAGAGAATACATTGTCAACTCCGGATGTCACTCGACCTTCAGCTTTTCAAAGGTTAAATGTGCCCGTTGGGAAAAAAGAGAGTACATTTTCAACTCCGGATGTGACTCGGCCATCAGTTTTTCAGAGGTTAAGTGTTACCACGAGAAGAGACAAAAAAGAACAGTTTGCTTCATCAATATCTCACCGGCTTCAATATGAAGATGCGATAAAAAGTGAAAAGACCGTGAAGGCCGATGGAGAAATTCGTAGTGCAGTTCCTTCACGAATGAAAAGAAAAACCTTTGTTACGGTCGATACGGATGGTTCCTTGAAGGTAAAGCGACGTGATGTTGTCATCACCAATCCTTCGGAAGAAGATAGTGACCAGGAAGAAGAACAAACCTCTTGTCTTCATATCACCGTTGAAGAGGAAACGGAGGTCGAAGTGTCTGAAGTAGATGAGGACGAAGCACCTTTATCACTTGAAGATGACAACGAATCCACAGTGGATGAGCTTAAAGAGGTAAACCTGGGTACACCAGAAGAGCCACGCCCAACTTTTATAAGCATGTCACTTACTCCAGAAGAAGAGGGTGAATACATGAGTTTACTCTCTTCGTATAAAGACATCTTCGCCTGGTCATATAAAGAGATGCCTGGACTTGATCCAAAAGTAGCTGTCCATCATCTCGCAATTAAAGAGGGGTATCGGCCAGTTAAGCAGGCTCAGCGATGCTTTCGCCTTGAACTTATCCCTCAAATTGAAATGGAGGTCAATAAGTTGATAGAAGCAGGATTCATTCGTGAGGTAAAATACCCTACGTGGATTGCCAACATTGTTCCTGTTAGAAAGAAGAATGGGCAACTTCGTGTTTGTGTTGACTTTCGCGATTTAAATAACGCATGTCCCAAAGACGATTTTCCATTGCCAATCACAGAAATCATGGTAGCTGCCACCACAGGGCATGAAACTTTGTCTTTTATGGATGGGTCATCGGGTTATAATCAGATTCGAATGGCTCTTCAGATGAAGAAATGACTGCCTTTCGAACTCCAAAAGGGATATACTGTTACAAAGTGATGCCCTTCGGATTAAAGAATGCTGGAGCTACTTATCAACGTGCAATGCAGAAGATTTTCGATGATATGTTGCATAAACATGTTGAGTGCTATGTCGATGATCTTGTTGTTAAGTCAAAGAGACGACAAGATCACTTGAATGATCTAAAAGTGGTCTTTGATCGCTTGAGAAAGTACCAATTGAGGATGAACCCTCTCAAATGTGCATTCGGTGTTACTTCCGGGAAGTTCCTGGGGTTCGTTGTTAGACATCGAGGAATCGAGATAGATCAATCAAAGATTGACGCCATTCAAAAGATGCCAAGGCCTAAAAACTTACGTGAACTGAGAAGCCTACAAGGTCGTCTGGCCTACATTCGAAGATTCATCTCTAACTTAGCCGGGCGATGCCAACCTTTTCAGAGGCTAATGAGGAAAGGAGAAAGATTCGAGTGGGATGAAGCATGTCAAAACGCTTTTGAAAGCATTAAGAAATATTTGCTTAATCCTCCTGTCTTAGGAGCCCCCATAGCTGGAAAGCCATTGATTCTATACATCGCTGCTCAAGAAAGATCACTAGGAGCATTATTGGCACAAGAAGGCGAGAAGGGAAAGGAACGAGCCCTTTATTACTTAAGCAGGACTCTGAATGGAGCTGAGATAAATTACTCACCCATTGAAAAAATGTGTCTTGCTCTTTTCTTCGCTATCGACAAGTTAAGGCATTACATGCAAGCTTTCACAGTGCACTTGGTCGCGAAAGCTGATCCTATCAAGTACGTTCTATCGAGGCCGGTTATTTCTGGACGCCTAGCCAAGTGGGCCATCTTACTCCAGCAATATGACATCGTTTATGTACCTCAAAAGGCAGTTAAGGGGCAGGCATTAGCCGACTTCTTGGCGGATCATCCAATCCCGTCGGATTGGAAGCTATGTGAAGACTTACCTGATGAAGAAGTCTTCTATGTTGAAATCACCAAACCTTGGACCATGTAATTTGATGGTGCAGCACGAAGAAGTGGGGCAGGGGCAGGAATCGTCTTTATTTCGCCTGAGAAACACATGCTCCCTTACAGCTTCATGCTTGGTGAATTATGCTCAAACAATGTGGCTGAATATCAAGCGCTGATAATTGGCCTCCAAATGGCCTTGGAAATTGGCATAACATATATAGAGGTCTATGGCGATTCAAAGTTGGTCGTTAGTCAACTCTTACTCCAGTATGAAGTGAAGCATAAAGACTTGAAGCCTTATTTCATCTATGCAAGGCAATTGCTAGAAAGGTTTGAAAGTATAGTACTGGAGCATGTTCCGAGATCAGAAAATAAAAAGGCAGATGCCCTAGCAAATTTAGCGACTGCCCTAACAATCCCAGAGGATATGTCAATGAACATCTCACTTTGCCAGAAGTGGATTGTACCACCAATAGAAGATGAAGGTCAAGAGGCAAATATGATCTCTGTTTATGCAATTGAGGAAGAGGACTGGCGACAACCCATTATAGATTATCTTCAACATGGAAGACTTCCCACAGATCTCAGGCGTAGGGCCGATATACGAAGAAGAGGCGCCCGATTTATCTACTATAAGAAGACCCTTTATCGTCGTTCTTATGAGGGACTCTTCCTTCGATGCCTTGGAAAGGAAGAAGCAGTGAAGGCATTAGAAGAGGCACGTTCAGGTGTTTGTGGCGCCCACCAATCCGGTCCAAAACTTCAGTTTCAATTAAAAATGATGGGTTATTATTGGCCTACAATGATTCGAGACTCAATGGAATATGCAAAGAAGTGTGAAGCCTGTCAATTCCATGCAAACTTCATACATCAGCCACCAGAGCCTCTTCATCCGACGGTAGCTTCTTGGCCTTTTGAGGCTTGGGGACTTGACCTTGTTGGCCCTATAATACCGAAGTCTTCAGCAGGACATTCTTATATTCTTGCAGGGACGGATTACTTTTCAACATGGGCCGAAGCTGTCGCATTGAAAGAAGCCAAGAAAGAGAATGTCGTGAATTTCGTCCGAACTCATATAATCTATCGGTACGGTATCCCTCATCGTATCGTGACAGATAATGGAAGGCAATTCTCCAACAGCCTAATGAATAAGTTGTGTGAGAAGTTTAATTTCAAACAATACAAGTCCTCTATGTACAATGTTGCAGCAAATGGGTTGGCAGAAGCATTCAATAAGACGTTGTGTAACTTATTGAAGAAGGTAGTCTCCAAGACAAAGAGGGATTGGCAAGAAAGGATTGGTGAAGTGTTGTGGGCTTACCGAACTACTCACCGCACTCCTACAGGGGTCACACCTTATTCTCTTGTCTATGGGGTAGAAGTTGTGCTACCGTTAGAAAGAGACATTCCCTCATTAAGGATGGCTATCCAAGAAGGATTGACAACAGAAGATAACGCTAGGTTGCGCCTTCAAGAGTTAGAAGCACTTGGTGAAGGGAGGTTAGAGGCTCAGCAGGCGTTGGAATGCTACCAAGCACGGATGTCTAAAGCCTTTGATAAGAACGTGAAACCTCGATCATTTCAGGTTGGTGATCTTGTACTCGCTGTTCGAAGACCCATCATCACGACACGACACACGGGGAACAAATTCACACCTAAATGGGATGGACCCTACGTCGTCAAAGAAGTCTACACAAACGGAGCGTACAAGATTGTAGACAAAGACGGATTAAGAATAGGCCCAATAAATGGCAAGTTTCTTAAAAAGTTTTATGCGTGAAATGTAATACTCCTTATCGTAAGAGTATAAACTACATGATACTCCTGGCCCGCATGAGTTAAAAAGGTGAACGGCCTAAAACAAATTTGTACATTGAACTACGTTATGACTTGATCCCTTCCCACTTGAAGGGTACGTAGGCAGCTTAAGGAAAAAAAAAAACTTAAGTTCAGTCAAAGCAAAAAAAAAAAAGTCCATGTTGTAGATAAATTCTAATTTTTTTATTAAGGCATAAATAAAGTAAGAGTGTCTAATACAATGAATTAAAAAGAGTGTCTAATACAATGAACTTAAAGAATGCCTATATAATGAATTAAAAAAAATGTCTAATACAATGAACTGAAAGAATATCTAAAAAAAATTCTTGTCCGATAAAAAAGCTTAGGGTGAAGTAAAGAGATCATGAATTAAGGATTCCATTGAAGTACTTTAAGCTCGTCACAAGTACTCTCCAAAAGTTCACGAATCATCGCTAGAGTGCGAACTTCTGAAGCACTGATGGTGGGGGCACACTCGATGTCACTAATCTCCTCACGTATTCTCGAAACGGCAAGTTTTTCATGAGCTAAGTCCTTTTCCTTTTCAGAAACCGAATTGGACAGGCTTTTTACCTTGGCCTCTGCAGCTGTTAACTTGGCCTCTAGTTCTGCAATCTTGGACTTTAGATCTGTAACCTCTGCGACAGAGCAGGCAAGTTGTTTCTGAAGTGCGTCTTTCTCCTCAACAACACGATTTTCGGTAGACAAAGCCTTCTCTAAATGGAGCTTCTTTTTCTCCAACTGGTTATCCCTACTCGAGGGGGTCAGATGAGTAGAGAGCGAAGATTGTAATCCATTGAATTCTCGCGCTTTCTTGAAGTAGTTGCCTACAAATTCTTGCAGAGGTTTCAAGTTGTTCGTAGTGGCCTCTACCATTACATCAAAGACCTTGTGAGATTCTTGCTCAAGGTGCTCAAGGCTAGCAACATCTTCAAGAGAGGTGCGTACGATCTTCTGTTGTATGCTTGTCCATAGGGATAAAGCAGCTTGCCGTCGAAAGGTGGAAATTAAATCATCAGCATAGAACTGAGAAACTTCAAAGACTGGGGCAACCACTTTCTCATGAGTATGTTGAGGGGCTTTCTCGATAGAACGAGAAGACGAACTCACGACTTGTTTGCTCGAGGATGCATGGGAGCTTCCAAAGTTCTTCACAGAAGAAACAAAAGCATCAGGACTAGTGAAAGATTGATCGCTCGAACATTCTTCCTCTTCTTGAACACGGTCATTTGAAGGAGGCTGCAAAAGAGAAATAAAACAGGATTTAAGTTTTAAAAAAAAAACAAAACAAAAAGGGGACGAAAAAAAAAAAGAAAAAAAAAAGTTTTTCAACCAAAGTCTCAATGTCGTCAGGAGTCTGTAAAGCAGTAGAGACACTCTTGATGGACTTGTCTTCAAGATCAGAATCTTTCCTGGGTCTTTTGGCTCTTTTCCAGTGTCGATCTCCAGTACTGCTTTGACTCTCTTCTTCGGCTGAATCATCTAGAGGCCTGGCGACCTTGAGCAGACGGAGTTCTTTGCCCCCAAATTTAGAATCGTTTTTTTTAGGTAACTTAGGCTGGGTTCGAGAGGGAGTGATATTGTCAACCAACTTACTTACGCCGTCCCCTAGGTAATTATCATACTTTTCAGACCACCAACTTTGATAACGTGAGGTGACATGGTCCTGAGGATTCAATGTACGAGCTGGAAGAAATATTTGAAACTCCGCATTAGTTCGCAGGCAAACCCGCCAGTGGTGTAAAATGTTTTCCAAGGTGACTAGGGGCAAAGCTCCTCCTAAGTCATTAGGTATGTCTTGATAGAAGCCAAACTGGCGGCTGAATCGGTGGGGGTTGTAGGGTTCGATAATTAATGAATCTTTACATCGCGCTGACATATAGCATGAGCGAATGCTCGAAAAATAGGAAAGAGGTATGAATTTTGAAGTCTTTTCATACTTCATGGTCTCGTTTTTGTTCCTACTGAGGTTCGTGTGCCATAATATGGATGCGCCCCCATGGATCAGTTCGCGAGCCTCGAGCTCATCAAAATATATAGCTCCACCTTCGCCGGAAAAGTCAACCATGCTAGGACCTCGAACTTTTGTTGGAATCTTATAATTGGTGCCAAAATAATGGGCGAGCCAACCAAAAATGTAATGCACGGGGAGAGAAGCATCTATGCGTCCAACTGAAACAGGGGCATTGGAAACTTTGCCTAACCCGTGGTAGATGTTTGCAATGACAGGGACTGCAAGACTGAAGGTTTCCCCCTCAGCCATTAAGCTGACAGCCTTGAAAACACTAGGACGAATGTGGTTAGCATTCCCTTGGGGAAACACAAAGACGCAAAGCCAACAAGATAAAAAAGCCGCCAAGTATGTCTAGTCTCTGTGTTTCATGTCAATTTTTAGCCTGCGAAACAAGTTGTTCTCATCATCTGACCACTCGCGACGCTTGATATTTGTGTCGTTTGGGTTATGAGTTGTGCTAGGGCGAGAGTGCTTCCTGGGTCTCCGTTGAGGAGGCTTTGCGTACCTCTATTCACCTTTGAACCAAAAGGAAATCCAGGAGCTAATTGGAACATGGGAATGATCAGCTCTTGAAGCGCTAAGCAGGTAGAATGCATGAAATAAATGTTCGCAACTTTTTGGAAGATGTCTTGCCTGGTTCTTGGAACCAGTTAACTCTTTAAAGCTAGGGATAACTTCCTCATAAAATCTACCTCTAATGGGCAAACCCCCAATGGTCCAAAGGTCCCATAAGGAAATAGAAAGTTCTCCCGCATGAGTGTGAAGCGTATTGGTTGCAGGACATCAGGCTTCACAAAAAGCCCTAACTATGTCATTGTTTCGGTCGTAAGTGTAAAGAGAGGCCACTACTGCATCCAATAAATAAGCATTATGAAGCACCTCTTCACTCCGACCAACGACAGATTCTAACCACTCCCAATAGCGAGGAATGAAAAGAAATTCACTTGAAATTTTCAAGGCAGATTCCCAACAAACCGATCCATCAATTATTCGGCGCCCTAACATCACCTCTGGATGTCGGTTAGGATTATAAGAGATCTCACAGCAACCTCCATGTCAACAACCAATTCACCAAAAATAGCCAGCACTCACTCACAACCAGGGCAGAATAAAGCATAATATTCACCCCTTAAATCACGTCTGTAGTCATGCAAATTAGTCCAAGGTAAAATCTCCAAGCTGATTTATTTTCTCTTTCCATACAAATCTGCTCCTATCTAAGGCAAGTATTTAAAGGCCATGATCTTTTTCCTTATTGTTTGATTATTTGTAATATCTCTTTCCAAAAATGTAGCACAGTACCGTTGGCCTCCTTGTGTATAAGTTCCTTCATTTCATTGTCAATAATATACATGTGAATCATTTTTGTTCTTTGAGTGAGGCTAAGTTTGTTTATGGTATCAGATCATTTGCTGTGCACACATAAACTTACCTCACCAAAACCCAAAATTTTCTCATGGCCAACGAAGAAAAAGCCCTCACAATCCAGTCATTTCACCAATGAACCAGTCTCATTTCAATCAAACTCAACACTGGAAATTATCTACTATGGAAGTCCCAAGTGCTACCTTTGATTAGGAGTATGGGCATTGAACACCATCTCACAGTAGAAGAGAAGTCTGATGAAAAAGGGTCTAACAAGGAAGGAAGCTCCAATAATGATCCCACCTGTGTTGTTTGGACCACAAATGATGGTCTTCTTACATCTTGGTTACTGGGGATAATTTCAGAAGATGTTTTGAGCATGATAGAAGAAACAGAGACAGCATCCCAAGTTTGGAAATCGTTAGAGAATCAATTACTTACAATGACCAAAGAAAGTGAGATCCATGTAAGTGAAACTCTTCTCACACTCAAAAAGGGATCTTTAACTCTTGATGAATACTTGAAGAAATTTAAACATCTCTGTGATAAGCTAGCTGCTGTTAAGAAGCCATTAGATGATCTTACCAAAGTTTTTCATCTTGCTAGAGGTTTAGGAACTCGATACCAAGGTTTTCGAACAACAATGCTGTCAAAACCACCATATCCCTCTTTTAACCAATTTGTTTTAGCACTTAAGGCACATGATCAGATCCTATCCAGTTAACTTGAAGAAGAAAAACTTGTGCAAATCAATCACGCCCAAGCCTATTATAGTCAAAGAGGACGAAGCAGAGGGCGTGGCAGACATTTCTCCTCCCGAGGGAGAGGATTTACTCAAAATAGACTCCAAGGAAGCACCGATTTCAAGCAAGAATCACGACCAAGTCAGGGTGTACGCAAAGAACAACAATCAGATGGACAACCAACTCTTTTTTCTCAAGCTAACAATCAGGTAGTTTGCCAAATTTGTGGTAAAACTAACCATGTGGCTATTGATTGTTGGAATAGGTTTGACCATTCTTATCAATCTGAGGATATACCAAAGGCTCTTGTTGCTATGAATTTGATGGATGAACAAGATTCCACCATTTATGCAGATTCAGGAGCCTCATCGCATATCACCAACTCCACAGGTAAGATAAGTCATTTACAAACCTATTCTGGACAAGATAAAGTATATGTGGGAAATGGAGATGGCCTAAAAATCACACACATAGGAAAAATGTTTATAAAAAGTGGAGGTAATAAACTTTTATTGAATGATGTATTTAGTGGTACCTGAAATTAAAAAGAACTTATTATCTATTAGTAAGCTCACAACCGATAATAATTGTTCTATTGAGTTCTTTGCTAATAAATTTTTTTGTGAAGAATCTACAGGGGCAAATAATGGCCAAGGGATTTAGAAGAAACGGTCTTTATGGCTTAAAGGAACAAGAAGATGCTGCCAACAAAAATTTTACTGTTTTTTTCACTTCCCATTCTATGTCTAAGACTAATAATGCTTTAATTGCTACTAATAAACAATCTTCTTCTATTTGGGCACAAACGATTAGGCCACCTAAATGAAAGAGCTTTAAAATTTTATATGACAAGAATCTTATTGATGTGTCTAGTTGGAAAAAGTTAGAGTCTATTTGCACAAGCTGTCAAATGGCAAAAAGTTGCAAACTTCCCTTTGCCTCCAATTCAAGCTTATGTATGTTTCCTTTAGAAAAAATTCATTGTGACTTATGGGGACCCGCTCCTATTACCTCTTGTCAAAACTTTAAATATTATGCTTGTTTTGTGGATGATTTCTCTAGGTACACTTGGTTATATCCTCTAAAACGAAAATCATATTTTTTTCAATGTTTTGTTAAGTTTCAAAAAGAAGTAGAAAATCAGTTTGATAAAAGGATAAAAACTTTTCAAAGTGATGGAGGAGGGGAATTCACTTTTATTTCCTTTAAGACACATCTAGAGCAACATGACATTCATCATCAACTATCTTGTCCCCATACCCCTCAACAAAATGGAGTAGTTGAGAGAAAACATAGACACATTCTAGAAACTGGATTAACTCTTCTCTTTCAATCAAATGTTCCTATGAGATATTGGGTCGATGCCTTTTACACAGCAGTCTATCTTGTTAATCGAATGCCTTCATCTACATTAAAAATGGACTTTCCTTTTTATAAACTCTTTAATAAAGAACCACATTACAATAACCTCAAAGTATTTGGTTGTAAGTGTTTTCCCTATTTACGAAATTATAGTTCTAGCAAGTTCTCAAAAAGAACTTACCCATGTGTCTTTATTGGCTATAGCCCCATTCATAAAGGATATAGGTGTCTTGACCCATAAAACCATAGAGTTTATATCTCGAGGCATGTTATTTTTTATGAAGGTGTATTCCCCTACAACAAACATACACACACACATGAGAACACAAATTATTCTCTTGAGGTTACTGAGTCTGCAGGAACTGAAGAATGGATTGACAAAGGAGTATATCCAAGGGTCTCTAGTAAGGATGGACAACGCAATGACACCACAAAATCTCCAAATTCACAACACTTATTTCGTTTTGAGGAAGGATTGACCACTGACATTATTCAACCTCTTAATCCTCCACCTGTGGTATCAACCATTGAAGGAAGCAACACCATGGAACATCCCAGCAACAACAAAATGCCCAATGTTCAGACCATGACCGTACCAATTAATGAGTCTTCAACAGCAACAGTCGTTCATGCCTATACTCCCTCAATCCATCAAAACAACACAACAACAGAAGGATCATTAACAAAAGTAACATCAGACGAGCTCTCAACACAGGAAGATTCTGAACCTTTGAATTTCTCTAATTTAAATGATATTAGTGATCAACTTTATATAGATTTATCTATTCCTCTTGCAGGTGCAACTCCCCAACAAAATCAAAACATTCATCATATGCTCACTAGGAGCAAAATGCAATCCCAACAACAACATCACTCACTTTTAGTCACCACTCCCATTAGTGAACCAAAATCCTATAGCTCAGCCCTAAAGGTTCCTCAATGGCATAATGCCATGAAAGAAGAAATGGATGCTCTCTATAGAAATCACACATGGGACCTTGTTCCTTGTCCCCCAAAGACCAATATCATAGGATCAAAATGGGTGTTCAAAACCAAACTTAAAGAAGATGGTTCAATAGATAGATGTAAAGCTCGCTTAGTTGCCCAAGGGTACTCCCAAATCGAGGGAATTGATTATAATGAAACCTTTAGTCCCGTTGTCAAACCAGCAACCATTCGTCTTATCCTTAGCCTTGCTGTTACATCTGGATGGTCCTTACGCCAACTGGATGTTAAAAATGTTTTTCTCCATGGAGTTCTTAAAGAACAAGTCTATATGGCACAACCACCAGGCTTCCATAATCCTCACCTCCCTAATCACGTATGCAAACTCAATAAGTCTCTCTATGGTCTAAAACAAGCTCCCCGTGTCTGGTTTGAAAGACTCTCCAACTATCTCATGACCCTAGGATTTAATTGTTGTCCCTCTGATCCATCCCTCTTTATCCTCAAGAAACCAAATGTCACAATCCTCATGCTTATTTATGTGGATGACATCATTATCACAGGAAATCAACCGATAGCAATACAACACCTCGTTACCACTCTTGGCACTGAATTCGCACTCAAAGACCTTGGCTCCTTACACTACTTTCTTGGCATTGAAGTGATTCCAACTCCTCAAGGTCTTTTTCTATGTCAAAGCAAGTATGTCAAAGAAATTCTCATTAAAGGACACATGATTGATGCCTCCAAAATCAGCACCCCTATGGTCGTCTCAACCACTGATCATTCTTCAGATAATGATCTCACAGATACTCAAGCCTATCGCAGCCTAGTTGGGTCATTGCAATACCTCACACTTACACGCCCAGATCTCTCCCAAGCTGTCAACCGAGTTTGTCAACATTTACAAGCTCCAACAGAGAAAGATTTACGAGCTGTGAAACGGATCCTTCGTTACATCAAAGGCACTATAGACTATGGTCTACCTATTCTTAAACAAAGTACCTCTAACCTCTATGTATTTTGTGATGCAGATTGGGCTGGATGCACTACAACAAGGCGTGGCACAACGGGATTTTGTGTCTATCTCAGCTCGAATTGCATCTCATGGCCTTCAAAGAAGCAAACGACTGTTGCTAGATCAAGTGCTGAAGCAGAGTATCGAGCTATGGCTAGTGCTACTGCTGAAATTACATGGCTCACCTTTCTCTTTCGTGATCTTGGTGTCCCTCTCTACCAAACGCCTCAACTTTTCTGTGATAATCTAAGTGCTCTATACATGATCGTGAATCCAGTCTTTCATGCTCGAACCAAGCACATTGAGCTTGACTATCACTTCGTCAGAGAAAAGGTGGCTAATGGCTCCCTCATCACACGTTTTATCCCCTCTCACAAGCAATTGGTCGATATATTCACCAAGCCTTTGACCAAAGCTTGTTTTCATGAGTTAAGAAACAAACTTGGAGTTCAAGCGCTGCAACACTCCAGTTTGAGGAAGGATATAAGAGATCTCACAGCAACCTCCATGTCAACAACCAACTCACCAAAAATAGCCAGCACTCACTCACAACCAGGGCAGAATAAAGCATAATATTCACCCCTTAAATCACGTTTGTAGTCATGCAAATTAGTCCAAGGTAAAATCTCCAAGCTGATTTATTTTCTCTTTCCATAACAACCTGCTCCTATCTAAGGCAAGTATTTAAAGGTCATGATCTTTTTCCTTATTGTTTGATTATTTGTAATATCTCTTTCCAAAAAGGTAGCATAGTACCGTTGGCCTCCTTGTGTATAAGTTCCTTCATTTCATTGTCAATAATATACATGAGAATCATTTTTGTTCATTGAGTGAGGCTAAGTTTGTTTAAGGATTTCGTGTATGGATTGAAGATTCTAGAAACCAAGCTTTAGAATCTTGGTCTAGAGGCCTTTCTACGGACCAATTAGAAATGGTATGCAAATTTAGTGGTGGGGGCCATGGGGCTGCAAGACGTCCAGTCATAGGCTTTTCTACTAAGAAGCTGAGTCCGCTTCTTGTGGGTTGATTGTTGTCTTTTAGAAGAACAAGGTACGTCTTTTCAGAGACAATATGTTCTGCAAGCACACCATGATTCTGCAAAATTTAAAGAAATGAAAGTTAACACAAGTAAAAGAATAACATGTTTACGAAGATAAGTTAAAATGATAATAAATGCATCAAGGAAAATTTCCTATGACTAATGTTGCGCAACGTCATAACAACAAGATTTCAAGGAGCACATCATGTCCTTGAACTCGTGCTGAAAGGCGTGGTGGCGACACAAGTCCAAGGAACATGTCCCAACGCCAGGAACAAGTCCCTGCACTCGTGCTGAAAGGCGTGGCGGCGACACAAGTCCAAGGAACATGTCCCAACGCTAGGAACAAGTCCCTGCACTCGTGCTGAAAGGCGTGGTGGCGACAAAAGTCCAAGGAACATGTCCCAACGCCAGGAACAAGTCCTTGCACTCGTGCTGAAAGGCGTGGCGGCGACACAAGCCCAAGGAACATGTCCCAACGCCAGGAACAAGTCCTTGCACTCGTGCTGAAAGGCGTGGCGGCGACACAAGTCCAAGGAACATGTCCCAACGTCAGGAACAAGTCCCTGCACTCGTGCTGAAAGGCGTGGCGGCGACACAAGTCCAAGGAACATGTCCTTGTACTCGTGTTGAAAGACGTTGTACCTGCAAGTAAAAAAAAAACAACAACACTACAAAAAAAATTCACCTAATTTACCTTTTGACAAATGAAAATTTTGTTACGAGGAGAATATCGGCAATGAGGTGTTAGTTCAGAAAAGTAAATGTTAAAGAAAAAAAAAGGAAAAAGAAGAAAAATTACTTAGAGTTTGTCTCTCGAATTGGGGCAAAAGGCGGTCAAAGTATATATATATTCTTCAAGTCTCCAAGTCAAGCTTTTTTCCTTCAAAAAAAAGAAGAAGAGGAAAAAAAAAGGAGTAAAAGTAAAAAAAAATTAGTGAAAAGATATATATATAAAAAAAAGTAAGAAAGCTAAAAAAATAAAAAAAAAATAAAAGAAAGAAATTCGGGACCTTTGTTAAAAAAGGAAGTTAGGAAATTATTTAGTTTTTTTTTTTTAATTTTAAAAGAAATCAGGAAGAAAAAGAAGTAAAAAAAAATTAACACTAAAAAAGGGTGGGAAAGGTTTATCTCACTAAAAGACAAAATTGAAAAAAAAAAGGAAGAGAGGCACACGATTCTTTTTTTCCCCTTTTTTCTCTCTCTCTTAACTGCCCACTCTTCTCTCTCTCATAATCCCATCAATCCCACATGAGCAGAAATTCGTCGCCACTGCCGCCGCGAAGAGGAGTGTCGCCGTAGCCGTGTCTCGGCAAGCGGTGACCTGATGAAAAAAAAAGAAGAAGAAGAAGACGGCTCTTTCTCTTCCTCACCGTCTCTCTCTCCTACGAGATCAAGCGCTCCAACCTTTGTCGCACTCCGACGCCGCCGCAGTAGCCTAGTCTGTTGCCGATCTGTAAGAAGATAGAGAGAAAGGAGTAAGATGTAGAGTAAGAGTAGTAAAGAAAATACATAAAAAGAAGAAGGAGAGAAAACTTGCAAAACAAAAAGAAAGAGGGTTTACTGTGGCTTGGAAAAATAAAAAAAGAAAGAAACCTGAAGATTTTGTTGTGCAAAATTGTTGAATAGTGGCTGATCTAAAAAAAGGCGTGAGGAAGTTGCAAGAGTCAGAAAAATAAAAGTGACAAAAAGGAGAAGGCATTCGTAAAAAAAAAAAAAGAGTGAAGGAAAATACCTATCTACAGCGGGAAGGAAAAAAAAGAATAACTAAATTTGTTGGAAGGCCTCAATTTATAGTCGTGGTTTTTTTTAACCATAAATCCTAATTCAATTTGGACTAACCCAAATCATACCTTCGGAATCCTTATTAAGATAGGGATTATGGTTAAAATCATAATTTAATTCAAATTAATTTGAAAGATAAATTTAAACTAGTCCAATTTTAAATCAAAAGATAATTTGGGTATGTTTCAAATATTTGAATTAAATTGAATTGGGTTATAACTTATCCCAAATTAAATTTGTAAGGGGGTATATTAAAATTTCATTCCTTTAACCAAAATTTGGATAGAATTTAATATTTACCTCAATCCAGCCTTATTCCAAATTATCTAACATGGAGTTGAGTTTATCTCAAGATAATTTGGGTGTAGTCACAATTAAGTTAGAATTTGGACATTACTCAAACTCAAATTCTTTTGAGATTTAAGTTACAACCTGTCACCAAGCAAGACCAAAATTTCGTTTTAAAGAAAATTGAATTTTGATTAAATCAGCATAACATATGTGTAAAAAAAAAAAAAGAATCAATCATACAACATGACCAAATTTCATATTTTGATTGACACATCAGGCGGAGTCAAAATTTAAAAATTGATTCCAAACAATCTCTTTTCGAGATTCATCCACACATAATTTGTGCATAAATCTCGAAAAGGGGCATTTGTTGATGGAGAAATTTTGACCAATCACGAATTGTCACGTCGTTACGTAAAATTAATGACGAAATTAAAATTAATTAAATTTGGGACCAATTATAAATTGACATGTGTCCCAAATTTAATTTGAAAACAAAGTTGACCAATTATAAATTTATAGAGCCAAATTTCTATTTGATCAATTAATTAAAATTAAATTATTTTGATCAAATTAATTAATTTGACCAATTAATTAAAAATAATAATTATTTGGATCAAATTTGGGTCTTTTAAATGTCTGGGTCATATGGTTTTGGGTCAAATATAAACCAAACCCAAGACTAAATGGTTCAGCCCAAGACCAATAAAACCCAAGCCCAAGTTGTTAGGCCCAAAAGTTACCAGGGCCCATCCTGCGAGAACTCTATAAATAGAGGGGTTCACCACCATTTCAAGGGTTCAGAATTTTGGAGCTCTCAACCAGACTTAGAGAATTCAGAGAAATTTTCCCCAAAACGGAAGACTGAAGACTCTCTGAATCTACAAGTTTCCAAGTACTGAACACTTCTTGAAGACTGAGGACTCTTTCAAACTCAAGGGACTTCAATCTCCAAGAATCCATCGAAGCTGCAAACTCGAGATCAAGCATCACAGCCCTCGAGTGAAACACATCCACACACAAGAGAGAGAATCAGATGATTACGTACTAGAGATTGTATACTCACACGCATACAACATTAATACAAATTAAAGTTTATTCCACGTGTCTCCATCTCTGAAGTTACGTGTGAACAATGCATGTTTGGAATAACTTTTTAGGTGCTTAAAACATTTCTTTTGCACATAAATTGCATTTGAAAACATTTAAAAAGTCATTCCAAACGTGTCTTAATATACAAATATTTGTTATAAATTTGAAATTAAAATTTACATACATGAATAAAATGTTATACGGAGTATATTCTCTTTTATAAAATTAAACGATATTCTAATTTCTAACTATTTTTTTATTTATATTTTCGTACTTTAAATTATAGTGAATAATTTTTCACGTGCATCGCACATGTTTCTTACTAGTATATTAAAAAGTCACAATCTTTGAAAAACTTTTTTGGACAATTATATCCCTTATTTAATTGATATATTTACAAACACGCCATTTTCATTAATTATCAATTATTAATAATGAAGAAATTATTTATTTATTATATACTAAAAATGTAATTATTTTCTAATTAATTACAATTTTATTAAAACAATACAATGAATTTTAAATATCAGTTAATAAACGAATGAGATTTCACTTCGGAAAATCAAATAATAGGTTCAAATTTTTTAATATTTTTAACTATTTAATTTATAGTGCATCAAAATTATCATATAATTTTTAGAAAAAAAATGAAAAAATCAAATAATAAGTTTAGTTTTTTTAATATTTTTTATTATTTAATGTATTTGAGACAATAAATTCATTAATTAATGATCAATAATAAATTATTGATTAATTATCAATAATAATCATATGTAATATGAGAGGTTAGAATACAAAAGGTTTTTCATTAATTAAATTTTAATTATAATTAATATTAAAATTTAAAATGTTTTGGAACTCTAAAAGTTTTGTAACTTTTAATTTTCTACTACTATAAAATGAGGTATTCTTCTACCATTTTTCATCAAGCTCTCTCAATTCCTTACTCTCAAAGTCTCTTATCTTGAAATCAACTTTATCTTTTACTTGGTAGATTCAAGTCGCAAGAGATGCATGTGATGAACATATATCTCGGATGCTAGAATTTGCTTCGGATGTTAAAGTTACACTTTGATGAAGTCAAATAATGATGTTGCAATTACCAAGTGAGTATATATATTTTAAGGCATGTGTATATGGATATACCGAATTGGATATTTTACTTTTTTTTTTTATTGTCATTTGATAATTAGTTCATTGTTTGTTGTTAAAAATGTTGTGCATATCTTTGAATTCGTTAATTCAATTTCACGTAGGTTCATATTTTGCAAGAAATTCAGCATGTTAGGAAATTATATACCCTCTTCTTATTGTCAATTTATTATTTATTAATTTAAACTATAACACAAAATTAAGATATTCTTCTGAATCTATGGTAAAATAAAATATTATTTGATAGTTTGAAAATGATAATGAAAAGGGTAAATTTTAATTAGCAAATAAATACAATATAGATCAAAACTAGCAAAATAATCTTTAGAAAATGAAAGTGTGACCCACTAATGAATTTTTAGATTGAGAGATTAAAATTAGTTTACCATTTGATAAATTTCAAATTAGTTTAAACTTTATAAATATTTACAACAAACAAATTAGACGGGTAGAAAAATTAATATAGATAAATAAAATTGAAGTACATCAAGGTGATAAATGAAGGAGATACGAAAAAATTAGCCTTCAATATTATAAATTAATTCTAAAATTAAAGTTATTAATTACTAAAATTTCATTCTTAAAAAAAATAATTACTAAAATTTTGCTGAACTAAAAAAAAAATCTATACTATAATTACTAAAAAAAAAAAATTAGCTTCTACTCATAATCTATAACAATTTGAACTTTTTTTCCTCTCTTTACATTTTATCTTTGAGGCTTCAAAAGTTAATCTATACTAGAATACGAATCTTTGCAGTTTTTTTAAAGTTTTATAGAGTAATTATCTAAAAAAAAAAATTTATAGACTAATATTTTTTAGTGATTAGTTTATAATTAATCTTAAGATTATTATGTTTGGTATTTTAAAGGTTTACACATGCTTAAAATTTTTATATTTTATTTTTAATTTTTCTTAATTAAACTTTTAAATTTTTCGTTAGATTATGTTTTCTTTTTCTTCTATGATTATTACACATATAAACTTTATTTCAAATCAATTATTCAAATATTGACATTTTATTTCAAAGTAAAAATACATCTATTAGTAGTAACTTAAAATATCTTTTCAAAAAAATAAAAGTAGTAACTTAAAATAAAAGATAAATTACATCTGAAAGTCATTTAAATCGTGGTAAAAATTGTCCAACATAAAATAAAATTTTCATTTAACATACATAAAAAAAAAAAAAAAAAAAAAAAAAAAAAAAAAAACTAAATATAAACCTAAAATATTTATACCAACTTTGTCACATACTTTCTTTTTAATGAATATAATAAAATTTATTTGTTTTTAAATTGAACAAATTGATAAATATAAACGTGCCTACAAGTAAATAAATTAAAGTTTAAATAAATTCTATAATACATTAACCAACCTCATATATATAGATTAAAAAAAACATTATTTTATCAAATTTCTACGAGTTGTATATCCCAAACAAATATGTGTTATTATGAAACAAATAGATATAAAAATCAATCTTAAATAATTTAAAAAATAATTATACTTAATATCATTTTACTCAAAACGTTGATCGCTAATAATTAAAGTTCAAAAAATATACACGTGCATTGCACGTGGTAACACACTAGTATATATATATATATATGTCAAAAAGCTCCATGTGTCACATACTCTCTAGCCTTCCACGTGTCGCCGCCAGATTGGTCCTTTGTTGCTGACTCAGCCGCCACATCATCGCACGAGAATTTTTCGTTAAAACTTGTTTCGGCTATAACTTCTTCGTTTTAGCTCCGATTTGAGTGATTCAAGAGGCGTTGAAATCGTTGTTCTGATCTCTACGTTGTGGGCACATTAAAACACTAAAATTTCAGTAATTAAAAATTGAGTTTTTTTTAGGAGAATTAAAAATTGAGTTTGTTATTATCAAAACATTGATTAATTAATTAATTAAAATTAATTAATTTGAGATTAAGGGCCAAAAAGCCAACAATCTCCCCCTTTTTTATGATGACAAACCATTCAAGAAAAATAACATATAAATCATATATATCAAGAGATAATTTCAATATGAAGTCCAACATATCACCATAATGATCATTCTTGAATTTCACTCAAAAATAAATTCTCCCCCTAATTAATACAATCAAAATTATAACAAATTTGTAGCATATTTTTCTTAAATTTTCTCCCCCTTTGGAACCATAAAAAAGAATAATTAAGAAAAATTTAGAACTACACAAATGATTCCCTTAAAAACATGAACATAAATTTAGCAACTCCCCCTAAGAATATCAACACATGCTTTCCATATCTCCCCCTACCAAAATGCCTTTAAAAAGATTTAACAAGTAAAATTATAAAATCAAGAGGCATCACAACGAATAATACCGAGGTCAAGCCTATTTTTGCAAAAGTTTTCTTCATTCAAAGGCTTGGTAAAATATCCGCTAATTGATTATTAGAGCCTACAAATTCAAGAATAATATTACCATTTTGCACATGCTCTCTAATAAAGTGATGTCTAATATCAATATGCTTAGTCCTAGGATGATGTATAGGATTTTTAGTCAAATTAATAGCACTAGTATTATCACAAAATATAGGCACATTATCAAACTTTAATCCAAACTCACAAAGAATTTGTTTCATCCAAAGAATTTGAGCACAACAACTAGCAACCGCAATATATTCCGCTTCCGTAGTGGATAAGGCAACCGAATTTTGCTTTTTACTAAACCAAGAAACTAAGGAACTACCAAGAAATTGACAAGTCCCACTAGTACTCTTATGGTCAAGTAAACTACCTGGAAAATCCATGTCGGAATATCCAACTAAATTAAATTCAACATTTCTAGGATACCATAAGCCTAAATCAATAGTACCAAGCAAATATTTAAAAATTCTTTTAATGACATGCAAATGTGATTCCTTAGGACAAGATTGAAATCTAGCACAAAGACATATACACTAAACATGATATCGGATCTACTGGCAGTTTGATAGGGTAATTTTAATCTCTTCTAATTTATATTGAATTAACTAAAGAATATGTCGTTGTTGTGCATTAATTCAAGTATAAATTATGCACTACCAATTAATACCTGGAGTATTCCAGGGTCGAATCCACAGGGAAGGGCGAGTAGAGAAAATATCTCAAATTAAATCCTATTCTAATGATGTTGTGCTAGGGTAATAAAATATGGATGCGACAGGTTGAATATGCGATAAAGAAAAGCAATGATAATGCGATAGAAAGATACGATGGATGATGAGCTATCAAGACTTTCGCCGCAACAACCACATGCGACAGATAAGATATTATTGTAGCGCATAACAATGAATCGACAAGATATTGATGCCTAAGCGAGAAATAAACATGTGATTCCCTTCCGATATTACACATGCGATAAACTAAGAATATTCATATTACTTAATTCATGCGTTTAATCAGTTCTCTATATGCTTGCAAGTGGTTGAATTATTCCTAAAGCAACCCAAACACATTCATGAAATATCCTAAGCGGTTGAGTTATTCATAACACAACCAGACTACATGTAATGTATTATCTTGATCTACTTAGATATTTCCACATGCATTACCTGTCAGGGATTTATCATGCTACTACCTCTATCGGTTGATCAGACGGATATTAGTAATGAAAGAATTATCACATCTAAGTAGAAAACATCAATATCACTGATTCATTGCATTGCATACAAAAATAATCTTAATGCCTCATGGGCACCTAGGCTAAGCCTTGATAAAAAAAAATTAGTTCATGCTACAACATACAATAAAACATAAAACTATAAATTAGTTCAGTCTACAATATGCAATAAAACCAAAAAAAAAGCTCTAAGAAAGACTTTTGGATCCTTGGATTCCAGGATGCTTTGATTCTTTATCTCCCCTCTATTTATAGACTTTTCTTTGCTTGGAGCCAAAGCATGTTGCTTGGAGCCAAAGCATGTCTTGCTTTAAGCCAAAGCATGTCTTGCTTTGAGCCAAAGCAAGTTGCTTAGAAACTTGCTGTAGCATCAACAAGCATCCCATGCTACAGCAACAAGCTTTCCATGCTACAAGCTTTCCATGCTACAGGCTTTCCATGCTATAGGCTTTACAAGCTTTCCATGCTACAGGCTTTCCATGCTACAGGCTTTCATGCTACAACAATAAGCTTTCCATGCTACAGCTGCTATAGCATTTCATGCCCCAAACGCATCATGCTCTACCGCATAATTGGCCAAGCTTTTCCTGATGCAGCAATAAATTAGAATTAGTGCAGTTTTATAGGAATTTCAAAGATAATAATCAATATGAGCACATTAATACAAATAAATCAATATTACTGCATCTAGCATATAAATTAGTTAAAACTTGGGTATTTTCACTCTCTTGAGGCTCATAATAAGCTTATATTAGATGCTTAATAACTTGATATATTCAAGTTATCAAACCCCCAAACTTAAATTATTGCTTGTCCTCAAGCAATACAACACTTTTTGTTTCTCAAATTGTCACAATGCCTCATGCCTCACTACAATTCCTTAGCGCACTCTACAAAAATTTACCTCAGCAACGCGAAATACCAACATCCAACTTTCTAAACCTAAGGTCAACTTTGCTTTTACTACCTCAAAATGCCTTCTTCTCACTTAGATGGATTTCTCTCATTTCTCCTTCCTACACTTCTTCCTCTTTACTAGCTTACTTTAAATCAAAACTTGGATGCAGTAACGCTTTTTAAGAATGTTTACTCATAGCTCACACGTTGCCAGCAAATTGTTTTTTTTTTTTCATATGAGAATCCTTTTAGATGTAGCGCCTTCGTTCTGGCTTGCCAACATTGGTGATGAAAGCATCCAACTACGAGCACCTCATCTTTCAGGTTGCCGAGGCATGCTCATTTCTTTTCAGTGCTTTCATGCAAAGGCAAACGATGGGTGTCATGAATGCCCATGGTTACTAACGCCTTCAAGAAAGTGGAGCATTCTTTTATTTTTTATTTTTTTTTTTTTACTTTCTTTGTTGAACAACTATGAAATATAGAAACATGCGCTATGCACCCCCCCCCCAAAACTTAAAATGGACAATGTCCTCATTGGACCCCCAAACTTGTTTTCCACTATGCGGTAGGGGAAGAGTTTCTAAGAATGCGTTATTACACCAGTAGATTTGGCGCATTGGCTAGTAAAGAAGAAGTAATGCAGCATAAGATACTCTGAGACAAATCTAAGTAAGGAGAAAATGACATTTATCAATAGCTAAGGCAAGGAAGAACTTAAGCAAAGAAAAATTGGTTGTTAGTTCTAGCGCATATTATCATCATAGGTTTATGTAAAACAACACAGGGGAAATGCAGGTGAGGCAGGGCAATAACAATTTAATGCGATAATGTTATTGCAGCAGATAAAACCCAAAAATTTTAACGCATTAAAATATTAAACGCATGCAAATCAACTCATGGGAGATTTAAGCACTAAAGAGACATACTGAACTAAAAGCAAGCGTATTGAGAGACCATATCAAACATGAAAAATGTAATAGTCACGCATGCTTTCTACTTATGACTCAAAGCTAGCGCATAGACCCAAACTTAAGACTTTCTTCTACTTATGGAAAATAAATAATTGCAAGAAAACTTCCTAACAAACATAAAGTAAAGAGATAGAAAACGTCCCTGATTTAATTGCCTCAAAATGATGCGACTTCAATGGTCTGAGGCGTCAACATGCTCTTCCTTCATGTGTTGTCCAAAAAGATGATGGGCGCATTGTCCCACTGCATCTCTTTCCCTTCATGAGATTTTATTCTTGATTTGAGCTGTCGGACTTTCTGCCACACCTTGCAATGTTGGGTTTTCCCTCGAAGTTTGCATTCTATCCAAGACAAAGGTTGACAGCTTTTGTGCTTTTCCTTTACTGCAGTAGCGTCATTCGTAGTTGTGTTTTGACGCGATGAGAATTTTTTTCTTTGATGCGCTACTCCCCAACTCAACTCCTTTTCCTTTTTTCGTCTTCTGTTTGAGCGCAACTTCTTCTTTAGGATGGCCAACTCTTTCTTCTAACGCATTGCACTCTTCTACTTTATCAAGGAATTTTAAGGAGCTGAAAGCATTAAAAGTTACTTGTTCATCATTGAACCGCATGGTTAGCTAGCCTCTCTGCACATCAATCGAAGTTTGTCCGGTAGCCAAGAAAGGTCTTCCCAAAATGATTGGGACTTCTCTATCTGCTTCATAATCAAGAATGATAAAGTCAGCTGGAAAAATAAATTTATCTACTTTTACCAGTACATCTTCAATTTTTCCTTCTGGATGCACCACCGACCTATCTGCAAGATGGAGAGTGACTGTTGTTGGACGCGCTTCTCCTATACCAAGGTGCTTGAATACTGACAAAGGCATTAAGTTAATGCTTGCGCCAAGGTCGCATAGGGCTCTCCCCACATCAATTCCTCCAATGGAACATGGAATAGTGAAGCTTCTTGGGTCCTTCAATTTTGGGGGAATTTTGCTACTGAGGATTGCACTACACTCATTTGTTAGCGCAACGATCTCGAATTCTCTCCATTGGTGCTTGTTCGAAAGGATGTCCTTTAAGAACTTTGCGTAGCTTGGTATTTTTTCAAGCGCCTTAACTAGTGGAATGTTGATATGCAATTGCTTCAACACATTCAGAAATTTCTTGAAGTTCGTGTCATCATTCTTTTTTTGTAGGCGCTGCGGAAAGGGAATAGGTGGCTTGTATGCGTTAGGCTCTTTTGTCTTTTCTTCTTCTTTTTCCTTCACAATGACTTCTTTGCTTGATTTAACCGCGTTAGGTTCTTCCAGACACTTCTTTGGATCTTCTGAATTTACTACCGGATCTTCTGGTGCATGAGTAGTTGTATTGCTTGGAACTTGTTTACCATCGCACAAGGTTAACGCATGACACTGCTCTTTTCCTCTTGGCGCTTCAATGTTGTTTGGAAGAGTTCCTATTGACCTGTTCTTCAGTTCTGATGTTAATTGCCCCAATTGAACTTCAAGGTTTCTGAGTGATGCGGTCTGGCTTCGCACTAACGCATCATTCTTTTCCATATACTCCTGTTGACTTGTCATAAAATCCTTCAGCATGGTTTCCAATGAGTTTGAGGACGATGCGTTAGATTCACCACCAGCTACATTGTTGATGCGATGGAAATTTCGATGCTGGAAGTTTCCTTGAAATGGTCCCTGCAAAATTTGATCATTGTTTGCGTTAAAGAGTTGAGGGCCAGAATTGTTACTCCCTTGTTGCTGCGGTAGCTTTGATGCGCCAACATTACTACTCCAGAAACTAGGATGATTTCCCCAACTAGAATTGTAGGCGTTTGGAAAGGGATTATTCTGTGCGTTACCTTGGGGTCCCACATAAAAAAATGATTATGGATTTGATGGGCACTGATCATACGTGTGGCTACCGCTGCAGATGGAACATCCTAACGCAGCAAGATGCGCTACAATGGGAGCTTGATTTACAGCTAATTCGTCCATTCGTGTGGTTAGCGCATCGATCTTTGCGTAACTGTTGTCATGGGGTCCACTTCAGAACTTCCAGAACTTGTCTTCATTGGGTGCTTCCTTTTGTCCTCAGCTGATCCCCATTCATAATTGTTCCTCGCAATGCGATCAAGGATTTCATGCGTTTCAACATATGTTTTCCTTAGTAATGCGCCATTGGCTGAAGAGTCAACCAACACTTGAGAGTTCTTGTTCAGCCCCACATAAAATGTCTCCAATTGGATACAGTGAGGCAATCCATGATAGGGCATCTTTGCAATAAATTTTTGAACCGTTCCCACACATCGCTCAGTGACTCATCCTCTTGTTGTGAGAAAGTTATAATCTCCTTGCGCAACCTAGAATTTTTTGTTGGTGGAAAATATTTCTCCAAAAAATTTTCTGCCAGGTCATTCCATGTAGCAATAGAATTCGCAGGTTGCTGATTTAACCATACCTTAGCAACATCTCGTAGCGAGTAAGGAAATAATATGACTTGAAGTTGTTCTGGGGTAACTCCTGGAATGATGAACTTGTTGCAAATGTCAAGGAATGATTTGAGGTGAGAGTGAGGATCTTCTGATGTACGTCCTCCAAACTGTCCTGCTGCAGTAAGCATTTGAAACATAACAGGCTTAAGTTCAAACCTTTCAGTGTCAAGCTTGGGACGTACAATTCCAGGGTTGAAGTTGCACATCCTTGGGGCTGCATATAGTCTCTAATGTCTCGTTCTCTTTCATCAGCCAATTGTATTGGATTTATGGGAGGGTTTTGTGGGTTCAGCGCAACCATTTCTTGGGTGCACACTTAACACACCTGAAAAAGACCCACTCAAGTCAGATGGTTGTAATAGCACAATACAAAGAATAAGAAATAATAAAAGACGTTCTAAACTACTGTTGCCTTCCCCGGCAACGGCGCCAAAAACTTGATAGGGTAATTTTAATCTCTTCTAATTTATATTGAATTAACTAAAGAATGTGTCGTTGTTGTGCATTAATCCAAGTATAAATTATGCACAACCAAGTAATACCTGGAGTATTCCAGGGTCGAATCCACAGGGAAGGGCGAGTAGAGAAAATATCTCAAATTAAATCATATTCTAATGATGTTGTGCTGGGGTAATAAAATATGGATGCGACAGGTTGAATATGCGATAAAGAAAAGCAATGATAATGCGATAGAAAGATACGATGGATGATGAGCTATCAAGACTTTCGCCGCAGCAACCACATGCGACAGATAAGATATTATTGTAGCGCATAACAATGAATCGACAAGATATTGATGCCTAAGCGAGAAATAAACATGTGATTCCCTTCCGATATTACACATGCGATAAACTAAGAATATTCCTATTACTTAATTCATGCGTTTAATCAGTTCTCTATATGCTTGCAAGTGGTTGAATTATTCCTAAAGCAACCCAAACACATTCATGAAATATCCTAAGCGGTTGAGTTATTCATAACACAACCAGACTACATGTAATGTATTATCTTGATCTACTTAGATATTTCCACATGCATTACCTGTCAGAGATTTATCATGCTACTACCTCTATCGGTTGATCAGACGGATATTAGTAATGAAAGAATTATCACATCTAAGTAGAAAACATCAATATCACTGATTCATTGCATTGCATACAAAAATAATCTTAATGCCTCATGGGCACCTAGGCTAAGCCTTGATAAAAAGAAATTAGTTCAT
Organism: Luffa acutangula; assembly: GCA_036850905.1. Lineage (NCBI taxonomy): Eukaryota > Viridiplantae > Streptophyta > Magnoliopsida > Cucurbitales > Cucurbitaceae > Luffa > Luffa acutangula. The sequence goes on along the minus strand of CM072099.1, from coordinate 47,318,589 downwards.
GCTACAACATACAATAAAACATAAAACTATAAATTAGTTCATGCTACAATATGCAATAAAACTAAAAAAAAGCTCTAAGAAAGACTGGATCCTTGGATTCCAGGATGCTTTGATTCTTTATCTCCCCTCAATTTATAGACTTTTCTTTGCTTGGAGCCAAAGCATGTATTTGCTTTGAGCCAAAGCATGTCTTGCTTTAAGCCAAAGCATGTTGCTTAGAAACTTGTTGTAGCATCAACAAGCATCCCATGCTAAAGCAACAAGTTTTCCATGCTAAAAGCTTTCCATGCTACAGGCTTTCCATGCTATAGGCTTTCCATGCTACAAGCTTTCCATGCTACAGGCTTTCCATGCTATAGGCTTTCATGCTACAACAACAAGCTTTCCATGCTACAGCTGCTACAGCATTTCATGCCCCAAACGCATCATGCTCTACCGCATAATTGGCCAAGTTTTTCCTGATGCAGCAATAAATTAGAATTAGTGCAGTTTTATAGGAATTTCAAAGATAATAATCAATATGAGCACATTAATACAAATAAATCAATATTACTGCATCTAGCATATAAATTAGTTAAAACTTGGGTATTTTCACTCTCTTGAGGCTCATAATAATCTTATATTAGATGCTTAATAACTTGATATTTTCAAGTTATCACAGTTAAATAAAGTAAAGATTCAATCATACCTCTATAAGATTTTATATCCATACACTTACCTTTTTCATCATTGTCAAGCTTAGTGGATGTGCTCATAGGAGTTTTTGCAATTTTATAACCTTCATTGAATTTGAACCTTTTGAGCAAATCCCTTGTGTATTTCTCTTGGCTTATGAAGGTACCATTCTTGAGTTGTTTGATTTGGAGTCCAAGGAAGAAGCTAAGTTCTCCCATCATACTCATCTCAAATTCATTGTGCATACACTTAGAAAATTCTTCACACATAGAAGGATTAGTAGAACCAAAAATAATATCATCTACATATATTTGTACTAAAAGCATATCATTTTCTTTAGTCTTAATAAAAAGAGTAGTATCAATTTTACCCATTTTAAAGTCATTCTCAAGCAAGAAATTACTAAGTCTATCATACCAAGCTCTTGGAGCTTGTTGTAAGCCATAAAGAGTCTTTTTCAACTTAAATACATGATTAGGAAAATCAAAACTTTCAAAGCCCGGAGGTTGTTCTACATAAACTTCCTCCATTATATAATCATTTAAAAAGGCACTTTTCACATCCATTTGGTACAAAATGAAATTCTTATAAGAAGCAAAAGCAAGCAACATTCTAATAGCTTCTAATCTAGCAACGGGTGCAAAAGTTTCTTCATAATCTATTCCTTCCTCTTGACAATAACCTTGAGCTACAAGTCTAGCTTTATTTCTAATGATATTCTCATTTTCATCCATTTTATTTCTAAAGACCCATTTAGTTCCAATTATAGAAGCATTAGAGGGCCTAGGGACTAACTCCCAAACTTTATTCCTTTCAAATTGATTTAATTCTTCTTGCATAGCTAAAATCCAAAATTCATCATTTTCGGCATCTTTAAAATTTTTTGGTTCAATTTGTGATACAAAAGCAAGATTATTAAACATATTAAGAGAAGAACGAGTTTTCACACCTTGTTCGGGATCACCAAGAATTAATTCCTTGGGATGGGAAGGAGCATACCTCCACCCTTTAGGCATGGATGAAGAACCAACTTCGTTCTTTTCGATTAAGCTCACCTCTTGCTTACTTGAAAAAATTTCCTTGCCTTTGTCACTAACAAGTAAATCTCCAAAATTTCCTTCTAAAATATCACTACAAATAGGCTCATTAGAAATAACATTGCAAGATTCATCAAATACTACATGCATAGATTCCTCAACTACTAAAGTTCTTTTATTGAAAACTCTATAAGCTTTACTAGTAGAGGAATAACCAAGGAAAATACCAACATCCGTCTTAGAATCAAATTTTCTAAGTTTTTCTTTGTTATTCAAAAATAAAACATTTGCAACCAAAAACTTTGAAATACCCAATATTTTGAATTTTGTTATGCCAAAGTTCATAAGGAGTTTTATCCAAAGAAGGTCTAATTAAAACTCTATTTAAAACATAACAAGCGGTGTTAACGGCTTCCGCCCAAAAGTATGTAGGTAAACCATACTCATGCAACATTGATCTAGCAAATTCTTGCAAAGTACGATTTTTCCTTTCAACTACACCGTTTTGTTGAGGAGTTCTTGAGGCGGAGAAATTATGAGAAAAACCATTTTCTTCACAAAAAGTTTCAAAAGCATTGCTATCAAATTCTCCCCCATGATCACTCTAATTTTAGAAATCAAAAATCATTTTTCATTTTGAACTCTTTTTGCAAAATTAGCAAAACTTTTCAAAGCATCATCCTTATGTTTTAGCATCAAAACTCAAGTAAATCTTGAAAAATCATCAATTATCACAAAGGCATAATAGTTCCCTCCAAAACTAGCAATTCTAGAAGGGCCAAAAAGTCCATGTGTAATAGTTGAAGGGGTCTAGTTGTAGAGATCACATTTTTAGATTTGAAAGAGGACTTAGTTTGCTTACCCATTTGACAAGCATCACAAACTTTGTCTTTTTCAAATTTAAATTTGGGAAGACCTCTAACCAAAGAATTCTTGGAAATATTTGAAATTAAGTGCATGCTAGCATGTCCTAGTCTTCTATGTCATAACCAAGAATCATCATGCAAAGCTGATAGACATTTATCATTAATAGGACAATCATTCATATCAATAGTATAAACATTTTCATCTCTATTTCCAACAAATATAACTTTTCTATATCACTAGCATTTTCAATGATGCAATTCTTTTTATCAAACACAACTCTAAAACCTTTATCACACAATTGACTAATACTAAGTAAATCATGCTTCAAACCATCAGCCAAAAGTACATTTTCAATTAAAATAGAGGATTCATTACCTATACTACCCTTACCAATTATTTTACCTTTCTTGTTGTCACCAAAAGTTACAAGACCTCCATCCTTTTTGGAGAGAGGGACAAACTTGGATGGGTCTCCCGTCATGTGCCTCGAGCAACCACATCCAAGTACCACTTGTTTTTCTTGGAGGCTTTCAAACAAACCTACAAACACAAATGTTCAAGTTTGATTCTTTGGTACTCATACTTGTTTGGGTCCTAGATGGTTAGCATTGACAAACTTTGGAATCCATTTCATTTTTGTATAAACATTTAAGGCATTGGATTTAGACAAGTAACAAGAATAATTTGTATGTCTATACTGGCCACATGAGAAACAAACAACATTATGCAAAGATTTATCTCTTACAACAAATTTATGCACTCTACTTTTCTTGGAGAAATTATTCCTTGGAGCATTATGAAACTTTGCTCTTTGAGAAAAATTTCTTCTTGGAGAAGTAGTATGAGCATATTTCAATTTAAAACACTTAGGTCTAATATGGCCTTCCACACCACAATAATGACATATAGGCACAAAATTAGATTTAGCATGCTTAGACACAACCTTAGGCATATTAAGCTTAGGCATATTATGAGATGCTTTAACAAAGATAGTTTTAGAACTTGAAGGAGTAGAAACATTCATCAATATAGCCTAAACCTCTTTTATCACCAAAAGGCTTGCCTACTTCAATTATCTTGTCTAATCTTTGAGCACCTATTGTCAACTTTTTAATAGATTCTTTAGCCTTATTTAGCTCTTCCAAAGCACTAAATTCCTTTTCTTTGAGTAATTTAATCAAATTATCTTTTTCACAACTATCATGCTCAAGAAATTTAACTTTGTCAAGCAAGGATTTTTTCTCATCACAATCAAAAGCATGCTTGTCACAAGAGATATTCATTTCATCAATATGCATAACATCATGCTCATTCTCTTTTAAGCAAGCAATTTCTTCAAGTAAGGACTTATTTTTACTAGATAAAACATTGTATTTCTTTTTAAGCACAACATACTTAGAACTAAGCTTTTCTAAATCATTTTGCATATTTTCAAAAGCTTCAAATAACTCATCATAAGAAAGGGGTTCTAGAGTTACCTCATCATCTTGTTCATCCTCTTTGTCACTATGAGCCATGAAGCAAAAGTTAGCCACTTCTTCATTATCACTCTCAATTTCGCTTTCATCGCTATCATCCCAAGTAGCCTTCATTGCTTTCTTCTTGGATTTCTTGGATGATTTGAGAAGAGGACAATCGGTTCTAATGTGACCCGGTTTCTTGCATTCATAGCAAATTATCTCATTCTTTTTGCTCTTTTCACCTTTTGACTCTTTTTGGTTGGAGAGATGCTCCTTAAATTGTTTCTTTCTCTTGAGGAATTTCTTATACTTACGTGAAAGATAGGCAACGTCTTCTTCATCAAGAGCATCCTCATCTTCGGAGTCAACTTCCAAGGAGATGGTCTTTAAGGCTATACTCTTCTCTTTCTTTTTCTTCTCATCCTCCATGTTTTTCTTGATCTTTAGCTCATGCGTCAACAACGAACCCATGAGTTCATCAATGGAGAGAGATTTGAGATCCTTTGCCTCTTGAATGACGGTGACTTTAGGCTCCCATTGTTTAGGCAAAGTCCACAATAGCTTCTTTACCTTCTCAAGATTTGAGTACTTTTTCCCAAGTCCTTCTAAAGCATTGACAATGTTAGTAAATCTAATAAACATATCGGAAAGAGCTTCATTTTCATCAATTTTAAACATTTCATATTGATGAACTAACATATCAATCTTTGTTTCTTTTACTTGACTAGTTCCTTCATGAGTAATTTATAATTTATCTCATATCTCTTCAGCGGTTTTGCAAATAGACACTCTATTGTACTCAATTTCATTCAAAGCACAAAATAAGCAATTAATAGCTATGACATTTAAAGAGCATGCTTTCTTTTCATTTATTGACCATTCTTCCTTAGGTTTTATAGAGCTAACACCATTAACATCTTTTGTTGGAATTTTAGAACCTTCCTCAACAATATCCCATAAATCATAATCAATAGAAAGCACGAAAAATCTCATTCTATTTTTCCAATAACTATAATTAGTACTATTAAAGAAATGAGGCTTTGTAATAGATTGACTATTGGTAAAAGGGATAAAACCTAAAGTTGTCATAGCTCAAAAACAATTAAGTTTATTAAGAAAAAAATATTTTAAGATGAGCAACCCGCTCTGATACCAATTGTTGGATCGGTATGGCAACCATAGAGGGGGGTGAATGGGGTTTAATTAAACTTTTTCCTAAATTAACCTAATTAAACTAATTAATACACTTTTAATAAACAATAAGAAAATATCAATTTATGCAACAAATAAGAACAAATCAAATCATGCAATAAATTACTTAAATTAATTGCAAAAATAAAAAGGAAAAAGTTAGAGAAGAAGACACCATAATTTTATAGTGGTTCGGTCAAACTCGACCTACTCCACTCCCCAAGCGCCTCTTGGGAATTTGAATAAAAAAATTTCCAACTCTTTCCACGGTAGAGCCCAACCGATACACCACCGCTCCTTTTACGGGTTCAAGAGCAAACCCAATCCTTTCCACGGGTTAGGATCAAACCGTTACAATTTTTGGAATTTTTGAAGAACACAAAACAACTCTCAATAGAGTGGATTTACAAATTTGAGCACTCAACAAATGTATCCTCACAATACAATAACACTCTCTCAAGAATAAGATGAAAAGAAAAATTTTGAGAGCTTGGAGAGAGCAACAATGGAAACTCTTGAGCTTGGAGGATTGTAAAAATGTAAGATTGTGTTGGTTAAAATTTTGGAAGAAAGATGGGTTTAAAAAGAGAGGGAAATGGGGTAAAAAGTTCAATATAATTTGGACCATTAGATTTGAAGATAAAGAAAAATTAAGGGTGGAGATTAAAAGAAATTAAAAATAAAAATAAATTTAAAATAATAAAGTAATATAATAATAATAATAATAATAAATAAAAATATATAAGATTTGAAATCTCAAACGGTAAATTTTTTTTTTGAAAATAATATATATATACTTTCAAATAACTGTTATACACATATATATTTTGAAAATAGTATATATTTATATATATTAGTTAACGGTAAAAGAGATAAATTTTCTAAAAAAATAAAAAAATTGAAATTATTATATATATATGTATGTGTGAAAAAAAAATAACTCTGCTGCAAATGTAATTAATGCATCTGATTTTTTTTGTTTTTTAAACCGATTGACACATTATAAATATATATTTTTAAAACAAAAATTATATATATATATATATATGTGTGTGTGTGTCAAAAAGCTTCATGTGTCATACTCTCTAGCCTTCCACATGTTGTTGTCGGATTGGTCCTTTGTTGCTGACTCAGCCGCCACGTTATGGCACGGAATTTTTTCGTTAAAGCTTGTTTCGGCTATAACTTCTTCGTTTTAGTTCCGATTTGAGTGATTCAAGAGGCGTTGAAATGGTTGTTCCGAGCTCTACGCTGTGGGCACATTAAAACACTAAAATTTTTAGTAATTAAAAATTGGGTTTGTTATCATCAAAACATTGATTAATTAATCATTATAATTAATTAATTTTAGATTAAGGATAAAAAAGCCAACATGATTAATTTTACAACGTATTGGTATTTTAATCCAAATTAAAAACTGAGAAAAAGGTTCTGATCGTTTCCGTTGCGAAAGGGCTTTTATCCCTTCAACACATTCATGAAATATCCTATGCAGTTGGGTTATTTTTAACGCAACCAGACTACATGCAATGCATTATCTTGCTCTACTTAGATATTTCCACATGTGTTACCCTCCTGGTGATTTATCATGTTGCTACCTCTATTAGTTGGTCATACGGATATCAATAATAAAAGGATTAATGCATCTAAGTAGAAAGCATCGATGTCATTCATTCAAAGTAGCGCATACAAAATAGTTTTGTCGCCACATGGACGCCTAGACTAAGCCTTGATTAATAGAAATTAGTTCATGCTACAAAAGAAATACATGGCGCATGCAAAAGAAAACGTAAATAGATTGCTCTGCACCAGCACTAGATGGTTCTTTTTCGGATCTCTTTCTCTCTCCTCCCCCCCTTCTTCTTGCAAATGGCTCGTATTTATAAGCACAGGGAGGCTAACTTCACCAAGCAACTGCTTGCGTGTTCAACTTATCTTCACGCCAGCTCATAAGACTGTCACATGTCAGTGCCTACTTCAAACAGCTTACAAATACCATGTGAATAACTTGCTTTTTGCAAGTTATCACCCCTTATTTGAATTTTGGTCTAAATACCATGTGATCTAAATTGGTCTTAGACTTACTTGATCAAATGACCATGACACGTGTCAATTTATAATTAGTCCTAAATTTAATAATCCGTGTGCTTGGACAAGAGTAATACTAAGTTAGGTGACTACTTGAGAAGTCGTCGTGTTGCACCCCTTTTTCAAAAAAATAAAATAAAATAATGATAAGACAATTTGTGATTGGTCTAATTTTCTCATTCCACAATCTTAGCTATCAAACTACTTTATGTATATTTTATAATATTATTTCTTAATGTTCTATTTGAATATAAAATGAAGTGTTACCCACTAAAAATACTCTTAATTATATGTCATCCGAAAAGTTTTAGGTATTAGATCCAACCATAGTTGACCTTATCCTTGGGAATGTGCAAAAGTCGCCCGTATAAATTTAATCACCATGGTAAGAAAAAAAAATTAAATATATATATACATATCCAAGTTTTCATTTTTGAAGAACAAAACTTGTCATTGTCTTTGTAATTTTAGTTTAAACTTCATTTTTTTTTTTTTGAAAAAAGTTTAAACTTCATTTTTTTCTATGCTATTTTGTGTTATGTTTAAACTTATAAAAGGTTTGTTTTAGTTTTAAATTTTTCTAAAATAACTAAATTTTATCTTTAAAATTTTAAAATATCTATTTTAGCTCAAAAACTAAAAATAAAAAAATAATAAGAAAAAAAAATCTACCCACTCTCATAAGTCATACATATCTTGACTAACTTATGTAGCCTTAATATACGGTCGTGTGTATATGTTCAAAGTCACGACATTCATATGTCCAAACATCAACGACAAATTATTAAATTAAAATAGTTTTTTTAGTAAAAAAAAACTAAAATATAACAATTTTCTAAGTTTAAGGACTAAAAATATTTTCAAAGTTTATCGACATAAATAGAATAGTTGTAAAAGATGGAGGTTGGAGGTTGATAAGATTAAAATTTGTCTATTATTTTAGCCCATAAAAATATAAATAAGAAACGAATTGTGACATGTAAGATAAAGGTCAAAATAGAAAATAACAAATGGGCAATTAGAAATAGAAAATTAAAAGAGAAAAAGAAGAAAAAAAGAAAAGTATTGAAAATGGAATCCAATATCTTTAATTATTAATGAAATCTTTTGGGACGTTGAATTGGTAAAACTTAAAATTGCAAATGGAGCGGTGGGCCAAATTTCCACCGTAAAAGAATGGTGGAGTTCAATTACCTTCACATCAATGTCAAAATCTAAGAGGAAAAAATAAATTATACGAAAATAAAAATAAACCCTCCAATGGGAATTGACGTCAATTTTCTCCCACATTTATAAGATGCGCCACTCTGATTTTCCACGTGGCCATGGCAGTGGCAGCCACAGAAGAGATTCAATGCATTCAATGCCTTTCCTTCCAGGTCCTCCTCTCAGCCAATCATACGTCAACAAAGACAAACGACACGCTTTTCATCCTCTTTCGTTGAGATAGCGTAGAGATTTGAACATTTAACTATGTAAAATATTATCAGTATCTTTAAATGGTTGAATTATGTTTTAGTTGGTATTAGTATAACTTAACAGTAATTGACACGAGGAAACAAAAAAAAAAAACAGTAATTGACATGTAATCTCGACTAAGAGGTCAGAGGTTCGAATCATCTCACCCTCAAATATTGTTAAACTCAAAATAATAATAATGTAATTTAGTTGGAGGTTTAACTTTTTCTTGTAAATATATACATAGTTTGGTGATTAAAATTACAATTTCTTTTATTAAAGATGTTAGAGGTTCAAATCTCTACTTCCACGTTTGTTTGGCTTAAAATAAATGAGAGAGGTTTAATTTTTCCTTGTGTGTCCCACTCAAAATGGGAATATAAGAATTCACCAATAATCAAGGATGAATTCCACCCTCTAATTGAGTTAGTTAATTATTTCTTTTCTTATTTTAACATTTTGTACTTCTTTAGAGTTCATTAACGTCAGAGATTCAAACTTATGGTCTCTTTATATATCTTAACTAGTCAAACATTGATTTTTTTTTTTTTTTTTTTTTTGAAAAGAGTCAAACATTGATTAGGTAGATAGTTTTTTATATTCATACATTATTACTTAAAGTTATTGAATATTCATGTAATTAAGGACAACCTACATATTTGATCCACTTTGGGCTTAAGCGTCCAAGACTTTATTTTTCTTTCCACCAAAAAGCCTCATACAAGTAAAGTCGTTGTCCTCACTTATATAACGATGATCATTCCTTTCCCTAGCCAATGTGGGTCTTAGTTTGCATTTCCAACCATTTGTATTAAGTTGAGGATGAAACATAGGTTGTACTATTATTTTGGTTCTTGTACTATCAGTTTTTGTTTATTTTAGTTCGATTTTTGTCCATTTTAATCTTTTTACTTTCATCTTTTTGTTGTTGTACTTCCAAAAGGATCATTTTGGACTTTGTACATTTAAGAAGTGACCATTGTTTTAGGTCATTTTGGACTACTCCGATATGCAAGGAGTTGACGAGGAAAGCACAATACCAGTCCAAGGAGACAACCAGGAAATGGACCCCGGAGGGAAAATAGGTCGAAGGGGTTGGGCTTCGTGCTCGGCCTCGGCCCAAGGTCGACCCTCGGCCCGCTTGTGCAAGTCGAGTCCTTTCCCCCCTTGCTCGGTCCCTGATGTCGTGGGTCAGTCCAATTTGACTTGGTTCAGCCCTAGATCGCCTCCAAATGCCTAGAAACCCTAAGACAATAACAGGTATATAAACCCTTCTTCGTCATTGAAGAAGAGATCCTGAAACTCATTCTCTGAACTCTCCTCTTACTCTTGCTCTCTTGCTTCCCATCTTTCTCCTTGTTGATTTAAGCACTGGAGGCGGTGTGGCAAGCACCACATCGGTGTGCAAGTTTCTTTTGTCTTGCATGCCACATCTTCCCCCCTCTCAAACAAATTTACCGTTGGTGGGACGTGAAGGTCAGGTAATTTCCTCCTGTCCAAATTTGACCATCAATAGTTGGCGCTGTCTGTGGAGAAGAAAGTTTGCTAGTTAAATCTGTGCATCGGTCGTTCAATGAGTAAGAGGATGGAAAAGGGAACCAGAATCCAAACACAAAAACTTCAGAAAATAACCATCACCCGCAGAAGTCACGAGAAGATGATGACACGTAGAGGTCACCGAGACGAATAGGCCAGGGAACTGAGGCCGAGGAGTCGAGACCGAGGAGAAGACGCTGACGCCAAAATTGTCGCCTTTGAGGATAAGGTGAGGGGAATGGATCGAAGTTTGTTCAGGATACTTCAAATCTTGAATAAACCTGGCCCTAGCACCCAACCCCGTGAAGAGGGCTTGACTAGAGACCCGAGGAAAAGGAAGAAGCTAATTGAATACATTGAAGAGTCAAAAACAGAATCAAATGGAAAGAAGACTAACAACGCAACCAGCAAGGTCATGTTGGGTTTTATGCTCTAAGACTCGTAGATAGTGAATGTAACCGTTGATAAGATATTAATGAAATAATATTGGTATATTTTTCCATTAAATGTTATTAGTTATTTTATATTTGTCTTTGCCTAAAATAACTCTAATCCAATAAACTAGACATCCTAGGCTGTAATATGAGTCTTGAACTATATGTGGCGACTGATAACGAGCATAGTTAGCTATTTTTCTCTGATTAATTAGGCTAGTCTTTTACAATTATTTGCCCAAATTTATGCATTTTTATGTTTTATTTGTAGGAAGTATGTGTTTGAAGCTTAATTCAGCAATTGGAGTCAAATGGAGTTTTCAATCTAAAAAAAAAAAAAAAAAAATCGCGTCGCGACGCTATCGACAAATTTTCCAAAATTGCAGATCGCGACAGCATCTCGACGCTATCGGCAGATTTTCTATATAATCTTCTTTTCATGCTACGGCCAAGGAGAGCCCAATTGGTGAGATTTTAGCCCTAATTTCGACTAGAGACCTTTTGTGGGAGCTAAAGGCAAGGCCAAGGAGCGGGAATCAAGCGAGAAGACGTGGAGATCGTGACGGGGACGTGCGGTGTTGGCGGATTCGAGTTTTCCTTTCTCTTTCCCTTAACTCCTGTAGTTTTTATGGTTTTTCTTTCAATTAGTGTTTGTAGTTTAAAGACTATGAGTTGCTAGTTGTTTGTCTTAGGGATTGATGTAGTTGTTTTAGTTTGGTTGATTGATTTGTGGTATGAATATGCATTTATTTTACCTATGCAATTATGGTTAAATGCTTTCAATTACTTGATCACTAGTTGAATGATTTGAGTGTTGAATCTTGCTCGGGAGAGGGGATTTGGCCTAAGACTTACTTTATTTAATTGCATGACTAAAGTAGAAATTCTAAGTTTGTGACGGGATTTGGAATAACTTTAGAAGTTGCTTGAAGAACTAAACTCAAAGCCTTGCATGTTAATGAACTTAGATAGGAATATCAAGTTGATTGCATGCATGAGAATCAATTATGCTCGGGAGAGATAGTTGTGATAAAAGGTTCCTAGACTTGGTAGAATAATTGCATGTTAAATTCATCCCATTAATTTATCCTCAATCTCAACAATGAAATCAATTCTCTAAGAGTCTTTCCATTTGAGTCTCCACCTTTATTTTATGCTTTTTGTCTTTAGATTTATCTTTTATCATTGAGTTTTGCTCCCTAAATAAAATTGGATAAGATTATTCGCGGTACTTGATTTGCTAGAAAACCAATCCAGAGGACGACACTCGTTTTACACGAAAACACTATATTATTACTTGACTTGTACACTTGCGGTAGGAAAATTCCACATCAAGTTACATATGGGGATCACTGTTCAAGAAACAGACTAAAGGGTCTATAGTATAGGGATAAGATTGGGTGCCTTATCCTGGTGACACTATGGATACGACCCACTTTGTATTTGATACAAACGCTATGATCCAACGCGTTCGTGTAGGAGACATGCGAGTGGGGGTATCCTATGCAATGAGTTTGCATATGACCGGACCGCGAAATAGTAGCCACTGGTTATAACACTGTTAATTAGTTGGTTTTCTATTTCACTAGGACGACCTAGACAACTTAGTCTTAATCCTGAGTTGAGTATGGACTCCTGCTCATGAGGGATTATCCTTTGATTTGTATGGGTGAGAGTGGCCAATACGTCGACTCAATAAGCCCACCATTTTGGGGACAAGACCGAATGGGGAGCTGGAAACATAATCGTACAAGATGGAATTCACTTCTTCCCGACTTTAGGGAAGCAGATGAGTGTTCCCTTAAGTGGTGACTCCGAGTCTTGAACAAAGGGCCCTACCCTCTCAATGGCATGAGAGGGTTTTTTGTTTGATGGTTGGACCACAAACAGGTTGTTCATTAGAGGAGAACTGGTACTTAAGGAAATAGAAGTAACCCAGGGGTAAAACGGTAATTTGACCCAGCTGGTGTTACGGACACTCATGAAGGACTAACTAGTCGATATTGGTTTATATCCATGGACACAGAAAATATGTCTGCAGTGAGAAGAGTGCAACTGTGAGTCTATAGTGGAATGTACACACAGTTGATGAATATTGATTAATTTGGTTAATGAGTTTGACCAATTAATCTCACATCGTTGGAACTTCTGATCTGCAGGTCCATTAGGTCCCACTGGTAACTCATAAAGTAATTTGAGGCAACTAAGTAATAAATGTAAATTGAAAGTGTTCAATTTACTAAGAGAAACAATATAATATATATTGATATATTATTATGAGAGGAATTAATATTTGAAGAAATTCAAATATTAATATAAATTTGAGTCACAATAAATTTATGGAAGTTTGAAAGAGTTCAAATATGAATTAATTAATTTTAAGGCCTAAAATCTATTTGGGCAAATTAATTAATTCAAGGCCGAAAATTAAATATGTGATTTTTAATTGGTGGTTAATTAATTAAAGAATTCATTAACTGGGAATTAATCAATTATGAAAATAATTAATCACTTAAGGAAGTGATTAATCATTTATGAAAATGATCTAATCACTTATGGAAGTAATTAGTCATTTATGGAAAAGATTAATCAATTATGGAATTGATTGATCTTGGATTGATTAAATAAGGAATAAGATTGAATCAATTTAGGAAAATATTGATTTAATTGAATATTTTATTCATGGCCTCTCTTCTATAAATAGAACACTATACCTAATTAGTTCATTACTCTCCTCTTGCTCTTAGACTCACAAGACAAGACCCTAGAATTTTCTCTAGCCTCCCTCTTAGAGAAAGACTCCCACAAGTCTTTTGCCTCCTAGACTTAGAGACATACCGATGTAACCTCTGTGGTTATTGTGTCTTTGAAGAAGAATTTTCCAACGAAGAAACTACAAGGAGGCTGCTGCGTTTTCGTTCGTTGAAGCGTCGTTGGCGAAGAACGGACAAGCCTACAACGAAGGTTTGTAACGGTTCTTTCCCGTTTCTTTAGAAAAGCATGAAAGCAAATTAGATTTAATTTTCAAGCATGTTTATAGCAATTTACAGCAACTTTAAAGCATGTTTAAAGTTTATTTTGCCTTTTCGTAACGGTATTTTAATGTTAATTAATATACGGCGTAAGGTCCAATCGATGCGCTTCCGCTGCGTGGGGGCTTTCATCCCCTTCAGGTCGAGGGGCTGAAGCCTGTAGAACGCACGATTCTGAGGAGTCCGGAACCAAGTATCAGTCGCAGGACAGATTTGAGGAACCTGATTGAGGAAAAGCGCAGAATGGCCAAAGCTGCTGAGGGCGAGGCTAGAGTGGCCGAGACTGAGGCCAAGAAGGACAATCTCCCTTGGAAGCTGAGCTTCTGAACACACTAAAGGAGCTCGGAAATCCTCAAGGAGACCTGCAAAAATCAAAGGACTCTAGAGAACAAGACTTGGAAGAACTGATTGACTAGGTCGATTGTAACGACAAGCTTCTTTTTTTTAAAAAAAAAAAAAAGAGGGGAGTGGGGGGAAATTTTCCCCCCACATTTTCGGTCAAAGGGGGGTTTTTTTAAAAAAAAAGAGAGAGAACCCATCTCTCTCTCACCCGATACTCTCTCTCCCTCCCTCGGCAATCTCTCTCTCCCTCTCGTCTCCCTCTCTCTCTCCGCCCGCAACCTCGTCCGCGCCGCCTCAATCGTCGTCACACGCCGCCGCGCACAAGTCGCCGCCGGTGAGTGTTGCTTCGGGTTTTTTTCTCTCTCACTCTCTTTCGTTTCTTTCTCTCTCTAACCCATTTCCCTTTCTCTCTCTCTCGCAACTTTCTCTCTCGGGTTGTAGGTCCGCCGCCGCTCGTCTCCTTGCCGCCCACAGCCAGCCGCCGCACGCTGCCGCCATCTCGTCGCCGTGAACCACCGCCATTTTCCGTCTCTCGAAGTGCCGTCAGCCACGAGCAGCCACTGCCACCCCTTGTTCGCCTTTCGTTTCAGATCTGTTCGACACCTTCAGCAATGGGTAAGTGAATTAAGCCTAGTTTTGGTTGTTTAAAGTAATTTAGAGGAATACCCATTGACCTTAGCTATTGTTTTTAAGGTACCCATTGTATTTGGAGGCAGATTATTGATTTGGAGCGAAATTTAGAGCCCAGACAGCAAGCATCGATCTCTTTTTAGTGAGTCGTGGCCTCCTTATTTTAAGTTGGATCTAAAGAAAATTATGAGAATTTGATGCCCCTAATTTTTAGACCTTTCTTGTGATTTTTAGATTTGAGTTGATTGTGGCGTGAGCGGTGTCGCATTGAATTAGTGGGTTGGTGCTTAAATCAAGTATATTCTTCACTATGTAAGTAACCTTACTACTTGGAAAGCCTTGGCTAGGCTAGACTGCTTATTATGAATTGTTACAAGCTTTGAATGGTATAACACAGGAGACAGCGATTATGTATGGTTGGAATATGGAATGTTGGATATTGTGTGTTCTGGCGATACTAAATCTTTTGGTTATGCGTGTGTTTGTCACTATTGAACGCTCTGAATATTTTGTGTTGGTAAATATGAAATGTTCTGTTTGGGTAAACCCTGAATGCTCTTAATGTTTTATGTTGGGGAAGATAGGATGTTTTAAATGGTTGAGTTGTGGATGTGAGACCTGACTCGTTTGTTTTTGGAAATTCGGAGTCTATTATGTTGATTGGAAGTGTTGTGGGAAGTTTGCAGTTGGGCAGTTTTGAATATTGAAGTGTATTCTCTTGGTTACAGGTGATAAGAAATTTGGGAACAACTATACGTATGTCGTTATGCTGCCGAATTTTCGGTAGCATTACAGGGAATAACGAGGCTAAGATTCGTGATATCGCTTGGATTACGATGTGCTATTATTTGTTGTTGGTTGTTTAAAATATGTGTCTTTTCAACTTAGTGTTTTAGATGTTGGTTACGATAATTATGCTTGAATGAGATGAAAGGCGAGGTAGCTAGAACATGTTAGATTAGCCCTCCAAAAACCTTTATGGGAAGGAAACTTGATGGTTAAGTTGCAAGTTAAACTTGCTAATAGGGGCCCTAATGCGAAATGAGGACAAGTTATTTATTCTGGTAGGTACCGTGGCAATTAAACACCTAGGACTGAAATGTTTATAGACTGAGATGAGGAGCTAAATGGGCGGGACTCAGCTTCGCAGACTAGGTGCCATCTACTATCTGTGGGAGTAAAGTTCCGACTACAAACCCATGGACGCCCCACCAGTGAGTTGGTAGTTATAGTGCTATGCACACATAGGTGCCTTGATGGGTGAGACTTGGCTTCACTGACTGGGTGCCTTCTACCATCAGTAGGAGTAGAGATCTCTTGCGATTCCCACTTGTGTACCTCCAGTGAGTTGGTTAGCATGTGACAGGCTGGTTAATTGTCCACGTGACCTGTACGTCATGATAGATGAAATGAAATGAAATGACTCGTACGTCATAAGATGAAATGAAATGACTATTAGGCCCTTTAATAGCAACTAACCTCCAAATATCCTTGTAATGCTTGTAAATCTCCTTCCGATAGTAGTGTTACTTACTGAGTATTTTTAATACTCATTCTTTTCAAAATGTTTCCTTTTAGGTACAAGCAATGACATAGAGAACGCGTGACGGACTGCTGCTGACGAGCCATGGATTTCCTTAGGATAGAATTCCGCATTTTATGTTTTCAAAATTCCTTCTTTTGGAACTTGTTTTGTGATGTTTTTAAGATTTATTCCGCTTAAAGTCTTTTGCTTGAATGGCTAAGATTTCTTCTTGTTCTGTTTTAACTGGGATCCCAGGCTGAAAAGTTTCACGTATTTTCTAAGCATGTTTTACTTTAAATGTCATTTCATTGTTGTTCTTAGAAAAAAAAATGAAATGTATGTGGTAATGGCCCTAGGAATTTTTCATGAGAAGGTGGGTCGTTACATCGACCCACCCTTCACTGAAGAAGTCATGAAAGTCGAGGTGCCTTAAAAGTTCAAGGTACTTACATTCAAACCGTATGATGGCAAGAAGGACAACGCACAACACCTAGATGCCTACAGGAACTGGATGGACTTCCACGGCGTTTCAAATGCAATCAGGTGTCGTGCTTTCTCTTTCACTCTGACAGGATCAGCTAAGCAGTGGTTTCAAAGGTTAAAAAGGAGATCCATCAGCTCTTTCAAAGAATTAGTCCGAGCATTCCTCTCGCCGTTCATGGGAGTCAGAGAACAGCGCAAGCCTCACATCAACTTCCTAACTGTCAAACAACAGCCAGGTGAGAGTTCGCGTGATTATATAACGCGTTTTAACGAAGAAGCACTACAGGTTGAGGGGATCTCTTAATTCGATAGGTAAGAGCCAACCTCGAACCTAAGGAGAGTTTGTTTCCCGGGCACAAAAATACATGAACGAGAGGAGTTGCTCAAGTCAAAGAAGTCGGAACGAGAATACAAGAGGTCTTCTTCATTCGACCACGACAATAAGAAAGACAAAAGACAGTGGACAAACGAAGGAGCGCGGGGCCGGGCAGACCCTAGCCATGGCCGAGGCCGACCAGACTGAGGAAACTACCTAAGGAAGTTTGAAAAGTACACCCCTACCTCAATCCCACAGGAGCAGATCTTAATGGAAATGTGGAATACGAAACTCCTCAATGTACCCGGAAAGCTGAAGTCAAATCCTGACAAAAGAGACAAAGGCCAGTAGTCTCTTCCATCGAGACCACGGGCATTCCACCAAAAACTGCATTCAACTGAAGGACGAAATTAAAGCACTGATTCGAAACGGGTATCTGAAGGAATTCACCACTAAGGTCGAGCCCGACCAGAGATGACCCAGGCAAAGACGATGATGGACCCCCCTCCGAAAATCCATTGAGGAACAGGACAAACTCTCCTATGGCTGAAGCTGACCCTCCTATGGTCGAGGCCGACATACTTCATGTCAGGGTCAAGGACAACATTCTTGAAAACACACTAAGTCTGAGCTTAGAAAGTTCTAGGTTTCTTTTATTTACTGATCATTTATCATGTAATCAGAGCAGTGTTTGCTCATTTTACTTTTGGTAGGTAGGGGTAGACCTTTCTCTTTTGTTTTATCATTCAAAGTTGAATGTAAAAATTATTGCCGATGTCAAGACCTAGTTCTTCACCTTCAAGGCTCAGAATGTGTTTCAAGGAATGCATCAAGACAAAATGCGAGTCTAAGCTTTTCAGCTTGGTGCCCACGCCTATCATGCGAGCCTAAGCTTTTCAGCTTGGTGCCCACGCCCATCATGCGAGCCTAAGCTTTTCAACTTAGTGCCCATGCCCATCATGCGAGCCTAAGCTTTTCAGTTTCGTGCCTACGCCTATCATGCGAGCCTAAGCTTTTCAGCTTAGTGTCCACGCTTATCATGCGAGGCTAAGCTTTTCAGCTTAGTGCCCACGCCTACATGCGAGCCAAAGCTTTTTCAGCTTAGTGCCCACGCCTACATGCGAGCCCGAGACGTTGAGCACACAACCCACGCTAACATCAAGACCAAAGTCGAACCAAGGCATCTGGCTGAGACCGAGGTCGACCTTATGGTCTTACCACGTAAGAAGCACTTACACAGGGGGCTTCAAAACAGAGGAATTGATTGAGCAAAGTCCAAAATGAGATCCAAGGCCGAGTTATTTATTCAACCCTTTACTTCTCTCATTTTCCTCTTGCCTAACCCCTGTTCAGGGAGCTTTTGCTTTGTCTAGTTTGTCCTATCTTGCAGGATAACAATAAATTTGCACATAAGTCAGCACAGGGCAAAGATCACTACTCTTAAATTGGGCTTAAGGAGCTCGACCGATAGCAATAAGTCACACCTGAATCCCAATTCAAGAGTGGGGGCTTAATGTTATAGGTCATTTTGGACTACTCCGATATGCAAGGAGTTGACGAGGATAGCACAATACCAACCCAAGGAGACAACCAGGAAACGGACCCCAGAGGGAAAATAGGCCGAAGGATTGGGTCAAGGCCGAAGGGGTTGGGCCCCATGCTCGGCCTCGGCCTCGACTCGCTTGTGCGGGTCGAGTCCTTTCTCCCCTCGCTCGATCCCTAATGTCGTGGGTCAGTCCAGTTTGACTTGGTTTAGCCTTGGATCGCCTCTGAATGCCTAGAAACCCTAAGGCAAGAACATGCATATAAACCCTTCTTCGCCATTGAAGAAGGGATCCCGAAACTCATTCTCTGAACTCTCCTCTTACTCTTGCTCTCTTGCTTCGCATCTTTCTCCTTGCTAACTTAAGCATCGGAGGCAGTGTGGCAAGCACCACATCAGTGTGCAGGTTTCTTTTGTCTTGCAGGCCACGTCTTCCCCCTTCTCAAACAAATTTACCGTTGGTGGCACATGAAGGTCAGAGATTTCCTCCTGTCCAAATTTGACCATCTTGGTCCTTGTTTGTAAAATTCTAACACAAATTTTTTACACAATGGAACTCCTTCAATACAAATCTATGATAATATTTCAATAAATTTATTGAGTATAGTGTAACAATGCTAAAATTGTGCTTGAAAAAACGAGATAAAAAAAAGTGAATAGACCAACAAAATACAATGACTAAGATGAATAAAAGCTAAAAGCAAACCATAAGGGACAAAAACTAAGAATATGGAGACCAAAAAACCATAATAATAATACATGCTCCAAAAAAATTAAAATATATACTTTCATGTTTTAGAGGATAATTAAGGTATTTTATGTTGAACTAAAAAAAAAGTATTTTATATTTTTTTTACACGTCGTAGGTTCGAATAACTATTATTTTAGTTGTAAAGCAATATTCTCAAAAAAGAAAAATAAAGTACTTTTTTAATTATTAGTGTATGTTTGCGAGTGATTTTAAAATTATTAAAATCGTTTTTTCATGTTCGAAATCACTCCAAAACACTTTTTTAATTATTCAAAATCAATTTCATGTTTGATTTTACACTTTTAAACGTGATTTTCTCATCATTAAAATTGATATTAAATTATTATTAAAAATATGTTTAAAAGTAATTTTGAATATGACAAATCACTCCGAAACATGTACTTAGTTTGTTTTTTTTTTTTTAAAGAATGTACTTAGTTTGTTTTAACTCATACGTGGAGTCACATAAATTAAATCATGAAACACCGCATGACATTGACGCATTAAAATACCTTAATTTCTAAATTAAACCCTTTTTTTCACAGAATTTCTAGACACATGAATTGTAATGTTTATTTTTCAAATATATATTACTTTTATGCATTTAGCTGCCTTTCAAACTCTTTCCAAAAAACAAAATAAATATATATTGAGCATCTATGGCACAGTGTTAAGTGTTTTATGTCCAAATATTCAACATCCATATAAATTAAACCAACCTATCAACTTTCTAAATAATTTTTTTTTTTTACAATATATGGGGTGGGGGAATCGAACCACATACCTCATGGTCACTAGTACAACTTTATGTCAGTTGAGTTATGCTCTTGTTGGCATCAACTTTCTAAATAATTCAACCTCGTAACAAGGAAATTTTAATTCAAAAGTAATGTCAAATATTTATCCATATTTCATCCTCCAAATGTTACTGTTCACACGTAACTTCGGGGATGGAGACACGTGGAATAAATAATATATTGTATTGATGTTTGTATGCGTGTGGGTGTACAATCTCTAACTTTAATCCTCTGATTCTCTCTCTTATGTGTGTGAGTGTGTTTCACTCGAGGACTGTAACGCTTGATCTCGAGTCTGAAGCTTCAATGGATTCTTGGAGCTTGAAGTCTTCTAGTCTTGAAGGAGTCTTCAGTCTTCAAGAAGTGTTGATGTCCTGAAGAGTCTTTGATCTTCAAGGAGTGTTGAAGTCTTGAAGAGTGTTTGGTCTTCAAGAAATGTTGATGTCCTGAAGAGTTTTTGATCTTCAAGGAGTGTTGAGGTCTTGAAGAGCGTTTGGTCTTCAAGAGGCGTTGAAGTCTTGAGGAGTGTTTGGTCTTCAAGGAGTGTTGAAGTCTTGAAGAGTGTTTGGTCTTCAAGAAGTGTTCAACACTTGGACTTGTGGATTGCAGAGAGTCTTCGGTCTTCAGACTTGGTGGAGTCTCTCTGAATTCTCTGGTTCAGCTTTGAAAACTCTGAACTCTTGTCTTTGTGAGAGTGTAGAATTTCTGAACCCTTGAAATGGTGATGAACCCCTCTATTTATAGAGTTCTCGCAGGATGGGCCCTGGTAACTTTTGGGCCTAACAACTTGGGCTTGGGTTTTATTGGTCTTGGGTTGAACCATTTAGTCTTGGGTTTGGTTTATATTTGACCCAAAACCATATGATCCAGACATTTAAAAGACCCAAATTTGATCCAAATAATTATTATTTTTTAATTAATTGGTCAAATTAATTAGTTTGATCAAAATAATTTAATTTTAATTAATTGATCAAATGGACATTTGGCCCTAAAAATGTATAATTGGCCAACTTTGTATTCAAATTAAATTTGGGACACATGTCAATTTATAATTGGTCCCAAATTTAATTAATTTTAATTTCGTCATTAATTTTATGTAACGACGTGACAATTCGTGTTTGGTCAAAATTTCTCCATCAACAGTTACAAATGGCGTTTAACACTGACCTAGTTTTAATTTTAGTTTAACAAGTGTCTAATACATGTTAAACAAGTGTCGGACTCATATTTGATTTATTCAATGAGTGTTTGGCGTGTATACATCATACTTAACAAAGTGTGTGTCATTTCTTCAAAAAAAAAAAAAAAAAAAAACAACAACAACAACAAGTGTGTCATGTGAACCATTTATAAATGTTTGAGTGTTTCCAATAACGTGTCAAACATGCGGACACATTGCTTAAATTACAATATTTGTTGTTTTTATATGCACTAACCACCTCATTAAAGTGTGTGTATATATTTATTATAAAAAAAAGTATATATATTTCATTGGCTTTTTGAATACTTATTGGATAATGGACAAGGAACTGAGAAAAATTAATTTACATAAAAAGATAAATTTGAAATTTAAAAATAATATATTTAAAAGATAAAAAATTATATATTTAGTATATTCTATCACTATTGATGCAAAGAGCGTCCTTTTTAACTGTCCAAATACTAATAATAATAATAATAATAAATAAATAAATAAGACTCCGTTTGATAACCATTTGGTTTGTTTTTTAAAATTAAGTTTGTTTTCTCCCAAATTTCTTGCCCTTGTTTTTATTTTTGTCAAGAACACATTTAAATTCCTAACCAAATTTCAAAAATAAAAACAAGTTTTTGGAAACTACTTTTTTAGTTTTCAAAACTTGAGCTGGTTTTTGAAAATATGGAAAGAAGGTAGAGAACAAAACAAAGAAACTTATTAGTAGAAATAGTGTTTATAGACTAAATTTTCAAAAATCAAAACCCAAAAGCAAAATAGTTATCAAACGGGGTCTAAACTTTTTAACGTTGTAATTTGATGGGGTAGTTTTCTTCCAAAAAAAGAACTTCAGAAACAAAATATGCTTCATTTTAAAGCAGTCCCTCTCGTGTAACATGACTTTTTGTGTAGTCGCCTATAATTTTATATTTTCAACATTTAAAAAATCATTGAATATCATAAATAGATATACTTATCTTATCTTATCTTATCTTATCTTATCTTATCTTACTATTTTAAAAGTGGCTTACCAAAAGAATCATTTTTGGACAATTTTGTCCAAACACTTTTTCTATAATTCTCAAATTTGTTCCTCTCATCCCACCCATCCCCTTCAAATTCCTCAAGTTTCTTTATTCCTCCAAATTCCTCCTCTCTCTCCCACTATGATTAGTATTTTCTCCCCCCATTACATTCACGTTACTGTCTTAGTATTTATGTTTATTAAACTAAAAAAAAAAAACTATAAATAGTGTAACATACATAATCCCTCCAAATTCCTCCAACTTTCTTCGTCCCTCCAAATCTCTTTAATTTTCTCCCACTATAATTAGTATTTTCTCTCTCTCATTACATTCACATTACTATCTCAGTTATAAATAGTAAATTATATTTGTAAGGATTTGGAATTCCCAATTCCGTTAAAGCGGAAGCGTAATTGGGATCGATTTGTAGTTAATTTTTTTTATCCAAAAATACTAGTGCATTGGTTAAAATATAGAACAAATTCTATACAAACTTAAGGCTAAGCATACAAAATTTATTAGATCTAAATCTAAAGGGGAGAAGCAAACATACCGTCGTTGACGACTCTAAATACTTCAACGGACACCTTTCTTGATTTTGGACCAATCGTCAACAATTGGGACACCACCAATTGATCTTCCCCGCTATGACTCTGAGATTAGGAACGTAGTTGTGGGACTACCTAATCTTGAATGGGAAAAACTCTAGAGAGAAAATTAGAATATGAGAGGAATGCTAGAGAGAATGCAAGAGTGCATTCTTGTGGCCTTATGTTGTAGTACCAGGTTTAGTGTTCTATTTATAGGAGAAAAGTCATAAATAAAATATTAATTTAAAATCAATTATTTCCATAACTGATTTAATCTTTTACATAATTAATCAATTTCATGACCAACCAATTCCATGACCAATCAATTCCATAATTGATTAATCTTTTCCATAAATGATTGATCAAGTGATTAAATCATTTTCATAAATGATTAATTACTTCCATAAGTGATTAATCATTTTCATAATTGATTTTTAATTAATTAATCACCAATTAAATATCATATATTTAATTTCAGATCTTTTATTAGTTAATTAATTAATTACCCAAATTAAATTGAGGCCTTCAATTAATTAATTCTATAATATGAATCAAATTCATATTAAATTTTGAACTCCTCCAAATTCTCTTATATCCTATAAATTTAATATGAATCAAATTCATATTAATATTTGAACTTCTTCAAATATTTATTTCTCTCATAGACTATAGTTTAATTAAATCTCATTTAATTTAAACTAAATTGAATAATTAATTAATTCATAATTAATTAATTCATCTTCTAATTAAATACCATATATTTAATTAGACATATATTTGAATTCTTTCAAATATATCAATCTCTCAATATTATAAAGTTTAATCTCAAATTAGACTTTATATTTTAATGCATCACTATACATTATATTAATTTGTATCTCGTACAATTAACTTAATTCCCAATATGAATTTGAACTATTCAAATTCTCTCAAGATATATTTGTTCCTAATTACTCTTTACGAGCTAGCAGGGGGACCTAATGGACCTACATATCAGAAGCTCCAATGATATGAGGTTAATAGATTAAACTCATTAATCAGGTTAACCAATATTCATTAACTGTGGGTCATTTCACTAAAGACCCACAACTGAACTCTTCTCACTGTAGAACATTTTTGTGTCCATGGATGTAGACCTATGCCGGTAAGTCAATCCTTCACGAGTGTCTGTAATCACAGCTGGGTCAAATTACCGTTTTACCCCTATGTTACATCTGTCTCCTTAAGTACCAACACTCCTCTAATGAACAACCTGTTTATGGTCCAACCATTAAACAGAAAGTCCCTCCCGGACCAGTGAGAGGGCGAGATCCCTTTGTTCAAGTCCCGGAGTCACCACTCAAGGGAACACTCATCTACTTCACCTAGAAGCGGGAAGGAGTGAATTCCTTCTTGTGTTGTCATGTCCCCAGCCTCCCACTCGGTCTTGTCCCAAAAAAGGAAGACATATTGAGTCGGCGTATTGGCCACTCTCACCCATGCTAATCAAAGGACAATCTCTCATGAGAAGGAGTTCATGATACACTCAAGATTAAGACTGAGTTACCTAGGTCATCCTATTGAAACAGTAACCTAATTAGTTAACGGTGTTATAACTAATTGTTGAATATTTCGTGGTCCGATCTTATGCAAACTCATTGCATAGGATACCCCCACATGCATGTCTACTACATGGACGTTTTGGATCAATACGTCTGTATCAAATACAAAGCAGGTCGTTGTTGGGTTTTATGCCCTAAAACTCGTAGATAGTGAATGTAACTGTTGACCGGATATTAATGAAATAATATTGATATATTTTTCCATTAATTGTTATTAGTTATTTTATATTTGTCTTTGCCTAATAATAACCCTAATCCAATAATCTAGACATCCAAGGCTGTAATATGAGTCTTGAACTATATGTAGCGACATATGGGATCATTGTTCAAGAAACAGCCTAAACGGTCTATAGTATAGGGATAAGACTGGGTGCCTTATCCTGGTGACATTATGGATACGACCCACTTTGTATTTGATACAAACGTTGCGATCCAACGCGTTCGTGTAGGAGACATGCGAGTGGGGGTATCCTATGTAATGAGTTTGCATAAGACCGGACCGTGAAATAGTAACCACTGGTTATAACACCGTTAACTAGTTGGTTTTCTATTTCACTAGGACGACCTAGACAACTTAGTTTTAATCCTGAGTTGATTATGGACTCCTGCTCATGAGAGATTGTCCTTTGATTTGCATGGGTGAGAGTGGCCAGTACGCCGACTCAATAAGCCTACCATTTTGGGGACAAGACCGAATGGGGAGCTGGGAACATAATCGTGCAAGATGAAATTCACTCCTTCCTGACTTTAGGGAAGCAGATGAGTGTTCCTTAAGTGGTTACTCCGAGTCTTGAACAAAGGGTCCTACCCTCTCAATGGCACGAGAGGGTTTTCTGTTTGATGGTTGGACCACAAACAGGTTGTTCATTAGATGGGAACTGGTACTTGAGGAAATAGAGGTAACCCAGGGGTAAAACGGTAATTTGACCCAGCTGGTGTTACGAACACTCGTGAAGGACTAACTAGTCGATATTGGTCTAGATCCGTGGACACAGAAAATATGTCTGCAGTGAGAAGAGTGCAACTGTGAGTCTATAGTGGAATGTACACACAGTTAACGAATATTGGTTAATGTGGTTAATGAGTTTGACCAATTAATCTCACATCGTTGGAGCTTCTGATCTGCAGGTCCATTAGGTCCCACTGGTAGCTCAGAAAGTAATTTGAGGCAACTAAGTAATAAATGTAAATTGAAAATGTTCAATTTACTAAGGGAAACAAATATAATATATATTGATATATTATTATGAGAGAAATTAATATTTGAAGAAATTCAAATATAAATTTATGGAAGTTTGAAAGAGTTCAAATAATGAATTAATTAATTTAAGGCCTAAAATGTGTTTGGGCAAATTAATTAATTCCCGGAAATTAAATATGTGATATTTAATTGGTGGTTAATTAATTAAAGAATTCATTAATCGGGAATTAATCAATTATTAAAATAATTAATCACTTAAGGAAGTGATTAATCATTTATGGAAATGATCTAATCACTTATGGAAGTAATTAGTCATTTGTGGAAAAGATTAATCAATTATGGAATTGATTGATCATGATTGATTAATTAAGGAATAAGATTGAATCAATTTTAGAAAAGATTGATTTAATTGAATATTTTATTCATGGCCTCTCTTCTATAAATAGAACACTAGACCTAATTGGTCCAAGACACTTGACACTTTGCTCTTGCTCTTAGACTCTCAAGACAAGACCTAGAATTCTCTCTAGTCTCCCTCTTAGAGAAAGACTCCCACAAGTCTTTTGCCTCCTAGACTTAGAGACATACCGGTGTAACCTCTGTGGTTATTGTGTCATTCAAAGAAGGAATTTCCAGTGAAGAAAATCAAAGGCGACTGCTCCGTTTTGATCGTTGAAGCGTCGTTGGTGAAGAACGGTCAAGTCTACAACGAAGGTTTGTAACGATTCTTCCTTCTTTCTTTAGAAAAGCATGAAAATAAATTTAGATTTATTTTTCAGCATGTTTAAACCAATTTTCCAGCAGCTTTAAAGAGTGTTTAAAGTTTGTTTGAGTTTTCGTAACGATATTTTAATGTTAATTAATATACGGCGTAAGGTCCAATCGATGTGGTTCTGCTGCGTGAGGACTTTTATTCCCTTCAGTCGTATCTCATAGTGTTACCAAGATAAGGTACCCAACCTTATCCTTGTATTATAGACCTTTTAGGTTGTTATTTGAGCATCGATCCTCGTATGTCCCCACATACTAGTTCAAGTTACATACAAACAACCTTGGATCTTAGTTTATTGGATTTGAGTTAAATTGTGCAATATTTAACAATAACACTTTATTGTAGAAACTCAATAACACTTTTGTTCACACGTAACTTCGGGGATGGAGACACGTGGAATAAACTTTGATTTGTATTAATGTTGTATGCGTGTGAGTGTACAATCTCTAACTTTAATCCTCTGATTCTCTCTCTTATGTGTGTGGGTGTGTTTCACTCGAGGGCTGGAACACTTGATCTCGAGTCTGAAGCTTCAATGGATTCTTGGAGCTTGAAGTCTTCCAGTCTTGAAGGAGTCTTCAATCTTCAAGAAGTGTTGATGTCCTGAAGAGTCTTTGATCTTCAAGGAGTGTTGAAGTCTTGAAGAGTGTTGGGTCTTCAAGAAGTGTTGAAGTCTTGAGGAGTGTTTGGTCTTCAAGAAGTGTTCAACACTTGGACTTATGGATTGCAGAGAGTCTTCGGTCTTCCGACTTGGTGGAGTCTCTCTGAATTCTCTGGTTCTGTTTGAGAGCTTTGAAACTCTAAACTCTTGTCTTTGTGGGAATGTAGAATTTTTGAACCCTTGAAATGGAGGAGAACCCCCTATTTATAGAGTTCTCGCTGGATGGGCCCTAGAGACTTTCGGGCCTAACAACTTGGGCGTGGGCTTTTTGGTCTTGGGTTCAACTATTTGGTCTTGGGTTGGTGATCTCTTGGATCGGCCTATTGGCTTGTTGATCTTCTTGGATGATCAGCCTGTTGGCGTGATGATCTCTTGGATCGGCTTATTGGCTTGTTGATCTTCCTGGATGATCGGTCTGTTAGGTTGATGATCTCTTGGATCGGCCTATTGGCTTGTTGATCTTCTTGGATGATCGGTCCGTTGGCATGATGATCTCTTGGATCGACTTGTTGGCTTGTTGATCTTCCTGGATGATCGGCCTGTTGACTTGTTGATTTGTTGGATCGACTTGTTAGCTTGTTGTTGATCCTCCTGGATGATCGGTCTGTTGACTTGATGATCTCCTGGATCGATCTATTGGCTTGTTGATTTGTTGGATCGGCTTGTTAGCTTGTTGTTGATCCTCCTGGATGATCGGTCTGTTGACTTGATGATCTCCTGGATCGACCTGTTGGCTTGTTGATTTGTTGGATCGGCTTGTTAGCTTGTTGATCTGTTGGATCGGCTTGTTAGCTTGTTGATCCTCTTGGATGATTGGCCTGCTGACTTGTTGATCTTCTTGATCAGTTGGTTGGCTTGTTGATCTCTTTTTAGAGTCTTCTAGTCTTCAAATCTTCTGAGTCTTGAATCTTTTGAATTCTGAATCTCGGATCTCTGAATTCTCTGGACTCTTTGGATTCTGACGACTCTGGATCTTGGGAGAATGCTCTGGACTCTTCCCTCTCTGCCTCTGGCTCAATCCCCCCATGAATGAATGGTGGCCTCCTCTATTTATAGAGTTTGATGGACCTCATATGGGCTTGGGCTTGGGTCCAATTGCCACGTGGCATAATCTGATTGAACTTGGCTGATGTTATCTGATGGATCACTAATAGACAAGTGGCATTCTTTGATTTGCCGAATTTTAATGTCTATTAATTTAATTTAGGCACACGTGTAAATGTGTAACTGGTCCCAAATTTATTTTATCATTAATTTATATTAATGAAGTGGCAATTTGTGATTGACCAAAATTTCTCCTTCAACAACTTTATTGAAACAAGTATACAATTTGTTTACATTTACTATCTACGAGTTTTAGGGCATAAAACCTAACAATATTTATGTTTTTTATACACTTATATTTATGTTTATTAAAATAAAAAATAAATTATGAAACTTTTCAAATTCCATAACTAAAAAGTAAATTATCCATTATAACATACAAATTTCATTCTCTATAAATAGTTGCATCATTTGGAATGCAATTGGTAAGCATAGATTATAAATTTCTTTTTGTGACAAATTGAGAATTGATTTATTTTAGAGGTATGTGTTTTTTAAGATTTTCAATTGTTGCAATTTTTTTAAGTTCTCATTCTATTATATTTGTAAGATTATAACCTTTAATCTTAAATATTTAAAAATTGTAGGTGTCATGGAGAATATGTTAGGTACGAGATCTCGAACCTTTCCAAACTAATTGGAATTTGAAAGGAAGTGTTATTTGTAAAGGTATTGTTGAGAAATATCAAACTAAAAAGGGAAAGCTTTTAGAGGTATTGAAATTCATTGTCATGGATATGAAGGTGTAACTTTGGCTTTATTATGTTTAATTTAATTTAATGTATATATGTTCACAATTTTTTTTTACAGTACTTTTCAATGTTTATCACAATAACATTGTTTTACTATATGTTTTATGAATTTATAAAAATATTCATATTGGCTTTCATGAATATGTAGAAAAAAATTATTATATATTTTAGCTTGCATTGAAATATTCCTTTAAATATTATCAAAATATAAAAATGGTAATATTTAATTAATTTATTTCATTTTTTATAGGGAACAAAGATTTAAATTACTCCATACAATGATTTAATTAAAAAATTCAATGACATTGTAATTAAAGAAGGGCAAAGTCTATATCATTCAGAATGGAAAAATCAATACAGTGAATCATATAGATATTTAAATGTCCATGATGAGTTTGAGATTACTTTCACAAGTAGTAGTGAAATCGAAGAGATTGAGAATATGTCTTTTGGTAATAAAAAGAGTAATCATGTGGATTTTACTTCCATCAACAACAATTTTGACCCTAAAGTCTTTGGTAAGCATTTTTTTTCATATTACAAATAATAATAATAGTTTCATTCTTAGATTTCCTTTCTCTAACTTTCAATTGTTTGTAGATATTGTTGTAATTGTAATAAGTGTAAAACGAACGACTCTTATCAAATCTCGAAATTTGAAAGAACATTTTATCAAGAAGCATGACATGTTTCTTCTTGATAAGAGGTAATCATTTAACTTAAATGATGAACAAAATGATGCATATGATGTCATTCTGAAAAGAGTAACAAGGCAACAAAGTGTAGCTCAAAGTTTGGTCAAGTCATACTTATGGGAAAAATGGAAAAACTAAAATTGTCAAGGAATACGAGAGATCTAGATGACATTGAATTTGCAGAGTACCTACTAAAAATTGAAAATGGGATTGAAACAACGATCAAAGAAGATTCCATTTGCATTCCAAAAAACATAATAATAACAAACAATGATGAAAGTTCAGCAAAAGCTACATTTGATTGATTTTTTTTTCTAGATTTATTTTAAAGAAAAATTGTCCTATAATGCTTCTCATAAATTTAGACCCATCAAATCGTCTTTGCAATGGGACAATAATGAATTAAGAAACACGTGCAACGCACGTTACTGTATTCTAGTTCATCAAAATGAAGCATCCAACTAAATCTTAAATGTGATTATACCACCGTCTTTTTAAAAACAATTTTCAAATTGTTATATATATTCGGTTGAATTACATGTTTAGTCCCTAAACTTTTAGGTTGTGTCAATTTAATCCATGAATTTTAAAAAGTTTCAAATAGATCCTTGAACTTTCAATTTTATTTCCAATAGGTTTTTGAACTCTAAAAAGTATCAAATAGGTCCTTAAACTTTCACTTTTGCATCCAATAGGTCCCTCAACTTTTAATTTTGTGTCTAATAAATCATTAACCTATTCAACATTTTTTAAAATTCACAAACCTACTAAATACAAATTTGAAAGTTTAGAGTCTCAATAGGCATAAAATTCAATTTTATATATAGTAGATTGGTTAATTTTTAAAAATATCAAATATATCGGAGACCTATTAGACATAAAATTGAAAGTTCAAGTATTTATTAAACATTTTGGAAGTTCAAGAACCTATTAGAAACAAAATTGAAAGTTGATGGCTTCTTAAAAAAAAAAAATTAAAATCCAGAGATCTAATTGCTAAACTTGTAACAAAACCTATATATTATATATTTTGAAAATGAAGAAAAAAGAAAAAAGTAAAGTATACTACAATCTCACGTTAACTCCTAACACAAACATGAGAAAATTACCGTTCCATGTCCTAAACGTTGCCCAATTGATTAATTAATTTATAATAATGAATAATATTCAACTTTTGATGCGTCTTCTTTCTGTAAAAAAAAAAAAAAGAAAAAAAAAATGGAATAAGAAAATTTGTCGTATTAAATTGAATTACAAGAGTTGTTCTTAATTTACCATTACCTCAATTGTACGAAACGTGATTTAGGATGACAGGTACTAAAAATTAAAATAATAATAATAATAAGGATGACAAGAAAGGAACATAAGTCAAATGTGTATTTCCTTTTAAAAAATAAAAAATAAAATTGAGCTACAGTTTAGATGTGCTTAATTTATTGTTTGTCGCAAATGAATGGTTGAGATACATTCATCAAGCAAGTAAGGTATATTATTCAAATGTCAACCTAGTATAGCTCAATTGGTTAAAACATAAACTAATTTCAACTAAAATGTCAAAAGTTTGAATCTCCTTATCCCACATGTTGTTAGTTGAACTAATATACATACATACATACACATGTGTGTGGTTCGAATGACAGTCTAGTTAACTTAGAAATAACTACTACTGTGCTTACACAACATATCATTTAACTTAAGGAAGATAATTATTTAATTTCATTTCTTCAATCATTGAAATTTTATAAGGATAAACTTGTTTGAAAAAACACATATAATTTTGAATGAACGCTTAATAAAATAAGATCCAGTGCGTTATGTTTGGATTGAAAACTCATGTCATTAATATGATTTGATGCGTTAAAATATGCATCTTGACATTTGGCTAATAATAGTAATTAAGCAATTAGTTAAAATAATTATGTTTGGTAAAACGACCCACTCATGTTTTTCCTATCAAAGAATACATTATTTCTTCTTTCTATTGTTCCCCCTCTCTTTTGGTACTTTAAGAACAATGGTTTTTTTTTTTTATTTTAGAATTATTTTTCAAAATTGTGATTCAATGAGATTTGGAAAGACTGCTATTATTGTTCATATTGAAATTTATTCTTTACAAACCCATATATTAAAAAAATGAAGATCAATAACTTTATTTTATTTTTATTATTTCTTTACAGGTAAGAATAACTTTATTTGTTTTTGAAACTTTCGTGAAAACACATCAAATAGAAACAAGTAAAAAACACGCTAAAAAGTTATTCTTACATACTTTCATTAAAATTTTGTTATACACAAATGGGGAGAATTGAAAGTTGTTGTATTGATACTTAATATTCAGAGTCAATACCGCTGAGGTGGCAGCCAGCATGGCAAGTGAAGCTTTCCTTTTTTCAATTGGCTGAAGCTGAAGTAGCACGTGCCTATTACCTCATCTTAAGTACTCAGTTATGTGTATATATATCCCTTTGTATTTGAGCTCAAGGATGATCTGAAGATTGAGCTTTACTTTCATCTTGTAATCTCTGTATTACCTTCTAATAAAATCTCTCTCTCATTGGTTCCAAAAGTGGATGTAGACCATTGTGTCGAACCACTATAATCCCTTGTGTCATCTCTCTTTTTCTCTACCTCTATACTCTGTTTTTCTACTTGTGTTTGCTGCTGTGAATGTACGTTTGGAATTGTTGATTGCTCGAACGTCAACAATTGGTATCAGAGCCCAAATCGGAGGATTCTTGAAAATTAAAGTCAGTTCGAGGCCTTCTTGAAATCAAGATCGGACTGATCGAGTGAAACTCTTGAAAACTTGTGAAGATCGCTGAAGCAATCTTGGAAAACTTGGATTGATTCCACTTGAAGTCTTAAAGAAGACCGACTCTGCCCTTTCCGCTCTGAAAAGATGGCTACGAAAGTCGAATTGGAGAAATTCAATGGAAAAGGCGACTTCAATCTATGGAAGAAGAAGATGAAGGCCCTTCTTGTCCAACAAAAGGTATCGAAAGCACTCCTAGATCCAAGTAAGTTGCTCGATACTCTGTCTAAAGAAGATAAAGAAGAAATTTATGAAATCGCTTACAGTTCGATTATTCTTCATTTAGCTGACAACGTTTTGCATAGGGTTAGTGTGGGAGAATGCGACCAAAGTCCCACATCGGCTAGATGAGGGGAAGATCATGGGTATATAAGGGAGGATAAGTTCTCCATTGGTATGAGGCCTTTTGGGGTGAACCAAAAACAAAGTCATGAGGGCTTATGCCCAAAGTGGACAATATCATATCATTGTGGAGATATGTGTGTGTCCTCGTCCCTTACAAGTGGTATCAGAGCCATGCCCCTGACGTAGCCGTTTCATAAAACTCCTCAGGTGTCGAACAAAGAATTTGTGAGCCTTGAAAACGTATTCATGTTGGAGATCCGTCGTTAGACTCTAAAAACTCCTTGGTATAGGAGTGTTGGACGGATAAAAATGACGATTTGAGGGGAGGCTCGGTGGTACTTTGTTCGAGGGGAGGATTGTGGGAGAATGCGACCAAAGTCCAACATCGGCTAGATGAGTGGAAGATCATGGGTATATAAGGGAGGATAAGTTCTCCATTGGTATGAGGCCTTTTGGGGTGAACCAAAAACAAAGCCATGAGGGCTTATGCCCAAAGTGGACAATATCATACCATTGTGGAGATATGTGGAGTGTCCTCGTCCTTACAGTTAGTAAAATTGAAAATGTCAGTGAATTGTGGGAAAAATTAGATGAATTGTATATGCCTAAAACACTAACTAATCAAATTTTCTTAAAGGAGAGACTTTTTACTTTTAAAATGGATTCTTCAAAATCTTTAGAAGAAAATCTTTATGACTTTAACCTAATCTGTACTCAATTAGCTAATGTTGGTGATGAGGTAAATGTTAAAGATCAAGCCGTAATCCTCCTTAATTCATTACCTGAGGCCTATAAAGAGGTAAAATCTATCATGAAATACAGTAGGGAGAAGATGACCTTAGATCAGATTTTAGAAGTCCTAAGAATGAGAGATCTTGAAATAAAACTTGAGAAAAAAGAATCTGAGGCTTTGTTTGTAAAAGACAAACAAAAATACAATAAAGGGAAGTTTCAAAATAATAAAAATTCTAGAAATCAAGGCCATAACAATCATTACAATCAAAGACAGACGAACTCTAATAACCAGAACAGAGGCCAAAGTTCTCATCAAAGGAATAATAAAAATTTTAACAAGAATCATCAAAATTCAAACCAATACTCTTCCTCTAATGATAACTCTCAGCCTAAATGTGCTAATTTTCATAAAGATGGTCATACAAAATGGGACTGTCTCCAACTAAAAAGAAAGGCCAATAGACATAACAAAACCGATAATAAGACCACAGTGAATTTACATGAAGGTTATGAGTTAGCTGAGGTTCTAATGGTAATTGACAAAGAGAGTTTAAATGAATGGATTTTAGATTCAGGATGCACTTTCCATATGACACCTTGTAGACATTTTTTCTTTGAACTCAATGAACTTGAGGGAGGAAAAGTTGTAATGGGAGATAATCATCAGTGTTATGTAAAAGGTGTAGGCTCAATTATGTTAAAACTAACTGATGGTTCCCAAAAACTCTTATCATCTGTAAGATTTGCTCCAGGCCTTACAGGAAATCTAATTTCCTTAGGAACCTTGGATAAAGCAGGTTTTAATTACAATTCAGAAAATGGTACCTTAAGGGTTTATAAAAATAACTCTTTGAAACTCACTGGAAAGTTAGAAAATGGTCTTTATGTACTTCAAGGGAGTACTTTGATTGGAGAAAACAATGCAATTGTTGATCAAAATACGAAAAAATACTCATTTGTGGCATCAAAGATTAGCTCACATTAGTGAAAATGATCTAAAACACTTACATAAACAAGGTTTATTAGGTGGTAAAAATCTTTCAAATTTAACATTCTGTGAGCATTGTACTTTCGTTAAAGCAGCTAGAAATAGCTTTAAGGAAGCCACTCATATAACCAAAAACAAACTAGATTACATACATTCAGACTTATGGGGGCCTTCTAGGATTAAAACTCATGGGGGAGCAAGGTATTTCATATACATTATTGATGATTATTCTAGGAAAATCTGGGTATTTCTTTTAAAAACCAAAGATGAAGCCTATAGTTCTTTCGTTGAATGGAAGACTCAAATAGAAAATCAAACTGGAAGAAAAATAAAATACCTTAGAACTGACAATGGCCTTGAATATTTAAATGAAAAATTCATAACTCTTTGTAAAAATTAAGGCATAACTAGACATTTGACCACTCCTAGAACCCCCCAACAGAATGGCTTAGCTGAACGCTTTAACAGAACATTACTTGAAAGAGTGAGATGTATGTTGTTTAATACAAATATTCCTAGAGTTTTTTGGGGTGAGGCCTTAAATACTGCTGCATATATAATTAATAGAAGTCCCTCAACTGCATTAAAATTTAAAACACCCAAAGAGTTGTGGACAGGTAGCCCTCCGAGTCTAAAACATTTAAAAACTTTCGGTTGTACCGCTTATGCCCATATTAGGCAAGATAAACTAGAGCCAAGAGTCTTGAAATGCATGTTTTTAGGTTATCCAAAGGGTATTAAAGCCGATAGACTATGGTCTTTAGAAAGAGGAGATCAAAAATGCTTGGTTAGCCGTGATGTAACCTTTAATGAAGAAGAAATGCCTTGGAAAAACTCAGATAATAAAACTATTGAAACATATTCGTTTGAAATAGAACTACAACCGGTGTATCCTAACTATGCTCCCAACGTTACTAATGAGTCTGTTTTGGAGGAACATGAGTTGATTACTGAATAGCATGAAGATCCTATTGCCGAGCCTCAGCAAGTTGAAGAAAGCACTGATCAAATGGATTATCAGCTCACTCGAGATAGACCTAGGCGCACAATCAGGAGACCAGCTAGATACGAAAGCTCTGACTTTGTTGGGTATGTTTTCAACTGCTACACCGAGAGTTTTAGTGTTGAACCATCTACTTTTAATGAAGCTGTTAAGTCCACAGAAAGTAAATAATGGCTGACTGCAATGGAGGAAGAACTACAGTCTTTACATCTTAATAAAACCTGGACTTTAGTTGAAAAACCTGAGAATAAAAGGATTATAGACTGTAAATGGGTCTTTAAGATAAAACCTAGTTTGAATCCATCTAATAAACCTAGATATAAAGCCCGTCTGGTAGCAAAAGGTTTCAGTCAAGTGGAGGGTGTATATTATACCGAAGTGTTTTCTCCAGTAGTTAGGCATACATCCATTAGAATCTTGCTCTCTATTGTCACTCAATACAACCTTGAACTAGAGCAAATGGATGTAACCACTGCTTTTCTCTATGGAAACCTTGATGAAACTAGCTTTATGAAGCAACCTCCCTGCTTTGCGGAACTAGGCAAAGAAAATCTGGTTTGTCTTTTGAATAGATCAATCTACGGCCTCAAACAGTCCCCTAGGCAATGGAACAAAAGATTTGACACCTTTATACTCCCTCTAGGTTTTGCAAATGATCCTATGATAGCTGTGTATACCGCAAGCATCTTTCAAACAAAATTTTTGTTCTAACTCTCCTTTATGTTAATGACATTCTGATTGCCTCAAATGATAAGACTCAAATCAATAGACTAAAATCAACTTTGTACAAAGAGTTCAAAATGAAGGATATTGGATGTGCTAAAAGAATCTTAGGCATGGAACTTTACAGAGACAGGAGCATGGATTTTCTCCTTATATCACAACCGAATTATTGCCATAAAGTCATCAGGAAATTTCATATGGATGAATCAAAGGCAGTTAAAACACCTTTGGCCCAGCATTTTAAGTTGTGGGCCTCTCAGTCCCCTGTTACATAAGCTGAACTACAGGAAATGGATAGAATACCTTATGCTAACCTTGTTGGGAGTTTAATGTATACAATGGTTTGTAGTAGGCCAGACATAGCACACTCATTAAGCGTGGTTAGCAGATTCATGAGTAACCAAGGGAAGTCTCATTAGGAGGCTTCAAAGTGGATTCTCAAGTATCTACAAGGTACTAAAACTAAAGGACTTGGTTACACTAAAACAGACCAACTTGAAGATTATATTGAAGGGTATGTAGATTCGGATTATGCAGCAGATCTAGACAAACGAAGGTCACTAACAGGATACCTATTTACCCTCTATGGAAACATTATTAGTTGGAAGTCCTCTTTACAGTCGGTTGTGGCTCTTTCCTCCACAGAAGTTGAATATATAGCCTTAGCAGAATCGGTCAAAGAAGCAATATGGCTTAAAGGAAGTTTTGAATAAATATTTTCAAGGGAGTTCAAAGTGAGAATACACTGTGACAGCCAAAGTGCAATCTCTTTGTCTAAGAATCCCACCTTTCATGACTGAACCAAACACATCGACGTCCACTTCCATTTCATAAGAGAAGTTCTTCAAGAAGGCAAGGTTCAACTTCAAAAAATTGCATCAGAACATAACCCAGCTGATATGCTAACTAAATCCTTACCAGGAAATCGATTGGAGTATCTGTGCAAACTAGTGAAGCTCGAAAATGGATAACAAAAGGTTGTCTTAAATACCAGTTGAGAGGGTGGATACTAGATTTTTCTTTCCTTAAGTATCAAGAGGGTGATTGTTGTATTGATACTTAATATTCAGAGTCAATACCGTTGAGGTGGCAGCCAACATGGCAAGTGAAGCTTTCCTTTTTTCAGTTGGCTGAAGCTGAAGTAGCACGTGCCTATTACCTCATCTTAAGTACTCAGTTATGTGTATATGTATCCGTTTGTATTTGAGCTCAAGGATGATCTGAAGATTGAGCTTTACTTTCATCTTGTAATCTCTGTATTACCTTCTAATAAAATCTCTCTCACTGGTTCCAAAAGTGGTGGCAGACCATTGTGTCGAACCACTATAATCCCTTATGTCATCTCTCTTTTTCTCTACCTCTATACTCTGTTTTTCTACTTGCTTTTGCTGTTGTGAATGTACGTTTAGAATTGTTGATTGCTCGTACCTCAACAAAAGCAAAATAGTATTTATTTAAAGTGGAGGAAATAAAAATAGTTAACGAAGAAAAATATGACATTTGTGTTTCAGGTTCAACTTTCCATTTTTATTTTTAAATTACAAACTTAACTTTCACTTTTATGTCTAATGGTTTCTGAACTTTTAATTTTGTCTACTAAGTTTCTGAGTGTTTATTAAATCCATAAACTTTCAAATTAGTGTTTAATATGTCTCATAAACTCTTGATTTTGTGTCTAATACGTCTTTGATCTCTTCAATGTTTTTAAAAATTTACAAATCATATAAAAAATTAAAAGTTTATTATTCTTTTAGATACAAATTTCAATTTAATGTCTAATAGATATGTTAATTAAAAAAAAAAAGATGACAAATATGTCAAAGATAAAAAAAAAAAAAAAAAAAAAAACACAAAATTCAAAGTTCATGAATCTTTTGGACACTTTCAAGGTTCAATAACTTATTAGACACAAAATTAATACTTTAAGGACTGATTGCTTGCGAAATGCAAGTTATTTACCCTCTAAACTTAGGCTAAAAGAAGGCTAAAAGAACCTCCGATGCGTTATCTTAGCGCATAAAGAAAAGAAAAAGTGTTTTGATATAATCGTCGGGCTATAACTGTGTATGCGATAAGAAATTATAAATACAAAGCGCTAACGCAACTAATCTGGTCATTTTAAGTATCTTTTTTTTAGCGTAGGCACACTTTCCAAGATGATCAAGAGACAGAAAAAGATGGATGAAAAGACAAGCGCCAGCGTAGCCAGAGCAAGTAGACGAAAAAAAAGATTAGAAAGGCGCAAGTGGCCTAAT
This sequence comes from Luffa acutangula, assembly GCA_036850905.1. Classification (NCBI taxonomy): domain Eukaryota; kingdom Viridiplantae; phylum Streptophyta; class Magnoliopsida; order Cucurbitales; family Cucurbitaceae; genus Luffa; species Luffa acutangula. Next base: position 47,279,967 of record CM072099.1, on the reverse strand, counting down.
GATGATTAAGCGATGACACAACTAACGCAAGTGGACTTGCAAGTTGGCCGTTGGTGACTTGTAGAAGTTAGATTCCCTCGCCTATAAATAGAAGTCACCTGCTCAAAGGAGAGTATCATTATCATCATTTTTTTTTATCATTCCTCATACAATTCAATCAAGAGAGAAAAGAGGAGAAGAGAGGAGAAGAAACTCACGAAGGAACTGCAGAAATTTGCTAATGGGAGCATACTTGTGTGTAATGTATCATTCCATGTATTTCTGTTTTGCTCTCATGAGCTAAATCTTCTCTTCAAGGCTTAGCGCAAGCGCCTCATGCGACGATAAGTACAACTTGTAAGCGCACATTTTGGTTTAATTGAAACATTGATTGCTTTCTACTTAGTTGTTTTAATCTTTTCGTTGCTAACTCCCGCTTGGCCAGCCGGATGCGGTAACAATATGATAAATCCTTGACAGGTAACGCATATGGATCTCTCTAAGTAGAACAAGTTAGCGCATGGCATGTAGTCTTGGTAGCATTTAATCATCCCCACTAAAAGATATTGCATGTTTGCGTTTCGATTGCGTTGTGACTAACGCAATCCCTTGTAAGTATTAAGAGAACTAAACTTCGCGCATAAACTAGTCAAAGAATCATTTGTTAGTTTATTGCTCAAACGCATAAGGAGTACCGGAAGGAAAATTTAATGATTTTTTCTCGCTTAGGCATTAATGGATCAATTAATCAAAAATTAGCGCTACAAGTCTCTTATAAACGCATGTGGTTGCTACCGCAACAGCCTTGATACTCTTAGCATTGAACTCCTTTCCTCAATTTATATTATTCATTTTCTGTCTGCAAGACATTTATTGTTCAAACTATACCAATCATTTTTTTTCTTACTTACGTCGCACGTTGAGAAATTAAATCAGTGAATATCTATATTTTTTTTTGTTCCATTTCCCTGTGGATTCGACCCTGAACTCATCAGGTACTACTTGATTTAGTCAGTTTATACTTGGATTGATTTAAATCTACGACTATTTTACCAATTACACTGACAGCCAATCAAGTTTTTAGCGTCGTTGCTGGGGAATTGGCAACAAAAGTCTATTCCAACTTTCACTGAACTAATACTCACAGTGCTTCCTGTTGAGTCTCTTTTTTTTCTCTAGGAACAAGAATTATATGTGTGCCGCCCGACGAATTGAATTCGAGGTAGATCCTGAAATCGATAGAACATACCACAGAAGAAAAAGAAACCGTAGACCTTGAAGGCAACTAGGAGAAATGGCAGCACCAAACCAACCAAATAGACCATTAAACCCCATCCAAATGGCCGATGATAGGAACAGAGGAATTAGAGATTATGCAGCCCCTGCAAATTGCAATTTCAACCCAGGGATAGTTCAGCCAACTCTAGAAACAGAGAGATTTGAACTAAAACCTGTTATGTTTCAAATGTTAACAGCTGCAGGACAATTTGAAGGAAGTGCATCGGAAGGTCCTCACTCTCACCTCAAGTCATTCCTCGACATTTGCAACAAGTTTATCATCCCAGGAGTTACCCCAGAACAACTACAGGTCATATTATTTCCTTACTCTCTGAGGGATGCGGCGAAAGTATGGTTAAATCAGCAGCCAGCAAACTCCATCGCAACATGGAATGTTTTGGCAGAAAAATTCCTAGAAAAATACTTTCCACCCACCGCAAACTCTAGATTGAGAAAGGAAATAATGACATTCACGCAACTGGATGATGAAACATTGAGCGAAACTTGGGAACGATTCAAGAGCCTGCTACAAAGATGCCCACATCATGGTTTACCAATGTGTATTCAGCTAGAGATCTTCTATGTAGGTCTTAACAAGAATTCACAAATTTTGGTAGACTCATACACAAATGATGCACTACTCAGAAAGACTTATGACGAAGCCCACGAAATTCTAGATCGAATTGCACGCAATAACTATGAGTGGGGCTCTGCAAAAGATAGGCGACGAAGACCCATTAAGGCCAATTCAGGAAGTTTTGAAGTAGAGCCTATGACTTCAGTAAACGCAAAAATTGAGGCGTTGACCTTAAAAATGGATGCGCTCACAGCCAGCACCGCACCCTTGATAGCACAACTCAACGCATTTGGATGCAGGATTTGCGGTGAAGGACACACGGATGATCAATGTCCTTCAAACCCAGAATCAGTTCTATATGTGGGATTGCAAAGAGCTACGCGTAACAACCCATATTCAAGCACATATAACCCAGGGTGGAGAAATCACCCAAACTTTTCATGGAATGGAAGCGCAAATAAACAACAACAAGGTAATGTAAATCATGCGCCAAGATTATTCAATTCTAACAATGACCAATCTTCGCAGGGACATTTCCAGCGCAACATGGATGGAGGAAGCCAAAGAGCATCATCCTCAAACGCATTAGAAAACATGATGAGGGAATTCATGACCAGTCAAAAAGAATATATGGCCAAGAATGACGCAGTAGTTCAGAGCCAAGCCGCATCCCTTCGCAGTTTAGAGATTCAAGTTGGACAGCTTGCGTCAGAGTTAAAAAACAGACCTGCGGGAACACTGTCGAGCAATACAGATGATCCAAAAGGGAAAGAACAATGACATGCAGTGACTCTACGAAGTGGAAAACAATTACAAATACATGAACCTACACCAACGCAAGATGACCCATGTAAAAACGCATCCACAGAAGGGCATAGCCAGCCGCAAGAAGAAAAAGCAACTCAGGAAGAAGAATCCGAAAAGAAGGAAGCTCACGCAGAAAAAGAGCCTGATGCATATAAGCTCACACTACCTTTTCCACAAAGGCTGCGGAAGAAGAAAGATTAGGCTCAATTTAAGAAGTTTTTGAATGTTTTGCGGGAATTGCATATCAATGTCCCACTTGTGGAGGCACTAGAAAAGATGTCAAGCTATGCTAAATTCTTGAAAGACATTCTGATTAACTAAAGGCCATGGAAGGAGTTTGAAACTATTGCGTTGACAAGTGAATGTAGCGCAATACTTGCCAACAATCTTCCCCCAAAATTGAAAGATCCTGGAAGTTTCACAATTCCTTGTTCGATAGGAGGAATATATGTTGGCAAAGCATTATGTGACCTGGGCGCAAGCATAAATCTGATGCCATTGTCGGTCTACAAGCGCCTAGGGATCGGAGAAGCAAGACCAACAACCATTACACTTCAGTTAGCAGATAGATCTGTAGTCCACCCTGAGGGAAAGATCGAAGACGTTTTAGTCAAAGTTGACAAATTTATTTTTCCAACAGATTTCATCATTTTGGACTATGAAGCCGACAAAGAGATTCCCATTATTTTGGGAAGACCATTCCTTGCCACAGGACAAACCCTGATTGATGTACAAAAAGGAGAACTGACAATGCGCATGAACGATCAAAAGGTTGTCTTTAATATTCTCTCTTCACTAAAATATCCTGATGATCCCAAGGAATGCAACATGGTAGCCCGCATAGATGTATGCTCTCCGCAGGAATTACTATCAAATGCGGCCAGTTCCACAGAAGGAGGAACCCAAGAAGATCAGGAAAAAGGAAACCGCATCTTATCGCCGCATGAAGAAGTTACCTACATACTGGACATGGAAGGAAGAGTTCCCACCCTGCCTTCCATAATGCAACCTCCTGCGCAAGAACTTAAACCCTTGCCAATGCATTTGAAGTATAGATTCTTGGGGGAAAAAGAATCACTCCCAGTCATAATCTCATCAAAGCTTGATTCATTGCAAGAACATCTACTGATGGAGATTCTCGCAAGACACAAGAAGGCCATTGGGTGGAGTTTAGCAGATATTAGAGGTATCAGTCCTTCTTATTGCATGCACAAAATTTGATTGATAGATGAATCCAATGAATTCGTTGAAAGACAAAGAAGGCTAAATCCTGCAATGATGGAAGTAGTGCGAAAGGAGATAATTAAGTGGCTCGACGCAGGAGTAATATACCCCATCGCAGATAGCAGATGGGTGAGCCCAATCCAATGCGTGCCCAAGAAAGGAGGCATGATAGTGGTGGCTAACGCAAACAACGAGCTGATTCCATCCTGCACCACTACAGGTTGGCGCATCTGCATGGATTATTGCAAGTTGAATGCGATCACCAAAAAGGACCATTTTCCTCTCCCATTCATTGACCAAATGCTAAACCGACTTGCAGGACAAGCTTACTATTGTTTTCTAGATGGATACTCAGGGTATAATCAAATCACCATTGCGCCAGAAGACCAAGAGAAGACAACATTCACCTGCCCATATGGCACCTTTGCATTCAGAAGGATGCCTTTTGGACTATGTAATGCGCCTGGAACGTTCCAGAGGTGTATGATGGCTATTTTCTCCGAACTTCTAGAAAAATCTATGGAAGTTTTCATGGATGACTTCTCAGTATATGGGAAGTCTTTTGCAGACTGTTTGAAGCAGCTGGAGCGAGTACTGGAAAGATGCGAAGAAACCCACCTTGTGCTGAATTGGGAAAAATGCCACTTCATGGTGGAAGAAGGCATTGTCTTAGGCCACCGCATATCAAGTGCAGGTATTGAAGTAGATAAGACTAAAATTTATGTTATTGAGAAATTACTACCTCCTACACCTGTTAAGGGAATTCGCAGCTTCCTAGGACATGCGGGATTTTATCGCAGGTTCATCAGAAACTTCTCACACATTATAAAGCCACTTTGCGCATTGCTGGAAGCTAATAGAAAATTTGAATTTTCAAACGAATGCGTTGAAGTATTTGAGAATCTGAAGCATGCATTAGTAAGTGCACCTATCCTTGCAACCCCAAACTGGAGGGAGCCTTTTGTCGTGATGTGTGATGCCAGTGATGTGGCAGTAGGAGCAGTGTTGGCACAGAAAAAGGAAAAGAATCTTCACCCCATTTATTATGTCAGTCGAACATTGAATGAAGCACAAACGAATTACACAACAACCGATAAGGAATTATTAGCGGTTGTGTATGCGTTTGATAAATTTCGTGCTTATCTGATTGGCTCCAAAGTCATAGTTTACACAGACCATGCGGCAATAAAATATCTTATCGCAAAGAAAGACGCAAAGCCAAGACTGATTAGATAGATTTTATTGCTACAAGAATTTGATCTAGAAATCAAAGACAAAAAGGGGAGTGAAAATTTAGTTGCTGATCACTTGTCGCGCTTGGAAGACAATGGGAAGGAAGATGTGTCGAGAGTCCCTATCGCAGAAGAGTTTCCTGACGAAAAGCTTTTTGTAATCAACGAAGAAGAACCATGGTTTGCAGACATTGCAAACTACCTTGCCGCAAGAATCTTGCCAAAAGAATACTCAACGCAACACCGTAAGAAATTCTTTCACGAATTAAAATTTTATTTATGGGATGACCCTTGTCTCTATCGCAGGGGACCTGACCAAATTCTTAGAAGATGCGTTGGCCATAAAGATGCGCTGAAAATATTGAAAGACTGTCATGAAGCACCATACGGAGGCCACTTTGGAGGATAACGCACCGCAGCCAAAGTTCTTCAAAGCGGCTATTGGTGGCCCACCTTGTTTCAAGACGCCAGAAAACATGTAGAAGGTTGCGATAAATGTCAGCGCATTGGAAACATCAGCGCAAGAAATGAAATGCCTCAAAACTACATAATAGAAATAGAGCCATTCGATGTCTGGGGCATTGATTTCATGGGACCTTTCCCATCTTCGCAAGGGAACCAATACATTCTCCTCGCAGTAGACTATGTGACAAAATGGATAGAAGCAATCGCCTGCATTAGAAACGATGCGACAACTGTGACAAAATTCCTAAAAAGGAATATCTTTACAAGATTTGGAGTACCGTGCAGGTTGATTAGTGATGAAGGGACCCATTTCATAAACAAGGTCATGGATAAGTTGTTGCGAAAATACAATGTCAAACATCACATCGCAACAGCTTACCACCTGCAGAGTAACGGTCAGACGGAAGTTTCAAATAGAGAAATAAAGAGAATTCTCGAGAAGGTTGTAAACATCAGCAGAAAAGATTGGGTGTATCACCTAGATGATGCGCTATGGGCATATCGCACTGCATTCAAAACACCCATAGGCGCATCTCCATATGCGCTAGTGTATGGAAAAGCATGTCATCTACCATTAGAATTGGAGCACAAGGCGCATTGGGCAATGAAGCGTCTAAATTTTGACTTAGAAGCCGTAGGGCAAGAACGCTTGCGTCAACTGGCAGAATTAGAAGAATTCAGAAGGAATGCATACGAGAATGCCAAGATAAATAAAGAAAAACAAAAGCAATGGCACGATCGAAAAATACTCAAAAAGGATCTCAAGGCAGGCATGAAAGTATTATTGTTTAATTCACGTTTACGACTCTTTCCAGGAAAACTAAAATCTAGATGGTCTGGACCCTACATAGTTCATAAAGTTTATCCATATGGGGCAGTAGACCTACATTCTATAGATGGAAAGAGAATTTTCAAAGTTAACGGGCAAAGAGTAAAACCATATATCGAAGGAACTTTGAATAAAGTAGTTGAGATGATCCTTCTGAAGGATCCACCTTGAAGAAGCCACACAAGATAGGTCCAGAAGAGGAGTGTTCTGAAATGCGCCAGGACCTAGCGCATAGAGCACTAGCAGGTCAGAAGTTGTAAATATTTTCTTTCTACATACCTTCTTTCTTTTTTATATATTTTGATAGGATGAGCTTTAGGGAGACAATCCCATCGCATGACTTTTTGGTTAGAGTAAAAATCGTTGCGTTAGGAAAATGTTGTGCCTAGAAGGAAATCCCACTGCATGTCCAATTACATCCGCATCTCCGGCTCACGCGGTGATAATCATTTTAGCATTTAATGAGACGCACTAATCCCTGTTTTTCTCACATTACCCAAGGCAACCGCTCACATTCCTCCATAATAATCATGATCACCCACTCTAGTGGGATGCGAAAGGTTGTCAGTACCTAGGGACGCATGCCTTGCGTTAACTATATAGCGGAAAAGCTTCTGATGCTTCTTCCTCATTTCCTGCGCCTCCTTCATTCCAAAAACCCTAAAACTCCAAACTTTCGAAATTTCCTTTCTCCTTCCCTTCGAAGAACAGCCATGTCAGACTCTCAAAACCTCTCCATCGCCGGATATGCGGATGATGCCCACTCTTCGCCAGAAGTCGAAGGGCCAAACAGAGATGTGATCATCTCTTCGGATGAAGAAGGTGACAACCAAAACCTCGCCCAAATGGAAGAAGAAGAACCGGAAGTTGTGGACGGAGAACCTCCCCAAACCAGCACAAATGCCCAACTCCCCACCGCCCCTTCAACCTCCGGTGGCGATGAAGTACTCAACATCGCCCCACTAGACACATCCACTTTCTCCATCCAACCAGTCACTCTTCAAGCAGCCCCAAGTATCCTCACCCCTCGAAACCTTACTCCCTTTCCCTCTCCATTTCCGTCGATTGCCCTCTTCCTAGCCACAAACCCTTCCTCTACCTTAACCCAAACCACCGATCCTTCCCCTTCTTGCTTCCCAACTAACACCATTTCCTCCCCTCTTCCCTCATTCTCCTCCACACTTCCACAATTCTCAGAACAGCAAGTCGCTGCATGGAACGACTTGCTATAAGAGTTAGGCGAAGAAGGCGATGAAATTCGCCAAAGAGAAGAGCGTGCTGCCGCAGAGACTACCGCAGCAAACAGAGGCGAAGAACCAAGCAATGCGGAAGCCGCAACCATCGCAGCGCATAACTTGGCTACTATCGCAGCAGCCATGGAGATTTCTGATTCTGAGGATGAAATCCCCCTCACACGTCGCCGCAATATTCAACCTACAGGGGTAGTCATCAGAGAACCATGCGAGGAAGCTGCGGTGACCCAAAGCAAGAAGCGGAAAGCGCCCACCGCAGCAAAAGAAAAAGGGAAACAAAAAGTAGGCGCATTGGTAGAAGTAAAGAACTGGGGAAAATTTCAGGAAGAAAGGGGATTTAGTTGCCCCCTGCCGCAGACGATGACTGACCAAATTTCCTAGCGCAAGTGGGAAACGGTCTGCGAGAATCCTGGGAATTACGCCCCTGCGCTTGTCCATGACTTCTACCACGGACAATGGCGAGATGAGATTGACGAAGTCATCGTTCGAGGCCACGTCATCGCATTCTCCTCAGTGCACATAAACAGCGTCTATGAGCTGTAGGACATCCCCAGCGCTGAAGGGAACTAGCTTCTCGATTGCCTGGATGACGGCTTCCTCAGCGCAGTCCTGCTTGCGGTAGCCAGACCTGGGGCTAAGTGGAATGGCCATGGTGCAAAGAGGACCCTGAAATCGCAGCTGCTGGACTTCGAGGCAACCCTGTGGATGCATTGGATAAAGAATCGCATCATGCCTACAACGCATGATGCAACCTTGAGCCTTCAACGCGTGATCTTGGTGTACTGCATCATGAAGGGTACACCAATCGACTTGGGTAAGGTCCTTGTCAAAACCTTGCGCCACACCGCCGGTAAACCAAGAGGTGCTTTATTCTGCCCTGGGCTTGTCACCTCCCTATGTCGCGCATCAAATCTCCTTCCCGTAGTTGATGAAGAGATCAGGACAATGCGAAAGGATTTTGACGAGTAATGGTGGACGCGTGTTACGGGCACGCGAGATAGGCGTTTGCAAGGCAGCAACAACAAACCTATAGCCCCCGCAGCACAACCCCATGAGCCAGCGCCTGAAACACAAAAGAAGAAGAGGCGCAAGGTCACCGTAGGAAGATACCCTCGCCCAGCTGCGCAAGCTCCTCAAAGAAAGTCTCCGGCACAGGAAAGTACTGTCTGCGCTGAAGTTCAAAATGCGCCACTGCCACCTCCACCTGTTCAACACTCACCTCCCCGCATTGAAGTAAGTGCTGAAGAAATCGCGGAAGAATCTCTGCCTAGCCCTCCTTGCAACAATGACATCCCTGAACCAACTCCGGACGCACGAGACTCGGAAAGCGCACCATCAGGCGACAGCGCAGCTGCGAGACCACTTGATGTTGACACAGTCCTAATCTTCTCAAAACTGCGGCAAATGTTCCAAGAAGTCACCGAACCATTGCGTCTGCAACAAGAAAGACTGTGTCAGCAACAGGAATTGCTGCAAAGGAAACAAGATGAGCTGTCGCAAAGGGTAAACGCCTTGCTCCTATTTCTAACGCATTTGACAAATTCTTTTCACCGCCTGCCTATCGCACCAAATCTGTTTGCACGGCCAAATACAGCGCAAAGACCCTCTACTGCAGGCCCTTCTCAAATGCGGCCACCAAGCATCCCGCCGGTTCCAAGGTTTCCTAGACCGCCACCTCCACCACCGCAGGAGTAGAATTAATTATCTTTTCCTTTTTTTTTTGTTTTCACTCAATGTATGTGCCGTATTTATAATTATATTATCAAAATACATATATATATCTCACTGCGTATTTCTTATCACTTTTTCTCTGCCTTACATTTTAATGTCTCTTTATCTCTTAAATTCTTTGCGTTAACTCTTTTGCCTTAATCAACGCATCTGACCTTCTGATTTTTCTTGTCCGCATTACCTCACTTGATTTAACCTTTGTCTTCATTTTCCTCAGAACATAAGGCAAATTCCTTCGCATTTTCGACCTGGCGCAACTCAACTTCTATTTTCTTCTGTCCATGCGCTTCAAAGTAAGTTTGGGGGACAATGGGACATTGTCCATCTTAAGTTTGCGGCATGTTTGTAGCCAAGGGCATTTATGACACCCATAGTTTGCCACTACGTGAAGACAAACGCATCCTATGAGCGTTAAGGGCAGTAAAAAAAATGTAATACCCGTAGTTGGATACTTTTCATCACAAATGTGGGTAAGCCAAAACGAAAGTATGCGTTTTGATGTCCATTGATTGCTTTCTAAAAAAAAAAAGTTGAATGTGCGCGCCCAGGACAAGCAAAAGTGGTTGAGCTGTCGCAAGGAAGAATCTAAGCGCAAGAAAACTGCCTTAAGCAATGAAGAAAATTTGACAAAAGTCAAATCTATTGGAGTAATGCCTAAAAGAAAAAGGAGATAGAAGGATGCCAAGATCGCAAGCAATAGAGAGTTGAGTAATTATCGCAAAGTAGGTAATAGGCATTGTTTGGGGACAAGCAATAGTTTAAGTTTGGGGGTTTGATTGCTTGCGAAATGCAAGTTATTTACCCTCTAAACTTAGGCTAAAAGAAGGCTAAAAGAACCTCCGATGCGTTATCTTAGCGCATAAAGAAAAGAAAAAGTGTTTTAATATAATCGGCGGGCTATAACTGTGTATGCGATAAGAAATTATAAATACAAAGCGCTAACGCAACTAATCTGGTCATTTTAAGTATCTTTTTTTTAACGCAGGCACATTTTCCAAGATGATCAAGAGACAGAAAAAGATGGATGAAAAGACAAGCGCCAGCGCAGCCAGAGCAAGTAGACGAAAAAGAAGATTAGAAAGGCGCAAGTGGCCTAATGATGATTAAGCGCTGACACAACTAACGCAAGTGGACTTGCAAGTTGCCCGTTGGTGACTTGTAGAAGTTAGCTTCCCTCGCCTATAAATAGAAGTCACCTTCTCAAAGGAGAGTATCATTATCATCATTTTTTTTTATCATTCCTCGTACAATTCAATCAAGAGAGAAAAGAGGAGAAGAGAGGAGAAGAAACTCACGAAGGAACTGCAGAAATTTGCTAATGGGAGCATACTTGTGTGTAATGTATCATTCCATGTATTTCTGTTTTGCTCTCATGAGCTAAATCTTCTCTTCAAGGCTTAGCGCAAGCGCCTCATGCGGCGATAAGTACAACTTGTAAGCGCACATTTTGGTTTAATTGAAACATTGATTGCTTTCTACTTAGTTGTTTTAATTTTTTCATTGCTAACTCTCGCTTGGCTAGCCATATGCGGTAACAATATGATAAATCCTTGACAGGTAACGCATATGGATCTCTCTAAGTAGAACAAGTTAGCGCATGCCATGTAGTCTTGGTAGCATTTAATCATCACCACTAAAAGATATTGCATGCTTGCGTTTCGATTGCGTTGTGACTAACGCAATCCCTTGTAAGTATTAAGAGAACTAAACTTCGCGCATAAACTAGTCAAAGAATCATTTGTTAGTTTATTGCTCAAACGCATAAGGAGTACCGGAAGGGAAATTTAATGATTTTTTCTCGCTTAGGCATTAATGGATCAATTAATAAAAAATTAGCGCTACAAGTCTCTTATAAACGCATGAGGTTGCTACCGCAACAGCCTTGATACTCTTCGCATTGAACTCCTTTCCTCAATTTATATTATTCATTTTCTGTCCGCAAGACATTTATTGTTCAAACTATACCAATCATTTTTTTTCTTACTTACGTCGCACGTTGAGAAATTAAATCAGTGAATATCTATATATTTTTTTTGTTCCATTTCCCTGTGGATTCGACCCTGAACTCATCAGGTACTACTTGATTTAGTCAGTTTATACTTGGATTGATTTAAATCTTCGACTATTTTACCAATTACACTGGCAACCAATCAAGGACTTATAAAAAATTTTAAAGTTGATATACTTATAAGACACTTAGATACAAAACTATAAGTTTAGGGACTAAATTTATACTTTAACTTCCTTCATCTTGTTATTGGATTAGTTATTAATAGTGTGTTTGAAATACCTTGTGGGAAAAAAAATATACTTTTCAAACAAAACTGGTATTTTTGTAAGCACCAAAAATTAATAATATAAAGTGTGTTTGATACAGCTTATTGAATGATTTTATTTGATAAGAAAATGGTTTTTTTTTCTTTTTTTTAAACCGATTGATAAATTATTCAAAAATGAGTTTAAAGTGATTAATAAAAAATCCTCAAATATGTAATAAAAGATAAAAATAAACTTTTAATTAATAGAATCACTCCCCAATATAGTGCAACAAAATACATTTTGTTATTTAAAATATCTTTTTCAGATATAATAACATATTTTTATTTGAAATACATATTCTATAATTCTATATTAAAAGAGCTACATTTCAAATAAATAAACAAAAGAGCTAATGGCCAAGAAACTTCTCATTTTAAAACTCAAGGGTTGCTTATTTGGTAATAATCCGAGATTCTCTTGAGATGGGCATCTGGACTACTCCGTTTGTTTTGTGGTAATGTAGGATATTCAGGTATCTTGAGATGTTCAGACATCCTATGATGGGCACACAAGAGGCATCTAAAAAGATTTTGATGCCCCCTGACACATGGAGGAATCAACCATTGAAGTTTTTGCCCTGTTTTTTTTTCTTTTATGTATACTTTCTTTCATCAATTTTCTTTATTTATCAAATTTTAAATTCTATAATTAAAAGAAATATATTAGAAAATTCATTCACTAATAAGTAATTCCATGAAATTAACTATATTTAAATGTTTCATCTACATATAAAATAAACTTTATTTAATTTGTATTATATATAGTTGAATCTATTTTCAATTGAAGATCTAAAGTGATTATTTTTATTTATTTATTTTACTTTTCCAAAAATAATTATTCAATATATTTTTTTATTTAAAAAAACACTATCACAAATCATTACCATTTCTCTCAAAATTTCCTCTATTTTGATAATGTATAAATATAATTCATCTAATTATCTTCTTTTAAAATAAGTTCAAGTATTTCAATTAGTTAAAAACCGAAATTAATATTTTATTTTATTTTTTTATAAAAATCTTAAAACAATATAAATTATTGTTTTTAGAAAATAACATATAAAATTAATATAAATAACACTAAAATTTTAAATTATTAAATTAAAATAATTTATATAAATTTAAATTATATTAAATTAATATATAAATAATTTGAAAATAGAAAATGGTGTTATTGAAACATTTCACCATTTTAAGATATTCTCGTACAAAAATTCTACAAAACAAACATGGTTATCTAAAGATATCAAACATCTATATTTCTGGACATATATAATTTACAAACGTTTAAATATTTCAACTATCTAGATTTAAAAAAAAAAAAAAACGACCCCTAAAGAGTTTTTTTTCTCTCTCTTTGTTTTAAATTTTTAAAAGGTTATATTATAAGTTCTACACCTAGACTTTAATAAATGTATTCTAAAAAAGAAAAAAAAAACTTTAATAAATGTATCCATTTTAGTATTATTATTAAACTTAAAAAGTTTCATCTGGTCAGGACATAAACATGACTTAACTTGTCTATTTAATTTCTTGTCTTTTTAAAGATGGGAGGTTCAAATCCCGTCATCATTGTTGGACTAAAAAGAAAAATAGGTGGTTGCAGCAATAGCAAAAGATAAATCGGTAATCAGATATACCTGAAATGAAATATATCATATATATTATTGATATACTACCGATATACCTCAAATGAAATATATCTATTGTTGATATATTTTGCTCTGGTATATGAGTGAAATGATATTCCTAGTATATCATTATTATATATTCAATATATAAGATATACCTAAGTATATCACTTATATACTACTAGTATACTATAATATATCGGTGAAATGATATTTCTAATATTAATTATATATCAACAGTATATCAGTACTTCATATACAATATAAAAAGTATACTTAAAATAAAGTATATCACTGATAATTAAAAATATATACCAATGATTTCTTTTAAAAAATAACAAGTCTTTCATTGGTGTATATAGCCACTCATAATCAGGTATAACAGTGTTATTAATTATTTGAGTAATATAACATAGGAGGTATATCAACGTTCATAACAAGTAGATGAGACAAATATTTTATGTTATAAAAAATAAACATTTCGTTTAAAATATGTAAATAACACAACACAATTCAATAAAGAGAAAAAGAAACATAACAAGTATAAGTAAAAAAGTAATATATCAAGTATATCAACATTCATATATCAGGTATATCATTCTTATATCAATACTCATAATTGGGTATATCAAATCAATTATATAGGTATATCATTGTATTCATTCAAGTATATCAAATTTGGTATATCAGTTAACTAATATACTTTATATTTCGTATATCAATAAATATAAAGTATATCAGATGTACCACTAATATACTCATTGATATACCAACAAGGATAAAATTGGAATAATAAAAAAACGAAAAATCAGATTTTAAAAATTTTGCTATATTTGCAAATCTAAAAAAACATAGCTAAATTTGCAAATGTCCTAATATTTTTTTGCTATCCATTGTAATTTCCCAAAGGAAAAAGTTTCAACCATGTTTTTAACTCTAAATTTTGATTTTAAAAGATTAGCATTGTTACTTAAATATTGCCCCCCCCCCCTAAATTTTGATTTTAAAAGTCCATGTCATTAGCATTGTTACTTAAATATTGCCCCCCCTCCCTTTTTTTTTGATAATGTGTGGAGTGGGGGATTCGAATCACAGACCTTGTGATTATCGATACAACTTTATGTCAGTTGAGTCATACCCTTGTTGGCACATAAATATTGTCTCTTGATTGAAATAAAAGGTGATATTTAACCCAATATGACATAAGGGAATAAACTAATTATATATATCAGTGTAAGGTAGCAAAAATGTAATCCGACGGGTAACGACGTAAAATACATTTTAAAACAATTTTTTAATCGACATGGTCTTATATTATAGGCTAAATTATTAAAAAAAAATACCCCTGAACTATGAGGTTTGTTTAAAAAATGCCCATGAACTTTGAAAAGTTTCAAAAATACCCCTAAACTTTGAAAAATGTTTAAAAAATACCCTTTTCCCGTTAATTTTTGGATGAAACCGTTAAAGTTTCAGTTTAAAAAATACCCTTGAACTTTCAAAAAATATTAAAAAAATACCCTTATTGAAAAATGCTTCTTCTTTTTTCCTCCTCCCACCGTAAATTCTAATGGCTTCCATCCAAAAATTAACGACAAAGGTATTTTTGAAACATTTTTCAAAGTTCAGGGGTTTTTTTGAAACTTTTCAAAGTTCATGAGCATTTTTAAACAAACCCCATAGTTCAGAGGTATTTTCTATAATTTAGCCTATATTATATGTCTAGATAGCCTATTTTCCTTGTGTAGTGTGCTACATGTTGTCATGTAATAAATTGTTATTTGTTAGTTCAATTAGTGTCATGTCAACGCTAACAAGAGCATAACTCAATTGGCATAAAGTGTGGGCTTATGACCAAGAGGTCATGAGTTCGAATCTCCCCACTTCTAGATGTTGTTGAACTAAAAAAAAGAAGAAAAAAAGCATTGTTGTAACAGTCGGTTTAAAAAAAAAAAGAAAAAGAAAAAGAAAATCAGTAGTTGGGAAAAAAAACCCTCAAATCTCATTTCCCTCCCTCCCTCACAGACTCAATGGTCGACTTTTTCCTCTTCACTCTGTCTTCTTCTCTCCTTCAAGACAACCATCATCGAGCCCCTATCTCCATTGTTTTCTCTCTCTCGTTTGCACGCCAGCGACTAGCCCCATCTCCAATTGTCTTCTCCGGTAACCACGAGCGGCGGCGACAGTAGGTGGGTTTTCCTCTCCCTCTCGTTATTTTTTTTTTGTTTGTTTCTCTCTCCATATGACCCCTTCGGCTCCCTCTCTCCATGGTTCCTCTCTCATTCTCATTCGAACGAGAGCAGCAAGCCGCGAGCGTCAGTTCAACAGCCTCCTTCGCAATTTTCAGCAATCCAGCACACGTGGGGTTCGTCTTCTTGCTATTTGGGTTCGAAGACGGAGTATAAAAGGCATTTCAATGTGGCTCGACGTGTGGGTCAGTTAGACAACAAAAGTTCCATCGAATTAGTTTCTCCATAGCGCATTTATCAGCAAGGCGTTCGCGTGGGTTCCTTCCAACAGCAGCGTGAGTGTTCTTTTCCAGTGATTTTTAAGCGAATTCGGTTGTGGGTAAGAGAGATCTAAAGCATTTCGTTTTTAGTTGATTGTGTGTTTAATCGAATGCCCATTGACATTGGTTTCCAATTTTAAGGTACCCATTGAGATTAGAGCTCCAGTCGTCGAAATTTGGATCGAATTAGAACCCGGGCAGCAAGCTCAATAAGGAGTTTGAGTAAGTTTTTTTTGGCGTTGAGTTGTCCCCAAATTATTTGGCCACTAGCTGTATGTTCAGTTGAAATCCTAATTGGTTTTGAAATCTCTCCCGTGTAGTTTTGCCTAAGGTCTTGGAGTTAAGGATTTTGATTGAAGATTTCTCAAGCTCTAAGTAAGTAACCTTACTACTTGGAAAGCCTTGGCTAGGCTAGGCTACTTATTATGAATTGTTACATGCTTTAAATATTATAAATTAGGAGACACCGATTATGTACGGTTGGAATAGGAATGTGGTTATTGTATGTTCTGGCGATACTAAATCTTCTGGTTATGCGTGTGTTTGTCACTATTGAATGCTCTGAATGTTTTGTGTTGGTAAGTATAGAATGTTCTGCTTGGGTAAACTTTGAATGCTTTGAATGCTTTATGTTGGGGAAGATAGGATGTTCTATATGGTTGAGTTGTGGATGCGAGACCTGACTCGCTTTGTTTTGTGGAAGTTCGGAGTCTATTCTTTTGATCGAAAGTGTTGTGGAGGTTTGTAGTCGGGCAGGTTGAATATAGAAGCGTATCCTCTTGTTTACATGTGATAAGAAAATTTGGGGTCAGCTATACGTATGTCGTTATGCTGCCGAATTTTCGGTAGCATTACAATGAATAACGAGGCTAAGTGTAGTAATGTCACTAGGATTATGTTATGTTGATTTTGGTTGTTGGCTGTTCAAACTATACATATGTTTTTTTCTATTTGGTGTTTTGGATGTTAGTTATGATATCTATGCTTGAATGAGGTGAAAGGCAAAGTAGTTAGTACATGTGAGATTAGCCCTTTAGAAACCTTTATGGAAAGAAACTTATGGTTAAGTTGCAAGTTAAGCTTGCTAATAAGGGCCCTAATACGAAATGAGGATAAGTTACTTATCCTAGTGGGGACCGTGGCAATCAAACTTCTAGAATTGAGATGTTTATAAACTGAGATGATGAGCTAAATAGGTAGGACTCGGCTACGTAGACTAGGTGCCATCTACTATCTGTGGAAGTAAAGTTCTGACTAAAAACCCATGGATGCCCCACCAGTGAGTTGGAAGTTAGAGTGTTATGCACACCGAGGGTGCCTTGATGGGTGAGACTTGACTCCACTGACTGGATGCCTTCTACCATCAGTAGGAGTAGAGATCTCCCAAGATTCCCACTTGTGCACCTCCAATGAGTTGGTAATCCTATGTCAGGCTAGTTAATTGTCCACGTGACCCATACGACATGATAAACGAAATGAAATGAAATGAAATGACCATTAGGGCTTTTAGCAGCAACTAACCTTAAGATGCCCCTGTAATGCATGTAAATCCCCTCCCAATAGCAGCATTACTTACTGAGTATTTTTAATACTCATTCTTTTCAAAATGTTTCCTTTCAAGTACGAGCAAGGACATATAGAGCGTGTGACGGAATGCTGCTGACGAGCCATGGAAACATGTGATCATGACTTCTGCATAGTTTAGTTTGCTCATTTTGCTTTTAGTCAGTTTTGTAAATGGTGATTCTTTAGGTTTTAAATGTCTCTATGTTGTTTTTAGTGAACTTTTGTTTTAATGAAGTTTTTGCAGTTTTTCTTGTTTTATTTGGGATCCCAAGTCGAAGGGCCTTCCTTTTTTAAAACATCGAATGTTTTGTGTTAACTTTTATTTCAAAATGAGTTTTTTTTCCCTAAAAGTAAGTAGGCATGCATGTGGTATCGATCCTAGAAATTGGTCATGAGAAGTTGGGTCGTTACAATTGTTGCGGAATAGGTATAATGACCAAAATAGACATATTTCAATTTTTTTATTTTGAAAATATGTGGGGTGGGGGGATTCGAACCACAAACCTTGTAGTTATCAATATAACTTTATACCAATTCAGTTATGCTCTTATTGGCGACATATTTCAATTTAGCATGAGATTGCATTAATATTTACATTCAAAACTTTCCTAAGATAATTAGGTAACTTACTTTTTTTTTCACAAAAAAAAAATAATTTTATATCATTTATATTATAAATTATATTTTGTTTACTTTAAGTAAATTGAAAAAAAATATCAATTATAGAAAAAATTGTGTCAAACAAAATCTAATTTTAGTTTAAATACAAAATTAAGAAAAATAAATTAGAAACAACAAATTAAATTTAAAAATTAAAAAAAAATGAGATGAGATGAGATAAGATAAATTGTGAATAATAATGTTTGAAAATCTTTTATTGTAAATAAAATATGGAAGGATAATTTTTTTAAAAAAAATATTTGTTAGTTACACCAGATTTTCCTAAAATCTAAATCCTAAAGCTACTCTTAACAGTTTTCTCAAACCACGTCATTCAAAAATTGATTTTTTCTAGATAATTAAAGAATCGATTTAACCAAATACAAAAAAAAAACAGTTAAAATTTATCTACAATCACTTTTTATGTCTTCAAAATCAACTCCAAACGAGGCCTAAATTGATGGATTAAGATTTCATTGTAAACAAATTGTAGATTAAGATTTAAACAGGTTTATTCGTATTTCTTTTATTCTTCTTTTTCAATTTTTAAGAGGTTTAAGAAATAGATAAGTTAAAAATAGATTAAAATACACTCTTTAATTTTTTAAATTCTATTTTTTTTTTTAAAGGTGGGTAGTAGAAAACAAGGAAACTATTAGTTAAATAGTTTTACAATTTTAAAATTAAAAACAAGAGCAATAATGATGATTATTATTTATTTGACAGGAGATAAATGATTTTTCTTTTTTTTAGGAAGAGAGAAATGATTATTAAACGGACCAATTTTAGTAAACCTCTTTAAAGTTTATTGCTAATATTTTAGGCCCCACAGGGAGAATTGGTTTTGTTTTAAAATAAAGATTCTCAGATAGTCATCATTGAGTTGCAATATTTTCTTTAGGAAAAAAAATCATTTTTAACCATTACTTGAGTATATTATACAAATTTTAATTTTAAACTTACAAATTCATCCTATTGAACTCCAAATTTAACAAGTTATATCAATTTTAATCCTCAACTTTCAATTTCATCAAATTAAACTCCAAATTTAATTAGTTGTATCAATTTTAATCTTGAACTTTCAATTTCATCATTCAACTTCAAATTATAGTTTTTATTTGAAAGTGAGTTTAACATTGAATTTTGAGTGGTGAAAAATATTTTTAATAATGTTTATAGTATTTCTTTAGAAAATTAAAGAGTGATTTTGAAATTTTCTAAAAACAAATAAAAAGCACTTACGTAGTATTTAATAGGGGTGTAAAAAACCGAATCGAACTGGCGAATCGAACCAAACCGTCCTCATATATTCTTTGCCCGAACTGAAGTACTTCGCCGGTTCGGTTTGGTTCGGTTTGGTTCGGTTCAGGACTTTATTTCTGACCGAACCGAACCAAACCGTCCTCGTATATTCTTTGCCCGAACCGAAGATAGGCGCTTAAGGTTAAATAGCAGTTTTTCTCTCTCTGGTCTTAGCTGTTGTTTCCTCTCGCCTTTTCCTTTTCTCGCTTTAGGGATTCGAATCTTTCGATTTCCCACGATTTCATCTTCTTTGTCGCCTAGTCATCTCCTCTCCGCCGTCGAGTCTGCTTTTATTCGCCCCTCCTCTCCTCTTCGCTAGAGTTTGTCGTCGTTGGAGAAGACACAGAGAGAGAAGAACACATACGTAGAAAACAGAGAAGGAAAAATCCAGCCGCCGGTCATGAAACGTCGTGGGTATCGGCATTCAGAGGCAGTTAGCCGTCGGTGTGGGTTCATTTAAAAGTACTTTGTCGCTGTGCACTGCCATATGAAATGTCGTGTCTTCATTGATTGTAATCGGAAACCTTAGCTTCGTCTCGCTCTCAAATTCTTTCGGCAGTTTCTTCCATTTCTCTTTCATCACTGCTTTATAAGAGTTTCGCATCTCGTTGAACATTTCCATTGGAACATCATCTGCCATTTTTAGTTTCCACTTCGCTAATTGTCTCTTCAACAACTAAGGACCAAAGCGGTAGATTAATCCAACCTATATTAATCTTCTACAATCATTTTTTTACAACATCTCTCTTCTTTTTCTCTTTTATATATCCTTTTTATTATCAAGTAATAAAGTTTGTTTTCTTTTTCTTTTATCATATAAACAATTGCTTCATATTTTATTCAAGGATTTGTTCTTTTGTGTTTTCTTCTTTTTTTTCTTTTTTAGTTCTCCACTCTTCACTTTTCATCCAACTTATAATGGAACGGGAGATATCTCAAAATTTTGTTTCTAATTACTCAATTTTTTTCCCTAATTTTTACTATCCCGTTTTACTTTTCTCTATTCTGCTTTGTGATCTTCTTGGGGTTTCTCAAAATTTTTTGCTGGCATTCGACATAGTCTGAGAATCTGTTGACTCTTGGTTTACCAATTTTTGCTCTCGAACCAGTTGAAGTGTTCATATGGGCTTCAGTACTTTAGTAAAGTTGGAGGGAAAAAAAGAAAAAAAAAACCGAGGATGACCCAACCCGACCCGACCCATGGTCAGGTCAATCTTGGTCGGGTCGGGTCAGTTTGTCCGTACAACCGACCCAGGTCGGGTTGTCCGTACACCCGACCCGAACCGATAAATTTACACCCCTAGTATTTAACTGCATGGTTTTATTAGAAGTGTTTGTTGAACAATAATTTATTTTTACTTTTTATTTTAATTATTGTATCCCATAAATGTCGAGCTAGCTTATATGCACCTCAATTAACTTTCCTAGACAAGAACTAGGGATGGCAATGGGGCGGGATGGGACCGGGGATGCACTCTCCATCCCCGTCCCCGTGGGGATTTTGATCTTCGTCCCTGCCCCATTCCCCGTTTCAAGGAGTCGGGGTCGAGGAATCCTCGTTCGGGAATTGGGTCCCCGTGGGGAAAAATCCTCATTTTTTAAAAAATTATTTTTAAACAAAAATCAACTAAAAATTAAGAAATATATTAAAATTAAACACACGTTTATATTAAAGTTAGGATTATAATTATTTACTTATTTAAATAATTAATTTTTAAAATATTAAACATTTTTTATTATAAATTTAAACACTTAAATTAAAGGCGAGTGACTATGGAATCCTCTTTCGAGAGGTTGATGTAGGGGTTGCCCCTGGGTAGATCCCCTTTGTGACTGTGGAGAGTGACTATGGAGGAAACAATAGAGGATGTTTTGGCTAGGTTTAAGATTTCGGAAAGTGAGTGTGAATCGGTGACTATCTCCAATGAAGTAAAACTGGATGGTTTTGTGAGTGGAAAGTGGTGCTTGATTGGAGAATTGCTGACGAATAGGAAATTTAACAGAGAGGCGTTTAGACGCACAATGCTGCAAGTGTGGCAATGCAGGGGGGTTAAGTTCATAGAGGTTGAGGAAAACGTCTTTGTGTTCTCATTCTCGAACGCCGCCTCTATGATATATGTCCAGAAGTAGGGTCCGTGGCTTTTCGAGGAGAACCTCCTTGTTATAACGAAATGGGACCCTGCGATTAAAACAAGAAAGAATATTCCGAAGATATGTGATTTCTGGGTCCAGATACATGGACTGCCCTTTGACTGTCGAGGACAGAGTGCCGCCAAATTGGTGGCAGGGAAGGTGGGTAAAGTGACGGAGGAGGAAATGGAGGTGGACGCCCGAGGGGTGCAACAGCGTAAGTTTATTCGGCTTAAAGTCGAACTGGACATATTGAAACCGTTGGTTAGAGGAATTATTGTCCTCAATGAGGATGTTAAACATTGGGTGTGGTTTAAGTATGAGCGGTTGCCGAGATTCTGCACTGGTTGTGGTGTAGTTGGTCATGTTCTACAGTGGTGCACCACGAAAACTCAGCAAGAGGCACAGTCGAACAGGAACCTGTCGACATACGGAGATTGACTAAGGGCTGGGCCACCGCCGACAAAGCAGAAAGCGGATTCCCCAGAGAAAGGGCGTAGGGAGGAGCCGCGCCAGAAGCAGGATGGCGTTAGCCGATCCCCGGGATCGAAGGAGGAGGTTGTAGGGGGAGGAAATCTCGAGAAGGAAGGGGTAGAGGGGCCGAAGAAGGTGCAGGAACCAAATGGATCTGAAGTGGAGGAGATCCAAGAAATCTCTGCTGTGTCTGTTATGGAAGAGGTTGGTGGGAGTGGCGGGCCGAGAGGGGAGTCAAGTAATAGTAAACCACAGGCCCAAAGCCCAAAGGAGGTGGGAAAATCAAGGCCCGTTGTTGAGAGCTCTACCAGGGTCCAAAAAGTTTCATTGATTGGGCTTAAAAGAAAATGTCGCTCAGAGGGGAAAGAGGGAGAAACAAATTTGGGCCTAGGCTTAGAGAAAAGATCTAAAGGGTTGTAGGTGGAGGAAGGCCCCGTGAATAAGGAATTGGAGACCAGCCTTAATGGGTCTCCACGTGAGCCATGAGTGTCATCTGTTGGAATTGCCAGGGTGTGGGGAACCCCCTGACAATTCGCACGCTGAAGGAGCAAGTTAAGCGTCATTCCCCAAATCTCATTTTTCTATCTGAAACGAAAAATAAAGCCAAAAGGCTAGAAGGTATAAGGAGGCAGTTGCGATATGAAGGTTGTTTTTCCGTAGATCCCCGCAGGCTAAACGTTGGGCTTTGTGTGATGTGGAAGGAGGATAGTGAGGTGGACCTAGTGTGTTTCTCAGACTTCATGATTGAGGTGAGGTTCAAGCCAAAGTCGGGAGGAGCGATTTGGCATTTTGTTGGAGTCTATGCAAATTCTAATGAAAAAGTGATAGAAGTCCAGTTTCAGCAGCTAAGTCAGCGACTTAGGGCTATTGGGGACAATTTTGTGGTTGGGGGTGATTGGAATGATATTGTTAACAATGGAGAGAAAGAAGGAGGTTTGGTGCGGTCATGGAGAAGCATGCAAATGTTCCACAGCTTCATATCCCAAAATAATTTGGTGGATCTAGGCTTCTCGGGATATCCGTTTACATGGTCTAACCGTAGGAAGGGAAATGATTTGGTCAAACTTCGGTTGGAAAGTTTTCTAGTGTCGAAAAAGTGGGCGGAGGAGTGGCCAAGAGCGAGAATTACCAATCTGAACTCATTGGGCTCCGACCACCGTATGATTGTCCTCCAGACAACCCAACCAAGCTACCGTTTTAAGAAGAGGTTTGTGTACAACAAGGGTTGGGGAGTTCACTAGTCCTGTATCCGTGCTTTAAAGGAGGCTTGGAGTGAGGAGGTAGATGGGGGGAGTGCTTTTAGAGTTTGTGAGAAGATTAGGAGGGCCCGATTGGCTATCCTTCAGTGGAGGAGAGGAGCTGACGTAAACTCAAAAAAGGAAATTCGCAGGTTGGAGGGATTAATTACGGAAGAGCAGAACCATGTGCAGCCGAATTTTGATCGAATTTGCCTGCTTGAGCGCCAACTCCGTAAAGCAGTGGGGGAGGAGGAAAGGTACTGGCGCCTGAAATCAAGGGTGCAGTGGCTCAAAGAGGGCGATCGTAATACCAAATTTTTCCATGAGAAAGTGAAAATGAGGAGGAGAGCTAATTACATATCCGGGATGGAGGATAAGGACGAGATTTGGAAGGAATGAGATGCAGAAGTAGCTCGTATTGGAAAACAGTACTTTGATGAGTTGTTCAAAACGTCGGGTCCACCGGTGTTAGACGATGGATTCAGCAGCTGGACAAGGAGGCTGGATACAGCGGACAATAGGGCATTAACACGAGAAGTTTCAGAGGCTGAGATCGAAAAATCGTTGTTTGACATGAATCCCTCTAAGGCCCCTGGAGCTGATGGGATGACAACGACTTTCTTTCAGGATAATTGGGAGACAGTGAAAGAGGATGTGACATCCATGGTGAAGCATTTCTTCCGATCAGGTAGGATGCTTCGTAAGGTTAATCATACGCATATTGTATTGATCCTGAAGGTGAGTTGTCCAACTCGCATGTCCCAGCTACATCCCATTTCATTATGTAATATAACATACAAGATTATCTCTAAAGTGTTATGTTACAGATTGAAGAGGGTGTTGCCCAAGCTGATCAGTGACTGTCAAACAGCTTTTGTACAAGGGAGGGTGATCTCTGATAATATTTTGATAGCCCACGAGGTCCTACATTCAATGGGAGGAAGGAGGCACGATAACAAATACTATATGGCGATTAAGCTGGATATGACAAAAGCATACGACTGTGTGGAGTGGGGTATTTTGGAGAGGGTAATGGGGATTATGGGCTTTGATACGAAGTGGATCAGCTGGATTATGGAGTGTGTGTCGTCCGTTTCCTATAGCTTGGTGGTAAATGGTAATCCGTATGGTCTGATTAATTTGAAAAGATGGCTGAGGCAAGGAGATCCGCTTTCCCCATACCTTTTTGTCATCTGTTCTGAGGTGCTCTCTTTCATGTTGGACGATTCAGTAAGTCGACATAGACTTTCTGGTTATAAGATTGCGAAAGATGCTCCTCTTATTACGAGTCTGTTTTTTGCTGATGATTCGCTAATTTTTTGTCGAGCAATAGGTGATGAGTGCCAAGAGTTGCTGCAAATTTTGGTAAAATATGGTGATCTTTCGGGCCAGGAAGTTAATTTTGATAAAAGTAATGTTGTGTTCAGTAGGAATACGCCTATGGAATGTAGGGCTCAAATGGCTATAGTGCTGGGCGTTAAACATGCGAGTAAGATTGGGCGATATTTGGGGTTGGACATTGAATTTGGGCTATCGAAGAAAGCAATGTTTGATAATATTAAGCACAAAGTCGAAACGAGGGTTAAAGGTTGGGCCGAACAAATGTTGTCCAACGCCGGCAAAGAGGTCTTGCTAAAGGCAGTCACTTTAGCACTACCAATTTATGTCATGAACTGCTTTAAGATACCAATATCAATTTGTAAGGAGATAAACAACAAACTTGCTCAATTCTGGTGGCAGAAGAGGAAAGACAAAAGAGGCATCCATTGGGGTGCCTGGAAGGAGCTAACGAAGCACAAAAGTGAGGGAGGATTGAGTAGCATGATCTCCATTGTTTTAATTTAGCCCTATTGGCAAAGCAAGGGTGGAGGATTTTAACCCAACCGAACATCTTGCTGGCCAGACTCTACAAAGCACGGTACTTTAAGCATGGGGGGGTTTTGGAAGCCGAAGTCAAAGGAAGAGTGTCTTGGGGATGGAGGAGTATTATGGCGGGCCGGAGTGTGTTGAGGAAGGGTTTTCGATGGAGAGTGGGTGCTGACTCGCAGGTGGATATATGGAGTGATCCTTGGTTGCCGAGAGCGCATACGTTTAGGCCTATAAGGTGTCTTAGTAGAGAATGGCGCTTCGCCCGTGATTTGATGGAAGAAAATGGGCGAGCGTGGAACACTCAGAGACTTCGAGCTTGCCTGGATGAGGAAGATGTGAGACTGGTTTTGTCCATTCTGATCTTTCCAAATGTGAGAGGGGACCGAGGCATATGGCATTATCCAAATTCAGGTGAGTATACGATCAAGTCAGGTTATCGTACGACTTTGCACCTTGATGAGGGGGCGGCGACTAGTGATAATGGGCCCTCTCGAGAAGCGTGGAAGGGAATATGGAAGCTTCCTTGTACACCAAAATTGAGAAGCTTCGTGTGGAGGGCTTGCAGAAACTACCTGGCGGTGAATGTGAACTTGAGGAGGCGTGGGGTGAGGGAGGACGGTTTGTGTGAGGTTTGTGGTCACGAGGAGGAAACTACGAATCACGTCCTTTTGGAGTGTGACCCGGCCAGGGCCTTCTGGTTTGGTTCTCCACTTCAAATGTATACGAGGAAGTTCTACCACCTGGATTTTAAGACAAGCTAGGGGAGGGTTTCGCAATGGCTCGGGACCCACGACCAGGCCGAGGAATTGCTAAGTGTGTTCGTTTTCGACTTGTGGAGAGTGTGGAAGGGGCACAATGAAAGGGTGTTTGAGGGGAAGGGGATGGTGGTCGAGCAATGGATATATAGGGAGAATGATCAATGAGGTGAGGGAGTTTAGGGAGGTTAGGAGGGAGAGGGAGATGGCAGGAGCGCGGGTCAGAGGGGTGGCAGATGATAGGGGAATGGTTGTGAATGGGGTTCTGTCCCTATGGGTGGATGCGGCCTGGGAAAAGGTCTCGTTGAGGGCAGGGTTGAGATGGTATCTCCTGATGGGTGATGGGGTTGCGGAAGAGGAAAGAGCTAGGGGTGGGGGTTTCTACATGAACAGCTTACATGCTGAAGGTCGAGCTCTTTGTTGGGGTTTGGAGTGTTTACAAGAGAGGGGCATCAAGCAAGCACATATGTTTTCTGACTGCTTACAATTAGTCAATATTGTTCTAAGGAAGAATGGCTGTCCTGGTGATTTTGAACCAATTTTGAAGGTCATAGAGTCCACTCTGCAGTGGTTTGATTTTTGTTCTATCTCCTTTGTAAAGAGAGAGCTCAATGCAAGAGCACATTGTATGGCCAAGATTGGCCTTAACACTGTTCTGAATATGGAATAAAGGGAGTTTCGTCTGTGGTAAAAAAAAAAAAACTTAAATTAAATAAAAAAAGAAAATGAAAATGAGAAAAATATAAACTAAACAATACAAAAAACCAAAACTTAAGAATTTAAAAAATATTAATAATATAATATAATATAAGAATAATATTATTATGGTAAATAATCATAATATATATTATATATTTTTTAAAAATTAAATAAAAAATTATTCGAAGCGGGTTTGGGGTCGGAGACGGGGCGGGGGTACCATCCTCGTCCCCACCCCGTCCCCGTTCAGGGACCCAAAAATGAATCCCCGATTTGACCCCCATACCTGGTCAAACTAGGGATTCCCCGCCCTGTCCCGCGGGGACCCGACCCCATGGAAATTTTTTCCATCCCCAACAACAACCTAATTTTACAACGAGCTTTTAATACATTAATTAGCAGGAAGAGAAGTTATCATTAAACCTGTGGCTCAAGCTATCCCTAACTTCGCAATGAGTTGTTTTAAATTCCCTTTGTCACTTTGTAACGATTTGAATTCCTTGTGTGCCAGGTTCTGGTGGGGTGTTATGGAGAATCAAAGGAAAATTCATTGGAGAAGTTGGAAAAAACTATGCGATAACAAGGTTCACAAAGGTTTGGGATTCAGAGATTTAGTCACCTTTAACCAACCCATGTTTGCTAAGTGGAGTTGGAGGCTGATTAAATTCCTTCACAGTTTGGTAGCTAAGGTGCTTAGAGGAAGATACTACAAAACTGGGAACTTCTTCCTTAAAGCAACTATAGGAAATAATTTATCTTTCACGTGGTGGAGCATTATTTGGGGAAGAGAGCTTTTCAAAAAAGGATACAAGTGGTGGGTTGGAAATGGTTTTTCAACAGATGCCTTAAAAGATCCATGGATTCCAAAGGAAGGCTCATGTCACCCCATCATAGCACACCCGAGTATACAACATTTCAGTGTGGCTCAACTTCTTGATTCGTATGGCAAATGAAATGAACCTCTTGTCCAAGCCTTGTTTGTAGAAGAAGATGCTACGAACATATTAAACATCCCAATCAATCATAGGATAAAGGAGGATGAGGTTATTTGGCATCTAGATCCGAAAGGGCTCTTCTATGTTAAAAGCGCCTACAGGTTGGGAGATAAATCCAACAAGCTGATGAGGCTACTCCTTCAAGCTTCAAAAAATAAGAATGTTTTTTGAAGTCATACTGGAAATCCACAGTTCCTCACAAAATCAAACACTGTAGATGAAAATTTATAATAACATTCTCTCTACCTTATCTAATCTAATTAATCGAGGAATGGATATGGACCCAACGTGTTTCATGTGTAGGACTAAACCGGAGATGGTTGAACACCTTTTCTGGGAGTGCAAATTCACGAAGGGCCTTTGGGTTAAATTTTTTCCTTCTATTGACTTAGTTTGTTTGGATGGCAGAAACCATTGGAGCACACAAGACTACTTCGAACGATTTTGGACAGGAGGCAGGGAAGACAGAGTTGAAGAGAGAAGTCTTAATACAAGTTTAATCATATGCTGGCAAATATGGAATCACAGGAACAAGATCAATGTCAAAATCAGCAGCCCAACCAAGAGAAGCTAAGGTTTCAAATTGATAAATACTTTGAGGAGTTTATCGGCT
Source organism: Luffa acutangula (assembly GCA_036850905.1). Lineage (NCBI taxonomy): Eukaryota > Viridiplantae > Streptophyta > Magnoliopsida > Cucurbitales > Cucurbitaceae > Luffa > Luffa acutangula. The sequence goes on along the minus strand of CM072099.1, from coordinate 47,251,833 downwards.
AAGAAGGATCTACCCATCGTTATCAGAGTTTTACTGTGCAAGCTGAAGGCCAATCCTTTAAGAGTTGGATTCTGTTGTCGATGGGAAGTTGGAAGCTGTCATCCGATGCAACATGGAGCGATCAAAGGAATCGAGGAGGTGTTGGTTGGATACTTCGATATTGGAACGACTCTCTTATTTCAGCGGGCTTCATATGTATAAAACGACACTGGAAAATCAGTTGGCTAGAAGCAATCGTCTGTGAGGGACTAAAATCAATACCAGATCTCTTGCCTAGCGTTTGAGTTAAATTAAATGCTCTCCAAGTGATGAATCTCCTTCTCTACAAGGAACTAGATGAATCAGAAATATCCAACTTCATCCACGAAGCTCATGCCTTAATTGAGGGAGGGTCTCAACATTGACTCTATTGCTCACGTGAATATAATGCACAATGGGATGCCCCACCAATTAGCAAATAAAGCTTGTTAAATGAGATTTCTGGTTGTTGGAGTAATTGTTTTCCTAAGTGGCTCATTGAATTAAATAATGTGGACATTGGGTTTACATATCAAACTCGTGGGGATCCTGTCCCATAGATAATATCCCGATGGAAAGTGTATCTTTACTTTAATGAAGTCATTTTTTTCTCAAAAAAAAAAAAAGTATGTGACCACTAGGTTTGATACCACAAGAAGTGTCTCGTTTAAATTCACTTTTTTTTTTTAACCCATCATAGACTCAACTCACTATTAGTAACTCCAAGTTTATATTTCTATTTTTTTTTTGTCAAAATCTTCAACCTAATTTCCTTTTTTAGTTTGATCTATTAACCACATTTAAATGTTTGAATTTAGTTAATGTACTTACGATAAATCTTCAACATACTTTTCTTTTATTAGTTTGACATTAGTTTTCATTCTATTTAAAAAGAGAGAAGAAATTGAAATAATGTAAGTACAAAAAAAATTTCCTGTCAATAGATTAATAGACATACCACATCAATGTTTTGTTAATATTATAGACATACCACATCAACATTCTATTAATAGTATTAAGAGAAAAACTTGAATATAACCAAATAAGTTTAGGCACATCATAAAATTGAGTTAAATTACCATATTAATACGTGTACTTGGAGACTATTATATTATAATCCTTATAATTTTAAATTTCCGTGTTCATGCATAGATTCAACAAGTCTATGTCCACGGTTAGTTTGAGATTAAGTTCTATCTAAAATGAGAGAAAAAGGAAAACCCTCTATAAGAACATAAAATGTAGTTGCTAAGAATGACAATATTTATAATTTTCTTTTTTAAGTGACAACAAACTTATTTTATATATATATATATATATATTTAATGAGGTTGCCACAATATAGTTGTTTTTTTCAATTAGATATAGATTTGAAAAATCTACGTGTAACTCAGCGGTAATTGACATATACTCTAACCAAAAGGTCTCGTGATGTTCGAATCTCCTACCTCCAAATGTTGTTGAACTAAAAAAAAAATTGTAGGGCTCTTAATAACATCTAAATACAGATATCAAAGGTTCGAATCCTACCTCCAAATGTTGTTCAACTATAAAAGAGCATCCAAATATGGATTCAAAGTATTTCACGATTTGTTCTAAGAATAATACTTACATGCATACCGGTATGGTATGTAGGGCACATCTCCCTACAAACCTCATTAAAATCTTGACAAGTAAGAAAGATAAAATGTGAAAAATGAGAAAATATGTTTCTCTCTCCTAATTGTCAACATTTTAACGGTGGTATATAGGGAGATCTGTACATACGCAACCAAGTTTTTTAATTGTTCTAGTATATCAAATAGTACAAAACTATTAGCTATATTGTGAGACTCTACTAATAATTTATAGTCGTTCTATATAATTCATGTGAAAATTAAACCCAAAGAACCAGAAACAAGTGCATTTAAAATTTAGGGAAAAATATGTTTTTGGTCCTTGAGTTTTGAGAAATAGGTGTGTTTGGTCTCTGAATTTTCAAAATAAATCTTTTTAGTCCCTAAGTTTGGAGAAATAGGTTTAAAAGGTCCCTAAGTTTTCAAAATGGACCTTTTTAGTCATTGAGTTTTGAGAAATAGGTTTAAAAGTCCCTCGTGTTATTTTTTTTTTCAATTTTTTAAAATTAATACTTTTTAGTTTTTTAATTTAAAATACCATACAATATAAAAATAATAATAAAAAATATTAATTCAAAGAAGTTAAGAAAAATAATATGAGAGACTTTTTAAACCTATTTCTCAAAATTCAAGAACCAAAAAGGTCCAATTCAGAAATTTAGGGACTTTTTAAACCTATTTTTAAAAAATAATAAATTAAAATATCTATTTTGAAAACTTTGGGACGAAACACACTTATTTTGAACTTAGGAGCTAAAAATGTATTTTTTCCTATAATTTATTGAAATGGAAAGAGAAGAATATAATAAATTTACCCAAAGAGAGGAATAAATATATAGTTGAGTGGACATAAATAGAGAAAGAAAATGGGAAAAGAAGGCAAAAGGGTAAATAAAAGAAAGAAGGGAGGGCAGAATAAGAAGAAGAAAAAGAAAGAAAAAAAAGAAGAGAGAGAAAGAGAAATGATATAAGTAATTAATAACAAAAAAAAAAAAAAAGAAAAAGAAAAAAGAAAAAAAGAGAGTTGGGCGAGAGGAGTTTACGGAGGAAGGTGTTGAGAGTAAAGGAAGACTGAGGAATTGATGTATCCCTTTCGGGGCGCCCCTTTCTCCCCTGTTCCTCTTATTTTTAATTAATTATTTTTTAAAAAATTAATTAACAATCATTATTCACAATTATTCATTTTTTTAATTAATAAAAATATAAAAAAATAAATAAAAGCAAGTTGTTGTATTCTCCGGTCTGGTCTTCCTTCCATTTCCCATATCAATTCCAACTTTTTTTTTTTTTTTTTTTTTTTTTTTAATTTTATTTTATAATTATTATTATTTTAATGTGTATTTTTGTGGTCTAAGTTGTAAGTAAAGTCTATACCTGTTTGACACGGGCACACAGACACCCATTACTCTCTCTCTCTCTCTCTAAAACCCCCAAAAACAAAAATAAAAATTAAAAAAAAAAAGGAAAAAAATTGTAATTTTATTATTAAACAATACCCTCTTCTCTCTTTCTCTTTCCTCTTACACAAAAACAAAGAAATTTCCTTGTCGGCTTGGACCAAACACCATCTTATCGTTTCTTCTTCCCCCTTCCATTCCTCTCTTCCATCCCTTTGATCCTTCTGCTTCTCTCTCAAACCCTACTTTCTCATTTTGCTTTTTATTTTACTCTCCAATTTACCAAATCACCTCCTTGCTTCTCATCATCTTCAGGTTTGTGATTTGTGATTTTGGTTTTTTTTTTTTTTTTTTTTTTTTTTTTTTTTTTTTTTTTTTCTTTTTTTCTTCTGGGTTTTCTTTTCTTTTTTCTTTTTTTTTTTTTTTTTTTGCTGGCTTGTTTTTGTTTTTATGTGTCTCTGCTTCTTAATTGTCTGTTTTAGCCAACTGGGTGTGTGTTGGATCGAGGTTTTGGGGCTGTTTTCTTTCAATTTTGAGGTTGATGGCTTTCTGGGGTTCATTTTTGGGGGTTTTTGGGTGTTTGAGGTTAGGTGAATGTGATTAACTCATGTGGGGGTTTTGATTCTTCTTGGATCCGGAACATGGGGATCCAACTCCTTATGAATGTGTTGTTTTCAGGCTTTGTTAGTTGGAATTAGGCAGTCTTTTGTTTTGCTGAATCACGAGAAGATCCACTTTGTTTTCGATGAATTGGATGTGTTCCTTCGCTGGGTTTCAGTTTTATTTTTGACATCTTGAATATTTCATGCTGTTCTGATCGGATGTGTTGTTAAAATTCCAATAGCGGCTGCCTTTTGGCGCTTCATTTAAGATACACAAAGCAAGACGCGGCTGTCTCGCTGACAGCGTGGCTAAGCTAAGTATCTGAGGCATTTATTGATCTATAAGGCCGCCCCTATCTCATAGATACCATTTGTTGTTGTTCTGGATTGGTAATAAATATCTTTAAAGGAGTTATCTTGGTTATAAATGTGTTTAGCTTTATCCCATGTGTTCTGCGTAGATAGTAAGACATTTAATTGGATACTTGTGATTTTCTTGTTTAACGCATCCACCATCGGTTTTGCAGGTCGGCAATTAGGTTGATTGACACATAAATATCTCTCTGATATTATCATGTCCTTTTCAGCTGCCTCAAATCTTCCCTCAGGAGGACCCCATTCAGGTTTGTGGTTATTGTTCATGAAGTTGTGTCCATTTTTTTTAGATTTTAGTCATTGTTGGTCTCAGTGAGAGATTAGCTGTTGATGATCTAAAAGAATGAACCTTAGGTTTTGGATAATCAACGGTTAAAATTAAGAGTAATGTATCATGGTTTTTCCTGGTACTCTGGTAAGAAGAATATTCTTGCCTACTTTGTTATATTATATGGAATGTCTGCATCCTTGATTAAGTTTGAGGGGTTGGCTTTGTTTAAATTGTAATAGTAGTAGTACTGAAAGTTCCATTTTATAACTTGGTGGAACAAGGTAAACTTCTCTAGGATTCTACCTTTAGTGAGTAGTGACCTTCAGAACAAAAATCATTCTCTTTTGTTGGTTATGGAGATTCTCCTTTGAGAAAGATGACTGTCCTTTTCGTGGAAAGTTGCAGCAAGCAATGAAATATAGAGTTTCCAAAGGTGACTGGTGGTCTATCACTAATTGGCTTCTAAGCCCTCTGAAGGCCTCTGGAAGGGTATCTTAATATTGAAGCTGAAGTAGCTTCTCATATAGTGAGCAGCATAAAAAACACCTGATTTTGGGACAAGTGGACAACTTAGGGCAAGGAAATGGAACTCTCTGAACCCTTTATCAAAGACTCTATTCTATTTCTATCAGTAAAACATTTTCTATCAGGCAAAGTTCAGAATGCTTCAAATTTGTTTTGGGGTCTTAACTTTAGTTGCTGATGTCAAAACTCAAGATTGGATGTTCCTTATGGATGGATAGCCGTGCTGGCTTCTTTGGTATTCTTATTATTCCAATGGATGACAACTTGAGCTGCACTTTATGACTCTTCCTGATCTTTCAGAAGTAAACATGGAGTGCTAGAATATTTCTCTTCTTTCCCAGTACTTGTGGTGTTTTCCTTATGAGCGTTAAGCTTAATGGTGCCAGATTAACATAAATATAGGGCTTGCCAAAAGGGTGAGATGTTAATGCTATTTTATTTGACATCTACAGGAACCTGTTTAAAGTTATTTTCTTACGAGTATATCTACCTTCTTTTCATAGTTCCACTAATTTCTTGATAGGGGTTGTTAGTTGAATCCGTTTCTAGGAGGAAGGATTGTTGGATTGGCATTGATGCCTTATAGGCACATTCACTTGATCGCATCCCCGTCTTTGCAGTCCCTTTTTTCTTCTCTCATGTCATGGAAGCTGACAATCGTAAAAGATGTTAGGTTTTTTGCATGGGTGGTGGTTGCTCGTAGGAGGGTGGATTAACCTTAACACTATTGTTGTCAAGGAGAGACCCTGGTCCTCTTCCATGTTTCTTTTGTTTCGATGGGGTGTGTTCTTTGCCAGCAAAGGCCACAAGACTTCTTCCTTGGGGGGGTATGTGTGCGGTCTTTGGTTGCTAAGTTGTGGAGCATATTTTAGAGACTCTTGGGATTTCCATAGGCCAAAGGCTTCAATGTCATGCTTGGTGCAGGTTGAATTTTTCAGTGTGATCATGTGTGTGCTGCAACTAATTTCAGATGGTATCATGATGATATTTTTTAATAGTATATGCGGTTGTTCTCAAAAAAAAAAAAAAAAAAATAGTATATGCGGTTGTTATTAATTTCAAGAAGCATTTTAAATGTAGATATATGTTAGTCCAGAATGTAGGAGGACATTTTGTTAAACGCATTTAAATTTAATCAAGTATAAGGTAACCCTATACTGAATTGTGTATGTTTTTTGTGTTACATCTGTTTGGTGTTCCTAAACTTCTTCATTCCATTCCCATGTTATTCGGCCTTCTGTTGCCTTGTTGAACATGTACCTTGTTTTTCTATTTCCAGGGCCATCTTCCGATGCATTGTATAGGGAATTATGGCATGCCTGTGCAGGACCACTTGTCACCCTTCCTCGCCAAGATGAACGAGTATACTACTTTCCACAGGGTCACATGGAACAGGTATCTGATTTGGTGATGCACCCTCACTGTTTGCTTTTTAGACTATATAGGGGAAAATGTTAAAATTTCTGAATTGAGCTGACACCTTCAAGTTCACCTGCGGAGTTTTGAGGCTACAAGACCCCAGCCTAACTGGATTTAGTGTATGCCTGGACCTTTCAATTAGTTAATAAAGAAAACTATGATAGTAATGGATAACTGTATGGATAACTATGTTATTTCCCCAGACCTAATGGTTATTATCATAAACTTGTTAATTTTTTTTAAATTCAAGTTTTCTAGATTAATTTATAATATTCTTTTTAACTTCAAAATAAGTATCTTTACTAATTTATAATATTTTTCTATGCTAATGAAATTGTTTAATATGTTGGGGAATGGTTAAGCAGATTTTCAATAATTACTCTTTCATTACATGAAGATTTATTATATTATTATTGATTTCCAGAGTAATATTTGTCTTCTTTATATTAACATTTGTGCTGAACTTTGTAATTGTACTCCCTTCATAATTTACTTACTGGAATTTGGGTCTTTTTTTGTTGACTCCGAAATGGAGTTTCTAGATTTCATGTAACATGTAATTGTTCTTTTCACTATATCAATGAGAAGAGTTTCTTGTTCAAAAAATATTGATGCTGAAAATGTTAGAAATTCAGAGTTTTCTTTATCTTATATGTTTAGCTGGAAGCATCAATGCATCAAGGATTAGAGCAACAAATGCCTTCGTTCAACCTACCATCAAAAATACTTTGTAAAGTTGTCAATGTTGCTCTTCGGGTGAGTTTTATCACATGAATTTTAATTGCTTGTGGTGGTTTAATTTTGCTGTCTTTCCCATATCCTTGGCTGACTGACATTTCTGTGCACATTGTATCATATCTAATGACTACCACTTTGGATGTTAGGCGGAACCCGACACAGATGAAGTTTATGCTCAGATAACTTTGTTACCGGAAAGCAATGTTAGTTCTGTACTCTTTCACTCTGTAAACTCTTGGACTATAGTAGGCAGCCATTACTTCCCTCTATGGTGGGGATTTTAGCCAAGCATTTTTAATGCTTGCATTATATTTCTAAACTGATTGTGCTGCTTAATCCTCTTTGTTTTTTAAGAATAATTTTGTTGATATCTCTAACTTTTATTTTTGCCTATATTTTTTTCTTCCATGAGCAGCAAAGTGAAGTAACGAGCCCAGATCCTGCCCTTCCTGAGCCTACGAGATGTAACGTCCACTCATTTTGCAAGACACTCACTGCTTCTGACACTAGCACTCATGGTGGCTTCTCTGTTCTTAGGAGGCATGCGGATGACTGTCTGCCACCTTTGGTTAGAGCATATTCATGAAAATGATATTGCAAGCTACCGTCCATTTCTATTTCCCTTCATGTAATAAAGTTCTTTTGGTTTTCAGGATATGTCTCAGCAGCCACCATGGCAAGAATTGGTTGCAACCGACTTACATGGGAATCAGTGGCATTTTAGGCACATTTTCCGAGGTATAATTTTTAAAGTTAAACAATTAACAGCCATGCAAAGCGCTGTAGATGTTTGCGTAAAAAATTGAAAGAGCTATAGATGTTTGCTTTGCCTCCTGGCAAATAAAGATTTCTTGGACATGCATTATACATACATATGTGATATGCACATTCAAACATGCACAACCATTTTTCGTTGGGCAAGAAGAGCTTCCTCATCTCTTCCATTTCTTTGTTCTTTTACACTTGGAGTCTATCAACTCTATATGGGTTTCTGCCTTCAAGAAGAGGCCTTTGGTAAGTACTTGAAATTTAGGAACACTTCAGGTCCTGAGTTCAAGTTCGAGCTGCAGGTACTAGAGATAAGGGGATTCATTTTCCCTGCTCCTTGGTGTCTCCCAACGTTGACCTTGGGATGAGTAGGCCTCTATAATAGAGATTTGTGCTCATAGGGCCTAGTACCTCTTGTGTTAAAAAAAATGAGGAAAATAATTAGATGGGTTTATACTGTGCTGGTAAATTCCGTTTTGTGTGTCACAATATGTTAATTTTGTGTCATTTTATTTGATATGACGTGAATGGATTTTTAGTTTCTTCTTTAAATAAGTGCTTGCTTTTCTTTCCTCTTGACTTGATCGTGTATTATATACATGAATTGCAGGCCAACCAAGGCGTCATTTGCTAACAACTGGGTGGAGTGTCTTTGTTAGTTCCAAAAAGCTAGTAGCTGGAGATGCGTTTATCTTTTTAAGGTAATTTTGTGGTCTTCCGTTTAAGAAGAATGTCCATTTTCTTTGTGGGATAAAGACGGATCTTGACCGAACAATTATATGATCTCTTTGGTTATATGCCTATTACATCACAGAGGTGAAAATGGAGAGCTTCGTGTTGGGGTGAGAAGACTCATGAGACAGCTAAACAATATGCCATCTTCTGTTATATCAAGCCATAGCATGCATCTTGGAGTTCTAGCCACTGCTTCTCATGCTATTGCAACTGGGACACTCTTTTCTGTTTTTTACAAACCAAGGTTTGTCATCTCTATGTTGCTTTCTCTTACTCGGTGATGCTGTGGGTGCTTTTTCCCCAAGTAAAATAATTTTATTTCAACTTGACGCTGCACATCAATTGTTCACTTTTGCCATTGCATTGCTTTGTGATTTATCTCTTACAACTAGAAAATTCTTGGTCTTATTTTCCATGATGTAGTCTCTTTATATAGTTTGGCTCCCTTTTATTATGGGCTTTATTTTTATGTCCTTGTACTATACCATTTTTCTCAATAAAAGTTTGTTTTTAAACAAAAAACAAAAACGAAGAAGAAAACTAGAAAATTACTGAATATCCTTCCTAATGGCAGAACAAGCAGGTCTACATTTCTTGTAAGCCTAAACAAGTACCTTGAAGCTCAAAACCATAAACTCTCTGTTGGGATGAGGTTCAAGATGAGGTTTGAGGGCGAGGAAGTACCTGAAAGAAGGTAACTGTGTGATGAAGCTTCCCCAGCCTTTTTTTTTTCCTTTCACTGATTAGTTGATACTTGATATATTAATTCTTGTTATATTATTTGACAGTTTTAGCGGAACAATTGTTGGTCTGGGAGATAATGCGTCGCCTGGGTGGACTAATTCTGAGTGGCGATCTTTAAAGGTTAGCTAATTCTCTAATAATGCTACTCATGTTTTTTCAAAGTCCAGTTTTGAAACATTATGTGATGTGTATTGTTGCAGCGCTTCCTCCTTCTATGAGTTCAATACCTTGTATTAATAGCAATACAAAATAGTTCATGCAGACCTTACTATCTAAAGATGCATGTTTGATTAATTTAAAAAAGAAAAATAAAAAGATGCATGTTTGATTAATTTAAAAAAGAAAAATAAAAAGATGCATGTTTGAACATAGACAAGAATTCATGAAATGGCTGATGGTAGAAAGGAAAAAAAAAAGAAATGATTTGTGTTTTAGCTTGATAAGGCATATGTTTTGGTGGAATGGACGTTTTTGGAACTTGTCCTTCGACAGAAAAATCTTTGGATTGAGTTGGAGGAGATATCTATGGATGTCCATCATATGCTAGCTATATATCGAGTTAAAAGCAACCGTATTGGTAAAATTGCAGCATCCTGTGTAAGGCCTTAGCAACCTTATTGATTGCTTGATGTAAAGGAGGGATTAGGATGCATTGAAGTTTTCTTGGACACATTTTCTTTTTCTTTTTTTTTTCCCCCACATTTCCCAGTTGCTGATTGCTGATGATGTAATAATTTTTGGGTCTTTGACTCTCTTAAGTTCAAGAATATTTTCCATGTTTTTCATAAATTTAAAAGTGCCTCTGATCAGGTACGCAAAAGTATTGACTTTCTGCCATGGTGGGTTTTTTTTATACTCTTTGCTTGCATCTATGCGTTATTTTATAATTCAAGAACTAACTTCTGAGTGTTGGTTGATATAAAGGTGCAATGGGATGAGCCTTCATCTATCTTGCGTCCAGATAGGGTGTCTGCTTGGGAACTGGAGCCACTTGTTGCATCTAACCCTCTAAGCTCTCAGCCTACACAGAGGAACAAGCGTCCACGGCCAGCTGTTTTGCCTTCACCTTCACCAGATGCAACTGTACTTGGTAATTCAACCCTTCTGAATAGTAAATAGTAATAGATCATTGTTGATTTAGATGGAACACTGTTGACATTATCTTTGTGTACTAGGTGGGTGGAAACCTACGGTTGAATCTTCTGCTTTTTCATATACTGAGCCACAGCGTGGAAGGGACCTATATTCATCACCGAAGTTCAGTACTGCTGCTTCAAATTCACTTGGTTTTAATGGGAATAGTTCTCTTGGTGCTGTTTCCAGCAACACCTATTGGTCTAATACCAATAGGGTGGAAAATGTTATGGACACTTCATGTCATGGAGCTAACAGGGAACCCGTTGAAAAGAAACAGAACACTAGGAACGGATGCAGGCTCTTTGGGATCCAGCTTCTTGGAAATTCCAATCTAGAGGAAGCTTCTCCAGTTTCAACACCGAAAATGGTGAGCGAGGATAGGTTGGTTCCACCTGTAGACACGGAATTTGACCAGCATTCTGAACCGTCAAACATTCACCGATCAGATATTCCCTCAGTAAGCTGTGATGCTGATAAATCATGCCTGATTTCCCCTCTAGAGTCTCAAAGCAAACAAATTCGTAGCTGCACAAAGGTAGTTTCAATCTATCAGTTTTTCATAACTTTGCCCCATCTCTTATTATTGCTCTGGGTGCAATTCTGGATGAAGGGGTTCAATTCTATGGATTACATTATTTATATATTTTTTCAGGTTCACATGCAAGGAATTGCTGTTGGAAGGGCCGTAGATTTAACACGGTTTAATCAATATGATGATCTACTCAGGAAACTGGAGGAGATGTTTGACATAGAGGGTGAGCTTTGTGGCTCTGTAAAGAAATGGCAGGTTGTTTACACCGATGATGAAGATGACATGATGATGGTTGGAGATGATCCTTGGAAGTAAGTACAAAATTTATGATTATCCCAAATCTTCTTTTACCTGTTCTCTGCTCAAGTTGGACCAGGATGGTTAATTTTTCATCATGATGTCTATGAACCATTTAGTAGTAGGATTTCTTCTACCTTTTATGTGATCTAACTACACTTGAATCCATTGAAGAATGTATTTAGTCTTCTCTTCTTTAAATACAAAATATTAATACAGATATTGGAACAAATCAAATGCTTTCACCATTGGTCTTGCTTTCATCCTCGAGTTATTTGCCATAGTTGCTTAAATAGAATATTCTCTTTTCTGATAGTTCTCTTAAGCCTGTGTGGACTCCATTAAGTTGAATGTTGTGTGTGTGGTTTTGTTGAAGTAACTTTACTTTTGAAGGCTTGAGCATATGATAAAATGAGAGGTTTTTGGTTGTCTAAAACTTGGGTTTGCCTTTCCTAAATGATTGCAGCGAGTTCTGTAGCATGGTAAGGAAGATATTCATCTACACAACAGAAGAAGTAAAGAGACTGTCGCCCAAGATTAAACTCCCACTTGGTGGAGAGACGAAGCTCAGCAAACCAGATTCCGATACCATTGCCAACCACACGGAGGATCAATCATCCATCGTGGGATCAGATTGCTGATGAAGACGTATCCTTTGTCGTATAGTCGTTGGCAGAGGAGAAAGAAAATGTGGAATTTCACCAGGAGAATGGGGAAGTGGAAGAAGAAAAATGGTTTATATAGCGGTAAGATTTTATCGATAGGTATCGTTTGCATGGGTTGGCTGGTTTCTTTCGACTGCCAATGGAGTGGAATCTGGAACGAGGTGTTATATTTTTCACTTGGAAGTAGCGAAGATTCCGATGACAAAAAGCTAGCTGCAGGTGCTGCTACATGTATGAAGGGGGTGGGGGGTTAACTGGTGAAGACTTTCTGAGCTCATCAAATAGAGTGAGGAATGAATATGTTAATTGGGCTGTTTGGACTTAGAAATGAAATGTGGGGTTAGCAGAAAATACTGTCCTGTGTTTTAAGACGTTGAAACGAATATTTCTACGTAATAAGGTTCGGTTCAGTTCGGTTATTTTTCGGGGCTTTTCCCTGTCTCCTGATTATAAAACCGTGCGAGTCAGCTTCAGCTTGCATTTTTGTACATAAGAAATATGATGCTGTCATTTTTCACCATCTTGATTGCAGGAGTCTCTTTTTGTATGGGTTGTCAGTGACAATGGGGGAGGAAGAAGCTCAAACATCTTCCACCTTTCCAATGTAAATGTAATATTTTGTGATATTATGTATTGATTTGGATTTTGGAGGTTCTGCTGCTGCCCCATCTCAGGCAGAGTATGATCTTTTTTAAATTTTGAAATAGTTGCTAACAAGGTAAGTGGGTAAAAAACAAGACTTCTTCATGCCTTTTTTTAAAAAAAAAAAATAAATAAATAAATAATAATGTGGGTTGAGTGTTGATGGATTGTATGTTGAATTTTAATGTCTAGTGCAATAACCAGAGATTAGACTTGTTACTCTGCTGAATTCTGTCTGTTTCCTGCAACCACTGTAAATAATTATATTTTTGCTGTAAAATGAAATTGTTTATCAAATAAATGATTATTAGCTTTTCAATGGTTTTGGTTGTACTGATTACAATAATTGTATGGTATATTAGTTACAAACTTAAGCAACTATATATAGTGTTTCATTTGGAATACCTTGTAGTTCAACACTTTCTGAAAAAAACAATTTTCACTAAAAATATTATTATATTTTTTATTTTTTATTTTAACTTCTATTTCAAAGTGATTCTATTAATTATAGACTTACAGTTTTAAATTTTTTATTACATATTTTTGAGGATTTTCAACTAATCAGTTTAAGTGTTTAGCACTTTTTATTTATTAAGATTTTCTAAAAATCCATTTTTGATCACATAAAATGACAATTTCAAAGGGTCAAAAGTGAGTATAGTTTAAAGATAATGGACATGTAATATCGACTAAGAGGTTAGAGGTTTGAATCCTCCAATTTCTAAATGTTGATGATCAAGAGGTTAGAGGTTTGAATCTCCCAACCCTTAAATGTTGATGAACTAAAAAAAAGCCACAATTTCAAAGGTACTTGTAAAAAAATCAATTATTTAATAAAAAACAACATTTTTTCACAAGTTACTCGAGACACACTAGGGTGTTTGGGGCACTGAATAGGTTATAATAACCCCCTTTATTATAACCTATTCAATGTTTGGGGCACCAACAAAAATAAATGGTGAGATTGGTTATTTTTACCCCGATTATTTTATCCATTATCTATAGTAACCATCATTCAACCCATTCGATTATTCTATCCATTTTCTACAGTAACTCTCTCCTCTCTTCTTCCATGTGACTCCTTGACTTTTCCGACGACCGCCGGCTGCCGTCGGCCGACGAAGTTTCCGACGACTTTTCCGGCGATCGCCGGTGACTTTTCCGGCCACCGATTTTTTTTTTTTTTCATATTTATTCTCATTTTCATTTTGAAAAATATAAAAAATAAAAATAAAGAAAAAAAAAACATCAAAGGTTGCCGAAAAAGTCGTTGACAACATCGAAGGTTAATCAACTTTAAAAAAAACATTCAAACGAAATTATATTTACACACTCAAGTTTATTTCAAATGATCTTATTGATTAAAAAAAAAACTAATATGATTTTTGAACTAAACATTTACAATTTTTATTTTGGCAATACTAAAAGTTAACTAATATGATTTTTCTATACCAAATCCTAAACTTTTTTGCTTTGTAAAAAAAAAAAAACATAACCCTAAATCAAAGTGAATCGTATATCATAAAAAAAAAGACTAGAAAAAAAAACAGTCAGTTTGAACATTTGATTCAGAACCCCATGTTAAAACAGATTATTTTATCCCAGACTAAAATAATCTGCATCCCAAATACAGATTATTTTATCCCAGACTATAATAATCTGCACCCCAAACACAGATTATTATAACTCACAGACTATTAAAATTTCCAGATTATTATAACCACCATATATTATAACCAATTCAGCGTCCCAAACAGCCTCTAATATTCATGTTGAGTTACTTTGTTACCTTTGGCTTTTTAATGTCAATAGTCACCTTATTTCAAAAAAAAAAAAAAAAATGTCAATAGTCACCATTACATGCAAAGCACGTGTTTCTAATGTTGTAAAATAATATTTAATGATGTTGTAAAAGAAAAAAAATTAATGATAAAAAAAAAGATTAATAAATTATTTGATAAAGTATAAAAAATAAAAAGAAAATTGTTGATGGAGAAATTTTGACCAATCACGAATTGCCACGTCATTACATAAAATTAATGACGAAATTCAAGTTAATTAAATTTGGGACCAATTATAAATTGACATGTGTCCCAAATTTAATTTGAAAACAAAGTTGGCCAATTATAAATTTATAGAGCCAAATTTCTATTTGATCAATTAATTAAAATTAAATTATTTCAATCAAATTAATTAATTTGACCAATTAATTAAAAATAATAATTATTTGGATCAAATTTGGGTCTTTTAAATGTCTGGGTCATATGGTTTTGGGTCAAATATAAACCAAATCCAAGACTAAATGGTTCAGCCCAAGACCAATAAAACCCAAGCCCAAGTTGTTAGGCCCAAAAGTTACCAGGGCCCATCCTGCGAGAACTCTATAAATAGGGGGGTTCACCACCTCAGAATTTTGAAACTCGAAGCCAGAGTCATAGAATTCAGAGAACTTCATCAAGATTGAAGACTGAAGATTGAAGACTGAAGACTCCTTGAAATCCACAAGTTTCAAAGTGCTGAACACTTCCTGAAGACTGAAGACTCCTTCAAGATTTGGAAGACTTCAAGCTCCAAGAATCCGTTGAAGCTCCAGACTCGAGATCAAGCGTTCCAGCCCTCGAGTGAAACACATCCACACACAAGAGAGAGAATCAGAGGATCAACATTAGAGATTGTATATCCACACGCATACAAATATTAATACAAGTATATCGTTTATTCCACGTGTCTCCATCTTT
The DNA here is from genome assembly GCA_036850905.1 of Luffa acutangula. Taxonomy (NCBI): domain Eukaryota; kingdom Viridiplantae; phylum Streptophyta; class Magnoliopsida; order Cucurbitales; family Cucurbitaceae; genus Luffa; species Luffa acutangula. The sequence goes on along the minus strand of CM072099.1, from coordinate 47,236,614 downwards.
GAAGTCTCGTGCGAACAAAAATATAGTTCATAAAAAAAAAACAATTACAAAATATAAGCTAAAATTAAAGTATAAAATTAAAATATAAACGCGATCTTCAATTTTTATATTTATTTAATTTAAGAAAAAGCAAAATAATAAATGAAAAAGCAACAATTATAAGTAATCTTAACAAAAAATAAAAAAAAAAGCAATAGAAAAAAGAAGAAGAAGGAAACGTTGGGAATATACGAATTCAAATAATTCTTATATATAATCTATTTTATTTTACATTTTGATTAAATTATAATTATAATAAATATACTATCTTTTAAATACCTATATATGGGTGCAGGTTCATTAATACTTTTAATTAAACTAGTAATCAATAAATAAATGTACACATTGCTAAAATAGTAAAAAGAAAAGTTTATTTTAAAATCAAGCCGTTGTTCAACATCTTATTATAGGACTGTAAGGAACCGAACTGAATCGACCGGTTCGGTTCGGGTCGGTTTTGAAGAATATTACAGACAAAATCGAACCGATCAGTTCGGTTTCGGTTTACCTTTTCCTGAACTGAGATGAGGTTTGCCCTAAATTTATCTTCTTAATCTTCAGCCGTCAATCTCTCTTTCTCGAACAACTCGCTTCACCGTCAATCTCTCTTTCTCAACAACCGAAAAGAGATTCATTTTCTTGCTCACCGTCTGCGCGACCTCTGGGTGAGTGACCTTTCACCGGCAACCGAAACCACTTCACTCGCTCTTTGGTGTCGTCGCTTTCGTTTTCGTTTTCAATGGGTTCGGTTTCGTTTGCGTTAGTTGGTAAATTGTTGCTCTTGCTCGCCGGCATCGTTACTCTTTGCTTGTGGTCTCCTCGTTGGCGTCGTTGCGCTTGCCGCTGTGCAAAAGAGAACAAATCCTCTCTCCCTTAGACAAAACGAAAAGTGTTACCCGACCCAATCGCTCGGGTTAGGTCGGGTCGGTTTGTCCGTACAACCGACCCGACCCGACACTTTTACACCACTATCTTATAACTATTTATATCGATAACTTATAAATTAATTTCATGACATACAAAAATTTTAGTTGAAATTTAGATTAACATATTATGTGAACGATAACTTATGTATTATGATTGTTTTAACGAACTCCTATTATTTAAGTATAACTCTTTATATATTCCAGCGGCGGAGCCACCATGGGCCCAGGGGGGCTCACTTATGCTTAATTCATATTTATATTATAAATTGAAACCAAGTAACATGGTGTGGAATGACTTTTGTGGCGTAAGCCCCTCATGACATCTTTTCATTGATGAGTTCAAGTCCCAACGTGTGTAGTCAGCCTTAATTTTTCCTTTTTCGATTTATTTTTTTCCTAACAAACATATGCATTATAGTTCTTTTTTCAACTTTATTTTATTTTTTTCTGAGTCAAATAATTATGGAACAATAAAAATATTTTTAAATTTTAGTAATAGGCTTTTGAGTTAAAAAAAAAAAAAGTGCAATTGGCCTTTACAATTTCAATTCTATATCTAGTAGGTTTCGAAGTTTTCTATTTAATGTCTAATAGATCTGTGACCCAATAAACTAATAAACAATTTTTTTTTTTTAGTTCAAAGTTCTATTAGATACAAAATTAAAATTTCAGAAACCTATTAGATAGAAAAATGAAGGTTTAGAGATTTAGTAAAAACTTTTTAAAGTTAGTGATTTATTGAGCATAATCTTGAATACTTAATGACTAAATTTATAATTTAAAAACCTTAATATCAAAATGTATGAATTGATAACATATATCAAGTTCAAAATATCATTTTGGTTATTGTACTTTGGATTTTGTTTCATTTTTAGTCATTGTACGTTAAAATGTCCAATTTTAGTCCAAGTACTTTCAATAAAAGTTTAAAATTGGTCTCTATAATAAGTTTATTATTATTATTCTAAAAAAAATTGGTCTCTATTAGTATTTTTCTAGAAATTGTAGAAATATGTTCACATCGAATCTCTTATTGTATGAAAATTACTATTTAACAAATTTTGATAAAATTAACTTAAACTTACGATAGGAGCCAATTTTAAGCATAGACTAAAATTATTTCTATATAGCCCCCCTCACATAAAGTTCTGGATCCGCCACTGATATATTCAACTCACTAAAATTAAGAGTGAATCAAAATAAAACATAATATATACTTAAATTAAAAAGGGCAAAAAGAGAAATCTTTAAATTAAGAAGGGGCAAAAGGAGATCAAAATTTTCTCCCCTTAAGCCAAATTATAGAATAAATATATTTAGACGTAAATATAAATAGATTGGAAGATATTTTAAAACCTTTATTCAAATATTGTTTAGTATCATATTTATTCAATTATTTTATAGATTTTATTAATTAGAAGAATGAAAATATGCATAGAGATTTTAGAACATTATATATATATATATATATATATATATTAAAAAGGACAAAAAAGGAAATCTTTCAACTAAGTAGGGGCAAAAGAGGAAATAAAAAATTTCTTCTCAAGCCCCATTTAGATTGTACTAGTAATCAACACATGTTATGCACGTGAAATTTGTAGTTTATTTTAAAATATAAAGAATCGTAAACATTTATAAAATAGTAAAAAAGAAAAAAAACCATATTATTTAATTTAATAAATACAAATAGTTGGTTAAACATCTTATTATTGTTTAGATAGATAAATTAGAAATTAATTTTATGTTATACAAAAATTTTAGTTAAAATTTAGATTTAACATTTGATGGAGAGATTGTCGAGGCCTCTCGACAAATAAAGTTTGTAACGGACTCCTAACTACTCTGCAACAGTAGTGGCGGGGTCCACTAGGAAGGAGTGTTTTATTATTAAATTTGAGTTTTTACAGGGGTCATAAAAGAAAAAAGGGGGGGGGGTTGCAAATATTTTTCACAAACGGAATAAAAAGACGGAATGTAAAAATAGTCGGAAAATCAGAAATCATGCAAGGAATGAAAACAACAAAAAATTGGATGAAATTAATCAGAAGACGGGATTGTCAGATTATGGGGTTCGCTGATTTGGTTTATTAATTGGTTTCATTGTTGCTGAAAATATAAATTTTCATTAAATTGCTATGAACCCAACATGCTTCTTGGTTAATTGGATTATGCATCCTCCTAACCTGTGCTAATTGTGTAATTAACCCGTTAGCCCGCGTGATTAATTAACTGATTAATTTAGTAATGTTGCCTGCTACCCCTCATGCATTAGACCGCTAGCCCACGAATCTAAATATGACTAACCGAATAGATAATCTGTTAGCCCGCGTAATTACCTATCAAATTAGTTTCTAAATTACGTGTAAGGGTCTGAAATTTCTAAATTAAATCAAGAAAACAAAATTTCCTAATCAATTTAGAAAAATTCTCTATGAATCCTAGGCTCTATCAAGACGCTACGCAAAATCATATAGATATGAGCAAAGGACATGATTCAGACCTATTGACAATCTAAAATTACAGATAAATTATCTAAGAAAGCATTCAAAGATAATGATTTAATTGGGAAATCATAGATGAACACAACAAATAAAAGAATTACATTAATAATCAACAACTCAACCAAGAATGAACATAAACCAAATCAACTACATCCCAATAATCTGAGGAAAAAAGGAGTTTAAGCTAACATGATTGAAGCAAAAACAACAAAATCATAAAATAAATACATCCTAAAGTGTCTAAGTATCAAGCAGATACAAGAAGATTGATAGAACCTAATTCTTGTAACTAGCAATTAATTTTATATTTATCTCAATTTATTCAATAAACTTTATAAAAGAAAATTGATTCATATAAAATCTCACAATTTAGACAAAAGTCTAGGGATGAAAACAGGGCAGGCAGGACTGGGGATGCATTCCCCATCCCCGTCCCCGTGGGAATTTTACATCCCCATCCCCGCCCCATTCCCCGTTTTGGGGAATCGGGGTTGGGGAATCCCCATTCGGGGATCGGGTCCTTGCGGGGAAAAATCCCCATTTTTTTAGTTCTTTTTAATTTTTTTTTTTTAACAAAAATTAATTAAAAGCTAAGAAATATTGTTCACACGTAACTTCGAGGATGGAGACACGTGGAATAAACAATATACTTGTATTTATGTTGTATGCGTGTGAGTGTACAATCTCTAACTTTAATCCTCTGATTCTCTCTCTTATGTGTGTTTCACTCGAGGGTTGGAACGCTTGATCTCGAGTCTGAAGCTTCAATGGATTCTTGGAGCTTGAAGTCTTCCAGTCTTGAAAGAGTCTTCAATCTTCAAGAAGTGTAAAAGTCTTCTAGTCTTGAAGGATCTTCTTGGGCCAGTTTGTTGAGCTTCTTGGATGATCGGCCTGCTAGGTTGATGATCTCTTGGATCGGCCTATTGGCTTGTTGATCTTCTTGGATGATCGGCCTGTTGGCGTGATGATCTCTTGGATCGGCTTGTTGGCTTGTTGATCTTCCTGGATGATCGATCTATTGACTTGATGATCTCTTGGATCGGCCTGTTGGCTTGATGATCTCTTGGATCGGCTTGTTGGATTGTTGATTTGTTGGATCGGCTTGTTAGCTTGTTGATCCTCTTGGATGATCGGCCTGCTGACTTGTTGATCTTCTTGATCGGTCGGTTGGCTTGTTGATCTCTTTTTAGAGTCTTCTAGTCTTCCAATCTTCTGAGTCTTGAATCCTTTGAATTCTGAATCTCGGATCTCTGAATTCTCTGGACTCTTTGGATTCTGACGACTATGGATCTTGGGAGAATGCTCTGGACTCTACGCTCTCTGCCTCTGGCTGAATCCCCCCTAAATGAATGGTGGCCTCCTCTATTTATAGAGTTTGATGGACCTCGTATGGGTTTGGGCTTGGGTCCAATTGCCACATGGCATAATTTGATTGGACTTGGCTTATGTCATCCGGTCGATCAATAATAAACAAGTGGCACTATTTGATTTGCAAAATTTTGATGTCTATTAATTTAACTTAGGGACACATGTAAATTTGTAATTGGTCCCAAATTTATTTTATCATTGATTTAAATTAATGATGTGGCAATTTGTGATTGATCGAAATTTCTCATTCAACAAATGCCCCCTTTTCGAGATTTAGGCACAAGTTATGTGTGAGTGAATCTCGAAAAATATATTTTGGAATTAAAATGCAAGGTATTTGTTCTTAACTTTGACTCCATTTGGTGCGTCAATTTAATCAAAATATGAATTTTGGTCAAAATTTTGATTTTTTTATTTGACACACTTTTATCGCCAATTAATCAAAATTTGAGGTTTGGTCAAAATTTTGATTTTCCTTGTTTGGCAGCAAACTTTGATTTCAAGTTTGGGCAAAATTTGGTTTATACCCAAATTTTGATTTGAGGTAAAATCCTACCCAATTTTAACTTGCATATGGAATAGAACTTGAGGTTTGGACTCTGGTCCATTTGGGATAGAATTTGGATTATGGCCAAAATTTAATTTGAGGTAAAATTTTACCAAATTCAAACTTGCATTTGGAATAGAATTTGATGTTTGAATCTCAAATTTTTATTTGAAAGAAAAATTTGGAGTATGCCCAAATAAAATAGATAAATAAAATTATTTAGATAAAATTTGAATTCCAAAATTGATTTGAATTGAAACACTTATCTTTTAGGAATTTCAATTTAATCAAGTTGGTTCAGATAAAGATAAAGATTATCTCATAAAATTTTGAACCGGAGATATGATTTCATTTGAATCAAATATTTATCTAAACCTTTTATTTGAACTTAAAACTCCCCCCTATAAATAAGACTGAACCTCAGTAGGGGAGAGCACACATCAATTGCAGAGAGCATTCAAGAAGGGATCCAAGTAAGAAACTTTCTTTTCTTTTCTTTTTTATTTTTTTTATTTTTCGTTTTTTTATTTTTTTTTCTTTTCGTTTTTCCCTTTTTTTTTAATTTTCGTTTTTTTTTAACTTTTTGTTTTTTTGTTTTTATTATTATTTTTTTTTACAATTTGTTTCTTTCTTCCTTGAATGTGTAAGCTTCGTGCAACAGTCGTCACCATATTCACTTTGCAGTGATTTCACTCATGCTAGACCAGTCCCCTATTTTATTGGGTGATTTGAGTAACCTGCATGAGTAGTCACCAGATTTGCCTACAGTGATGCACTTCTGCTAGACCAGTCCCCATTTTATTGGGTGATCTGAGTAGCCTGTAGGGGTAGTCACCAGATTCGCCTTCAGTGATGCACTCCTACTAGACCAGTCCCTATTTTATTAGGTGATTTGAGTAACCTGCAAGAGCAGTCACCAGATTTGCCTACAGTGATGCACTCCTGCTAGACCAGTCGCCATTTTATTGGGTGATCTGAGTAGCCTGTAGGGGTAGTCACCAGATTCGCCTTCAGTGATGCACTCCTGCTAGACCAGTCCCTATTTTATTAGGTGATCTGAGTAACCTGCAGGAGTAGTCACCAGATTTGCCTACAATGATGCACTCATGCTAGACCAGTCCCCATTTTATTGGGTGATCTAAGTAACCTGCAAGGGTAGTCACCAGACTTGCCTTCAGTGATGCACTCTTGCTAGACCAGTCCCCATTTTATTGGGTGATCTGAGTAACCTGCAGGGGCAGTCACCAGATTTGCCTACAATGATGCACTCCTGCTAGACCAGTCCCCATTTTATTGGGTGATCTGAGTAGCCTGTAGGGGTAGTCACCAGATTCGCCTTCAGTGATGCACTCCTGCTAGACCAGTCCCCATTTTATTGGGTGATTTGAGTAACCTGCAAGGGTAGTCACCAGACTTGCCTTCAGTGATGCACTCTTGTATTGGGATTGGTGCCCTAAAACTCGTAGATAGTGAATGTTAAACGAATTATATACTTATTCGATAAAGGTGTTATCGAGATTGATTAAGTAAAAGTCATTACTGAATAAATTAAATTGCACATATAATAACCCAAATCCAATAAACTAAGATCCATGGCTATAGGATGAACACTTGAGCTTTATGTAGAGACATAAAAGTGGATCAAGCTTGAGTAATAGTCAAAACGGTCTATAGTATAGGAATAGGGTTGGGTACCTTATTCTGGAGACACTATGAGACGCGGCCCACTTTATAGATGGTATAGACGATGTGATCCTAAATCGTCCATGTAGAGACATGCGAGTGGGGGCATTCTATGCAATGAGTTTGCATAAGACCAGGACCGAGAAATAAGTCGCTCTCACTTTATAACACCGTTTACTGACGAGACTGACTATTTCATGTGATGACCTAGGTAACTCGATCTTAATCCTGAGCTAACTATGAACTCCTGTTTATTCGGACTTATCCTTAGATCTGCATAGGTGAGAGTGGCTCAGTATCGCCGACTCAATAAGCCTCCCATTTCAGGGATAGGAACGGGTAGATAGCTGGGGACATAGTCGTGCAAGAAGGAATTCACTCCTACCCGAATAAGGGATAGTAGAGAGGTTGTTCCCTTAAGTGCTGACTCCGGGGCTTGAACAAAGGGATCCTGCCCTCTCATTGGCCCGAGAGGGACTCGGTTTATTGGTTGGACCATAAACCAATTGTTCATTAGAGGATTAGTGGGACTTAAGGAACTAGAAGTACTATAGGGGTAAAACGGCTTATTGACCTAGCTATAGCTACGAACAACCTGTGAAGGATCGACTTACTAATCATGGTTAAATCAAGTGGACGGAAATATATCTATAGTGAGGGGAGTGCAACTATCGGGCTATAGTGGAGTGTCCCGATAGTTAACGAATGTTGGCTAGCTTGGACAATGAGATTAGTCGGTTAGCCTCGAATCGTTGGAGCCCATGATCTATAGGTCCATTAGGTCCCCCTACTAGCTCATATCGGAATTAAGCCTAGAACAAAAGATAAGAAGCTTTGAATCGTTCAAAATCGGGAAAAAAGGTATTATCGTAAATTGTGTTTGACACAATAATTTAATTATGAATTAAATTAGAAAATGAGAGAGAAGTATTTAAAAGTGTTTTGAATACTATATATATGTATTAGGAATCATATATATTGAATTGCACAAGATAACAAAGATTAATTAGATTAGTCATATCAAAATTAATTTGAAAATTTTCAAATTAATTACCAAGCAATCAATTTCAATTTAGAATTGAAATTGGGGATAATTTGCAAGCTTGAAATTTGATTTCAATTTGAATTTAGTGGATTTAGTTGGAAATCCATTTAATGCATGATCATTCAAAGTGGAAAGACAACTCACTCATGCATTGTTGCATGTCTTGTGTAATGTACGCCTAGAATCCACTTGAGCTTGCAAATACACCATGTGTCTTGTGTCTTGAGGCTTGGCTTTGCATAGAGAATGTCTTTAAAAGGAGTTTGAATCATATTCAAACATGAGAGAGTCATTTTCCTTAATGTTATGCTGCTGGAATTTGGACTCAAAGTTCTCTCATCTCTCATTCTTCTCCATTGCTTGATTCTTCAAGCATTCCCTTCCCATTCCCTATCTTATATAGACTCCCACAAGTCGTTCTTGGCCCGGAGTATAGTAGGGAAGACTCTAGAGGTTGTCCAAGGAGCATAGGAGAGGCAAACACCACAAGGAGTTCAACATAAGTGAGCTACAAAGGTTGGTGTTTTCTAAACTCTCTATTCTGTCTTTTCTAGAACATGCATGCTTTAGGAGTAAAATTGAATGTCTTAAGTGCTTTCGATCTTCAATTGCTTCCGCATGTGTAATATGTACACCTTCAATTGGTATCAGAGCATGATTAGAGCACTTAATTCGTTTTAATTTTTCTTTGGTGGGAACCATTTTGAAATTGAATTTTCTGTGTGCTAAAATGGAAGTGTTCTGGTTTGGCAATTTTTTGAGCATTCAAACCTTCATGAAATTGTAATTGCTCGGATATGTAAGAGCGTTAATGTGTGTACTATAGTCTTTAATTTTTATAGAGTCATTAGAGTCCATATAGGCTGTAAAATCGAAGAAAAACTGGAGAAGACGCAGCAGAAAATGAAAATTCCAGCAGCAGTTTTTTTTTTTTTTTATTCTGGTTCAGCTGCTGCCTTTTGGTCCGGCTCGGTCTGTTGCAGCCTCATTTCACTCATTGCATGGCCGGTTCATTGCTTGGATGAGCGGTTCAGGATGGTTCGTGAAGCTCGGGCGTGTTGCAAGTTTTTTATTAATTATTATTGTAATAATTAGTGAAATTGCTTGTGTTTTTTTTTAAATTGCCAAACTATTCCATTTTAGCTTGATTTAATTACTTTATGCATTGTGAATGTATGATTTAATTAAATGGATGTATGTGCATTATGAGCATGCCATATAGTTTTAAAACCCCACCATAGGAAAGCATGTTCATGCATTTGTTTAATTTTAATAAGTGTTATTGATTAATTCAAATGCATGAGGGAAATTTCATGTTTAATTAATATAAGTGTTGTATTAATTTAGGGAGATTCATGCTTGAATGGTTAATTAAAATTTATTATTCTTATAATAGTTATAATTATTAATTGATAAAATTAACCAAGCATGAAGCATGAAATTTCATTAGTTTGATTATAAGTGTTATTCTCAAATTAGGCTTGTTATGGAGATTTTTTATAATTGTTATAAAAAAGATAGAAATCTAAAATCTATAACAAGATTAAGTGCATGCTCACTTAGGTTAATGAACCTTCAACGATTCGATCGACTTGCATAGTTTAGGTCGATATCTTGTAAAACAATGGTTACGAGAGAACTCACCCGACAAGATGTTGTCTAAGGCTGGAGGTATTTAAGTTGACGGTTTACGGAACACCTCCTACCTGGGCATCGAGTCGGTTCTTGAGTTAAGTTAACTCGAGTTTTATGAGCATGCGTGAGCGGTGTGAGGTTTTAAAGTGTTATCACCTAGACATCGTAGTATAAAGCGTTATACAAACCTAGACATAGGTTGTTTCTAAATGGTGCTTTTCTTATAACTTGAATGATTGATTGTTATATGCTTTTAAACACCATTAGAAAACATGTTATAGGGTTAATTCATTAAAAGTTATAAGAGTTATAATAGTTAATGAATAGAATCCATAAAACCTATAACAAAGAGTTGCATGCTAACATAGGATCTTAGGATCTTATCATTCTTTAAATGGTTTAAAATGAAATAGATCTAAGATCGCCTTTTCTAATAGGATTAGAAATATGTCTTACTTAGTTTTTTTAAAATAGTTTTAAAATTTGAGTAAGTAGGACATAAGACCTTGGTTATAAGGGAACTCTCCCGGCAAATGGTTCGGAACCTGAGTTGAATTAACCAAAGTCTTACTAGCATGCAATGTCACTAGGTTATTAAAAGAGTTTAATTCACCTAGACATTTAGTGTAAAGACCTTGTTTAATAAGGCATAGACTTAGATAGATTCATTTAGCCGGAATTTACCTAAGTATTAGACCTTAAAACTTTACGACACTTTAGTGGGAGGAAAAGTATAGAAACAAAATATTCATATTAAGTTTCTACTCTCACGTCCCCCTGAGTTCACACCGTGAGATCCATGCTTGGCCTCGAGGCGCCCTGGGAGCGTCCCCCTACGGATGGTGTTTGCATGGGTTAATATCAAGGTGAATGGGGAAAGTGTTCATAGTAAGTGGGAGAAGGAAACGTGTCAAACGTATCCTGCGGTCTCCATCATTAGGTTGCACCGTGAGATTCCTATGCGCTGCCTGCGAGTCGCCCTGGGAGCGATCACCCTACGGAGGGCTTGCGCACGGGATTCAGAACAACGCAAACTCTAGAAATGGATAGGGTTTCCTAGGGCCATTCCCAACATTAGCTCTTCCCTACGGTGGCATTGTTGGGGCCGCCCTCTGCAATCTGAAAATGATGGGTAACACTTACAAGATGGTCTTGACCAAATTAACGTTAGCTAATAAATATTGGAGTAAGAGTTATTCTGGGAATAGTATTTGGCCGAGATTGTCTCGATTCAGAGGAGGAGTAGCTGACTGCCCAACGGTAGCGGTTATTCTAAACCCCTGAAGTATCGTTGCAAAATAAATCAATTGTATATATGGGTCGATGATTGCTTTTGCTAAATCTGATTGGATAAATGTGATTAATGGGTTTAGTGCATGTTTCTAATAGAGATTAATTTGTTTGTTTCAGCAATATGTCGAAAAACGTATGTGCTTTGTCAAATGCCAAATTAAACGGTTTAGTACATACAACTAAGAATACTTTCTTAAACACTAAACACGTGTCAAAGAATTTAGGTTTGGTCTCAACTGAGGAATGTCCTCAAACTAACTGCATAGCCAAGAAAAACATAATCCACGACTCTAAATGCGATTTATTAGTCTTGGAAACGTGTTTAGTGGAAAACGACGATTCTGCCTGGATACTCGATTCAGGTGCCACTAATCACGTATGTTCTTCATTTCAAGGAATGAGTTCCTGGCAACAGCTAATAGCTGGAGAGATGACTCTTAAAGTTGGAACAGGAGAAGTCATCTCGGCTATTGCAGTGGGAGACATAAAATTATTCTTCACCAAGGAACGCTACATGATATTAGATAATGTGTACATAGTTCCGAAGATTAAAAGAAATTTGATTTCTTTATCTTGTTTATTAGAACAAGGTTACTCAATTTCTTTTTCTGTTAATGAAGCGTTCATAACTAAAAGAGGTATTGATGTTTGCTCTGCAAACTTGAAGAATAAATTATATGTTTTGAGACCAATTGAGTCTAAAGCTATTTTAAATCACGAGATGTTTAAAACCGCTGAGACTCAACCTAAAAAGCGAAGAGTTTCTCAAGATACCTATCTCTGGCACTTGAGGTTAGGCCATATCAACCTCAATAGGATTGGGAGATTGGTCAAGAGTGGACTTCTAAACAAGTTAGAAGACGACTCGTTGCCTCCTTGTGAATCATGCCTTGAGGGCAAGATGACAAAACGACCTTTTATCAGAAAAGGTTATCGTGCCAAAGAGCCCTTAGAGCTCATTCATTCGGACCTCTGTGGACCAATGAACATTAGAGCTCGAGGAGGGTACAAATATTTCATCAGTTTCATTGATGATTTTTCGAGGTATGGCTATCTCTACCTGATGTATCATAAGTCCGAAGCTTTTGAAAAGTTCAAGGAGTATAAGGCCGAGGTTGAGAACCTATTAGGTAAGACGATAAAAACACTTCGATCCGATCGAGGTGGAGAGTATATGGACTTAAGTTTTCAAGACTATTTGATAGAGCATGGAATTACGTCCCAACTCTCAGCCCCTGGTACACGTCAGTAAAACGGTGTATCAGAAAGGAGAAACAGAACCTTATTGGACATGGTTCGTTCGATGATGAGTTATGCTCAGTTGCCTAACTCGTTTTGGGGTTATGCAGTAGAGACTGCAATTTATATCTTGAACGTAGTTCCCTCAAAGAGTGTTTCTGAAACACCATTTGAGCTCTGGAAAGGTCGTAAAGCTAGTTTACGACATTTCAGAATTTGGGGATGTCCTGCATACGTGCTAGAAGAAAACCCAAAGAAATTGGAGCCTCGTTCTAGATTTTGCCTATTTATAGGCTATCCCAAAGAAACGAGAGGTGGATACTTCTTCGATCCAGAGGAAAATAAAGTACTTGTATCGACAAATGCTACATTCCTAGAAGAAGACCACCTTAGAGATCACAAGCCACGAAGTAAAGTCGTTTTAAGTGAACAATCTAACGAAGCTACAAAAACATCAACAAGAGTTGTTGATGATGCTGGCACCTCGAGTCAATCGTGTCCTTCTCAAGAAATAAGAGAACCTCGACGTAGTGGGAGGGTTGTTAGACAACCTGATCGCTATTTGGGTTTAACTGAAACTCCAGTCGTCATACCTGATGACGGGATCGAGGATCCATTAACCTTTAAACAGGCAATGGATGACGTTGACAAGAACGAGTGGATTAAAGCCATGGACTTAGAGATCGAGTCCATGCATTTTAATTCAGTATGGGATCTTGTAGATCAACCTGAAGGGGTTAGACCCATAGGGTGCAAATGGATCTACAAGAGAAAACGAGACGCTGCTGGAAAGGTACAGACCTTTAAGGCACGACTTGTGGCAAAGGGTTTTACCCAGCGGGAGGGGACTGACTATGAAGAAACCTTCTCCCCTGTTGCCATGTTAAAGTCGATCCGGATACTTTTATCCATTGCCACGTTTTACGATTATGAAATATGGCAAATGGATGTCAAGACTGCCTTTCTGAACGGTAATCTTGAAGAAAGTATCTACATGTCTCAGCTAGAGGGGTTCATAGCTCAGGATCAAGAGCAAAAAGTTTGCAAGCTTAAACGATCCATTTATGGATTAAAACAAGCGTCTAGATCCTGGAATATGAGATTTGATACTGCGATCAAATCTTATGGCTTTGAACAAAACGTTGATGAGCCTTGTGTTTACAAAAGGATCATCAACAGCTCTATAGCTTTCTTAGTACTGTATGTGGATGATATCCTATTCATCGGGAATGATGTAGGTTATCTAACTGACATTAAACTATGGCTAGCAACTCAATTCCAAATGAAAGATTTGGGTGAGGCACAATTTGTTCTAGGAATCCAAATTGTTCGAAACCGAAAGAACAAAACGCTAGCCCTGTCTCAAGCGTCTTATATCGACAAATTGTTGGTTAGATATAAAATGCAAAATTCCAAGAAAGGACTATTACCTTTCAGGCACAGAATTAACTTGTCTAAGGAACAGTGTCCTCAGACACCTCAAGAAGTTGAGGACATGAGACGTTTTCCCTATGCCTCTGCAGTAGGTAGCCTAATGTATGCCATGTTGTGTACAAGGCCTGACATTTGTTATGCAGTAGGGATTGTCAGTAGATATCAATCCAATCCAGGATTTGATCACTGGACAGCCGTTAAAAGTATCCTCAAATATCTAAGGAGAACGAGGGACTATATGCTCGTGTATGGTTCGAAGGATTTGATCCTTACAGGATACACTGATTCTGACTTTCAAACTGATAAAGATTCGAGGAAATCTACATCGGGGTCAGTATTCACTCTAAATGGAGGAGCAATAGTATGGCGCAGCATCAAGCAAGGATGCATTGCAGACTCGACCATGGAGGCCGAATATGTAGCCGCTTGCGAAGCAGCAAAAGAGGCAGTATGGCTCAGGAAGTTCCTAACTGACTTGGAAGTCGTTCCAAATGTACATCTGCCTATCACCTTGTATTGTGATAATAGCGGCGCAGTTGCAAACTCAAAGGAACCTCGCAGCCATAAAAGAGGCAAGCACATCGAAAGGAAATACCATCTCATTAGGGAGATTGTGCACCGAGGAGACGTGATCGTCACGAAGACAGCGTCGGAGCACAATATTGCTGATCCATTCACGAAGGCTCTCACGGCTAAAGTGTTCGAGAGTCATCTAGAAGGTCTAGGTCTGCGAGATATGTACGAGAAATAATCTAGGTCAAGTGGGAGAATTGTAACCGGTATATCGATACCTTAGTATACTGGGTATTTAGATGCCCTAGTTTATTGTATTTTTACTTCGTTATTAATACAAGTATTTATTCATCCACTGCTGTTATAGATTATAGTACATCACACTAAACTAGAGTTTTAGTTCAAGTGGGAGATTGTTGGGATTGGTACCCTAAAACTCGTAGATAGTGAATGTTAAACGAATTATATACTTATTCGATAAAGGTGTTATCGAGATTGATTAAGTAAAAGTCATTACTGAATAAATTAAATTGCACATATAATAACCCAAATCCAATAAACTAAGATCCATGGCTATAGGATGAACACTTGAGCTTTATGTAGAGACATAAAAGTGGATCAAGCTTGAGTAATAGCCAAAACGGTCTATAGTATAGGAATAGGGTTGGGTACCTTATTCTGGAGACACTATGAGACGCGGCCCACTTTATATATGGTATAGACGATGTGATCCTAAATCGTCCATGTAGAGACATGCGAGTGGGGGCGTCCTATGTAATGAGTTTGCATAAGACCAGAACCGAGAAATAAGTCGCTCTCGCTTTATAACACCGTTTACTGACGAGACTGACTATTTCATGTGATGACCTAGGTAACTCGATCTTAATCCTGAGCTAACTATGAACTCCTGTTTATTCGGGCTTATCCTTAGATCTGCATAGGTGAGAGTGGCTCAGTATCGCCGACTCAATAAGCCTCCCATTTCAGGGATAGGAACGGGTAGATAGCTGGGGACATAGTCGTGCAAGAAGGAATTCACTCCTACCCGAATAAGGGATAGTAGAGAGGTTGTTCCCTTAAGTGCTGACTCTGGGGCTTGAACAAAGGGATCCCGCCCTCTCATTGGCCCGAGAGGGACTCGGTTTATTGGTTGGACCATAAACCAATTGTTCATTAGAGGATCAGTGGGACTTAAGGAACTAGAAGTACTATAGGGGTAAAACGGCTTATTGACCTAGCTATAGCTACGAACAACCTGTGAAGGATCGACTTACTAATCATGGTTAAATCAAGTGGACGAAAATATATCTATAGTGAGGGGAGTGCAACTATCGGGCTATAGTGGAGTGTCCCGATAGTTAACGAATGTTGGCTAGCTTGGACAATGAGATTAGTCGGTTAGCCTCGAATCGTTGGAGCCCATGATCTATAGGTCCATTAGGTCCCCCTACTAGCTCATATCGGAATTAAGCCTAGAACAAAAGATAGGAAGCTTTGAATCGTTCAAAATCGGGAAAAAGGGTATTATCGTAAATTGTGTTTGACACAATAATTTAATTATGAATTAAATTAGAAAATGAGAGATGAAGTATTTAAAAGTGTTTTGAATACTATATATATGTATTAGGAATCATATATATGGAATTGCACAAGATAACAAAGATTAATTAGATTAATCATATCAAAATTAATTTGAAAATTTTCAAATTAATTACCAAGCAATCAATTTCAATTTAGAATTGAAATTGGGGATAATTTGCAAGCTTGAAATTTGATTTCAATTTGAATTTAGTGGATTTAGTTGGAAATCCATTTAATGCATGATCATTCAAAGTGGAAAGACAACTCACTCATGCATTGTTGCATGTCTTGTGTAATGTACGCCTAGAATCCACTTGAGCTTGCAAATTGATGGCATGCAAAAATGTCATCATTTTCCTATTAATTTTAGCTAGTTTTGTGCATAAATTGTGAGCTTTAATGTATTTTTATGTTGATTTTACAGAAAACTGAGTTCTGGCAACAAAACTGAGATTTTTAAGAAGATTTGGGTAAATTTGGAGACTTTTTTTTGGGCAATTTAAAAGAATAATCATCCAAGATCCAAGCCCTAAAGTCCAAGAAGAAAAGATAATTAAAGTGGAAGGCCCAAAAAGCCCAAAAGATTAAAGAAAGGAGGCAAAAATCTGCAAATCAGGCTTCTAGAAGGCCTAGCGTCGAGACGCTAGGACCGTAGCGTCTCAACGCTAGGGGGTCAGAATAGCGCGTGCAAAAATCGCGACAGCGTCGCGACGCTGTCTGCGTAGCGTCTCGACGCTGCGACAACTTCTGCCCCAAGACAACATGACGTCACAGCGTCGAGACGCTGTGACGTAGCGTCTCGACGCTGTCGCCTTGTTCAGCAAGAAAATTCCAGCCCCTTGCACTATAAAAAGACCCCTTCCCTTTGGTTCAAATCATCCCAAAATTTGGGGGAGCTCTCCCCTAGCTCAATAGAGAGAAAAAGTGAGAAGAATTGTGGAGAAAAAGTAGGAATTGAGCGAGATTCGAGATGATCGTAGCGGGAGCTTGGGATCGACTTATTGGTTATTTCTTTCTTACTTCTTTATAATTCCTTGTTGTAATTTGAGTTAGGCCTATGGATCAAGATCATTTTGGCACAATTATTTCCATTTGTGAGTAAATCTTGAGACCTAGGGTCGTTATTCTAGTTAATTGGATATTGTAGCGCAATTACTTGGATTATGTAATGAATGTCTTCATATTTCATCTATGCAATTCATGCTTAATGCCTTTAATCTCTTGATCATGGATTAATTGTTATGATGGTCTAAATTGATACTCGACAGAGAGAAATTAGATTAGATCCTAATTGCATGGCTAATGATTGCTTGGAACACGAGAGTGAAAGAGAATTGTTAGAAATTGATTATGAAGTTGCTTAATGCCATACTATGATTAGCTAAGGAGATGGACACATAAATTAGTTATGTTAGTATGAGATGTGGAGGAGCTTGAAAGAGAAATCCGCTTGTAATTACTTCTAGATTTATGGGATTGTTGATTATTAGTTACATGCATCCACGTATTTGAGCTACAAATCCAAGAAAACTAGATAACACCCTAGGTCACGCCCCCCCCCCCCTAGTTGGATATTTTCATTTCATTATTACATGTTTATTTTCATTAATTCCTTAAATTTTCGCACTATAATTCGAGTTGATCTTCTAAATAAAATTAAAACATGATGATTCTCGGTACTTAATGGATTTAATTCAATTTCCCTGAGGATTCGATACTCGGAATACTTTCCGTTTTATATTACTTGTGACGACCCGTGCGCTTGCGGATTAAAAATCGTACACCAACACAAATACACCATGTGTCTTGTGTCTTGAGGCTTGGCTTTGCATGGAGAATGTCTTTAAAAGGAGTTTGAATCATATTCAAACATGAGAGAGTCATTTTCCTTAATGTTATGCTGCTGGAATTTGGACTCAAAGTTCTCTCATCTCCAAGGATGAAAAAATCGGGATATATCGGCGATATATCGCCGATATATCCAAAATCTCGTGGGTGCGATATGGATATGGGGGGGTAAGATCGTTTTTACCAAATTATCGTGGATATATCGCAAATATCGTGGATATATCGTTTTGACGATATATCGGAGGGAAGTAAGGAAAACCGCAGATATTGGAAGATATATCGCGGATATATCACGGATATATCGGTACAAAATCGGGGAAATTTCTGCGAAAAATCGAAGATACATATTTAATAAGACATTTTAAAATCATTTGAAAGTCTGGTCCATTGGTTGTCTTGCACATCTGTTATCTTTTAATGCATGAGTTCGATTCTGACATTGTACAATTTTTTTTGTTTTTTTTCTTCTTTCCCTCTTCTCTCTTTCATTCCACTACAAGCACATTGTATTTTATATTATACATTTTTAATAAATAAATAGCATATTTGTAATAATTTTGTAGATAAATTTTTTATCCTCTTTTCCCTTAAACTTTGATTTAATTCCTCTTCAATTTCTTTTTATTACACATGTAACCTTCTACAATTTCCTATATATATATATATATATATATATATATATATATTTTTTTTTTGTATTTTCCACATTTGATTTCAATTTTCAACATTGTCATTTTTTTCACTTCAAACATGACATTTGAAATGATCTTTACTTGTTTGTCATTATTTTGTTTTTCTTTCCTTCTTCTCTCTTTCATCATTCCACTACAATCACATTGTACTTTATATTATACCTTTTTAATACTATAATATAATTTTAAATTTAATTTATATAGAATACTTATTGTTTTTATTTTTTAATAAATAAATAGTATATTTGTAATAATTTTGTATATATTTGGTAATTTTAAATCTTGTTTGTAGATAAATTTTTTATTCTCATTTCCCTTAAACTTTGATTTAATTCCTCTACAATTTCCTTTTGTTACATTTGACCTTCTACAATTTCCTATATATTTTTTGGTATTTCCTACACTTGATTTCAATTTTCAACATTGTCATTGTTTTTTCACTTCAAAAAATCTCTTAATTTTTACCTATAAATACCTCCACCACCACACCACTTCTCACACCACTCTCAAGTCTTCCTTCTATCTTGCTATAATTTCCTTCTATCTTGCTAAATACCTCCACCACCACACTACTTCTCACACCACTCTCTAGTCTCTTGTAGAACCTCTTTCTAAGTCTTCCTTTAATCCCTCTTTTTATGGTCATTATCAAATCAATTATATCAATGTCGGTCTAGTGCCTCCAAGATCGTCATGTTATTATTAAAACATGTACTTGTATGACTACAAATTTTTATCAATGAAATATTCAAGTTCATGTCCAGAAACCTTTTGCTTGAGCATTTCTTCTAGCCTGGTCTGTTGCTGCAACAAAGAAGATTTTGGAGGTAGTGTCGACTTTTGTGATCCACTTTAAGCTTAGTTCTAGTCCCACGCTTAGATTGAAAATTTAGATAGAAAAATTTAAGTTTGGGGGTATAATTGCAAAATTGATAATTCATTGGGGACAATGAATAATTCAAGTTTGGGGGACTTTTTGCTACTCCAATTATTTTGCTCGAGCATTCCTCTCCTTCAAGTAAAAAATTGTTAGGTTATTGAGTAACCGGGGGCATTTTTGATACCCACAGTTTGTCTTCGCGTCAAAAGATAACCTAGGAAATGTGAAAAAATAAATTATTTGCTGAAAAAAATTGATTGTTGAAAATTTTGCTGAGAAAATTCATAGAGCAAAAGTTTTGAAGGATGAATGATGATCCAACAGTTTTTTCTGTCTCCTAGAACTTAGGTAAGCTTCATCATAAAATGTTGCCATTCTGAGGGGCAAGAGATAGAATAACTAAGGATTTGTGAGCTTTACAAAGAGTAGTTAGCCTAGTTATTTAGGCCTCGTTTATATAGGGATTTGTGTGTCTTTTTTGCTTAATAGGGTTGGTTTTAGATGGATATTATATGTTTTAACCCATTTGGAAGAATGGAAGCTTTGGAAATTATTTTATGCAGAATGTGTTGTTGGGCGACTGGAGGGAGCAAATTCTGTGCTGCAGCAAAACTGGGAGCAAAAACTGCCACGTCACAGTTCGTTAGCCAAGTTGACAAACTGAATTCTGTTGAGTTATTCTCGTGATAGAGGAGCAAGGAGAGCCATCCATGTGTCTAGGTTGACCTAAGTCAAGCTTCCTATCCTTCTATAAAAGGAAGTAGCCGCCCAAGTCAAAGTCATTCCACTTTTGGGAGAAAACATTCCATTCTTGGAAAGTTACTTCCATCTTTGGGAGCCAAATAGAGGAGAGATTGGAGACCATCGATTGCAAGTTGTTCAAGGAATTAGTCTTTTCTTGTTTTATCTTGTAGTCATGGATATGCTTACTCAGATTGTAACTTGTGTTTCCATGCATCTTATGAACTAAGTAGCTTAGGCGTTGGTTAGGAACAATGTGATTGTCGTGCTTCATTTCTAGTAATAAATATTGATTAATGCATCTTGATTAATTGTTGAGTTCATTTCTATTTTATGCCCGCCTGGCCAGCCGATATGAATACCTCTCTCTAGTTTCAGGGATGATTTAGGGAGTGTGTGGCGATTAATCACACTAGATCATTGTGTATTGGTGAACGCCAGTGACTGAGCTAGGGATAGCCAGTTTCCTAGGGCTTGATCGGTAGTACTTCATTGGGGTTGAATTACATTCCAAAAGATCCGGAGTTTAGGGAGGAATCTGCTAATAATACTGCGAGAGTTTTATATGATCAATAATATTGCTAGAGCATCTTCTTAAACAATTACTAAATCCTGACCAGCGCCTGTTTCCAATCTGTCTGCCTATTTGTTTACTTGTTGTTCTGTCATTTCTTTTGCTTCAGCATTATTCTTATAAAAACCAATCATTTTTACCATCTTTGAAACCATTAAAGAGTTATACAAAATAGATAAAGTGGAAGCTAGTTCAGGCCTTGGATTGATAATACTTATTACTTGTTGCGGACTGTGTATACTTGCACAGAGTTCTAGAGTCCTTTATATCATATTTTTACTCACTCTAGGAACCCAACAAGTTTTTGGCGCCGTTGCTGGGGACTTGAATAAGTTTTTATCTGATCTGTTTTGTGTATGTGTTTTAGTGGTTTGGTGCTAGAACTTTTTTATTGTTTCTTTTGTTGTTGTAGGTGTGAGTTTGGTGCATGAGCGATTCGCCTGGGGTAAGGTTCGAGCTTGATCCAGAAATTGAAAGGACATTCAGGAGAAGAATGAAAGAGCAGCGCAGAAACCAGAACCAAATGGATAACGTGTCGCGTCTCCCGCAGGGTCCTGAAGATCCAGCGAACCCCCAGAATCGCTTCCTGCAGCAAAATCTGCCGTTGGAGCAAAAGGAGCAGCAAAATAATCAGGCTGAGAATCCTATCTTGGTAGCGAACGATAGGACCAGAGCCATTCGAGCATATGCTATTCCAATATTTGATGAGTTAAATCCAGGGATTGCACGTCCTCAAATCCAGGCGGCAAATTTTGGAATGAAACCGGTAATGTTTCAGATGTTGCAAATCGTGGGTCAATTCCATGGTTTGTCATCTGAAGACCCTCATTTACATCTTAAGTCTTTTCTAGGAGTTAGTGATTCTTTTGTAATTCAAGGAGTGCCTAAGGATGCCCTTAGATTAACGTTGTTCCCTTATTCTCTTAGGGATGGAGCAAAGGCGTGGTTAAATTCTTTTGCTCCAGGATCAATTAGGACATGGGATGAGTTAGCTGAAAAATTTTTGAGCAAATATTTCCCACCTAATAGAAATGCTAAATTAAGGAGTGAAATAGTAGGGTTTAGGCAGCTTGAAGATGAAACTTTTAGTGAGGCTTGGGAAAGGTTTAAGGAGCTTTTACGGAAGTGCCCCCACCATGGTTTACCTCATTGTATTCAAATAGAAACATTTTACAATGGGTTAAATGGAGCAACCCAAGGTATGGTTGATGCTTCAGTTGGAGGGGCCCTTTTCGCAAAAACTTTTAATGAAGCCTATGAAATTTTAGAAAGAATATCTACTAATAGTTATCAGTGGTCAGATGTTAGAGGTACAAATAAAAAGGTTAAGAGTGTATTAGAGGTTGATGGTGTGTCCACCATTAGGGCTGATCTTGCAATGATTGCTAACGCTCTTAAGAATGTGACAGTGATTAGTCATCAGTAGCCACCAGCTGTGGAGTCTGTTGCAATGGTGAACCAAGTCACAAAGGAAGCATGTGTCTATTGTGGTGAAGATCACAACTACGAGTTTTGCCCCAGCAATCCAGCTTCTGTGTTTTTTTAGGTAATCAAAGGAATAACCCTTATTCTAACTTTTATAATCCAGGTTGGCGCAACCACGCCAACTTTGCATGGGGAGGACAAGGAAGTAATGTGCAAACACAGCAAAAGGTGAACCAGTCGGGATTAGCTAAAGCGCAGGTAATGCCCCAGCAAACTAAGCAGGCTTTGCCCCAACAAAATTCGGGGAGTTCTCTTGAAGCGATGATGAAAGAATTTATGGCTCGTACAGATGCCACAATTCAAAGTAATCAGGCTTCAATGAGAGCCTTTGAATTGCAAGTGGGTCAGCTAGCTAATGAGCCGAAGGCAAGGCCTCAAGGGAAACTTCCCTCAGATACTGAACACCCTCGAAGGGAAGGTAAGGAGCAGGTAAAGGCAGTGACTCTTAGGAGTTGTAAGCCATTAGAAGAAAGAAAAGAACCTAGTAAAACCCAAGCTGAAGGAAATAATGGTGATAAAAATGTTGTTGTTGAGAAAGAGTTGGAGTCTGGTCAGGGTGCTGGAGGCAGCAATAAAGATGCTGGAGCAACTGGTTCTGTTCCAGATGTGGAACCACCTTATGTGTCGCCCCCACCTTATGTACCACCTCTTCCTTTTTCCACAAAGGCAAAGGCCTAAGAATCAGGATGGTCAATTTAAAAAGTTTTTAGAGATTCTTAAGTAATTGCATATAAATATCCCTTTAGTAGAAGCTATAGAGCAAATGCCTAATTATTCTAAATTTCTTAAGGATATTTTAACTAAAAAGAAGAGGTTAGGTGAGTTTGAAACTGTATCTCTTACTGAGGAATGTAGTGCTACTCTTAAGAATGGGCTACCACCCAAGGCTAAGGATCCAGGATCATTTACTATACCTGTGTCTATAGGTGGAAAAGAATTAGGTAGCGCACTCTGTGATTTAGGTGCAAGCATTAACCTTATGCCTCTTTCGGTCTATCGAAAGCTAAGTATTGGTGAAGCTAGGCCTACCACAGTCACACTCCAACTCGCTGATTGGTCTATCACATATCTAGAGGGTAAAATTGAGGATGTCTTAGTGAAAGTGGATAAATTCATATTTCCAGTTGATTTCATTATTTTGGATTATGAGGCTGATAAAGATGTCCCAATTATTTTAGGTCGTCCATTTTTGGCTACTGGTAGGGCATTAATAGATGTTCAAAAAGGGGAATTAACAATGAGAGTCTGTAATGAGGAAGTGAAATTTAATGTGTTTAAAGCCATGAAGTATCCAGACGAAATGGAGGATTGTTCCTTCATTAGGATTCTGGAGAGCACAGTTATTGAGACAGCAATGCAGGATTCGGCTGACAAACATTTGGAAGATCATGGAGAGGTTAGTGTAGAGTATTTAGAAGTTTGTTCTTTAAAAAGGAAAAATTAAAAAGAATTGTTTAGGTGTGAGGATATTTTTTAGTCTTTAGATTTAGATCAAAGGAAGGCTCCTCCTATTAAGCCATCCTTGATTGAGGCACCCACTTTAGATTTGAAGCCCTTGTCAGATCATCTAAAGTATGTGTATCTTGGGGAAGGTGAGACGTTGCCCATTATTGTTGCATCAGATTTAATGTCGGAGCATGAAGAGGCCTTAATAAAATTGCTGCAGTAATACTGCAAGGCTATAGGTTGAACATTGGCTGACATTCAAGGAATTAGCCCATCTTTTTATATGCATAAAATCACTCTTTAGGAGGGATCCTTTAGGAGTATTGAGCAGCAAAGAAGGCTTAACCCTGCTATGAAAGAGGTTGTTCAAAAGGAGGTGATTAAATGGTTGGATGCTGGGATCATTTATCCAATTGCAGATAGCAATTGGGTAAGCCCTGTCCAATGTGTTCCTAAGAAAGGAGGTGTCACTGTGGTAAGCAATAAAGACAATGAGTTGATCCCAACTAGGACAGTAACTGGCTGGAGCGTTTGCATGGATTACAAGAGGCTTAATAAAGCCACCCGTAAGGACCATTTTCCTTTGCCATTTATTGACCAGATGTTGGATAGATTGGTTGGTCAGGCCTACCACTGTTTCTTAGAGTGTTGCCTTTAGATCCTACAGTGTGAATGCCCTCATTTTGATATTGTTGCAACCCTTTTTGTTGTTACTACGATACTCCAATGGATAGGTTTGACCATTTACAAATAGACATGATGGGATATGATGGGCAAAAATGGTGGGTTGAAATGGTCTCATATACTATTTGAATGACTAATATAGGTAACTTATAGCACAATCTCAATTTTGAAATATCAAGCATATGATGGGAATGACATGATCTTAAAAGATAATAAGTTGAATGAGTGACTTTCAAATTCAAGACCTAAGAAAGACGGACAAACAAAGACAAAAGTGGATGACGAGAACAAGGAACTATCGTTTCTCAAAGTAGTATTTGGATGAAAGAAGCATGGGACACGAAAAAGGTTGACAAATGGGGACTAAGAAGTATAAATGTGGGAGAATGAGAATAAAACAAAAGGGAGACGAAAGTGAAATCATTCCTTAAACAACTCATCTAAAACTTGATGCCTAGCTTCCCAAAATTTATCTCATATGTTGCGATAGATGGATCAAATGTGCTGGCAAGCTGATGATCACTGGCTCAAGCTCGATGTAACAAACTCCCCAGGCCACTTATAATGTTCTAACTCATATATTTCTTCCAGCAAGTGATAATTTTCTTCAAAGAATGAGCCACCTTTGCTTTGTTAATGTTGTCTTTCTTCTTAAGCGGCTTCTTGAGAAACTTATTAGGAATGACATTTCTGTGTAATCCGTCAACAATCACCTAGCTTCGATCCTTATTGAGAAAAACTTCTTTTCATCTAAAACACTTTATTGCCCCAGTTAAGATCTTGGAGCTGTTGAAATGACAATTGCCACAATTGATCATATGACTTTTTGAGTAGACATCTCTATTTTTCAATTAAGTGCTTCAAGTGGTCAATAGTCATGTAAGGGTATCACTTCTTCTTATGTCAAGTTGGATAACTACGAAGAGATCTCCAATGTCCTTTTACTCACTATTTGAAGAAAAGAGTCTTGCACGTTGCCAAAATTGAGTAAAAATGTGTAACATGGTGATTTTGTCACCTGACATTTGTTTCATATTTTTTACATTTGCCATGATAGCTCCATATGTTACGATTGCCCCAGCATCTAAGTCAAGCTTATTTTGAAATTTCTCAATAAGAAATGATGCATCAACTATATGCACATCATCTGAGACATCTTTACTTCAACATTAATGAAGCATAATGACAACATCCAAAATATCACAATTGCACTCACTAGTCCTTGCATTTTTTTTTCTTTTTCTCTTTATATTTTGTTTTTTTTTTTGTTTTTTTTTTGTTTTTTTTTTTTGCAAGAACTATTTTCTATCTCACTTGCTTTGAGAATTAATACATAGATCTGCACATACTTCGAGAGATAAAACCACAAAATGAGAATTTCAAAGCTTATCATTATGGTCACAGAATTGGGATGTCTTGACTTGAATCTTTGACGTATGTGCTTTCTAATTTTCAATCTTCAACCTTATTCTCTTCAATATAACTTCACTACTTAAAATATGGAATGCTCATTTGTCAAAGTGCATTCTGAGGGTTCAAAAGATGCAATCACCCTTTTCTCACCTTTCTTGCTTCCATTATGCTTTCCCTCTTTTGGAGATTAACCTACTTTGCAGTACTTTGCTCAAACCAAAGCTTCTGGCTCCAAAGATAGTCCCAAATCGATCGTGAACTTATTATCTGTTTGCATTTGGTACTTGAACTTAGCTCTTCAATGAGATTTACTCTAAGGTTGCCAACACATCAAGCCCTTAGAATTATTGTTTTCAGAAAACAACTCACTTTGATTGACTCTCTTTGATAACCACAGGACGCAAAATAGATTTGACTCGCTTTGATCAATAGAAGATGAAAAATAGGATTGATTCACCTTAATTAAGTGAAGATGAAAAATTGGATTGAATCACTTTAATCAAGGAAAGATGAAACATAAGATTGACTCACTTAAATCAAGGAAAGATGAGGAATATGATCGACTCATTACGAAGCATAAATTGCCTCACTTTAATCAAAGAAAGATGAAAAAATAGGATGGACTCAACTCTAATCAAGGAAATATGGAGAATAGGATAGACTGACTTTAATCAAGAGGATAAGATTTGACTATGAAAACACATTCAAATAAATCTATGTGAATTTTGATGGTACAACAAAGAAGGGTGTAAGAATAATAGACTAAATTGTAATTCTCATCACGACTTGAAATAGTGCCAAAATAAGAGATAAATATTATTTGTTACTTTTGAAGTCATCGCATAATATATGAGCATGAGCTTTACAAAGTTGGTAAATATATGGGTAAGAATAAGGAAAACAACAAATTGCCCCACTATAGTAGCATTACGGTATAAACCAAGAGAAAAAATAACTAATTATCTCATTGTAATGTAATGGTGTAGGCCAATAAGGTCTTTGTTTAACTCAGAGCTCAAGTTTGCATGGTAAGAAAATGTGGTGTTAGGTCTTGGAAGAAAGGTGGGTCGAAGAACATTGGGTGTTGGATTGAGAGATAGGATATGGATTTAATGATATTTTGAAGAAAAGGTGGTCAAGTAGGAGATCTTGCAGGCAAAAGAGAGCTTGAAGAAAAAATTGAATGGTTGATCAAAGGCTCATGATGACATTCACAATTTTTTCTTTTTTTCTCCTTTTTTTTTTTGGCTTTCCTTTTTTCTTTTTCAGACGAGGACTCCGCTTTTTCCGAACATGGTTTAAACTCTCATGTTAGTTTATAAGGAAAATAAGACTAAGTTAATTGGCCTAAAAAAACTTAATAAACCTAGACTTTAAAAAAACGTGGAAGTCATATTTTTTTTATAAATGTACAATGATTTTTTTTTTATAGACAAAAGATTACATTGCAAAAACATTTCTTTGATTTTTTTTTTACCAGAATCTTAAAAGGATGAAAAAAAAAACGAGCATTGAATGAAAAGGGATGAAATGTGTATTGGCTCAAATTGTTGTACAAAAAAATGAAATAACAAACTTCAACTTTTATTAAATGAAATAATTGAACAAAATATTGTTGGGAGAAAATGCGGAATACAAATAACAATAATATTATGACGACAATCAATAATATTATAACTATCTCCCCTTCCACAGGTTAAACCAAAAATAATAGTCACGAAAAATAATAAGAGATAGGGAAAAAGAAAACGACACCGAAAAATATACTGGTTCGCCCCAAGCTTGGGACTACGTCCAGTCTTCTGCAACTGCAGGTTCTACTAGTATTTGGGAAATTACAGGAAGCCTTCAATAATGCCACAAACTAACCCTCAATAGCCCAACAATAGCTATTGACTTCCAAGTATCACAACCCGATAGCTTGGGATAAACAAAGAAACAAAAACCCTCACCAACCCAAGAGAATAAATCTTATTCTCTCAAGAACAAATACTCACTGCCGCACAAGCTACTGAAGAATTATCTCCAGCGCACCAAGAAAAAAGTCCACCCTCGAAAAACACATAACATATACTTATATATGTGTATAATTAACCTAATGGGCCTTTGGCCCATTACTTCTCTTTTATCTTCATGCACGGCAAATTGGTGGTTTTTGTCTCCACACATCCCATCAAATATTAGACCAAATCCAAAAGACTCAAAGAAACTGCCATTTCTCTAAGGGAGATAACTAACGTAGGATAATTCCATATCAAAATTCATAATTCTTCTCCCTTGGACTACAACTGCGAAATGCCTCTACGAATGCTCGAACTCTTTTAGCCATCACTCTTTCTACAACATTGTCTATGTTTTCACCATCTTGGACTAACTTGTGCTTTCTTGCCAAAAGACCTCTAGAATAAATTCGTTACTGACAAGTGAATCATATCTTCCTTGCAACTATTTATGTTTCGTCGGTATCGTTGTTGCAACGTCCTAACATTTCTGGATATGCTGCTCCAAATTCTCAATATTCAATTGCAATGTACTATTGCTTTTCTCAAATTCAACTGCCTGTTTAACTTGCATGTCAATTGTTGCGTTCAACTTCAAAATGAGTCGTTGGAAAGAAGAAATACAACTTTCCAGATTGGAAATTTGTGCATCTTTTTCTTTTAGGACCTTATGCAAGTCATCATTTCTTTCTTCTGATTTTCTGACCATTTTTTTTTGGATGCATATAGTCTAACTCTTGCTTCCCTTTCCCGAGCTTTATTTGATTCTTTAATAGCTTACTTATCTTAATCAACTCTTTTCTGTTTCTACCTCTTTGTCGCTTCAACTGACTCATTTCTTGAGGTAACTTTCTTTTCTCTTGGTGGAGTAATAGATTTTCTGCCTTCTTGCTAGTGCTTTCATTAGCGAGTTCCTTTTGAAGTGGTGACATTTGTTTTCTTTTTTATTCTTGCATGATGTTCGAATAGCTTCATACCAGAGAGTGGAGACATTCATATGTTTTTCCAAGATTCTATCACCTGCAAAATATTTTGACATGAATCCTCTTGCTCATAATCAAAATCAAAAGTCTCTACCTCATGTGTCATAGGTGTCGTAACGTCATCGCGACGCGGAGCGGCCGACATTCTTTCTTGGGTTTTTAAGAAGAAAATTGGAGTCGCCACCAATCATTGAAGGTGTGATTGGTCACATTTAAAATAAAATAAAAACCAATCTTAGAAAACCAAAAATTAGGTTCGGGAGTCGTTTGAGTGTAGGGAAGGTATTAGCACCCTACAACACTCGTTTAAGAAAACGATTACCACAATATCTTAAATTGTCCAATTAAATGAATAAAAATAGTCCTTTATTTTTATTTTTCTTAAAAAGAATGATATATATGAAAATATAAACCCAAAATGCAATAATAAACACAAGATGTCTCATTTGTTTTTACCTTAACTTTAGAAATAAAGTAAGGATTAAACATTATGAGTTGGATATCCAATTTAATATAAATCATGACTAATTTCTCTTTTAATTAAAGGAAATATGGCCGATACATGATTATGTTTATTAAAAAAAAATAAAAAAAAACAAATAGATGTAAAAGAAGAAAATCATTCAAAGAGTAAATTCCTTTTAGGGAAAATGAGAATTTTCATACGCCTGCACGGGAGTTGAACTCCACGAAGGCACATTACTCAGTTCCCATAATCCCTTTTAAAAGAAAATTAATTTCAAAACAATTATAATAAAAATAACTGAAATTGACCATGAAGAATTAAAGATTGGATTAAAGCAAATTGGGGAATGAAAGAAGAAAAGAACAAATAAACTTGAAAGTTGACAAAAAATGAACAAAAGGAAATGAAATTGGCTAAGTGTAAATGTGAAAAAAAAATGAGAGAGAAATTAGTAATGATAATAGTAAAATAAGGATTTAGTTAAAAATAAGAAAGAAAAAAAATGGGGTTAGTAAAGTGCAAATGAAATAAAATGGGAGAAGGACTAATAATAATAATACTAATAGAAAAAATAAAGATATAATTTAACAAATAAGAAAGAAAAAAAAGGTTAGTAAAGTGAAATGAAATAAAATGAGGAAGAACTAATAATAATAATACTAATAGAAAAAAATAAAGATTTAATTTAACAAATAAGAAAGAAAAAAAAAGGTTAGTAAAGTGGCAATGAAATAAAATGGGGAAGGACTAATAATAATAATATTAATAGAAAAAAATAAAGATTTAATTTAACAAATAAGAAAGAAAAAAAAATGTTAGTAAAGAGAAATGAAATCAAAATAGGGAAGGACTAATAATAATAATACTAATAGAAAAAATAAAGATTTAATTTAAAAAAATGTGGAGCCCACATTTTTTACTTTCTTCTTTACCCTTCCATTCCTTCCTCCTTCCCCAATTCTTTCGTACGTAAGCTGCCTCCTTCCCCTCTATTTTTCTCTTTTCCTCTTCCACTTTTTGTCCTCCCTTTCTCTCTGTCTAAAAATTTTTTCTCAAGACTCTCTAAATCACTCTTGCAAGCTCTCTAAACTCACTTCTTTTTTTTTCCAACTAAAGTCTATGCTCAATGCTTTTTCTTCTCTTCTACCTAAAAAATTCTTCTAGCTAAGAAACTCCCTAAACTAAGCTCTTGCCCAATGCCTTGTTGTCTCTCAAGCTCGCTTCTTTTTCCAAAACTCTTCTCCTTCTTCTTGTCCCCTTCATCCTCCATCTCCCCCCTTTTTATACTTGAAGGGTTACTAATTTGGGGGGAAGATGGATGAGAAAATGGTGGGAAAAAGGAAAAAAAAAGAAAAAAATAGAAAAAAAAAATAATATCCATGGAAAATTCTTCAAAATAGGAAAGCTTCCCCTTGAATAGGAATGTGGAAGACCAAAATAATAAAAATAATAAAAATAATAAAATAATAACAAAATAACAAAATAAAAAATAAAAAAAAAACAAATTTTTGATAAAAATATGTGAGAAATGGGGTTTGAACCAAAGAACTCATGGTTATCAATACAACTTTATGACAATTGAACTATGTTCTTGTTAACATACCAAAGAAAACAAATTGACCACCAAATATTGGAAAACTTCAAACATTATTACTGAAAATCAAGCCAGACCAAATACGGTGTCTACAATTTGCCCCCCTTTGTGTATCCTTGAAGGATTGAAAGGGTAGACAAAGGAAAGAGACTAAGTACTGGGGAGGCGAGGATTTGTTTGGTAAGAATTTGAATTTAGAAAGGAAAATGAACTTGACTTAATCAGGTCTCGACCACAATTCAATGGTCAGGTTTGGTTCAACTGAGGACCTGGATTGACACAGGCTTTGACCTCGACTGAATAGTCGGGTTCAATTTAATCGAGAGAGAAACTGAAAACGAACCTAGATTGACACAGGCTTCGACCTCGACTGAAAAGTCGAGTTCGATTTAACTGAGAGAAAAAATTGAAAAAGGACCTGGATTGACACATTCTTCGACCTCGACTGAATAGTCGGGTTCAATTTAACAGAATGAAAATGGACCTGGATTGACACAGGCTTCGACCTCGACTGAAAAGTCGGGTTCGATTTAACCGAGAGAAAAATTGAAAACGGACCTGGATTGACACAGGCTTCAACCTCGACTAAAAAGTCGGGTTCGATTTAACCGAGAGAAAAACTTAAAACGTACCTGGATTGACACAGGCTTCGACCTCGACTGAATAGTCGGGTTCGATTTAACCGAGAGAAAAACTGAAAACGGACTTGGATTGACACATGCTTCGATCTCAACTAAATAGTCGGGTTCGATTTAACCGAGAGAAAAACTTAAAACGTACCTGGATTTACACAGGCTTCGACCTCCACTGAATAGTCGGGTTCGATTTAACCGAGAGAAAAACTGAAAACGGACCTGGATTGACACAGGCTTCGATCTCGACTGAATAGACGGATTTGATTTAACCGAGAAAAAATTGAAAACGGACCTGGATTGACACAGGCTTTGACCTTAACTGAATAGTCAGGTTCGATTTGACCGAAAATAAATTTTCTTTGCATTGCACGCTAAACTTGAATGCATGGGATGCAGATTTAACACTATTCGAAAACTATGATACAAATTTTTTTTAAAAGATATTTGATAGCTCGGGCACCTCATTCACATCACCCCTGGTAATAGACCTTAATTGGATCATGAACTCACTAAACAACTTGCTCTTTGTTTGATGACCAAAATTGTATCCAGAGCGACATTGCTCCTGTGATAATAATGGTTTTACTCTAGTTGAGAAAATGAAAATAATGGTTTTGCCCCCAGTTTAAGACTTTGTCATGTTGAAAGGATGGTTTTGTCCTCCCTGATGACATTCCATCAACCTTCATGATCACATCGCTCTTGGAAAAATATTGCCTTTGGATTCTTTCTTTGGACATATGTATTTCACATCGAATCGTTTAAGTTACCACCATTGATTTGAAATATCGTGTTTATGTAACTTTTTGTTTATTCAATTGTAATGATAATAAAGGTAAACATGTCAAACATTCATAGTTGAGGAAATATTATGGAGAGTGAGGGAGAAAAATGGACAAGATATGCCATGCTACGAGAAGGGAGCTTCGATTTATGACTAAAATTCAATAGACATATGTGTCAACGTTAAGGTTCTAGAACTTGAGACAAAAGTAACCTCTTAAACATGATATAGAAATTGAAGCGTAATTTTCCTAGACACTTGTTGAATTCCCGCAACTTTGTCGAATCCTTTGATACACAAGTAGCCTATGCATAATATCTTCGAACTTGATCTGAATTAACTGGACTTGGCAGCTCATTACCATCCATGTTAGCCAAGACTAAAGCTCCTCCAGAGAAAGCTTTCTTCACAACGAATGGTCCTTCATAGTTTGGGGTCCACTTGCCTCGGTGATCTTTTAAAAAAGGAAGAATTCGTTTTAAGACTAAATCCCCTTCCCTAAATACTCTAGGACGCACTTTCTTATCATAGACTTTCATCATTCGTCTTTGGTAAAGTTGACTTCCGCACAATGCTGTCAATCTCTTTACTTCAACAAAGTTGAGCTGCTCATAGCAGTTTTGGACCCATTCAGCCTCTTCTAAATTAGTCTTCATGAGGACTCTTAATGATGGAATTTCCACTTCAATGGGAAGAACAACTTCCATACCATAAACTAATGAAAATGGTGTTGCCCCAGTTGAAGTGCGAACCGATGTGCAATATCCATGTAATGCAAAAGGAAGCATTTCATGCCAATCTTTATACGTCACCGTCATTTTTTGCACAATCCTTTTTATGTTTTTATTGGCAGCTTCCACTGCTCCATTCATCTTTGGTCTATACGGAGTTGAGTTGACATGCTTGATCTTGAATTGCTCACATAACTCAGTCATCAATTTATTGTTCAGATTTCGTGCATTATCAGATACTATGGTCTCAGGAAGACCATAACGACATATAATCTCCTTCTTGATGAATTTGATCGCAACTCCTTTCGTCACCTCTCGATAGGACATTGCTTCTACCCATTTGGTAAAATAATCTATTGCCACCAAGATGAATCAATATCCGTTTGAGACTTTTGGGTCAATAGGGCCTATAACGTCCATTCCCCACATGGAAAATGGCCATGGTGTCGTCATAACGTGCAACTGAGATGCTGGAGCATGAGCTTTATCTGCGTAAATCTGACATTTGTGGCATTTTCGGGCATATTTGATACAGTCAGCTTACATGGTTAACCAGTAATAGCCAGCCCTTAATGCCTGTCTGGCCATCATGTGTCCATTTGCATGGGTGCCGCAAATTCCCTCATGAATTTCTTTCATAATCGTGTTGGCTTCATTTGTATCTACACACCTTAGAAGTACTATATCATGATTTCTTTTGTAAAGTATTTCTCCATTTAGGAAGAACTTCATTGCTAACTTTCTAAGTGTGCGCTTGTCATTTTCTGAGGCATTCAGAGGATAGGTTCCGCATTTCAAATAATGTTTGATGTCATGAAACCACGGCTTGTCATCAAACTCTTCTTCTATATTCATGCAGGAGGCTGAAACATCTACCCTTTCCCATCTTAATAGGTTGTACCTCATGATTGGGGTCTATGTTGAACATGACTGCAAGTGTAGCCAAGGCGTCTGCTAACTGATTACTCTCCCTTGGTAAATAGTCAAAAGTGATTTCTTCAAATTTATGAGACAAATCTAATATAAGCTTTTTATAAGGCAGTAGCTTAGTGTCTCTTGTTTCCCATTCTCCTCTCAATTGGTGAATCACCAACATAGAATCTCCCAAGACTCGAAGTTTCTTTATCTTCATATCCAATGCAGTTTGGATACCCATAGAACAAGCTTCATATTCAGCCATATTATGAGTACAATCAAAACTTAGTTTGGCGGTGAGAGGGAACAACTTTCCTTCAGGCGATATTAATACAACACCTATCCCATGACCTAACTCATTGGAGGCCCCATCAAACAACATGGTCCATGTTTCCAAGTCTGATATTTATTTTTCCACCATTATAGTGGAGACAAATTCATCAGGGAAATCAAATTTCATTGGTTCATAATCGTCTATAGGTTGCTCGGCCAAATGATCGGCTAGTGCACTTCCTTTTATTGACTTTCGAGTAACATAGACAATATCTTACTCGGATAAAAGAACCTACCATCTAACAATTCTACCAGACAAAGACGGCTTTTCAAAGATGTATTTGATAGGATCCATCTTTGAGATAAGTCATGTTGTGTAGTACAACATATATGGTCTCAAACGACGAGCGGCCCAAGCTAGAGCACAACAAGTTCTTTCTAAAAGAGAATATCTGGTTCCACAATCAGTGAACTTTTTGCTTATATAATATATGGCTTGCTCTTTTCTACTTGAATTGTCATGCTGTCCCAGTACACACCCCATTGAATTTTCCGTCACTGTAAGATATAGGATAAGTGGACGATTTGGAGTTGGAGGTACAAGAACATGAGGGTTTTGTAGGTATTGCTTGATCTTTTCAAATGCTTTTTGACAGTCGTCATTCCATATGCCTGTATTGTTCTTATGAAGTAGCTTGAAGATTGGTTCACATGTTGTTGTAAGATGTGATATGAATCTTGCAATATAATTCAATCTTCCCAAGAAACCTCTGACTTCTTTTTGAGTACGTGGTGGTGGCATTTCTAGAATGGCTTTGACTTTGTCTGGGTCAACTCTAATTCCCTCCTGGCTTACGACGAAACCCAATAACTTGCCAGAAGTGACCCCAAATGTGCATTTACTCGGATTTAGTTTCAACTTGAATTTTCTCAATCGCTCGAATAACTTTCGAAGAATGGTTGCATGCTTTTCCCCTAGTTTTGACTTAGCAATCATGTCATCAACATACACTTCGATCTCCTTATGCATTAGGGCATGGAAAAGAGTAACCATGACCCGTTGGTAGGTTGCCCCAACATTTTTCAATCCGAACGGCAAGACCTTATAACAAAAGGTTCCCCATAATGTGATGAATGTAGTTTTCTCTTGATCTTCAGGTGCCATTTTGATTTGATTGTAACCTGAGAATCCATCCATAAAAGAAAAGGTTGAGAATCCAGCTGTATTATCTACCAGTACATCAATATGAGGAAGTGGGAAGTTATCCTTTGGGCTTGCTCGATTTAAATCTCTATAATCAACACACATTCGGACCTGTCCATTCTTTTTAGGTACTAGCACAATGTTAGCTACCCATTCTGGATAATTAGCAACTGTTAAGAATCCTGCATCAATCTGTTTCATGACTTCCTCTTTTATTTTGATTAACATGTCTGGCTTCATCTTGCGTAACTCCTGTCTCACTGGCTTGCATTCAGGCTTAAGTGGCAAATGATGCACCACAATACTTGTGTCTAAACCAGGCATATCTTGATAAGACCAGGCAAAAACATCAATGTATTCATGAAGCAAAGTTATTAACCCTTGACGGCTTTCAATAGACATGTTGGTCCCGATTTTAACTTCTTTAATCTCTACTTGAGATCTCAAGTTAATCGTCTCTATCAACTCTTCATGTGGTCCCAATATCCTCTCTTCTTCTTCAATCATTCTCAACAATTTAGGAGTAAGTTCTAGATCTTCCTCATTACCACTTGTTCTCTCATCGGACTCGACATCGTATGTAGGAGAATCAAGTTCGTATTTAAGATCATTAACGCTTTCAATCCCAATTTCACTGTTTAAGAGAGGGATTATTCAGTGTGATGAAAGAAGATAAAAGGAAGGAATGGAATAAATAAAATCAATGTTAAAAGAAGTAGACACAAGACACTACTACAAAATTGACTTTTAATGAAAGTCATAAAATTTGAGATGTACCAAACAACGACGGACGTTTGAAAACACGGGCAAGTTACATAAAATTTTAAAAATATAGCCTTATAATGACGAACAAATTGTTTATGGCTTAAAAACAAAATTCCCCCACACTCAGCAGAAGCCCTAACTCTCTTCCCACAGGCACTGCGATTTCTCCATGCGATTCACCTCCATTCTGACCTCTACCACGTGATCTTCTCCAACGACAATGTGATCTGGGTATGGCAACCACGAGCAACCTCCTTGCAACGCTACAACTCTCATTCTCTGGTGACCCACAAACTTGTCGGCAAGATCCGACTCTCGAGCATTCGGCAACACGCGACTCAAGCCTTCCCGATCAGCAACTATATACGACAATGAGACTCCTCCAGTGCTCTTGACGAGGATTCATCTATCATTGAATGCGTTTTATTTGCCGTTGACGAAGTGGTACCCAGTGGCGGCTCTTGACATCTTGCTTGTCTGCTCCACTAACCTCGTTTGTGAGGATGATGCCCCTTGCAGGTTATCGGGTTAGCTTCTTCTTTTTTAAAAAAAAAAAATTATTTCCCATTCTTACAATTCAAAATCATTGTTGTTGTCGGCTTTGTCATAGTTATTGTAATTTAGTTTATTTCGTATCCTAATTATCAATGGAACCTGCCCTAGAAAATTCCTACTGAGATTGTATTTTGCTCATAGACTTGGGTAAAACTTCGATTTGATCTTCCAGAAATTTCCTTAGTTTAGCTGTTGAGATCGTTGATTTTTGCTTGTGGACCTTTTCAGTTTTTATAAAATCTTAGTAATAACTCCTCTACTCTTTAAATGTATTTTGATTGAAATACGAGCATGCCACTAGATGCAGGGAGAAGACATGACAACAATTTACCAATGCTTAAATTTCACTTTTATATAATTATAAATATTGTATATTTAAGCGAAGGTTTGTTGCTAATCCTGCCTAAGTGAAAATTATGTCTTGACACTGTAACCTAAATTGATGGAACAAAAATCTACAATTGGAAAATTTTAATTTGATTAAGGAATAAGAGGAGTTAATGTTTGAAGTTAAGAATCTTGTAGTAAAGTTAAATTAATTGGTGTTAGGCCGTTAACTTTTTGAGTGTAAGTGTTTTCTATATAAAAAAAACTATAAGAATAGAGGGAGGTCCATAAGGAAAGTGTTTTGATGAATGATTTGCTTCAAAGATATGGATGATAGCTATGAATAAAAGTTTATGCTATTAGCCCCCTTTCTTTTTGGTTGAAAGTGATGTGGAAATTTACCTGTCTCTTGATTTTAAAAGTTGAAACTTTAATATTGGATTGTTTTTGTAAAACTAAGTGCATATTGTTTATGTTTAGTTTACTGGGAGTAAAACTTTATTTTGGAAACTAAACGTCTTTCCTTGCGTTGGGTTGAAGGAATATATCCTTCAATGAACTCACCTCAATAAATTAGTTCGATTTAGTTTTGATCTTGTGGAATTATGTATTAGTTTAATTTGTTATAATTTATTGGATATATCTATATATGTGTGCTGGAATGTTGTGCGCAAAGTTGTATGCTTTGGTTTAAGTTATCGAGCATGCTGGAAATTTTGTGAGCATTGTTGATCAACTTAAATTTGGTTGATAACATATTGGACTTTGAAGTGTATCTCCAAATATCTATCAATCTTAGAAGTAGGTGGTTTGAAGTGTATCTCCAAATATCTATCAATCTTAGAAGTTGAGTTTGGAGTTGTAATACGTTTTGTATTGAAATTTTCTTTACTAATTTATAGAAAAACGAAACCTTGAATTGGTTTATATCTATAAATGATATATATTTTACTTGTAATTTGCATTTTAATTCTTATTGACTGCATCGATCTCACTTAGATGCAGAATATCATTGAAAAGATTGAAGACTTAGCTCCACTTGCGAGAACCAACAACTTTATCTCCTACAATCTCCCGGACGTGGAAGTTGTCCTTTTGGTTTTTCTGTTGGTTTTGAGCAACTCCCTTTTTCCACTTTGGAAGAAGTTGATTTGGTTCCACTTTTTTATCCCCTTTTTGATCTTTTTGAATTGGGTTTAAGAGTTTTTTTTGTTGGGCATGGACAAAAGTCTAGTGGCAATAATAGATCCCAGATATGTGCTTTGTGATGACATATATAAATAGTGTGTAGTTGATTGGGTATTAGTGAATATGTTAAAGTTTGGGAGAGATGGAATGATGGGATTGCCTCTTGGATTTTAGTTAGCCAATGGAAGAAGACTTGTGCTTGAGTATCTAAAATGCAAGGTCTTCTCATCTGCCTTGTTCCATTCATGACTTGACAACATAACATAGTTCTTCCTATTCTAATGTTTTCTAGTTATTTTCTTTTGGTATTCAAATATGTATATATATTTTTTTTGCCAGAGTTTACAGTATATTTTCTTTGTGTTTGGTGTAGTGTTGTACTTAGAATACATTGGCGTGTTTGCAACAAAAGAACGCAAACAATAGGGTTATGTTAACTGTAATGGAAAAATCAAACAAGTATCTAAACAAAACTAGTAAATATTCTAAATAATCTTTATGAAAAGCCTCCCTTTGGTATGTTCCACGTTTATTAAATCAATTATTCTTTGTAAAAATGTTTGTTCCCATATGTATGATACATGGATGTCCTGTCTCTATTTTCTTTGTTCAATAGGTGTGATATCTGATCTAGAAAAGTTTGTTTCTTGTTTAAAAATAATAAAATGGTTGTGTAACCTTTAGTTTGTACTTCTATATCACTAGGATAGTATTTAGCTTAAGTTCAATGGTTTTTGGTTTGTTTTGATCATTTAGTTGGGCTGCAGGGTCTGTTTTTGTTTATAATTTTCTTTGCCGAATTTTTCTAGGTTAGTTGTTGCTATTGCGTTTTTTGTTGATGAAAAGTTCTTCCTTAAAAAGGTTAAAAAAAGTTTAGTTATCAATATTTGATTCTCAAAATTTTTCTCACCGATCAAAGTTGTCCTTGTGACTGTTGCAGAATAAGAGAGAAAATTTTCTATATTAGTTATCATACGCAGAGCAATGTCGCTAGGTTAAGTATAGAAACCTAGAGTGTTACAGGTTCTTTGATGTGGTTAAACTTGATCTCTATGAGTTTGTATGCTTTTAGAGTTTATTGGGTTTTCTAACAAATTTTTTTCGATACTCATTGAGATTGATTTTTTTTTTTTGTGTATTTTATTGTTAACTAAATTTATTTTTTTTAGGTTCTTCGAGTTGTTGGACATATGTTTGTTATGTGAGCTCTTGTTTTGGCGTTGTATCGAACCTAATTACAATTTGTTTTTCTTAGGTTCTTCAAGTTTGATGTACGAGCAAGATAAGAATGAAAGTGGCATGTACGAGAATTTTTCTTTTTTGGTATAGGTGTAGACTTTTAATCATAGGAGTTTAGTAATTTTGAGGCTTTTAAGTGTAAGTGTTTGTAGTTTTATTCATATATTAAACTTATATGAATAAAAATTGTATGAACAAATTTGGTTCATTGGCTTATTGGAATGAAATTTGACAAATATTTGATTTCTATGCAATTTTGCACGTTTAAGATTAAGGTTACTTTCTTTACAGGTTGACAAATAAAGAAAATATTGTTGGTTTGCCACCGGGCAACCAACAATTTTTTTATTTAAATTATGAACAAAATAATGGCGGGCAATGCTTGTCATAAAAAATGACATTTAATGACGGACATTAAAAAAGACATTTAATGACGGACACCTTTAATGACGGACATGTGGTTGGAAAACACACTTTCAATGACGGACTTTTCATGACGGACGCCTTTTAATGACGGGAATTGCCCGTTATTAAAAATCTGGCTGGTTGGAAAATACTCTTTAATGACGGACTTTTGATGATGGACGACTTTTAATGACGGACATTGTCCGTCATGAAAAACGTCTGTCATTGTACCTTGTTATGACGGACAACTTTTAATGACGAGCATTGCCCGTCATTAAAAGTCGTCCGTCATAAAAAGTTACGACGACACTCGTATAGACGACGGACGCCGCCTGTCATGAAAAGTCTTTAATGACGGGCAATGCCCGTCATTAAAAGTGATTTTTGTAGTAGTGAGAGAGATTCATTGGATGATAGGAAATAAAGAAAAAAATGCTTCTTCATTAACAAATGAAATATTGACATAGAACACATAAATCATCAAAACAAAAAACAAACAAAAAGTTTAAAAATTACCTTGATATCTCATTAACAAATGATGGTAGCTCCATTACACTCCAATTATTGAGTTTAAAGTCTTTTGGGCACAGATAAACCAAGGGACCAGCTTCTTTCTTCTGTTCGATTATAGCCATGACTGCAGGGTCGTGAGATTCTAGATGAATTATTCCAACAAAGATGAAGGTATCATGAAAATGAGGAATGATATTCATTTGATACTTCAGCTCACGGTTCTCCAATCTAGCCAGTCGTTTTTCTTTCTCCTGCCTGTGTGCTTTAATCATATCTTTTTTGCTTGGTTTATATCCCAAACCAAACCTCTTCATATTTTTCGACATATTCAACAAATTTTCGAGGCTTTGGTTGCTTCCTGTTAAGGAGAGTTTTGAAAGTTGCAACTCCATTTTCCCTATCTCTCCGTATAAAGTTGTGGCATTTGCAATCTCATAAGCTTGAAATGATGACTCAAAAACCTCTTCTGCTGCTTCTATGTAGGGCATTGAAGAGGGTCTTGACACTAAGATATCCTATTGTCCAGATATGATTACTAGTTTGCGGTCGACCACAAATTTAAGTTTTTGGTGTAATGATGATGGGACCACTCCAGCTGAGTGAATCCAGGGACGCCCTAACAAGAAACTGTAGGCCGAATTAATGTTCATAACCTCAAAGGTTATATCGAAGGTGCATGGACCTATCTGAATGGGCACTTCTATGTCTCCAACAACTTCAATACGTGCCCCATCAAAAGCTCGTACGATCATAGTGCTGGGTCTTACATGAGACATATCAACAGGCAATTTCTCCAACGTGGATTTAGGCATTATGTTCAAGGAGGAACCATTATCAACTAGAACTTTTGCCACAGCAAAATTTTTGCACTTAACTGTAATGTGCAAGGCTTTAGTGTGTCCGGTGCCTTCTGGTGGTAACTCATCATCTGTGAAAGTTACTGAACTGGATGCAGTTATGTTTCCAACGATGTTATCCAAGTTGTCCACTGTAATATCCTGCGGAACATAAATTTGATTCAATATGTCCAACAAAGTCTTACGATGCGTATCTGAAGCTAATAACAAAGCCAATATGGAAATTTTTGCAGGGGTTCGACCTAACTGTTCAACCACTTTATAATCACTTTGTTTAACCAACTTCAAAAATTCTTGGATGTCCTCTTCAGATGCTAGTTGTTTAACATCCAGGTTTTTCACTACAATGGGCTCTTCTGTCTTTTCCTTGATATCTTCAATGATCTTGGCTTTCCCTTTTTCTTTACCCATGGATTTCAATAGGTCTTCCG
The DNA here is from genome assembly GCA_036850905.1 of Luffa acutangula. Classification (NCBI taxonomy): domain Eukaryota; kingdom Viridiplantae; phylum Streptophyta; class Magnoliopsida; order Cucurbitales; family Cucurbitaceae; genus Luffa; species Luffa acutangula. The sequence goes on along the minus strand of CM072099.1, from coordinate 47,195,179 downwards.
ATGTATAGCACTTCCCGCTTCGTGTTAGACCTCCTATCCCACTGATATTATGGATTGGAAGGGGTTCAGGACCAACAGTTACCTTATATTCATAGTTCCAAGGTACTGCTTTTGAACTTTGATATTCAAAGGGAGTTGGAATCTAGATGGTAATCGGTCTTGGTTTGGACTTTGGGGTACTAGGCTTCTCGCGATAAGAAATTGTTAACGGTTTTGGCTTGAGAGAAAACCTTGAGCATTCTTCTATAATATCAACTTCCCCATATTGAGGGAGCTGAACCATCTTTTGAGAAACTATTAAAAAATGTGAATCTAACAACTCCTGGACCTTCAGACGAAAATGAGAACATTGGTCGATAGAATGCCCTTTTGCCCCAGTGTGATAAGAACACATCAAACTGTCATCGTATGTTCTGACACCCAAATCCGATTGGAAGCGCTCTACTCCAATGTATCCATTACTGAATAATATTTTGAATAGTTCTCCCATGGGAGTCACTACGCTCTTAACATTCTTTTTCAAATCAGCTCCATGAACCTCTATCGCATTTACTTGTGCATTCTAATGGTTTGGCAGAGGATTGTTGTTGACATCTTGACCATCTTCTTTCTTAAGTTCAACCATCCTGCCTTGATCAATGCTTGCACCCTATGCTTGAGTGCAGTACAGTTTTCAGTGGAATGTCCAATTGCTCCTGCATGGTAGTCGCAACAGGCAATTGGGTCATACCACTTTGGGTAAGGTGGCTTTACTGGGTCCATTGGCATAGGTGCCAGCTGATTATTCTGGAAGAGTTGGGGTAGAAGTTCGGTATATGTCATCGAAGTCGGATCAAAATGAGTCTGTCTATGGACGCCTTTATTGTTTTGGTGTCCTTGGACATAAGGAGTGTTCTGTTGATTCCGAGGTTGGTAGCCTTGAGTAGGACGAGGATTTTGGACGTAAGGTGATGAGTATTGGGCTGACGTATTATTGATGTAGGGTTGAGGGTAAACATATGGAGGTGGATAGTGATATTGTGGGACCCCGACATTAGGGTATGGTTGTCTTGAATTGAAACCAATCATCTGAACTTCTCCCTCTTTTTTCTTCGATGGAACCCCCTTTTTCGCTATTGATGATCCAGTCGTATCAGTTATCTTTCCATGCTTAATTCCATACTCGATTCTCTCTCCAATTGTCATTATGTCAGAAAAATCGGTAGAGGCACACCCAATCATCTTATCATAGAAAGGAGATTTGAGAGTATTAATAAACATGGTCGACAACTCCTTATCGGCTAAAGGTGGTTGCACCTGAGCAGCAGTATCCCTCCACCTTTGGGCATACTCTTTAAAGCTTTCTGTGCTCTTCTTTTCCATCCTCTGGAGGTCTAGGCAGTCATGCGCCATATCTATGTTGTGCTTATATTGCTTTAAAAATGAATCGGCTAGATTCTTCCATGAACATATATGAGTGTTGTCTAACTGCATATACCATCGAGATGTTGGACCAGTAAGACTATCCTGGAAGCAGTGAATTAACATCTTGTCATTTTGGGCGTATACTGCCATGTTCCTGCAATACATGATGAGATGGTTCTTAGGACAGGATGCTCCATCATACTTTTCAAACTCAGGCACCTTGAATTTTGGAGGGAGGATTACATCTGGTACCAAGCATAGCTTGGTCGCATCTATATTTCCGAAGACGTCTGTTCCTTCTACTGCCCTTAATCTTTCCTCCAGGACTTCAAGCTTTTCACTAGAAGAAACTTTCTCTCCTCCCGTTAGCTCTTTCCTGATTTCAGGATCATCTAAATTGGGAACTGTAATGGTCACCTTGGGAGGTACCTCTGTGGGTAGTGAAAATCCAGGTTGATTGTGTACAGGCATTTGCTCATTCTTGAAAAATGGAAATGGGTGTTGCTCTACTGGAATATTGTACAATGGATGATATTTTGGAGTAGTACCCTTTGTTGACTACCGGATTGGAGGGTCATTCATTGTATTGCTGGACTGAGCAATATCAGGTATTATTTTGCCTCTTTCCAGGGCAACAAGAATGGCATCCATTTTTTCTCGTAACTCCTCAATATCTTTCCTTGTTTTCTCCATCTCAGTACTTTGCTCTTCCATGATCCTTGTCCTGTATCTTGTGACGTAGGTGCGGTGGATTCGAGGTGACCGAGCTATCTTATGATTCTGTTTATATTTTTAATGAAAAGAGATTTTAGTGTAAGAAAAGAGAAAGACAAAACGAAACATTTAAACAATTGAAGAGGAAAAGAAAAATGAAAATAAAAATGACCTTGATATTAAATTGGAAAATGATAAAACAATGTAGTAGCAAAATTTGTGCAAAATTGAATTACAAGATATTTCAACTATCTAAATAAAACATAAACTAAAGTAAAAGGTTAATAAAATTGCCCCCAATACTCTAAACTTATACGAAGTTTTCCCAGAAACTTGAGCACATTCTTGCTATTAGGCTGTGTAGGTGCTATGACTTTAGAGAGAGTACGTGCATCTTCTGCTAGTTCATCTGCCCTTCGAGTGACTTTCCTAATCTGAGTAAGCATATGTTCCGCTTTACTTCGTAGTGTCACGTGGTTCTGTCTCGCAAACCCAAAATCATCGCTTAATCTGTTGTACTGCTCCCTTAAATAGGTATAGTCTTTCATTAATCTGTCAGTGGCATCCTGATACTTACCGAGGCGAACATTGAGTGACTGAACAGACTCTCTTAGACCCTTGTTGTCGTTGATGAGCTTCCGTAGTTGATCTTCTCTAATCTTGAGCGTTAATTGCAGGTCGTCAATGGTTCGACATTGCGCTCCATTCTTTTCTTCTACCTCAGTAATCGTTTGGTTCCTCAAACTAATGCAATCTTTGAGCTCTTTCATCAGCTCATGGAATGAGGCAATCTCAGATTGTTGCTTCAAAACTTGGTCATTCCTTGACTTGAGAGTTGCTTGGGAGACTTCATTATCCCTTCTTAATCGATGCATTCTTCTGTTCAAGTCGCGGGCCTCTGTGTCTAATGCTGAAATTTCCTTTTCTAACTGTTCTTGTTTGCTGACACTGCCCTTTAATCGGTTCAACTCTTTTTCTAGTTCAACATTGTGCAAAAAACCTTGCTTTACCTCCAATTGCAGCCTTTCATTTTCTTGAACCAATGATGAATTCGCTATTCTCAACTCATCACATTCCTTTTCGCGTGTTGTTTGTTCTGTCTGTTGATCTAGTATCACCTTTGCATTAAGTTTTATCTTGGTTTTCATTTTTGGTGACACAAGCACGGTTTTAGCTCTGTTCGCATGCCATGTTTTGTACGCCTCTGTGGTATCATCATGAAACTGACCACTCTGGATTTTAGTGATCATTTTCCATGCTTTCACTATTTTATGAATTCTATCTTTACAGAAGCCTTTATCATAAGCAAATTCGAAATCCTTCAACTCATGCGTAGCAGGGATGAATTGTCGAACCCAAATTTGGCGTACTACCAATAAAGGAGCATAGGCTATACATCCCCAAGGACCCAAAAGAGGTAAACTTTGAAATTTACCACATTTATAGATCATTGGCCTAGTTGACATCCAATGGGCTCTCCACATTACATCTTCTACCTTTAGTTCAGAGAAAAAAGCTTCCCAAGCGCTTCTTTCAGGGGAGGATGAACTCCAACCTGATTGCACGAACTCTGAAATGGGATTTTGCAGCTTATTCCAAGAACTTGAAAATTTGATCTCTGGACATTTGAATTCTGGTGGACACTTCACATGACTAAGGACCAAAATGTACAATAATGGTGCACACCCTATAAATCTTCCTATTCCTTTTGTTCTGCAATAATTTAATGAACGAAAAGTTTCTGCCAATACAGGAATAATGGGATCAACTCCTATTTCTATCTTAGCAAACAACTTAACCCCGCGTTCCTCAACATATCCACATACTTTAGGAAACAAAACAACATTAAAGATACACAATGCCAGTAAAGTTAATTCCTTGTCTTCATTTGCAAATTTTTGTTGAAGAGTAAGGATGTAGTCCAGGGGTAGGCATGTGTTTTCTCCTTTTATCTTTACTTGTTTCTCAATGTCGCTTGTACGAATCTTGCCCAAAAGAGTAGATAATGCTCTTTTCATTGTAAGCTCTTGATCGTAAGAATAAGCTTCAACCTCTGTTTGTGCTGGCATATGCAGAAGAGATTGCTATTCCTCTATTGTAGGAGTCATGTCGATTGAGCCAAATGTGAAACATCTGTAGGCTGGATCCCAATGTCCAACCAAAGCTTTTAATAGAAAATAATTGACTTGTACATACATGAGCTGAGCTAGATGGTCATATTTGCTTGTAAATTTAGCCTTTCTATCTACAGTTAAACTTCCCCAAGCCCGTTTCACTATTTCTAATTGACTTTCTGGAAAACTGACATCCTTAAATTGAGAAACAACATTTTCTACTAAAGAATCTTCGTGGATTTTTTGTACATTTTCTGACCATTGACGTACTATTGCTTGATCTTCTATACCCATTTCTTATATTGGAGGGGGTGATTTTATTTTACTCATACTTTAGTTTCTGCCAATGTAAATAATCGAAAAATCTTGTTAATTTAATTTGCACAATTTTCTTAACTACATTAAAAGAGATTTCGAAGGATATTTTCAATGAGCGAAAATTGAAAATTGATATAAGATACAAGGGAAAGAAAAATAAATAAATAAATAAATAAACTTTGACAATATTGCATGTAATAAGTCAAAACCTAGAACTATATGAGTGGAGTTTAACTCTAAGGCATCCTAGAAAAGGTCTCCAAGCTTACCAACCGATTTAACGATGTAGTAGGCTTGAGTGGAGAATTTCATGCGCCTGCACGGAAATCGAAATTCCACGAAGGTCACATTACTCAGTCTCCGAGTCTAGTCCTAAGGTAGAGCCCGGGTAGGAGGCTAGTGAAAGTGTGTGAAATGCATGATTAATAAGATGACATGCAAATGAGTGACATAACTAAGATAAAGTACAATTACAACATAAAAAGATGGTAATAATAAGATGACATGCAAATGAATGACATAATTAAGATAAAGTACAATTACAACATAACAATATGGTAATAGACAAGTGAATAATAATATGCCAAACAAATCATATTATAAAGTAAGGGAAAAATAAATAAATAGATAAATAAAAACAAAAATAATAACGAAGGGACCTAAACGAAAATTCAATTAAAGGACAATAAAGATATCAATGGCTTGACCCTCAAAATCCCCAATGGAGTCGCCAAGCTGTCGCAACGTCATCGCGACGCGGAGCGGCCGACATCCTTTCTTGGGTTTTTAAGAAGAAAATTGGAGTCGCCACCAATCATTGAAGGTGTGATTGGTCACCTTTAAAATAAAATAAAAACCAGTCTTAGAAAACCAGAAATTAGGTTCGGGAGTCGTTTGAGTGTAGGGAAGGTATTAGTACCCTACAACACCCGTTTAAGAAAACGATTACCACAGTATCTTAAATTGTCCAATTAAATGAATAAAAACAGTCCTTTATTTTTATTTTTCTTAAAAAGAATGATAAATATGAAAATATAAACCCAAAATGCAATAATAAACACAAGATGTCTCATTTGTTTTTACCTTAACTTTAGAAATAAAGTAAGGATTAAACATTATGAGTTGGATATCCAATTTAATATAAATCATGACTAATTTCTCTTTTAATTAAAGGAAATATGGGCGATACATGATTATGTTTATTAAAAATAAAAATAAAAAAACAAATAGATGTAAAAGAAGAAAATCATTCAAAGAGTAAATTCTTTTTAGGGACAATGAGAATTTTCATACGCCTACACGGGAGTTGAACTCCACGAAGACACATTACTCAGTTCCCATAATCCCTTTTAAAAGAAAATTAATTTCAAAACAATTATAATAACAATAATTGAAATTGACCAAGAAGAATTAAAGATTGGATTAAAGCAAATTGGGGAATGAAAGAAGAAAAGAACAAATAAACTTGAAAGTTGACAAAAAATGAACAAAAGGAAATGAAATTGGCTAAGTTTAAATGTGAAAAAAAAAATGAGAGAGAAATTAGTAATGATAATAGTAAAATAAAGATTTAGTTAAAAATAAGAAAGAAAAAAAAAATGGGGTTAGTAAAGTGCAAATGAAATAAAATGGGGGAAGGACTAATAATAATAATACTAATAGAAAAAATAAAGATTTAATTTAACAAATAAGAAAGAAAAAAAAAAGGTTAGTAAAGTGAAATGAAATAAAATGGGTGTTGAAGGAGAAATTTTGGCCAATCACAAATTGCCACGTCATTAATATAAATTAATGATAAAATAAATTTGGGACCAGTTACACATTTACACGTGTCCCTAGACTAAATTAATAGACATTAAAATTCGGCAAATCAAACTATGCCACTTGTCTATTATTGATCCATCGGATGACATAAGCCGAGTCCAATCAAATTATGCCACGTGGCAATTGGACCCAAGACTAATGTGACCCGAGATCATCAAAGAAATTGGGCTAAATTAAAATAATCCAATTTTATTAAAAATGAATTGGATTAAAGCCCAAAGGAGCCAAAGCCCAAAGGTTGGGCCCAGGCCCAAGCCCATATGAGGTCCACCAAACTCTATAAATAGAGGAGGCCACCATTCATTTTGGGGGATTCAGATTTGGAGATTCAGCCAGAGGCAGAGAGGGCAGAGTCCAGAGCATTCTCCCAAGATCAATAGTCGTCAGAATCCAAAGAGTCCAGAGTCATCAGAAGTCAGAGAGTCTAGAGAATTCAGAAGATCCAAGATTCAGAATTCAACCAACTCAAGACTCAGAAGGTTTGAAGACTAGAAGACTCTAAGAAGAGATCAATAAGCCAATCGACCGATCAAGAAGATCAACAAGTCAGTAGGCCGATCATCCAAGAGATCAACAAGCCAACCGACCGATCAAGAAGACCAACAAGTCAGCAGGCCGATCATCCAAGAAGATCAACAAGCCAACCGATCGAACAAATCATCAAGCCAACAGGCCGATCCAAGAGATCATCAAGTCAGCAGGCCGATCATCCAAGAGGATCAACAAGCTAACAAGCCAATCCAACAGATCATCAAGCCAACAGGCCGATCCAAGAGATCATCAAGTCAGCAGGCCGATCATCCAAGAGGATCAACAAGCTAACACGCCGATCCAAGAGATCATCAACCTAGCAGGACGATCATCCAAGAAGATCAACAAGCCAATAGGTCGATCCAAGAGATCACCAAACCCAAGACCAAATAGTTGAACCCAAGACCAAAAAGCCCACGCCCAAGTTGTTAGGCCCAAAAGTCTCTAGGGCCCATCCAGCGAGAACTCTATAAATAGGGGGGTTCTCCTCCATTTCAAGGGTTCAGAAATTCTACACTCTCACAAAGACAAGAGTTCAGAGTTTTCAAAGCTCTCAAGCAGAACCAGAGAATTCAGAGAGACTCCACCAAGTCTGAAGACCGAAGACTCTCTGCAATCCACAAGTCCAAGTGTTGAACACTTCTTGAAGACCAAACACTCTTCAAGACTTCAACACTCCTTGAAGACCAAACACCCTTCAAGACTTCAACACTCCTTGAAGATCAAATACTCTTCAAGACATCAACACTTCTTGAAGACCAAACGCTCTTCAAGACCTCAACACTCCTTGAAGATCAAAAACTCTTCAGGACATCAACACTCCTTGAAGATCAAAGACTGTTCAGGACATCAACACTTCTTGAAGACTGAAGACTCCTTCAAGACTAGAAGACTTCAAGCTCCAAGAATCCATTGAAGCTTCAGACTCGGGATCAAGCATTCCAGCCCTCGAGTGAAACACATTCACACACAAGAGAGAGAATCAGAGGATTAAAGTTAGAGATTGTACACCCACACACATATTACATTAATACAAATATATTATTTATCCCACGTGTCTCCATCCCCGAAGTTACGTGTGAACAAATTGGCACGCCCAGTGGGACCATCTCTACCTCTCATCTCTCTCTCTTATCTCAAAACACAAGTGTAAACATGTCGTTCAAGACTTCTTCAATGGTCGCTGTCATGAACAAGTCTTACATGGGTTCTACTGCCCATTGTTGCTTCAATGAACTGACGTTGTAAGAAGATAAAGCTTCTATCGTTGGAGGCCAAGAAACAACCTTGCAAGGGGCATATACTAATGACACGTTTATTGTTAAGTATAACCCTTTGTTTGAACCTGATTCTGACTTAGTGACTGTCATGATGACTGAGACTAGAACTATGGAAGAAAGAATGGTTGAGATGCAGGAGCACATCGACATCTTGATGAAGGCGATTGAAGAAAAAGATTCTCAAATCGCGCAGCTAAAGAGCCAAATTGAGAACCAACGTATCGCCGAATCAAGTCAAACCCAAGTTATAAAAAATCATGATAAAGGAAAGACTACAGTGCAAGATGATCAGCCACAGTGTTCTACTTCAGTCGCTTCACTATCCATCCAACAGCTCCAAGATATGATCACAAACTGTATCAGAGCTCAGTACGGCGGACCTACTCAAGATTCCCTCTTGTATTCCAAACCTTATACTAAGAGGATTGATAACTTGAGAACGCCAATCGGGTATCAGCCACCAAAATTTCAGCAGTTTGATGGAAAGGGCAATCCTAAACAACATATTGCCCACTTCGTTGAGACATGCGAGAACGCTGGTACTCGAGGGGACCTACTAGTCAAACAGTTCGTTCGAACACTTAAAGGAAATGCTTTTGACTGGTACACTGATCTAGAACCTGAGTCAATAGACAGTTGGGAGGAACTCGAAAGAGAGTTTTTGAATCGCTTCTACGGCACTAGAAGAACCGTTAGCATGTTCGAGCTCATCAACACTAAACAGCGAAAAGGTGAACTCGTTGTTAACTATATAAATCGCTGGAGAGCCATGAGTCTAGATTGCAAAGATCGTCTCACTAAACTCTCTTCTGTCGAGATGTGCATTCAAGGCATGCACTGGGAACTCCTCTACATCCTTAAAGGTATAAAGCCTCGCACCTTTGAGGAACTTGCAACTCGCGCCCACGATATGGAGCTAAGTATTTCTAGCCGAGAAAACCAAGACCTTCTCCTCCCTAATATGAGAAAAGAAGGAAGGAACGACGAAGAGACTATAGAAGAATCTATGGTTGTAAACACAACCCTTCATAAGTCGTCTTCGAAAGGAAAGCGACAAACGAATGGAACGCATCACTTAACTTTAAAGGAAAGACAGAAGAAAATCTATCCTTTCCCTGATGACGACATCCCTGATATGTTGGAACAACTACTGGAAGCGCAACTGATAGAGCTTCCTAAGTGTAAACGACCAGAAGAGATGGAGAAAGTCGATGATCTCAAGTATTGCAAGTATCATCGAGTTATTGGTCATCCAGTGGAAAGATGTTTCGTCCTAAAGGACTTAATTTTAAAGCTGGCTAAGGAAGGCAAAATTGAGCTCGACCTTGATGAAGTAGCCCAATCAAATCTTGCTACAATCAAAGAAAAGAGCAAACATCAAAGAAAGAAGGATCCTAAGAAACTTCAACCCAAGAGAAAGAGAAGTAAAAAGTTCTCTCAACCTCAACAACTGGTGATGTTGAATAAATCCTTCTCCAAAAATTTCCACAAAAAGGAAAAAAAGAACTTTGCGACTTCGTACTCCATCGACGTAGAAGAAGTTGACAATTCTGAGAAGGGTGAACAAAGGACTTCCATCTTTGATCGCATCAAGCCTCCAACTACTCGTCCTTCGGTATTCCATAGAATGAGTATGGCCACGACAGAGGAAGAAAATCAATGTTTGATGTCCACCTCCACTCGACCTTCAGCTTTCCAAAGGCTAAGTGTCTCCACATCGAAGAAAAGTCGATCTTCAACATCTGTCTTTGATCGCTTCAAAGTAACAAACGATCAACCTAAAAGAAAGATGAACAACTTAGAGTTGAAACTTTTCGATGAAGTAAACAGTGACAAGAAGCTTCATAGTAGCATCTTGTCACGTATGAAGAGGAAGTTTTCTGTTCTCATAAATACGGAAGGTTCCTTGAAGGTGAAGCCAAATCTCATTATCTTGACCAATCCTGCAAATGAAGGATCTGATCAAGACCATGACAAAGATAAGAGCTTTTAAATGTAAAAGCTCCTTATCGCAAGAGCCTAAACTGCATGATGCTCCTAGCCCACACGAGCTTAAAAGGTGAGTGCAAAAAAAATCTTGAACTACGTTATGACTTGATCCCTATTCCATAAGGGTACGTAGGCAGCTTAAAGAAAACTTTAAGTTCAGTCTCTATAAAAAAAAAGGTTCTTCGCTCCAGTTTCCTTCCCCCCAAATTCGAAGGTTCACACGCGCTTCGCAGCAGCTCCTTCCTCCAAGTTCGAAGGTTCTCACGCGCTTCGTTGCATTTCCTTCCCCCCAAATTCGAAGGTTCTCATGCGCTTCGTGCAGTTCCTTCCTCCAAATTCGAAGGTTCTCACGCGCTTCAGTGCAGTTCCTTCCTCCAAATTCGAAGGTTCTCACGTGCTTCGTTGCATTTCCTTCCCCCCAAATTCGAAGGTTCTCACGCACTTCGCTGCAGTTTCTTCCTCCTCCAAGTTCGAGGGTTCTCACGCACTTCGCTGCAGTTCCTTCCCCCAAAGTTCGAAGGTTCTCACGTCGCTTCGCTGCGCTCATGCGCTTCGCTACAGTTCCTTCCTCCAAGTTTGAAGGTTCTCACATCGCTTCGCTGCGATCCTTCCTCCAAGTTCGAAGGTTCTCACACGCTTCACTCTGCAATTCCTTCAACCAAGTTCGAAGGTTCTCACGTGCTTCGTGCAGTTCCTTCCTCCAAATTCGAAGGTTCTCACGCGCTTCGTTGCATTTCCTTCCCCCCAAATTCGAAGGTTCTCACACACTTCGCTGCAGTTCCTTCCTCCTCCAAGTTCGAGGGTTCTCACGCGCTTCGCTGCAGTTCCTTCCTCTAAGTTCGAGGGTTCTCACGCGCTTCGCTGCAGTTCCTTCCCCCCAAGTTCGAAGGTTCTCACGTTGCTTCGCTGCGCTCATGCGCTTCGCTACAGTTCCTTCCTCCAAGTTTGAAGGTTCTCACATCGCTTCGCTACGATCCTTCCTCCAAGTTCGAAGGTTCTCACGTGCTTCACTCTGCAATTCCTTCCCCCAAGTTCGAAGGTTCTCACGTACTTCGGTGAAGTTCCTTCCTCCAAGTCTGAAGGTTCTCACGTGCTTCGGTGAAGTTCCTTCCTCCCAAGTTCGAAGGTTCTTACGCGCTTCGCTGCAGTTCCTTCCTCCAAGTTCGAAGGTTCTCACGCGCTTCGCTGCAGTTTCTTCTCCCTAAGTTCGAAGGTTCTCACGCGCTTCGATGCAGTTCCTTCCTCCCTAAGTTCGAAGGTTCTCACTCGCTTCGCTGCAGTTCCTTCCTCCAAATTCGAAGGTTTCGAAGGTTCTCACGCGCTGTGATTCGTTGCAGTTCCTTCCTCCAAGTTCGAAGGTTCTCATGCGCTTCGCTGCGCAGTTCCTTCCTCCAAGTTCGAAGGTTCTCATGCGCTTCGTTGCTACCTTCCTCCAAGTTCGAAGGTTCCCTCACGCGCTTCGCTCGCTCCTTCTCCAAGTTCGAAGGCGCTTCTCTCCACTGCTCCTTCTCCAAGTTCGAAGGCGCTTCTCTCCGCTGCTCCTTCTCCAAGTTTGAAGGCGCTTCTCTCCGTTGCTCCTTCTCCAAGTTCGAAGGCGCTTCTCTCTACTGCTCCTTCTCCAAGTTCGAAGGCGCTTCTCTCCACTCCTCCTTCTCCAAGTTCGAAGGCGCTTCTCTCTACTTCTCCTTCTCCAAGTTCGAAGGCGCTTCTCTCCACCCCTCTTTTTGAAGGTTCGCCACTGAGGTTCTCCTTCTCCAAGTTCAAAGGTTCACCGTTGCTCCTTTTCAAATGTTTGGCGGCGGTTGACAGCCTCGTTCCGCTTCATCTTCAAATGTTGGTAGTTGACGGCGTCCGCTGCGCTTCATCTTCAAATGTTGGCAGTTGACGGCGTCCGCTTCGCTTCATCTTCAAAAATTGACTGTTGATAACTTCACTTCATATTCAAAAGTTGACGGTTGAAGTCTTCGCTACATCTGCAAAGATGAAAAACTTTAGTGTTGCCTTTATCTTGAAAGTGTCCAGACTGGAAGATGCATCTTAGCTGCAATTTAAAAAAAATGTTTCATATCAAACCACAAAAAAAGAAAGAAAGACAATAAAGGTGTTGTTAAAAAAACGGTGACCACCCCTACAGGAAACTACAGTCATCAAAGTGACTGGTCTAGACAGGTGGTGAAGTCACTGCAATTGAATCTGATGACGACCGTTGTAGGCGAGTCGGGTCTGGTGACCACCCCTGCAGGTTACTCATATCACCCAATAAAATGGGGACTGGTCTAGCAGGAGTGCATCACTGAAGGCAAATCTGGTGACTACCCCTGCAGGTTACTCAGATCACCCAATAAAATGGGGACTGGTCTAGCAGGAGTGCATCACTGTAGGCAAATCTGGTGACTACCCCTGCAGGTTACTCAGATCACCCAATAAAATGGGGACTGGTCTAGCAGGAATGCATCACTGAAGGCGAATCTGGTGACTACCCCTGCAGGTTACTCAGATCACCCAATAAAATGGGGACTGGTCTAGCAGGAGTGCATCACTGAAGGCGAATCTGGTGACTACCCCTGCAGGTTACTCAGATCACCCAATAAAATGGGGACTGGTCTAGCAGGAATGCATCACTGAAGGCGAATCTGGTGACAACCCCTGCAGGTTACTCAGATCACCCAATAAAATGGGGACTGGTCTAGCAGGAATGCATCACTGAAGGCGAATCTGGTGACTACCCCTGCAGGTTACTCAGATCACCCAATAAAATGGGGACTGGTCTAGCAGGAGTGCATCACTGAAGGTGAATCTGGTGACTACCCCTGCAGGTTACTCAGATCACCCAATAAAATGGGGACTGGTCTAGTAGGAGTGAAATCACTGAAGGCGAATCTGGTGACGACTGTTGCACGAAGCTTACACATTCAAGGAAGAAAGAAACAAATTGCAAAAAAAAAAAAAAAAAAAAAACCAAAAAAAAAAACAAAAAAAAAAAACCAAAAAAAAAACGAAAATTAAAAATAAAGAAAAATAAAAAAACGAAAAGTATATAAAAAAAATGAAAACTAAAAATAAAAAAGAAAAAAAAAGAAAAGAAAAGAAAAGAAAGTTTCCTACTTGAATCCCTTCTTGAATGCTCTCTGCGATGTGTGCTCTCCCCTACTGAGGTTCAGTCTTATTTATAGGGGGGAGTTTTAAGTTCAAATCAAAAGTTTAGATAAAGATTTGACTCAAATGAAATCCTATCTCCTGTTCAAAATTTTATGGGATAATCTTTATCTTTATCTTTATCTGAACCAACTTAATTAAATTGAAATTCTTAACAGATAAGTATTTCAATTCAAATCAATTTGGGAATTCAAATTTTATCTAAATGATTTTATGTGGGCATACTCCAAATTTTTCTTCCAAATCAAAATTTGAGATTCAAACATCAAATTCTATTCCAAATGCAAGTTTGAATTTGGTAAAATTTTACCTCAAATTAAATTTTGGCCATAATCCAAATTCTATCCCAAATGGACCAGAGTCCAAACCTCAAGTTCTATTCCATTTGCAAGTTAAAATTGGGTAGGATTTTACCTCAAATCAAAATTTGGGTATAAACCAAATTTTGCCCAAACTTGAAATCAAAGTTTGCTGTCAAACAAGGAAAATTAAAATTTTGACCAAACCCCAAATTTTGATTAATTGGCGATAAAAGTGTGTCAAGTAAAAAAATCAAAATTTTGACCAAAATTCATATTTTGATTAAATTGACGCACCAAATGGAGTCAAAGTCAAGAACAAATACCTTTCATTTTAATTCCAAAATATATTTTTCGAGATTCACTCACACATAACTTGTGCCTAAATCTCGAAAAGGGGGCATTTGTTGAAGGAGAAATTTTGGCCAATCACAAATTGCCACGTCATTAATATAAATTAATGATAAAATAAATTTGGGACCAGTTACACATTTACACGTGTCCCTAGACTAAATTAATAGACATTAAAATTCGGCAAATCAAACTATGCCACTTGTCTATTATTGATCCATCGGATGACATAAGCCGAGTCCAATCAAATTATGCCACGTGGCAATTGGACCCAAGACTAATGTGACCCGAGATCATCAAAGAAATTGGGCTAAATTAAAATAATCCAATTTTATTAAAAATGAATTGGATTAAAGCCCAAAGGAGCCAAAGCCCAAAGGTTGGGCCCAGGCCCAAGCCCATATGAGGTCCACCAAACTCTATAAATAGAGGAGGCCACCATTCATTTTGGGGGATTCAGATTTGGAGATTCAGCCAGAGGCAGAGAGGGCAGAGTCCAGAGCATTCTCCCAAGATCAATAGTCGTCAGAATCCAAAGAGTCCAGAGTTATCAGAAGTCAGAGAGTCTAGAGAATTCAGAAGATCCAAGATTCAGAATTCAACCAACTCAAGACTCAGAAGGTTTGAAGACTAGAAGACTCTAAGAAGAGATCAATAAGCCAATCGACCGATCAAGAAGATCAACAAGTCAGTAGGCCGATCATCCAAGAGATCAACAAGCCAACCGACCGATCAAGAAGACCAACAAGTCAGCAGGCCGATCATCCAAGAAGATCAACAAGCCAACCGATCGAACAGATCATCAAGCCAACAGGCCGATCCAAGAGATCATCAAGTCAGCAGGCCGATCATCCAAGAGGATCAACAAGCTAACAAGCCAATCCAACAGATCATCAAGCCAACAGGCCGATCCAAGAGATCATCAAGTCAGCAGGCCGATCATCCAAGAGGATCAACAAGCTAACAAGCCGATCCAAGAGATCATCAACCTAGCAGGACGATCATCCAAGAAGATCAACAAGCCAATAGGTCGATCCAAGAGATCACCAAACCCAAGACCAAATAGTTGAACCCAAGACCAAAAAGCCCACGCCCAAGTTGTTAGGCCCAAAAGTCTCTAGGGCCCATCCAGCGAGAACTCTATAAATAGGGGGGTTCTCCTCCATTTCAAGGGTTCAGAAATTCTACACTCTCACAAAGACAAGAGTTCAGAGTTTTCAAAGCTCTCAAGCAGAACCAGAGAATTCAGAGAGACTCCACCAAGTCTGAAGACCGAAGACTCTCTGCAATCCACAAGTCCAAGTGTTGAACACTTCTTGAAGACCAAACACTCTTCAAGACTTCAACACTCCTTGAAGACCAAACACCCTTCAAGACTTCAACACTCCTTGAAGATCAAATACTCTTCAGGACATCAACACTTCTTGAAGACCAAACGCTCTTCAAGACCTCAACACTCCTTGAAGATCAAAAACTCTTCAGGACATCAACACTCCTTGAAGATCAAAGACTGTTCAGGACATCAACACTTCTTGAAGACTGAAGACTCCTTCAAGACTAGAAGACTTCAAGCTCCAAGAATCCATTGAAGCTTCAGACTCGAGATCAAGCATTCCAGCCCTCGAGTGAAACACATTCACACACAAGAGAGAGAATCAGAGGATTAAAGTTAGAGATTGTACACCCACACACATATTACATTAATACAAATATATTATTTATCCCACGTGTCTCCATCCCCGAAGTTACGTGTGAACAAATTGGCACGCCCAGTGGGACCATCTCTACCTCTCATCTCTCTCTCTTATCTCAAAACACAAGTGTAAACATGTCGTTCAAGACTTCTTCAATGGTCGCTGTCATGAACAAGTCTTACATGGGTTCTACTGCCCATTGTTGCTTCAATGAACTGACGTTGTAAGAAGATAAAGCTTCTATCGTTGGAGGCCAAGAAACAACCTTGCAAGGGGCATATACTAATGACACGTTTATTGTTAAGTATAACCCTTTATTTGAACCTGATTCTGACTTAGTGACTGTCATGATGACTGAGACTAGAACTATGGAAGAAAGAATGGCTGAGATGCAGGAGCACATCGACATCTTGATGAAGGTGATTGAAGAAAAAGATTCTCAAATCGCGCAGCTAAAGAGCCAAATTGAGAACCAACGTATCGCCGAATCAAGTCAAACCCAAGTTATAAAAAATCATGATAAAGGAAAGACTACAGTGCAAGATGATCAGCCACAGTGTTCTACTTCAGTCGCTTCACTATCCATCCAACAGCTCCAAGATATGATCACAAACTGTATCAGAGCTCAGTACGGCGGACCTACTCAAGATTCCCTCTTGTATTCCAAACCTTATACTAAGAGGATTGATAACTTGAGAACGCCAATCGGGTATCAGCCACCAAAATTTCAGCAGTTTGATGGAAAGGGCAATCCTAAACAACATATTGCCCACTTCGTTGAGACATGCGAGAACGCTGGTACTCAAGGGGACCTACTAGTCAAACAGTTCGTTCGAACACTTAAAGGAAATGCTTTTGACTAGTACACTGATCTAGAACCTGAGTCAATAGACAGTTGGGAGGAACTCGAAAGAGAGTTTTTGAATCGCTTCTACGGCACTAGAAGAACCGTTAGCATGTTCGAGCTCATCAACACTAAACAGCGAAAAGGTGAACTCGTTGTTAACTATATAAATCGCTGGAGAGCCATGAGTCTAGATTGCAAAGATCGTCTCACTAAACTCTCTTCTGTCGAGATGTGCATTCAAGGCATGCACTGGGAACTCCTCTACATCCTTAAAGGTATAAAGCCTCGCACCTTTGAGGAACTTGCAACTCGCGCCCACGATATGGAGCTAAGTATTTCTAGCCGAGAAAACCAAGACCTTCTCCTCCCTAATATGAGAAAAGAAGGAAGGAACGACGAAGAGACTATAGAAGAATCTATGGTTGTAAACACAACCCTTCATAAGTCGTCTTCGAAAGGAAAGCGACAAACGAATGGAACGCATCACTTAACTTTAAAGGAAAGACAGAAGAAAATCTATCCTTTCCCTGATGACGACATCCCTGATATGTTGGAACAACTACTGGAAGCGCAACTGATAGAGCTTCCTAAGTGTAAACGACCAGAAGAGATGGAGAAAGTCGATGATCTCAAGTATTGCAAGTATCATCGAGTTATTGGTCATCCAGTGGAAAGATGTTTCGTCCTAAAGGACTTAATTTTAAAGCTGGCTAAGGAAGGCAAAATTGAGCTCGACCTTGATGAAGTAGCCCAATCAAATCTTGCTACAATCAAAGAAAAGAGCAAACATCAAAGAAAGAAGGATCCTAAGAAACTTCAACCCAAGAGAAAGAGAAGTAAAAAGTTCTCTCAACCTCAACAACTGGTGATGTTGAATAAATCCTTCTCCAAAAATTTCCACAAAAAGGAAAAAAAAGAACTTTGCGACTTCGTACTCCATCGACGTAGAAGAAGTTGACAATTCTGAGAAGGGTGAACAAAGGACTTCCATCTTTGATCGCATCAAGCCTCCAACTACTCGTCCTTCGGTATTCCATAGAATGAGTATGGCCACGACAGAGGAAGAAAATCAATGTTTGATGTCCACCTCCACTCGACCTTCAGCTTTCCAAAGGCTAAGTGTCTCCACATCGAAGAAAAGTCGATCTTCAACATCTGTCTTTGATCGCTTCAAAGTAACAAACGATCAACCTAAAAGAAAGATGAACAACTTGGAGTTGAAACTTTTCGATGAAGTAAACAGTGACAAGAAGCTTCATAGTAGCATCCTGTCACGTATGAAGAGGAAGTTTTCTGTTCTCATAAATACGGAAGGTTCCTTGAAGGTGAAGCCAAATCTCATTATCTTGACAAATCCTGCAAATGAAGGATCTGATCAAGACCATGACAAAGATAAGAGCTTTTAAATGTAAAAGTTCCTTATCGCAAGAGCCTAAACTGCATGATGCTCCTAGCCCACACGAGCTTAAAAGGTGAGTGCAAAAAAAATCTTGAACTACGTTATGACTTGATCCCTATTCCATAAGGGTACGTAGGCAGCTTAAAGAAAACTTTAACTTCAGTCTCTATAAAAAAAAAACGTTCTTCGCTCCAGTTTCCTTCCCCCCAAATTCGAAGGTTCTCACGCGCTTCGCAGCAGCTCCTTCCTCCAAGTTCGAAGGTTCTCACGCGCTTCGTTGCATTTCCTTCCCCCCAAATTCGAAGGTTCTCATGCGCTTCGTGCAGTTCCTTCCTCCAAATTCGAAGGTTCTCACGCGCTTCAGTGCAATTCCTTCCTCCAAATTCGAAGGTTCTCACGTGCTTCGTTGCATTTCCTTCCCCCCAAATTCGAAGGTTCTCACGCACTTCGCTGCAGTTCCTTCCTCCTCCAAGTTCGAGGGTTCTCACGCGCTTCGCTGCAGTTCCTTCCCCCCAAGTTCGAAGGTTCTCACGTCGCTTCGCTGCGCTCACGCGCTTCGCTGCAGTTCCTTCCCTCCAAGTTTAAAGGTTCTCACATCGCTTCGCTGCGATCCTTCCTCCAAATTCGAAGGTTCTCACGCGCTTCGCTCTGCAATTCCTTCCCCCAAGTTCGAAGGTTCTCACGCGCTTCGTGCAGTTCCTTCCTCCAAATTCGAAGGTTCTCACGCGCTTCGGTGCAGTTCCTTCCTCCAAATTCGAAGGTTCTAACGCGCTTCGTTGCATTTCCTTCCCCCCAAATTCGAAGGTTCTCGCGCACTTCGCTGCAGTTCCTTCCTCCTCCAAGTTCGAGGGTTCTCACGCGCTTCGCTGCAGTTCCTTCCCCCCAAGTTCGAAGGTTCTCACGTCGCTTCGCTGCGCTCATGCGCTTCGCTACAGTTCCTTCCTCCAAGTTTGAAGGTTCTCACATCGCTTCGCTGCGATCCTTCCTCCAAGTTCGAAGGTTCTCACACGCTTCACTCTGCAATTCCTTAGCCCAAGTTCGAAGGTTCTCACGTGCTTCGTGCAGTTCCTTCCTCCAAATTCGAAGGTTCTCACGCGCTTCGTTGCATTTCCTTCCCCCCAAATTCGAAGGTTCTCACGCACTTCGCTGCAGTTCCTTTCTCCTCCAAGTTCGAGGGTTCTCACGCGCTTCGCTGCAGTTCCTTCCTCTAAGTTCGAGGGTTCTCACGCGCTTCGCTGCAGTTCCTTCCCCCCAAGTTCGAAGGTTCTCACGTTGCTTCGCTGCGCTCATGCGCTTTGCTACAGTTCCTTCCTCCAAGTTTGAAGGTTCTCACATCGCTTCGCTGCGATCCTTCCTCCAAGTTCGAACGTTCTCACGCGCTTCACTCTGCAATTCCTTCCCCCAAGTTCGAAGGTTCTCACGTACTTCGGTGAAGTTCCTTCCTCCAAGTCTGAAGGTTCTCACGTGCTTCGGTGAAGTTCCTTCCTCCCAAGTTCGAAGGTTCTTACGCGCTTCGCTGCAGTTCCTTCCTCCAAGTTCGAAGGTTCTCACGTGCTTCGCTGCAGTTTCTTCTCCCTAAGTTCGAAGGTTCTCACGCGCTTCGATGCAGTTCCTTCCTCCCTAAGTTCGAAGGTTCTCACTCGCTTCGCTGCAGTTCCTTCCTCCAAATTCGAAGGTTTCGAAGGTTCTCACGCGCTGTGATTCGTTGCAGTTCCTTCCTCCAAGTTCGAAGGTTCTCATGCGCTTCGCTGCGCAGTTCCTTCCTCCAAGTTCGAAGGTTCTCATGCGCTTCGTTGCTACCTTCCTCCAAGTTCGAAGGTTCCCTCACGCGCTTCGCTCGCTCCTTCTCCAAGTTCGAAGGCGCTTCTCTCCACTGCTCCTTCTCCAAGTTCGAAGGCGCTTCTCTCCGCTGCTCCTTCTCCAAGTTTGAAGGCGCTTCTCTCCGTTGCTCCTTCTCCAAGTTCGAAGGCGCTTCTCTCCACTGCTCCTTCTCCAAGTTCGAAGGCGCTTCTCTCCACTCCTCCTTCTCCAAGTTCGAAGGCGCTTCTCTCTACTTCTCCTTCTCCAAGTTCGAAGGCGCTTCTCTCCACCCCTCTTTTTGAAGGTTCGCCACTGAGGTTCTCCTTCTCCAAGTTCAAAGGTTCACCGTTGCTCCTTTTCAAATGTTTGGCGGCGGTTGACAGCCTCGTTCCGCTTCATCTTCAAATGTTGGTAGTTGACGGCGTCCGCTGCGCTTCATCTTCAAATGTTGGCAGTTGACGGCGTCCGCTTCGCTTCATCTTCAAAAATTGACTGTTGATAACTTCACTTCATATTCAAAAGTTGACGGTTGAAGTCTTCGCTACATCTGCAAAGATGAACAACTTTAGTGTTGCCTTTATCTTGAAAGTGTCCAGACTGGAAGATGCATCTTAGCTGCAATTTAAAAAAAATGTTTCATATCAAACCACAAAAAAAGAAAGAAAGACAATAAAGGTGTTGTTAAAAAAACGGTGACCACCCCTACAGGAAACTACAGTCATCAAAGTGACTGGTCTAGACAGGTGGTGAAGTCACTGCAATTGAATCTGATGACGACCGTTGTAGGCGAGTCGGGTCTGGTGACCACCCCTGCAGGTTACTCATATCACCCAATAAAATGGGGACTGGTCTAGCAGGAGTGCATCACTGAAGGCAAATCTGGTGACTACCCCTGCAGGTTACTCAGATCACCCAATAAAATGGAGACTGGTCTAGCAGGAGTGCATCACTGTAGGCAAATCTGGTGACTACCCCTGCAGGTTACTCAGATCACCCAATAAAATGGGGACTGGTCTAGCAGGAATGCATCACTGAAGGCGAATCTGGTGACTACCCCTGCAGGTTACTCAGATCACCCAATAAAATGGGGACTGGTCTAGCAGGAGTGCATCACTGAAGGCGAATCTGGTGACTACCCCTGCAGGTTACTCAGATCACCCAATAAAATGGGGACTGGTCTAGCAGGAATGCATCACTGAAGGCGAATCTGGTGACAACCCCTGCAGGTTACTCAGATCACCCAATAAAATGGGGACTGGTCTAGCAGGAATGCATCACTGAAGGCGAATCTGGTGACTACCCCTGCAGGTTACTCAGATCACCCAATAAAATGGGGACTGGTCTAGCAGGAGTGCATCACTGAAGGTGAATCTGGTGACTACCCCTGCAGGTTACTCAGATCACCCAATAAAATGGGGACTGGTCTAGCAGGAGTGAAATCACTGAAGGCGAATCTGGTGACGACTGTTGCACGAAGCTTACACATTCAAGGAAGAAAGAAACAAATTGCAAAAAAAAAAAAAACAAAAAAACAAAAAAAAAAAAAACAAAAAAAAAACCAAAAAAAAAACAAAAAAAAAAACAAAAAAAAAAACGAAAATTAAAAATAAAAAAAAATAAAAAAACGAAAAGTATATAAAAAAAATGAAAACTAAAAATAAAAAAGAAAAAAAAAAGAAAAGAAAAGAAAGTTTCCTACTTGAATCCCTTCTTGAATGCTCTCTGCGATGTGTGCTCTCCCCTACTGAGGTTCAGTCTTATTTATAGGGGGGAGTTTTAAGTTCAAATCAAAAGTTTAGATAAAGATTTGACTCAAATGAAATCCTATCTCCTGTTCAAAATTTTATGGGATAATCTTTATCTTTATCTTTATATGAACCAACTTAATTAAATTGAAATTCTTAACAGATAAGTATTTCAATTCAAATCAATTTGGGAATTCAAATTTTATCTAAATGATTTTATGTGGGCATACTCCAAATTTTTCTTCCAAATCAAAATTTGAGATTCAAACATCAAATTCTATTCCAAATGCAAGTTTGAATTTGGTAAAATTTTACCTCAAATTAAATTTTGGCCATAATCCAAATTCTATCCCAAATGGACCAGAGTCCAAACCTCAAGTTCTATTCCATTTGCAAGTTAAAATTGGGTAGGATTTTACCTCAAATCAAAATTTGGGTATAAACCAAATTTTGCCCAAACTTGAAATCAAAGTTTGCTGTCAAACAAGGAAAATTAAAATTTTGACCAAACCCCAAATTTTGATTAATTGGCGATAAAAGTGTGTCAAGTAAAAAAATCAAAATTTTGACCAAAACTCATATTTTGATTAAATTGACGCACCAAATGGAGTCAAAGTCAAGAACAAATACCTTTCATTTTAATTCCAAAATATATTTTTCGAGATTCACTCACACATAACTTGTGCCTAAATCTCGAAAAGGGGGCATTTGTTGAAGGAGAAATTTTGGCCAATCACAAATTGCCACGTCATTAATATAAATTAATGATAAAATAAATTTGGGACCAGTTACACATTTACACGTGTCCCTAGACTAAATTAATAGACATTAAAATTCGGCAAATCAAACTATGCCACTTGTCTATTATTGATCCATCGGATGACATAAGCCGAGTCCAATCAAATTATGCCACGTGGCAATTGGACCCAAGACTAATGTGACCCGAGATCATCAAAGAAATTGGGCTAAATTAAAATAATCCAATTTTATTAAAAATGAATTGGATTAAAGCCCAAAGGAGCCAAAGCCCAAAGGTTGGGCCCAGGCCCAAGCCCATATGAGGTCCACCAAACTCTATAAATAGAGGAGGCCACCATTCATTTTGGGGGATTCAGATTTGGAGATTCAGCCAGAGGCAGAGAGGGCAGAGTCCAGAGCATTCTCCCAAGATCAATAGTCGTCAGAATCCAAAGAGTCCAGAGTTATCAGAAGTCAGAGAGTCTAGAGAATTCAGAAGATCCAAGATTCAGAATTCAACCAACTCAAGACTCAGAAGGTTTGAAGACTAGAAGACTCTAAGAAGAGATCAATAAGCCAATCGACCGATCAAGAAGATCAACAAGTCAGTAGGCCGATCATCCAAGAGATCAACAAGCCAACCGACCGATCAAGAAGACCAACAAGTCAGCAGGCCGATCATCCAAGAAGATCAACAAGCCAACCGATCGAACAGATCATCAAGCCAACAGGCCGATCCAAGAGATCATCAAGTCAGCAGGCCGATCATCCAAGAGGATCAACAAGCTAACAAGCCAATCCAACAGATCATCAAGCCAACAGGCCGATCCAAGAGATCATCAAGTCAGCAGGCCGATCATCCAAGAGGATCAACAAGCTAACAAGCCGATCCAAGAGATCATCAACCTAGCAGGACGATCATCCAAGAAGATCAACAAGCCAATAGGTCGATCCAAGAGATCACCAAACCCAAGACCAAATAGTTGAACCCAATACCAAAAAGCCCACGCCCAAGTTGTTAGGCCCAAAAGTCTCTAGGGCCCATCCAGCGAGAACTCTATAAATAGGGGGGTTCTCCTCCATTTCAAGGGTTCAGAAATTCTACACTCTCACAAAGACAAGAGTTCAGAGTTTTCAAAGCTCTCAAGCAGAACCAGAGAATTCAGAGAGACTCCACCAAGTCTGAAGACCGAAGACTCTCTGCAATCCACAAGTCCAAGTGTTGAACACTTCTTGAAGACCAAACACTCTTCAAGACTTCAACACTCCTTGAAGACCAAACACCCTTCAAGACTTCAACACTCCTTGAAGATCAAATACTCTTCAGGACATCAACACTTCTTGAAGACCAAACGCTCTTCAAGACCTCAACACTCCTTGAAGATCAAAAACTCTTCAGGACATCAACACTCCTTGAAGATCAAAGACTGTTCAGGACATCAACACTTCTTGAAGACTGAAGACTCTTTCAAGACTAGAAGACTTCAAGCTCCAAGAATCCATTGAAGCTTCAGACTCGGGATCAAGCATTCCAGCCCTCGAGTGAAACACATTCACACACAAGAGAGAGAATCAGAGGATTAAAGTTAGAGATTGTACACCCACACGCATATTACATTAATACAAATATATTATTTATCCCACGTGTCTCCATCCCCGAAGTTACGTGTGAACAATGGGGAAGGACTAATAATAATAATACTAATAGAAAAAAAATAAAGATTTAATTTAACAAATAAGAAAGAAAAAAAAAGGTTAGTAAAGTGCCAATGAAATAAAATGGGGAAGGACTAATAATAATAATACTAATAGAAAAAATAAAGATTTAATTTAACAAATAAGAAAGAAAAAAAAAAGGTTAGTAAAGTACCAATGAAATAAAATGGGGAAGGACTAATAATAATAATACTAATAGAAAAAATAAAGATTTAATTTAACAAATAAGAAAGAAAAAAAAAAGTTAGTAAAGTGAAATGAAATCAAAATGGGGAAGGACTAATAATAATAATAGTAATAGAAAAAATAAAGATTTAATTTAAAAAAGTGTGGAACCCACCTTTTTTACTTTCTTCTTTACCCTTCTTTCCTTCTTTCTTCCCCAATTCTTTCCTACATAAGTTGTCTCCTTCCCCTCTATTTTTCTCTTTTCCTCTTCCACTTTTTTTCCTCCCTTTCTCTCTCTCTAAAAATTTCTTCTCAAGACTCTCTAAATCACTCTTGCAAGCTCTCCCTAAAACATTCTTCTAGCTAAGAAACTCCCTAAACTAAGCTCATGCCCAATGCCTTGTTGTCTCTCAAGCTCGCTTCTTTTTCCAAAACTCTTCTCCTTCTTCTTGTCCCCTTCATCCTCCATCTCCCCCCTTTTTATACTTGAAGGGTTACTAATTTGGGGGAAGATGGATGAGAAAATGGTGGGAAAAAGAAAAACAATAAAAAAAAAATAATAATATCCATGGAAAATGCTTCAAAATAGGAAAGCTTCCCCTTGAATAGGAATGGGGAAGACCAAAAAAAATAAATAAATAAATAACAAATAACAAAAATAAAAAAATAAAAAAATAACGAAAAAATAATAATAAAATAAAAAAAAACGAATTTTTGATAAAAATATGTGAGAAGGGGGGTTTGAACCAAAGACCTCGTGGTTATCAATACAACTTTATGCTAGTTGAACTATGCTCTTGTTAGCATACCAAAGAAAACAAATTGACCACCAAATATTTGAAAACTTCAAACATTATTACTGAAAATCAAGCCGGACCAAATACGGTGTCTACAATAGGGATGAATTGTTTTATCCACATTTGGCGTAGAACTAAAAGAGGTGCATAACTAGTACATCCCCACGGACCCAACAGTAGAACATCTTGAAATTTATCGCACTTATAAATTACTGGCTGCAAAGGCATCCACACAACTTTCCATATTATGTCTTCATTTTCCAAGTTTGTCAAGAATGATATCCACGACTCTCTACTTGGCACGTATGCTTTTTGTTCGACTATTTCCAATTCAACGATAAGGTTGTTTGTAGTGTCCTATGAATTGGAGAATTTTACTTGTGGATTGTCAAACTCAAGTGGACACCTTAAATGACTCATCAACCAGATATTTAATGGAGGAGTGCAACCGATAAATCTACCTTTTCCTCGTATTTTACAAAAATCTAATGATCATATTGTTTCCGCGAGGATGGGTAAAATTAGATTAATGTCATATTCGATTTGAAGGAATAACTTGGCAACCTTCACATCTACATACCCTTGGAGATTTGGTCACACAATTGACCCAAACATACATAGTGCAAAGAGCTTCAAGCTTAACTCATCATCCTTATGTTGTTGAACAAGGCTTATGAGGTAATTTAAGGATACTCCTTCACCTTCTCTTTTATTCTTGAGTTGATGTCTCATTTCAGCAGCAGTTATATTACCGATAATCCTTGCAAAAGCTCTTCTTCTAGTCAGTTTTTTGTCGAAAAAATAAGCTTTGGCTTCAAACATTATTGGCATTTGAAGCAACTCCTGGTATTCTTCAACAGTGGGTGTCATGTCGAGGAATTGAATATAAAACATTTGTAAACTGGATCCCAAAAATATAATTCAACTATCAAGGCGTTTTCATCAATTTGAACATATAAAATACTTGTCATGTGTTCATATCTTTTTATGAATGATATCATTTGCTCTGGTTTGAATTCGTCCCAAATCTCCTTTAGTTTCCTCATGCTAAGAATAGTATGACTGAAGATGTTGGTTGTTGGGGGTTGATTTGAAGCATCCTTCAACAGAGCATTTCCCACATTTTGCTTGCATTTGTTCAGACCATTGACGCACAAATTTCTGACTTTCAATTGTGATTATCGGCTTTCTTTCCATTGCAATCTCAGTATTTGGTTTGTCTAAAGTCATTCAAAATCTCAAGTAATAAAGATGTTTTTTTTTTTTTTTTTTTTTTTTTTTTGCACAACAAATGATGAGCATGTATAGAATGAAGCAAAAATAGAAGATTTTTTTAAACAAAAAAAATATGACAGAAAATATGAAAGGAAAGCATAAAGAATGTGTTTATGAATGTGTGTTTATAAAAATATGCTAAAATCAAAGATATAAATAAACATGTTGGGATAAGCCAGAGTAAATTAAATAAATAAATAAATAACACACACATTAAAATAAATCAATGGATAATATACACACATCATTATATCAAACATGTGTGGTAAGGCTCTAATGTCTAACGGAGAAAAGGTCCTCAAGCAGTCCTCGATTCCTTTCCTTTTTCAAGAAAATAAATCAGAGGCACCCTTATCAAGATCCTAAATAAGGTCGACTTGAGTGAGGGTTTTCATGTGCCTACACGGGAGTTAAAACTCCACGAAGGTCGCCACTACTCATCCTCGATCCTAATCCTAATGGTAAAGCCCGGGTAGGAGGCTTGTGTACGTGTGTGCTTAAAAAAAATAAAAGGAGAATAAATAAAGAAAACCAATATATATAAAATAACAACACAAGAAAAATAAAATGACTCGCTTACAAAAAAGATCCCCAGTGGAGTCGCCAAGCTGTCACTACGGGTTTGTGATCCGGAGTGGCCGACTTAGTTCTCAAGAGGAGGAAAATGGAGTCACCACCCGTCTTGATTTAGAGGGTGTGACTGGGCATCCAACAATATGCTAAAATGGTCTGCAAATAAAAGATTTAAGGTCTGAGGGTCTTTTGTGTATGGGGAAGGTATTAGCACCCCACAACACTCGTTCAAAGAACGAAATTTTATTTTTCTTGTGTTATTTAAGGAAATTGGCAATTGTAAATACTAGAGAAGATTTTTTTATTGATTTTTAAATGTCTCATATTTTACTTCTCATTGTTCCTTAAATAAAAAATGAGCAATAATTATGAGTGGCATAAAACCATTCATAATTTGTATGAATTTAATTTGACATCCCAAATTTAAATTCATTATACCTCAAGAATATTAGGAAAGTCAATATATTGATTTCCTAATTTCCGTCATAGGAAAGTTTATTTTTTAAAAAACATTTGGTTTATTAATTTTGGAAAAATGTGTGAGTAAATAATATTTTTTAAGGGAAAACTCTTAATTAATTTTATTTTTAAAGCAAGTGACATTTTATGGAAAATAGTTTTTTGAATTGATTTTTTTTAATTTTAAAATAAGACCAATAGAATAATTTTAGCAAATCTCTCAAAACATTCTTTTTAAAAGAAAATGTCTTTTTTTTTTTTTTTTATGAAATATGCTTCTTTACAAAAAAGTTTTAAAAGGAAAATATGAATAGTTTTTATTAGGAAAGAAATATCAAAATCAAATCCCGGCATCCCAAGATTTTGATTTTTCACCTAAGAAAAACTTGAATATCGGCATCCCGAAAATTCAAGAATTCCATCGTTGGAAGATTTTTGCTTTGGAAATATTTAATTAAGGGAAAGAAATTCATAAGAGAATTATGAATTATTATTGGAGGAGAAAATTAAAGAGAAAAAAAAACAATATTCAAAAACCTCTTTATTTGGAATAGATTAAAAAAAAAAAAGAATTTAAAATCTAAAGTAATTGGAAATCTTGATTTGGCTTCAAACTTTTTCTATCCAAATAAGTAAAGATTTGACAAGATTTAAATTAATAACATCCTAATTCCCTAAAGAAAATGAAAGGTGAAGGATCTATCTAGTTTACCTTTTTTAGCTTATTTTTTATTTTTTACAATCATAAAGATACAATTTAAAGGAAAACTATTAAAATTGAATCAAATTGAATCTCGACATTCCGAGTCATGTGCCTCAAGAAAACTCAAACATTGGCATCCCAAAAATTTGAGATTCCATCATTGGAGCTCTTTTTTTTTTTTTTTTAACACAAAAAACAAAAGGAACATTGGTTTAGGCAAAAGTATTTACATATTGATTTAATGAAAATATATGGCTAAGCTATAAATAATAATACTAGATTCTATTGTAAAATAAAATTAACAAGTTGAACATAAACAACATATAACAATTAACTCTAAAGGTTTGATTACACCAAAATAAAAAATGATAAACTTGGAATTGAAACATGCATGCAATTGTCAAATGTTCCCTAAAGAAAAATCACATAACTTCCTAAATGTAAAAGAAAAAAGTAAAGCAAAAAAAAAAAAAAACTAATTTTATGAAAGCATGGAAAGATTAATCTCATGAACAAAATAAAATTTTGGTAGAAGGAATTGAAAACAAAGATTAAAAAAAATACTTAAAAAAAAAACGCTTGTGACTATCATTGCACGAAGTGGCTATATGGAATTGGGAGAGAGAGTAATAGTGAGTGGGAGAAAAACGTGAGGAGAATCTTAAGGAGTAGGGGAAGGAAGGTAGGTGGGAGAGGGATTGAAGTGTATCTAGGGCTTAGAAAGAGAGAGATTTAGTGAGTGTATTTTTCAGGCAAAAAAACGTGTAGGAGGCTTCTCCCAAGGCTCAAAATCGTGAAATGCAAGAATGGGAGGAGGGCTCCCTATTTATAGCCAATTCCAACCACCACAAATGAGGGAGGTGATCAAATAAAATAAAATTAAAAATAAATAAATAAATAAAATCTAATAAAAATGAAAAAGGAATCAAATTTTCACCTCTCATATTTACAAAATTTTAATTGTCAATCAAATAAACATAATATTTTGTTTAATTAACCTTGCCAAATAAACATAATATTTGATTTGGCAAATCAATTAATTAAAATAAAATATTTTACCTAATTATTTCTACCATATTTAATAATATTTGAATTGGCAAATTAAATGTTCTAGAATATTCTTTTTTTTTTTTCCTTTAAAAAAATCAATTAAAAGAATAAAACATCGAACAAATTTAGGGGTCTACATATTATCTAAACAAATTCCTTAATTTTAAGAAAATATTATTGTAACGATTTTATTTCATGTCATAATAAATAAGTTAATTTTCCTTTCATCTTATTTAATTACCCGCAGATTTTCCTTCCATTTTCGTGCTGTGGTTTGGTCTAAATGATTTTTTTCAAGATTTTTTTCATTTTACAAAAAAGTGTCGATATTCGTTTATAATTTCATATATACCTTATATAATTTCATATATATTTTATATATATCATGTATGTATGTGTGCATATATACAATACGTTTTTCTTAAATGTCTTACAATCTTAGCATTGATTTTGTATCATATATTTTTTTTCCATATTTTTTTTTATTTTGCGGAAAAACATTTATATTTATATATACCAACTTATATATAATATGTACTAAGTTTTTATTTTTTTAATCATTATTGTAGTCACATATACTGAGTTTTTTTTTTTTTTTTTTTTTGTCATAACTATAGTATTAAATATAAACAGATACTTCTAATATATATATCCCAATATTTTTTTTAAAAAAGGAAATATACCTCCTACATTAATATTGAAAAAAATTAATATACAACCATAAAAACTCTCCTGTTTTAAATAATAATAAAAAAATCCTCATATTTTGGATTTCATCAAATACACTCTATATTTCGTTATTTGCAAATATATACTCCATATATTTGTTCGTCACCACTTATTTGCATAAATATATACACAGATATATATATCTTTTCCAAAAAAAAGTTATATACAATATCCCTCATATTATTAAATATACTACTACATTTGTAAATATATACATGATATGAAACAAATATAAAACTATATATATATATATATATATATATATATATATATATATATATATATAACTTTACTATTTTTCAAAAATCTCTTCCTGACAACCATGTGACTTCTCATTGATCTCTGTATGGTATATATATATACACATACATACATAATATATATAAAGTATATATGAAATTATATAAGGTATATATGAAATTATAAACAAATATCGACATTTTTTTTTTGTAAAATGAAAAAATCTTGAAAAAAAAATAGTTTAGACCAAACCAGAACACGAAAATGGAAGAAAAATATGCTGGTAATTGAATCAAATGGAAGAAAAATATGCCTGAAATAAAATCGGGATTTTTTTTAAGATGGTGAGTGATTTTAGGGATCCTTCCAAAATTGGATAGTGAATTAATGAGTTGAATTTTTTTAATAGGAAAGAATAAAATATGGTTTTTCCTTTTATGATTTTTGTTGTATTTTAAATACAAAAAATATGAAAGAGAACATAAATGTAATTGAATAACAACTTATATGAAAAATCTCTACACTCTTAGGCTATTTGCGTAAAAAATGGTAGGTTTGGACAAAAACGAAATATAGGGTCTATTTATAGACTAATCATGTACTTACCCCAATATCAAATTTAAGAGACAAGATTGACAATGAAGGCTTCCTGAGTCAAAATTAAGATCCAATCTTTGGTAAGGAAATGAAATTTTATCGGGTGGTGAGTGGGAATAAAGAAAGGCGAATTATATATATGTATGTATGTATATATTATGAATATTTTGCACACAAAGATGCTTTTGCAAGGTTCAATGACAAGATTCTATTCCATGACAAGAAGTACAGCAAAATCATGTGTCTTTTGTGTTCTGTATGTCTATGGGAAATGTAATTATATCGTGAAAGAATCACGTAAGACATCTAATAATTAGGTACTTAAATTTCAAGTCCTATCAAATCTGTTTAGATTTTATCTTGTCAACTCAAATTTATATTTTTGCTTCACGGTCTTAATTCTACAGTTCAACTTTAAAGAATATACATCGACTTTTTGGGTAATTGACAAAAATAGGACAAAAAGAAAGGGATCAAGGAGAAATAGGACTCCTTTTAAATTAAAAGAGTAATGGGATTTTTAGGGTTAGGAAATTACTAAATTACCCTTAATGAAAAGCCCTAATTTTTTACCCTCTTCCACTAATTTCTCCCAACCACGATTTTCTCCCAACCCACCACGATTTTCTCCCAACCACTTCACGACGGGCACGACGAAGGCGACAAGCACGACGAAGGCGACAAGCACGGCGAACAAGGCACAGCGACCACGCACGATTTTCTCCAACGAGTTCAACTGACGGCGACCACTGACCAAGCGGCGGCAAGGACGACTGACGACGACCACTTCAAGCAGCACATTGACGGCACGTTTACGACTGAAGGTGACCATCATCTCTGTAAGAGTTTGTATGTCCTTGGAACTGCGAAAGTAAATTTTAGGGAGTAGAGATTACAATGAAATACTACACTAGAACTGCAAAAGTATCTTTAGGGAGTTAATTTATGCATGTCTGAGCTTTTGGGGAAGTGGTTGGAGTCAATTGCTGATGATTCTTGTTTTGGGTGATGGTCCCACTTGGTCAGTGTCAAGCCGTGAGTTACTGTCCACATGTGGTTGTTTGTTTGTTTTTTCTGTTTAGGGTGATGGTCCAACTTGCTTTTGGAGATTCTAATTATTCTTGCCTACTTAATGGGCACGTTTGTCTTGATTCTACATTTCACAATATGTCATGTATTTAAAATAATGTACTTTCTTGTTCTTGTTGGTTATATTGATGATAAATTAAGGTCCTCTTTGATAGTTATTTGGGTCCCAATTGATAACCATTTTATTTTTTATTTTTGGTTTTTCAAAATTAAACCCATTAACACTACTTTCAACCCATAAGTTTCTTTTCAACTCAAAGTTTTGAAAACTAAAAAGTAGTTTTCATTTTTTTTTTAGAATTTGGCTAAGAGTCCAATGAAAACCATAATTATTTGGGTCCCGATTGATAACCATTTTATTTTTTATTTTTGGTTTTTCTAGGGTTACCCATGGCATTGAATGAACCCCCCAAATACTTGATAAAACCTTCAGATCATTTTCGAGCTCAAGTTAGTTGTCGATCCCACTTTGGGAAGACAATAGGAAACATTATATCTAAGCTTAGTCCTGTTCAACTAGCCATGTTTAAACAAACACGCTTTGGTAGCTTTCTTGATGTGAAGATTACATTTAACGGACAACTCATCCACTATTTATTATAGAGAGAAGTGGAAGAGGGGAAGAACGATTCTATAAGTTTTATGATAGGAGACGTAGTTTGTAAATTTGGACGAAGAGAGTTTGACATGATTACTGGGTTATGGCATGATGGGAGTTCGAATAATGAGATTAAAGTAAATAATAGGTTACGGAAAAAGTTTTTTTGATGATAGAACAACTGTATACGCGAGTGAGTTAGAGGAGATATTCTTGACATATGGTGGGAAAGATGAGGACAGGGTGAAATTGGCTCTAATATACCTTATAGAGTTGGCTCTAATGGGCAAAGAGACAAAATTAAAAATAGACACGGGATTATTGAGAATCATTGATGATTGGGCTACCTTCCATGCTTACGATTGGGGCGCACATATTTTTGAACGTACATTATTGGGATTGAAAAAAGCATTGAACAAGGCAAAGGGAGAGAAGAAAGGCACCACAGAGAAATATAATATAATGGGCTTCCCACTTGCGTTGCAGGTACGTTAATTATCTTACATAAAGTTGGTTTCGTTTAAATGAATTATATTACATAAGTATTTCTTTTTTTATTTTGGATTATAGGTATGGGCATATGAGTCAATATCAACCAAAAATGGTTGTGTTGCAAAGAAGATAAATGATAATGTTATCCCCCGCATGCTAAGGTGGTCTTGTTCACAATCTCCCAATGCTAACATTATTCATAGTCAAGTGTTTGATAAAAAAAAGGTATACATAATCACTTTCACTTTCTTTCCTTTTATAATTAGTGTTATGTTTATCGTATTTCCCTTTTGTTTTTTTCTAGGTGAAAATATCGACATTCCTCGAGATGACAAATGAGGAAAATAACTTTATTAAAGTCATTACTAGTGAACCACCTCCCAAACCTTGTCAATTGAACTTCAATGAAGATATTGTTCCATCAAATGAAAAGGTGCCAAGCGAGGAAGAGACCTCCAAGGAGAATGCATCGAATGAAAGATGCAAGGCAAATTCAGTGTCCTATGAGGAGTTTAGGAGGCTTGAGGCTCGTGTCCTAGTGTTGGAGGA
Source organism: Luffa acutangula (assembly GCA_036850905.1). Lineage (NCBI taxonomy): Eukaryota > Viridiplantae > Streptophyta > Magnoliopsida > Cucurbitales > Cucurbitaceae > Luffa > Luffa acutangula. Next base: position 47,161,941 of record CM072099.1, on the reverse strand, counting down.
GGGATTCAATATGTTAAAATCTGACGTCTTGGAAATAAAGTGGATGCTACAACCCTCTTAAAAACGAATGGAAGAAAAAATAATGTATGTAATTTTAATATTATTTTTTTTTATAAACGTGTATATTTGGCTAATATTTATTGGTTAATGCAGGGCAATCAAGAAAATGATGTAGAGAACCAAACTTCGGGCCAAGCGAAATTGACTAAGAACCAGAAGGAGGAGGAGCATGAAGATGTTCAAACTGGAATATATCGACTAGCAACAACTTTTGATGAAACAATGATTCCAGTGTGTCCATCCAATATGCTTGAGGAAGTTCAAAAAGAGGATGAAATGTCGAGTACACCCTCGTGGTTAAAGATGCCCACGGATGAATATGAGGAGGTACAACATCTGACCACACACGAGGCAAAGAGAGAATTTGTTGAGAACGTGGCTAATGCCCCGGTGGTTGACCTCCTGACCATGAGTATTCCATCAGAATATGAATAGGAGTTGGATGTAATGGAGATACCACCACCCCCAGCTATACGTCAATATGTTCGTTCTGCACGTAAAAGGCATGCGAGTGTTTATCTTAGTACTCCATTCACAACCTTCAGTAAACGGCCCAAAGATTTAAACAGTACTCAAAGTTCGAAAGATGATCTAGATGTCTACGATCCCATGCATAAAATACCAACAACTGAATTGGATAGGCTTAGGCGATGGATTTATGACAAGACTACGGACAATGATCTGTGTGACACCATCGTCGGAAAAAAAACCAAAGGAATTTTTTAAGGATTTGTTTGCGTGTCGAAGGTGGCTAACAGATGAGGTAAATGATTTTCACTTTAATATTGACTTCTACGTGGACTTGGTAGTTGGTTTATCATTGATAGTAACTACAAGTTTTTCCTTTTTTTTTTTATACAACATTTAGACATTGTTTTCTTATTCATTCGGTTGAAGCTTCGGATGAATGAAAATTTTTGCAAACAGAACTTTACGACTATGGATACCGTTTTCATGGTATGTACATTTAGATAAATGTTATGGTATGACATATTTATTTTGATGTATGATTAGCATATTCACTAATAAATGTTATGTGTATGTAGCGCCACATAGTAGCAAAGTGGACTCTATACCAACAATGTCTCAGTGAGAAGCGTGCATTTGATTGGCAAGTTGAACATCGGTTGATAGTTATGTACTAGGAAATAATACTGACTTCAAAGATGCATGGGCCGATGTTGATTTTGTGTTTGCACCATTTAATGTCAATCAACAACACTGGGTACTAATTTGCTTTGATTTAATTCAGTTTGAGATCAAGTTATGGGATTCCCTCCCAAACTATACTTTGCAGGAAGAGATGATGACATTGTTGATGCCAGTGCGCACGTTGGTGCCAATAATATTGTACAATACTGGATTTTTTGCAAGCAGGGGTGAGTTCTCTTGTATAGAACCCTGGCCTGTTGTAAAGGTACATTCAGATTCGGTTCAGCGCAACTCCAGTGACTGCGGTGTGTTCACAATAAAATATTTTGAATATATTGTAACTGGATCTAATTTTAGTTCTTTGTGTCAAGAAAATATGTCATACTTTAGAAAGCAATTGGCTTTCCAGTTATGGACCAATACTCCGATGTATTAAGAAACTATATTGTAAACATCTGTAAATATATGTTATATTAACAACCTTGATGTTTGTGGTGATGCTTACTCAACAGGGATTTGGGATGAATCAGAGGATCACAATTTTTTTTTTGTAGCAATGTGTAATTACGAGAAACCAACAAGCCATTTTAAGTCGTGCTTTTAAAAATAACTTGAGCTATTGATACTCCAAATAACCTAAAATTATAGGGGATTATACCTAAATGGCGACATGGTTGTGAAACTTTTATATTTGTTATTGTTATGGCGAGAAAAAAACAAAATATTAGTTTGCGAGAAAACAAATTCTCCCAGCGATTTCGAGAAAAAAAAATCTCCCAGCTAGATTGGGAGAAAAAAAATTCTCCCAGCGAGATTGCGAGAAAAAAATTTTCTCCCTGCGAGATTGATTTCTCCCAGCGAGATTGTGAGAAAATAATTTTCTCCCAGCGAGATTACGAGAAATAAAATTCTCCCAGCGAGATTGCGAGAAAAAAATATTCTCCCAGCGAGATTGCGAGAAATAAAATTCTCCCAGTGAGATTGCGAGAAAAAGATTTTCTCCCAGCGAGATTGCGAGAAAAAAAATTCTCCCAGCGAGAAATTGCGAGAAAAAAAATTCTCCCAGTGCGAGATTGCGAGAAAAAAAACAGCAACAAGCAATATAATGTCCTGGCCTAATTTTTAACCCAAATTGACCGTTCAAGTCATACAATAATGAAATTAAATTCTTAAACATCTCATGAAGTACAACAAGTGTGTTTCGTTCAACTCAAGAAATCAAACACAACTGTAAATATAAGAGTTTACATTAATCTCGTACAACTGGCTTTTCGGTATATGCAATAGGATTATGACATGTCAATCTATTGTGACCTTTTTTCCCACATCTACTGCATTTGTGTACTTTGAGAGTTTCACCAACTGATGGTATTCTCTTTTTTTTGGCGTCGACCAACCCTTGCCACGAACTTTGGAGGTAACACCTTTATTTCCACAAAGTCGGCTGGTGTCTTCCACTCCGAGACATTTCCAACTGGAAAAATAGGCTCTGCATATGCATACAACAATAATTCATTAGTATAATAACGCTCACATAAAGTGTACACATTTATACCCCGATCTCTTGCTGCAACAATTGCGTGTGCACATGGTAGTTGGTCTAGTTGAAACTTCTTACAACTGCACTCCCGAGTATGAAGGTTAACAATATCCTGCTTATCTACATCCTTCACGTGAAACTGATAACAATCAATTGGATCAACCTTCATTGTTAAAGATTTATCTGAACTATTTTGTACAATTTCTTCTGCCCATTTCGTCAAAGTGCTCGTAACTTTTGAAGCTTCGGTTCGACGCTCCCAAAACCATCTTTGTAGCAAAGCTCTGACATGTTCAACGAATGAAGCAATCGGCAATTCTCTGGGTTCGCTCAAAATAGCATTCATGCACTCTGCTATGTTCGTAGTCATCATGTTGTATCGCTTTCTTGGACAATGCATACGTGACCAATGTTGAAGTCCAATTTCTTCTAAATACTTTCCTGCACCATTATCAAGTGCTAGAATGCGGCCCCATGACTCTTCAAATTTCGACTCACGGTATGCTCTTGAAGCATTATAAAACAAACAATCTAATGTTTCGCTCTTGAACTTAGTAGTTAGATTATTTCTAATGTGTTGCACACAAAGACCATGACATGCAGTGGGAAATACAAAAGCAATCGACTTTGCCATGCTACTATTTCGATCTGATACAAAAACTAAATCCTTAACTTCACCTATTGCACCTTTTAACTTTTCCAAGAACCATTTCATTGAATCATCAGTTTCTCTATCAACAATTCCAAAGGCGAGGGGAAAATTTTGATTATTACCGTCTAAGCAAACTGTAACGATCAACTGACCCCGATATTTGCATTTCAAAAATGTTCCATCCATAACTATAACATGACGAATGCAATTTAAAAATCCTCGAACACAGGGACCTAGCGCCATAAAAAGATATTTAAAGAAACCACCTTCTTCAAGTTCAATGTCATAAAATGTACCTGGATTTGCCAATTTAAGTGCTTCACCATACCGGAGCAATTGATTATATGACTCTTCTGGTGATCCTCGTACTCGCATATATGCAATTTCTCTAGCACGCCATGCTTTTTCATAACTCATATTTATAGCATAATCTTGTCTCATGTCTTCTATGATGTCACGTGGTTTATATTGACGTCCAATCCCACTAAACCTTGTTTTTATTATTTCTCCAACTACCCAAGCTTTTGCTTGTCTATGATCGTGATTCAAAATATCAAGTGAACATGAATGAACGTTTACATACTTAGAAATCTTGAATATGTCAGATGAACCTTTCAATCTCACTGCTCGTAGTCTCCAATTAGAGTTCTCACGATCAATACATTTGACATAAAGTACATCCTTCATAGACTTATTTACTCTAAATTCAAAATTCTTTTTCATTGCCATGACACTTAATTTCATGGACAATTCCTTCTTGCCAAAATATACTTGTCCTACTTCCAACTCGTTATTTGTAGAGCTTCCTTCCGACCACTCATTTTTTTCTCCCATCCCTTCTGGCTAACTGATGGACATTCAACGTCACATTTTCTTTTACGATCTTCTGAAGTACTTCTTTCTCGTGGGATGTCAATTGACTCATAATTAAAATTCTTAGCGTCATGAAACTCTGATTCATATGATTCCCATCTAGTGGTCTCATTTCTGTCACCACTTAAGCCACCTTCAACTGCATTTCCATCTAATGTTGAATTCGATGCACGAGTCAAGGCGTTTGTATTTAACTTCTGAACTTGATTACTCCCAGAAATAGATTTGTTACCAAGTTCAACAACTTTAGAACTTTCAACATGTAAACCTTTGTTCCTAGGTTCAAATGAGATGTACAATGGGACTTCAAACATATTTTCACCTAGAAGATAAAAATTCAAATCACGATCATTACTTATCTCAAACGGAGGAGCTTCATCTTCAAATTTTACCTCAAATTTGCATCTTATTTTCATATCAAACTCTTTAGGGTTGACTTCTGTGAGGGCATATAGTTCAACCACTAAATCTTTGTGTGAGATTTCCTTACTTACAACAACACCTTTCAACAAGCCTCCTTCATATTTTCTTTGTTTCTCATCCCATACTCCACCAAAACGAACTAAAACACGAACTTGAGTCATCTTCCAATTACCACAAAATCTTTAATTCCTAAAAAAAAAAAAAAAAAAAAAAAAAAAAAATTGAGGTTGACCCTAATAGGAGTATTGACATTTCAATTTTTTCATTGAACATTGTGCAAGAAAAGTGTAAACAAACAACCAACAACATTTTTCATCAACATTCTCTTAAAAAAGGGAAAAAAATGTTCTTATTCTACCCAAGAGAGGTATTAGGAAACCAAAACAAAATAAAACTAAACTATGAAGAAAGTTTCTTACCGTCTACCCAAAGAGAGCCCTCGGATTGTTGGTTCGTGCGTGAGAGAAGAAAAAAGACGAGTTGTTGCTTGATAACCGGCCATCAATGGAGGAAGAAGTTCATGTGTGAGAGAAGAAATATGTTGAGGGAGGAAGAAGGCGTGCGAAAATGAAAGAAGGAAAGAAATGGGTTTGAAGTAAAAATGGAGGGTTGCTTCACGATAGATGGGGCTTTTCGTTAAGGGTAATTTAGTAATTTCTTAACCCTAAAAATCCCATTACTCTTTTAATTTAAAAGGAGTCCTATTTCTCCTTGATCCCTTTCTTTTTGTCCTATTTTTGTCAATTACCCCGACTTTTTCTGTTTGTCCAAAACATGAGGTCCTTTTCTCTTTTGAATTCAACCAGGTATTTTAATAAATACCTTTTTTTACTAAACTATTCTTAAATTGCTTCAAGGTAGGAGTAATTTGAATGAGTGATAGAGAAGTGTAATTGAATCAAAAAACAAACACATTATAACCTTTACTAAATAGTTGAAACCTACAACAAAAAAATTATATCTCGAACATTGATGCCTCCCACTCTTACCAAATTTACCCTATAGTTTTTCATTTTTTATTTGTTCTCTTGAACTCGAACTATGTTAGTAAGTGCTTTTGAACCAAAAGAATTTCTCACTCAAAATAATCAGGTTTAGAAGTGATTTATAAATGGTTTTAGAAAAAGTTAAAAACATTAAAAAGGGTTAATGAGAAGACTTATATAATACTTTTGACTTGAATGGTCATCAGAAAAGCACTTTTCAAAGGGTAAAACTAAACCTCAAATGATTATAATAAAAGTACATCCACTAAAATTAGTGCATTCACACCTCTATACTTAGAAAAATAGGAAGAAAGAGGTGATATCAATTTACAAATTGATCAAGCAACCTCTTCACTATTCCAGTATAATTCTTGGTAACATCTATGACCAAAGAAGTAATACAAAGTCTGTACATTTAATATTTTCACAAATAACAGACCTAACATATATTACATGTCAGACGATAAAAGCTATGGAGGAATATAACCTAGTTTAATTGTAATAGTTGTACAATTACAAATGACTGATTTGGAATAATAATGCCTAAAAAGACTTCACAAGTCACGCCTGTTCGTCCGATTGAAAGTTCCCAATATTTTGGTAGTTTGATCTCACATTCTGAGCACACAAACAAAGCTTAGACGCGGATAACAAAAATATTCTTTTTATTGCAGAAGAATTTGAACTTTCGTGCTTATTTTATTTCGGTTCTTAAACTTCCTTATTTATTTGATGGGTAGATATGTATACGAAACAAATGTTCAAATCACATGCTCATAGGTGTTCGATTTCGAAACAAATGAAGAATTTTTCTTTCTTAACTCTTACAAGGTCAAATGCAAGAGAGAGAGGGAGAGATTCACCTCCAGCAATGTAATGTAGTAGAAATCCTCCATGTGTTGCATTAGTGCACTTCCATCTCTAATTGAGCGGAATATGTTAATTTCTGTGTGCAAAAGTTTTTCAACAAGTTCCTTTTCACCCTTCATCTGCAGAATGGTTAAATTAATAAACAAGTAGTACTGATAGTATTGAGAAAAAAAAAAATGAAAGATTAAAAGTATTGTGGAAGTAATAATCGATCTCAATGTTTGTTGAACAAAGAGAGAAAATAGAAAATGAGTGAAATACGATAGATGAATAAACTTCTAATTGAAGAAGATAGAGTTGGTTCATACATAAAATGTAGCACTTAGACTCCCCATAGAAGTTCACACATATATAGGAAGAAGAATTAAACCTATTCAAGATCTAACAACTTAAGACTTAAAAAACAGTAAAAACAACATTAATGTATATGTTTAATTAAGAAAAACCACAAATTTCAAAAGATAGAAAGAACACTAGAAGTCAGTCCATGGATTGATCAGTCAATTTCAAGATTATGATTTTTTTAAAATATTATAAGAAGCTTCAAGAATATGATCAAAAGGCAAGAAACTTACAAATTCATTAACTAAAACATCTGGTGTGGACTCCCCAATGACATCTCCTTGATAACCATCTGCTTGAAGCTCCACATTTTCCTGGATAGCGCAAAGCAATTGCATTGATCAATTTTATGTTGAACTAAAAAGTCTTTTATTCATTTTTTTTTTCAAAAAGTCTTTTTTCTACTGTTATTTTGGCGATTGTTAGCTAGCATCATAACTGGAATCTACTTCGATTGTTAATTAAAGAAGTAGATATGTCAACTCAACATAGAACCTATGCTAGGTTAGAAATCGCAATTTGAGTATGTTCATGTAACTCCACACCGATTTTTCATAAAAGGAAAAAGTAGAATGTCTCTTGCTCCCAAATATCCAAGATTATATTTCCCTAGTTGCTCCAAATGCCTTTTTTTAACCGAAAAAAGATGTCAAACTAAATGAGCACATTCACCATTTAGACCTTGAGGTCAAATTCACAAAAGAAGGTTGAAAAAAACAAAAGCCACAAAAATAACCCACCAAGGCATCTGTCAGATCTCCAGCTGCAAGATACACAGGCTGAGCCACGTGGCAATAGCCCATCAGACGAGGAACTGTTGGTATAATGTCTCTGTGGTTTACAACTCTCCAGCTGTCTTTAACTTTCTGCAATATCAATGAAGTTGCAAAAGTAACTAAGATTGAGTTAATCATTCAACAGTAGGAGATTACTATTTGGGTGGTGTCCATGAGTTTATAGATACAAGAATGAGAGATAATATTGAACTCATTTTTCTCTTTCTTTTATTTTCTTTATAGAACTTAATAATAAACTTTAAAATTGTGTTTAATTAATAAGAAGTATAGTGCTCCAGAAAAAAAACATTTACAAGAGGAAGAGAGGGTCAGTAGAAGCTTGTAGATTAAGGATGTCCAACTAGTCATTAATATAAGGTAATTTTCTAAGTACTTAGAAATCATCTAGCCTTTACATTTAATTCCTTTCTATAGCCCCTTCGATACGTGCTAGTCTGTAGTTACCTTCGTGCTTTTTTTCGTGTTTGGTTTAAGGGGTTCTTTCTTTGCAAGCTTCTCATTGGATCTTTTAGCTTAGTCTCTCCCCAATTAAACTCTCTAGGCTTAACATTTCTAAGCTCAAGATGTTGAATCCACCAGCCAGACAAAGCTCAAGTTGTTTCAAGTGGTTCTAGTGATTAAGGTTTCTGATGGCTAGTATTTCAGCTTTAGTTCCATGTTATTTATAGGAGAAAAATATTTTCATATTATTTTTGAACTAGAAACAACTTTTATTGTCACAACTAAAAGACTACAGCTTGATAATACACAAAAGAGCTAGAAAAGAAACTAATCTAATTAATCCCTAAACTTTAGGATTTAATTAGATTGTTTTGTAAGTATAATGATGAACTGCCCGAAGTTTTGTTCCAAACTATTGCATTTTTTGACTTGTTCAGGTTTGAAGGTTAATTGGGTGAAATCCGCACTTTATGGAATTAATGTGGATGTTTTGAAGCAGTCTGAAGTATCAAAGAGGTTTAGTTGTAAGGTGGAAAGTCTTCCTTTTCATTATCTCGGCTTTCCTTAGATGGTCATCCTAAATCATCTTCTTTTTGTGATTGATAAAATTATAGCTTTGCAATCTCTTTTGGGTATTTTGGCTTCTAGGAGGTTGGTTCGTTGAGATTTTAGAATATGGTTTCTTGAGCCCTCTGGTTTGTCTTCAATAAAATCGTTAACACTGCAGATTGCTTCAACCTCTCCTTTGCTCAAGAATCTTTTTAGGGCTATTTGGAAATCCAAAAGCTCTAATAGAATCAATGTTTTTAGGGCTAGTTGCTTCAACCTCTCTTGTGAAGTCTATATTTTTTTAGCATTAGTTCCTTTTCATTATTTCAATGAAAAATTTTGTTTCTTATTTAAAAAAAAATCAATATTTTGATCTGGATTATCTTGAAGGAGAGTTTAAACACATAAGAAGTTCTTTAAAGAAAGTTGTCTTTTGTCCCTTTTGTCGTTTTTTCATATCTTTTTTGGTTGTGATTATTCGTTAAAATGTTAGTTCAAGCTGCTTGCTCTTTTCAACCTGCATTGGGTTTTCTCCAACGTTTTAAAAGACAATATTCTTCAACTTCTGATTGGTCCTCCTTAAGATTCAAGGCTGAACCTTCTTTGGGAAAATATGGTTAAAGCACATTGTTATCAAAATTATGGTTGGAAAGTGTTTGAAAAAATTATGGTTGGAAAGAAATAAGAGAATTTTCAAAGTTGTTTGATCGTTTTGAGTCAGCAGGATTAAAAGCTTCCTTATAGTGTTCTCTCTCCAAGTCTTATGTTGATTTTTCATTAAACAATATTTATTTAAATTGAAATGTTTTTATCGTTCCTCTGGAACTTTTGTTTTTTTTTACAGTTTTTCTCTTCTCGCTCCTTTATGGAGTTCGTATCTTTTGAACTTTGGTCTCTTTTTATTATTTTCATTTTCATTGTTTAGAAAAAAGAATGTCCTAACTTTGACACTCATTGTCAACGTGTCCCTTGTACAAAATGTACAGCCTTCCACTAAGAAGAAGAAGGAGAGAGAAGCCAAACAACATGGATAAATTAATGACGATAAAAAGTTTCTATTTGACATTAGGAAACAATAAAGATTAGAAAAGAAGGGAATTTGGTACCTTGTTATAAATTTCTGCAAATTGCCGGTTGCCAACTCTAGGAGATCCAAAATTATACATGGTCAAAGTTATGGCCCCATGCCTAATTTAGAGAGGAAAAAAAAAAAGGATAAGCAAGACTTATTTGCAGTATATTGGAACAATGATCACGCAGAACAGTAAAGTAGGATTGTCTATTTAGTTAGTTCCCTAACCCAATTTTCTGTACAGCTCTTCTATTTTAACCATTGAATATAATATATGTTTTTCCACTTTGATTGATACAGAATTATTTTTTAACTTTTAATTGGAAAAATGAAAAGAGAGTAATGCTCGTGATAACTTCCACAAGGGAGAGAACAAAAATAAAAATTACAAAAAACACAACCGAAATAAACAATGATCTTGCAAAGAAGACCAGCAAAAGGTTTGGGAAGAGAACACCAAGAAGAGACCCAATCTCTTTAAAGCTCGAAGGCAAAAGGGAAAAAAAATATATTATCCTAACAAACAGCCATGTTTGAAAATTGCAAGAACGAGCTACTTTTGAATTTTGATAGGAACTGGAATTTATTTATGTATATGGATACAAGTGGAGGAAAGATTCAGAGAGCTTCCCCTCTCTCCCACACAATCTACCTCTCAAAGTTTCAGCCAAGAAGATACCCCACCAGTCTCTCCTCTCTTTACTATATATACTGCCCAACTAATTACGTTCCCTCGGGTCCACCTTACTCAACTAACTATAATAACGGTAGATGATTTCATTCTAATTTATTTTTATAGTTTTCCTTTTTTATATTTTTTCTTACTTCTATATTTTGTATTTTGGAGGTTAGTAAATAATAGATTTTTTTTTCTCAAAAAATCACATGGTATCAGAGCAAACCCTTCCAAGCCCTAAAATAAAACCCTAGCCGTCAACCCTAACTTCACCAGCGAGCTCTCCTTCCAGCAACACTCCGACGAGTGAGCCCTTCCCCTTCATCGATGAACTCTCCTTCACCGACGACCCATTCAAAGATGTTCTCTTCCACAGGCGTTTGATTTTTGGCAGCACGGTTTGCATTGTGAGGTCGTTGCCCTTTCGATTGTCTGCTGCTACTCGTTCACTCGTCGTCGACTATGGGTGTCTGTGTTTCTTTCGTTGCTACTAACAAAACTATTCACCAAAGGGGTAGCAAGTCTCTCTTCTCCTAAGAAGATTTCTCCCCTGTATTGATTCTGATGGAGAATCGGATGTTAGTATGAGTAGTGAGGAGTCAATTTTTCATGTTCAAAAATTTGAGTTGGTAGATCAAGTTGAAGATGATTCATTTGCCGAAACTTTTGAAAATCTTTTTGAAGTTAATGTTCAAGGTGTCGATAATTTAGAGGGAGTGGTATCTTCGGTGTCATTAATGGTTTCCTCGTTCGCTCAGTTTTATATTTCTCTCAGGGTTTAGTCTTTTCAAGTTGGGCTTTCGTCAAATTCCTTTGGTGCAGTTTCCTTTGGTGGTGGAGTTTTTTCGAATATTCCTTTTCAGTTGGTCTCTTCAGTCATTTGGTGGTTTTGATCTTTTCTCTGATCGATTTGCTGGTTGTTTTTTTGTTGGTTTTTCAGTTGCAGTTGTAGTTTTCCTTCTAGAGTCTTTATTGTGGTTCTTTTGGTTCTCTGATGGTATTCTTTTCTAGTTCTTCTTTCTCTTTGAGTTGTATCTTCTTCTTTCTTTGGTGGTGTTTGTATTTTTGAGCATTAGTCTCTTTCATTATATCAATGAATGAAAAACTTTGTTTTTCGTTCCAAAAAACAAAAATTTCCAAGGTCTAAGTTAGAGATCAGACTGAGCACAACTCAACTGGCATAAAGCATCTGTCCTTCACCAAAAGATCAGAGGTTAAACCTCCCACCCCACTTATAATTGAACTAAAAAAAAAAAGTAACTTAAGAGGGTTAAAATATTGTATTTTGAAATGTAGACTCTAAAAATAAATTTTGATATTTGGGCGAAAGGAAAGATACAAGAGGAAAGGCAAGCTCTCTCATTACTAAAAAAAAAGGAATAATTGCAGAAATAATAGGAATACTACAGCTAGGACTAATGGCTAAGGCTGCAATTCTAACCAAATAGAAACATTACTCAAACAATAAAAATCAAAAGTGTATTTTTCCCTTTTAACTAATTGAATTATTAAAATCCATAATGCCTTACATGTAAAGTTAGAAAAGTAATCAATAAATAGTTAAATGAAGGAATATGCTTTTAATTTTTTAATTAGAGTAAAGAAAGTGCTACAAAATTGATTATTCAATATCCGATCACAACAGGCTGTTCTTTGCGTAACCACAATCTTTTTCCTACATGACCTATTTTGAATTTTCTAAGTGTCTCCTAAAGCCCCAACATCACATATTCATGTAGAGAATAAACACTCACCTAGCAAGTTGACTTGATGAAAGTTCAAGAGCAAGAAGTGTAGCTAATGCACCACCCAAGCTGTGACCTGTAACATAAACATGCCATTTCATTGGTGGCTCAGCACAATCATCACTGCAAGGAAAAGGATAAAAGTCAAATAGAGTGTACAAAAAAATATCTTTTTTTAATAAAAGACCCACCTTCATTGAAAAAAAAATAAAAGAATACAAGGACATAAAAAAAAAAAAAAAAAACAAGCCCACAAAGGGAAACCCCGCTAAAGGAAGGGATTCCAATCAAGAATAATGACACCTAATGCATAATTACAAAAGGATTTCGTAACTGAAGCCCAGAGACACACATGGAACCTAGTAAGGACCCACACATCAGACGAGTCCCTTTCTAGGCCTCTTAACACTATTATTTCTCTCTCCCAACAAGCCCCACAAAATAGCATACACCCCATCTTACCATAAGAACCTCCCTTTATCACAAAACGGCTATAGAGGAATTCCTTGATCACCTCTCTGTGGTCTTAATGCATCAAAGAATAACTTGAAGATAGAACGGGAAAAATCACAACTCCACAAGATATGGTCCAGATCTTCCTCCACCTTCCGACAAAGGATGCAACAAAAAGGCCCAACCAACAAAGGAATCTTCCTCGAAAGTTTATCAATTGTATTAATTTGTCAAATATTTAGCATTTGTTGTCTTTGTTCTTTTTCTTAATTCGTGATAAGTCTCTCATCTAGAAGACCTAAGTCACATATTAATATATCAAAATAATTTTACCTTCTCAAGATTAAGACTTCATATATGGTACATACTATAAACCCTCTCACCTATTATCTATATTCTTAAATTTAGGAGAATAATGGTTTGTTATTCAAATATGTGCAATCTAGGTCTTCTTATATAGGAGAAAGACCCACTACAATCTAAGGAAAGAATAAAAACAATAATGACTAAATATTGGCACACAATTGTAAATACTAGACATTCCAACATATATGATGCATAGACATTCCAACATATATGATGCATAGAGAGGGAGGTAATGAGGGAGGTGAAATTAATCACCTTGTGAGGTGGAATTTGGTTACTCAAGCTCAATAAGAGGATGGTTTAGGCATCGAAGGCTTGAAATATAGGAACTTGGCCTTTATTGCTAAATGGGGTTGGAGATTCATGCATGAAACAGATTCACTTTGGCGAAAAGTGATTTCAAGTATTCATGGCTCTAATGTATTCAATTGGCACACAGTCGGAAAAATTGCAATGAGTCTTCGTAATCCCTAGGTATGGAAGCAAGTGGATCTTTGGCTGTATTTAAATTGGGCATTGTCAGAAGAATTCTATTTTGGCACAACAATTGGGTTAATGGCTCTCCTTCGAAAATTTATTTCCCTAAATTGTTTTTTATTTCTTCCTCCCCCAATGGTTTGGTATTTGATCATTGGGATGGTATTACTTCGTCTTAAAATATCATCTTTCGCCAATTGCTAAAAGAAGAGGAAATCTGAGACTTTCAGTTGCTTTTGGCTAGTCTATATTTGTTTTGCGTTGATACTAATTCTGGTTATAGAAGTGGGTCGTTAGAGCCATCATGTATTTTTTATGTGAAATTTTTATCAAAACATTTAGCCTCTTCCTCTTCTCATGTGGATAAGGAAGTTTATATGGCAATTTGGAAGTCCAATATTCTCATATAAATTATGTTAAATGGCACTTTGAACTTGTTAGAGTTATTATATTAGTATGAGTGTAATTATATAGTGTTGTCCTTTATTGTCTTTTTACATTCTCCTTCACTGCTTAACCTTGTACACTTGTATATATATATCTTTTATGTGAATGGAATAGAGAAGTTTGATTCTCTCAAACCTTTAGCGTTTACATGGTATCAAAGCGGGTCTAGGGCAATTAGGGTTTTGTCTCGATGGAGATTTGTGAACCTTTAGAGTTTGATTTAGAATACCTTTTTAGGATTTTGGTTTGGAACACCTTTCGAAGGTTTTGGTTTGCCTGAAACGTTTGCCGCCTAAAACCGTCGTCGCCGCCGCAGTTTAGGTCTGTTGCCAGAGGAGTTTTTTGTCACCGCCCACTCGCCGATCTACTGGTCCTCCAAATCCGGCTTCAAAAAAACCTTGCGCGTGGTCCTCACACGCCGCCACAAGATTCGACGCCAGATTCACGCATCGTCGCGTGTACGCACGTGCACCGCCATTATCGCTTCATTTTCTGTGGGTCAGCTCAACGTGGACTCCTCTTTCTAGTAGTGTGCCAATTTAGGTCATATTGAGTTTGATTTGTTGTGTTTGGAAGCCATATTTTGTTTGGAATTCTAAGGTTTGTGTGATTCAGATTTCAGCTCTAGTTTGGTCTGTTTTTGTTGATGTTATGGCTGAGAAGAAGGCTTTAGTGTTGTTCGAGATTGTGACGCCCTGTGCATTTTTGTATGTTTAAATTTCATACATCTAGTCGAGTTAAATGAAAATTATTATTTGGCTTGTATTGTGGGAATTTTAGTTAAATACTAAGGTGTTGGGGAAATTAAAGCGTTATATAAATTTAAATCTCCTTCCATAAAGCTCGTTAGTTGAAGTCAACATTGGTTAAGGAATTAGCTATTCTTGGGGTTTATTCTTGGACCTTGATTTATTCAAGGGAAAGAAATTAAAGAAAAGAATTAAGAATAAAAACTTTAAAAAAAATAAGAAAAGAGAAAAAGGGAAAGAAACCCTCAAGCCCTCAAACTCTTTGTCTTTCTTCCTCCATCGTGCAGCCAGCCCCATCTCCTATTCTTCTTGCTTCAGCCGCCGCTCGACCCAGCCCTTGCCGAAGTTGAGCCGCTGCCTCGCCGCTGCCGGTGTTTGAAGCTTTGTCGTCGTCTATCGTGCGTCCCCTTCTCTTGTGCCGTTTTTTCCCTCTCTCGTCACGATCTCTCTCTCTCCCTCTCGAGTCAGGCCACCCGTCCAGCCATCGCCACCTCGACGCGTCGCTGCCGCTGCAGCAGGTGTGTCGACCACTCCCTTCAGTCACATGCCCTGTACCAGAGGTTCTTCATCATTGGATCCAGAAACGAGCGATGACCTTCCTATTGCTCTTCGTAAAGGTAAACGTCAATGCACTTATCCTATTTCCAATTTTGTTTCATATAATCTTTTGTCATCTTCTACCTGTTCTTTTCTTGCATCCTTGCAATCTGTATCTGTTCCTAAGACTGTTCATGAAGCTTTGTCTCATCCTGGTTGGCGTGCTGCAATGGTTGAGGAGATGAATGTCTTAGATGACAATTGTACTTGGGATATAGTTTCTCGTCCTGCAGGAAAGAAGCCTATTGGTTGTAAGTGGGTATTTGTAGTCAAGGTCGATCCAGATGGATCTGTGGCTCGATTGAAAGCTCGCCTTTTTTTTTTTTTGTAAAAAGACTAACTTTCATTGAGAATGAATGAAAGAGTTACAGGGGCATACAAAAGACAAGCCCACCAAAAGAGGCTCCCCCTAGATAAAGGGACCCCAATCAAGCAAAATCAAGCCCACCAAAATATTGTTCTTAAACTCTTTCAAGGACAATATTTTTCAATTGCTAATTGGGCCATCTTTGCCTCCTAAATCTAAGTTGTTGTGGTCAAATGCCATTAAATGTTGGAATTTCTAGTTTCTATAATTGTGTAAATATTATTTGTTAATATTTAGTCATTATTGCCTTTATTCTTCCCTTTATTGTAATAGGTCTTTCTCCTATATAAGAAGACCTAGGTTGTTAATATTTGAATAAGAGACTATTATTCTCCTAAAATTAAGATGGTATCAGAGCAGGTTTAAACCCTAGCCATCCTAAAAACTCTACCTTAGAAACCCTAGCCACCAACGCCAGAACCCTAGCCGCCGTTCTTAATCGGTGCATCTTACTTCCGCCGTTCGTGGTCTTTCTGTCGCCACCTTCGCCTCCTACGCCGTCGAGTCGTCGCCGCCCATCAAACAGTGCCGACGATTACCTCAAACCCAAGCGTGCAACGAAGCAGATCACGACCCGCTGCTTCATTCACGACTTAGAGACCCACGCAACACAGCGCCGTCGTTCACCGAATCTACGACCTGCACACTCGCGTCTGCAACTCGCTGCCGTCAACCGCACCTGTGACCCGAACGCTCGCGACTGCCGCCGCTCACCTCATCGGATTGGCTCCCTGCTTACTAGTCCGTCAGTTTGCCGCCGTTTGCTCAGGGAGTTTTCTTCGCGTCTGCAAGTCGTACACTCGTGTTATTTCTTCGTGACATCGCACGACTGTCTTGGTACCAAATCCATTTTTGGGTTGGTTCAGTAGGTTGGTTCACTGGTTCACCAGTCTGTTTCACAATCTGGTTCATTGGTCTGGTGCAGTGGTTATTTGGTTCAGTTTTTGGTTTATTTGGTCTGGTTTATACTTTATTATTTCCCATTTACTTGTCATGTCTAAGGAGCAAGCTCATCAAACCCTAAAATTGCTACCAACTAATTTATCATCTAATAATTCTTGTGTTTCATTGGCACAAACAGGTAATTATCCTCAAGCTTTTTCTTGTGGCACTTCTTCTCCATGGATTATCGATTCCGGAGCTTCTGACCATATGAACCTCTCACTTTTTTACCTCATATTCTCCTTCTTATTCTAATGAAAAAATTCGAATTGCAGATGACAGTTTTTCTTCCGTTGCAGGAAAAGGAACTATTAAATTGACTGAACATATTTCTTTACAGTCTGTCTTACATGTTCCAAAATTAGCCTGTAATCTCTTATCTGTCAGCAAACTTTCAAGAGATTCTAATTGTCGTGTTATATTCTTTGAATCTCATTGTATTCTTCAGGATCAAAAATCGGAGAAGATGATTGGGAGTGCTAGGATGCTTGATGGCCTTTACTACTTTGATGAAGGTTCTTTTAGTAATAAAATAACTCAGGGTTTCAGTAGTATTAGTTCTCTTTCTGATAAAGAACAAATTATGCTTTGGCATCTTAGGTTAGGACATCCTAGCTTTCCTTATCTCAAGCATTTATTTCCAAATTTATTTAAAGGATTTGATTGCTCATCTTTTTCTTGTGAAAGTTGCATTTTAGCAAAAAATCATCGTTCCACTTATTTACCTAAACCTTACAAAGCTTCCAAACCGTTTTATTTAATTCATAGTGATGTTTGGGGTGCCTCTAAAATTAGGACTCATAGTGGGAAAAGATGGTTTGTTACTTTTATTGACGATCATACTCGTCTATCTTGGATGTATTTAATGGAAAAGAAATTTGAGGCGAAAGACATCTTTAGAAATTTTTACAATATGATCGAAACTCAATTTCAAACCAGAATTTGCATTTTACACTCTGACAATGGAACTGAATATTTTAATGAATCTTTTGGTGAGTTTTTAAAAGATAAAGGTATAGTTCACCAATCTACTTGTCGAGATACTCCTCAACAGAATGGTGTTGCTGAAAGAAAAATAGGCATTTACTTGAAGTAGCTCGTGCTATCATGTTTTCCATGCATGTTCCAAAATATTTATGGGGCGAAGCAGTTCTCACAGCTACCTATCTAATAAATAGAATGCCTAGTAAGATCTTGAATTTTAAAACTCCCATTGATTGCTTTAAAAATATTTTTCCACAATCTCACATATATTATGATTTTGGGTGTACTACTTATGTTCACATCCCTAGTCACTTTCGGTCAAAACTTGATCATAGAGCAGTTAAATGCATTTTTTTGGGTTATTCTTCAAATCAAAAAGGCTATAAATGTTTTGATCCTCAGACAAAAAAATGTTTTGTGAGCATGGATGTATCTTTTTTAGAAAATCGACCATATTTTACCCAAAGTTCTCTTCAGAGGGAGAAACCAAATTTGGAAGATAACTTTTGGGATGTTTCTACTCCTCTTCCTAACCTTATTTGTCCTGATGATATTAGTCCTTTGGTGCCAAGTATAGAATCTTCTCAATCAGGGGGAGAAATACTACATAATGATCCTACTAATCAAGTTCCTGAGTTTAAGTTTTATACTAGAAGAAAATTCAATCAGAGGAAGCAAGACCAAATAGTTGATCCTTCACAGAATCAATCTGAGACTCCGGCGATTGAAACTGAAAAATCTGGTAATTCTTCTTTCATTCCTACTTCAAATATTCAAAATACTTTACCAGTTGTGTCTGATCTTGATATGCACATAGCTATTAGAAAAGGTACTCGAAGTTGTACCAAATATCCTATTGCAAACTACGTCATATCAAAATTTGTCAAATAGTCATAAAGTTTTCACCTCTAGGATAAATAATTTGTTTGTTCCAAAGAATATACATGAGACTTTAGAAGATCCAAATTGGAAAGTAGCAGTTATGGAGGAGATGAATGCTCTAAAACAAAATGGGACTTGGGAAATAGTAGAGTTGCCGAAGGACAAGAAACCAGTGGGTTGTAAATGGGTGTTTACCATAAAATGCAATGCAGATGGTAGTATTGAGAGATATAAAGCCCGATTAGTAGCTAAAGGCTTCACCCAAACATATGGGATTGATTATCAAGAAACGTTTGCCCCAGTTGCTAAAATTAACTCTATTCGAGTACTGTTGTCTCTTGCAGCTAATTCAGAGTGGCCTCTCTACCAACTTGATGTGAAAAATGTTTTTCTCAATGGCGACCTTGAGAAAGAAGTGTTTATGCATTTACCACCAGGTTTTGAAAAGGAACTTGGAAGTAATAGAATTTGCAGGTTAAAGAAATCTCTATATGGCCTTAAACAGTCTCCAAGAGCTTGGTTCGAACGGTTTGAAAAAGTTGTGTCTGGTTATGGGTTTCTTCAAAGTCAAGCTGACCATACTATATTTTATAAACACTCTGAGAATAATAAAATCTCTATCTTGATTGTCTATGTTGATGATATCACAGGTGATGATGAGGTAGGTCTAACTGATCTCAAGAAAAGCCTTGCAACTGAGTTTCAAATCAAGGACTTGGGAACGTTAAAGTATTTCCTTGGGATGGAATTTGCAAGATCAAGGAAAGGCATCTTTGTAAATCAAAGAAAATATGTCCTTGACTTACTTGAAGAAACAGGATTACTTGGATGCAGAGTTGCTGAAACTCCTATTGAGCCTAATTTGAAATTGGAAGCAGCAAAAGAAGAGGAAATAAAGGATAAGGAGAGATACCAAAGACTTGTGGGGAAACTAATTTATTTGTCTCATACTCGTCTAGATATTGCTTTTGCTGTAAGCATGGTAAGTCAGTTTATGCATGCACCCGAACCAACTCATTTCGAAGCTGCCTATAGGATTTTACGGTATTTAAAAGAAGCTCCTGGAAAAGGTATTTTATTCAAAAAGAATAATCACTCCCAAGTAGAGGTCTATACAGATGCAGACTGGGCTGGAAGTACTACTGATAGAAGATCTACCTCAGGTTATTGTTCCTTTGTTGGAGGAAATCTAGTCACATGGCGAAGCAAAGAGCAAAATGTAGTGGCCAGGAGTAGCGCTGAAGCAGAGTTTAGAGCCTTAGCCCATGGAATCTGTAAAGGCATATGGATCAAAAGAATACTTGAAGAATTCAAGTTCCCTCAGACTAAGCCTATTCGAATTTATTGTGACAATAAGGCTGCCATATCTATAGCTCACAATCCAGTTCTACATGATAGAACAAAACATATTGAGGTTGACAAACACTTTATTAAAGAAAAGATTGATATTGGTGTAATATGTATCCCTTATCTTCCGACGACAGAGCAAATTGTTGATGTTCTAACTAAAGGACTTCCAAAGAAGCAATTCGATAAACTAATTGACAAGTTGGCTATGGAAGACATCTTTAAACCAGCTTGAGGGGGAGTGTTGGAATTTCTAGTTTCTATAATTGTGTAAATATTATTTGTTAATATTTAGTCATTATTGCCTTTATTCTTTCCTTTACTTTAATAGGTCTTTCTCCTATATAAGAAGACCTAGGTTGTTAATATTTGAATAAGAGACTATTATTCTCCTAAAATTAAGATTAAAACTCTTCTCCCAAAATTATGGTCTGAAAGAAACCAAAGGATCTTTCACAATAAGCATCTTTTTTGGGTAGATCGATTTAGTTCGGCTCGTCTCAAAGCATCATCCAGATGTTCTCTTTCTAAACTTTATGCAAATTATTCTATTCAAGATTTATGTATTAACTGGAATGCTTTTATTTTTCCGTTGTAACTTTGCTACTTGTATTTTTTTATTTTCTGTTTTTATTCCTTCTCTTGTGGAGTTTGTAATTTTTGAGCTTTAGTCTCTTTTCCGTCACTTCTATCTTAATTGGGCCTTCCTTGGCTCCAACTTCCAATCTTTTATGGTGCAATGCTGTCAAAGCTTTATTATCAGAATTGTGGATGGAAAGAAACCAACGGATTTTTCAGAATTCGCATATGCTTTGGTTCGATCGGTTTGATTCAGCTCATTTAAAGGCGTCATCTTGGTGTTCTCTCTCTAAGAATTTCGATAATTACTCGATTCAGGATATTTATCTTAATTGGCTTGCTCTTATTTCTCATGAATAATTTTTATTTCTATTTGTTTTGTTTCACTCCCTAGTGGAGTTTGTATCTTTTGAGCAATAGTCTCTTTTCATTTCATCAATGAAAAGTTTCGTTTCTTGTTTCAAAAAAAAAAATTATATCAATGAAAACTTTCGTTTCTTGCTCAGGAAAAAAAAAATGATGCATAGTGATGTTTGAGGGCCCAGTACAATTAATATAACAGGAGTTGATGGTTTGTTTCCTTTGTAGAAGACCACAATAGCCTTGCTCGAGTGTTTTTAATGAACGAACATTCTAAAGTTGCATATTCCAAAACTAGTATACCATGATCTTCAATCTTTTTAATACAAATATGCAAATCCAAATTATTTCAATACTACATTAGGAAATTTTATAAAGCAAAAGGGTGTTGTTACTCAAGTATGTGCTCTAAGACTAACATCCATCAGCAAAATGGAATCACTCAGTGAAAAAGTAAAATCTCTTAAAAGTTTCTAGGGCACTAATAATCTCCTCTAACACCCCAATTACGTTTGGGGATAGGCTGTTCCAATGGCTACCTAAGTATCTACCACATTAATAGAATGTCTTCTCAAATTTTGGACTTCAAAAGGTCGCTTGCTAAAACTCATTGAACAATCCCCAAATACTAGAATCATTTCTCAAATACCCATGATATTTGGATTTACCGTCTATGTTCAAGATCATCAACACAGCTGGAGTAAATTAGATCCTAAAGCAATCAAATGTAGTACCATTTAAAAATTTCCAATACAAGGGAATTGATCCTCTAATATCAAAGTGTTGGAATTTCTAATATTTGTGTGTAAATCTTTATTGTAAAATATTTGGTATTTATGGCTTTTATTCCTTTCCATATTTGTAATAGGTCTTTCTCCTATATAAGAGGACCTATATTGCACATATCAATATATGAAAATTAGATTTAAACTCTCAAATTTAAGATGGTATCAGAGCAGGTTTAAACCCTAGCCACCATACTTTTCTTGAAACCCTAGCCGCCGCCGCCGTCGGAACCCTAGCCGCCATTCTTGATTGGTGCATCCTACTTCCGACATCGGCGGTCTCGTATTTTTGCTTTGACCCATAAATTTCCCTATAACCCTAAAAATACCCAAACCTAAGCCTAACTCTCAACCCAACACAAAGATTTAACTCCACTAATTTAACTAACAAACAATAAACAAATGAAAATTACAAAACTCCTTATTATACTACATATTACACAACAGCAACATGGATGGGAGTTCAATCTTCTACCGAGTGGAAGTCTACGAAATTGGAGCCAAGTTGTTTAGGAGTTGGATTTAAAGGCAACTAAATATGAAAACATACACAAACTTTCTCCATGGAAAAATTGTAGTGTAGATATCCTAAGACCCGATGAAGATTTTGCCTTGTCAAAATTGAGGTGTAGCAGACTTACTTATAATTTATAGCGATTTTAATGAGGGAAATAATCCTCATTCGTACTGAATCATATGCACTTAAGAAACCACTGTGAACCTGGAATAATCACATCTTCATCATTAAACATTAAAGAAAGACAGGTTGTGCATGGAGTTCAGAACAATACATATCCTGTAATAAAATAACAATGTTTCTTACTTGAACTTCCTCGTTGAAATCTCCACTTATCCTTTCAGGATTTAACCTAAGTCCGAATCAATTAGAAAATAGATGACATGTTAAAAGTTTGTGAAACTGAAGCTGATATGAAAGAATAACAAAATGGCATTTTACTCACATAAGTTTTGAAGTCTTCAGAGATGCATATGCTCACTCATTTACCGTTTTTCGGTCCTTACTTGCAGAATATTATATGCAAGTTGGTATTCTAACTATACTAACTTTGGAATGGAAAAAGATATACTCTTCTAATTGGCTTCTTTCTATCTAAAATTCAAAAGAAGAAGGTGGCTCTTTCTATCTAAAATCCAAAGGATGAAGGGTCAAATGACCCCACCTGATATCCAATGGTCAAACAATATACAAATATATGCTATGCAAAGAAATGGAAAAGTTATGATAATGATTTCAAGTACATGTAAAATTCGATAGCTCTTTTTCCCCTTAATTTAAATTAGTTGACTCAGATAAACCGCACTATACAGTTTTCATGGTATATGGATTTTTATTCCAGAGGTTTATCACATATATGACATTCTTTTTTCTTCTCCATATGATTTCATAAGAAACAAGGACAGCGATAAATATGCAAAGCAACGGGTAAAGGATAATACTTTAGGGAAAGAAAAATAAATACCCTGCAGGGACCAGCATCAGGTCTGTTCTTAGGTCCTTCCATCTTGACTGGATGAGTACAAAATTAATAACTTATTACATGGAATGTAATACTCCAGTGAACAGAATATCAACACAATAACCTACTTGTTCTGTGCCCCTGAAGGCAACAACTAGTCTTCTCCGCATAAAATCACGCCAAATTGCAACCTGTAGACTCCTACAGTTAGGAATGAAAACAATAAAATTGGGAAAAATTTGCTAATACTATGTCATTGAATTACTAAAACAAGGAACAACTTTACAAAATATTAGAGCCATTATGGAAACCAAATACTTTACCTGTGTGTCTGTAGACTCGTTATCTAAGAAACATAACTTCTCGAATTCTGACTTTATGAAACTAGGATGGCCAAGTGATGTAGCAAGCATTGCCCAAGCTTCCATTGCACTTTCTGCAGTTGCAAAAAGCGCTTTCATTTCCTCAGAATTCCTATTATCCAACAATGATCCATCCCCTGAACTACCAAGCTTCTCTCCCACTTTTTTTGAGACCTCATCTTTAGTATCTTTCTTTCCTATAAGTTGTGCTTCCTTGTTCAGTTGAGAAATTGATGCTGTCAGAACCATCAATGCCCCCAAAACAGACTCAGTTTGACTTAATAGATCTTTTGTTACTTTCTTCACATCAGTTAGTGTTGAGTTCACCATTCTATTACTCTGTTCATGATCAACATCCAAACTTTTGGGAGTTGCAAGCCCTGATTCAATATAACCTGCTTCAGCACTCTTTCGAGCCTCCAAACCAATTTTATTTAGTAACTCAAATCCATCCCACTTTAATTTCTCAGGGGCGGGAAGACCAAGTTTCTTGACAATATTTTGATTTGTTACATCAGCCAAGTTTATCCAAAATTGTTTATCGAATTGCTTTGCTAAAATACTTTGTGTCACTTCTTTCAGCAATTGTCCACTTGCCTCAGTATTATCACTTGTTGTAACTTCATCCAAATTGCTCTCTTTGGGATAGCTTATATCGGTTATAGATACTTCGCCATTAGTCTGCATGTATGAAGGTATATCCTCTTTGTCTTTTTTCTTGCTTAATAATTGATTACTTGATGGGTATTCATCATTGAATGACTTTAACTTCCCAAAAGCATATTCTACAAACTGGCGTACAGGCACAGTGTCAGATCCAACAACCTTGTTTAGAGCAGATGCAAAACCATTATTGCGAAGAAATTCAGAAATGAAGGGGACTCTCCACCATCGCTTGTCATCTTCAATTTCATCAAAAGTCCTATACTTAATCTGAGAGACCATTATCAAACAAATATCAACCACATAAAGACAAACAAGTTTTAAGAAAACAAGACTTAATTTTCCAACAAGTACCAATAACCTTCAAAAGTTTATTATCCTACCAGATCTAAAACGCTAAACGAAATAGAAACAAAAAGAAAAAGAAAAAGAAAAAGTAAAAAGAAAATTCACCTTTTGAGTTACAAACTTAGAAAACAGACACAAATATAGTAAAGCTCCTAAATACAAAGCAATTATTACAAACCGGCAGTAAATTATTAGCATTAAGAAAACATGACAACAATGCAATATTTAGTTTCCACAAAATGTAGGGTAAATTACCTCCAGCAGCAACTTTCCACCTCCACCCATCCCTTCTAACTCCACTGATACATCATGCAAATTTCCTTGCAAAACACACATTTGTTACTAGTTTAACAAGTTTTATTTCTTCTTTAAAAAAAAAAAAAAACAAGTTTTATTTCCTTAAACTACAAACAACAATATGGAGGAAATTCTCGTTTCTAGCTTTCTCTCGAGCTCTCACTCATGTCATTGCAACAATGAAGTTTAAGCTTGAGATATTCAACGGATTTCCATCGGCGTATAATTATCCTAGGGTGTGATTAAGGTGGAAGAGACAGATTCTCTTCTTTCAGTGTTTGCTAGCAAAAGAGAAGATTTTCTCGTTGAAAGAAGCCTTCATGGACCTGTTACAGTGTTCCCAATTTCAAGTTATTAAAAAAGATTAAATTTGCAGGGGTACATGGTGGTAACAGAAGAATTCAATTCAGCATAATTAATTTGTTGAAGTCACCACTTCATGAAGCAAATTGACCTATCTTTGAATCAACTATATTGATACCACAAGGAGCATATTTCTCCCAATTAATCTCCCGCTTGGAACACCACACAAAAAATTTAAATCGTTTAAATTAAAGTATTGAACATACCATCATCATCCTTGCAAAATAAGAGTGTGTCATCCACAAATTGGAGAATTGAGACATGGACATTGCATTTATTTCAGTTAAATTTCAGTTGGTGAGCAACAGAATTAATTTTGGTGGTTGTACATGGGCCGATCAAATTTTGGTTGGTGAGCATGGAATTAAATTTGGTGGTTATGCATGGGAAGATTTATTTCAGTCAAATTAGGTGGTTGAGGCATGAAGATAGGCTTCTTTACTTCATTCAGCCTTTGAGCAGAGAGGAGTTGCTCTTCCTAATAGTTTCTTCTTTTTTCGTGAGCCAGAAATCAAGCTCTCTGGTTGGTTAAAGAGTGCGCTGCTGGAAGGTTAAAAGAGTTGCAGAATTGTTGGATCAAAAGCTTCATTTGTTCTCTTCTCTGATCCCATGTGGGATAGGAGCTGCCCTTTGAGTTATTTTTGGCTTATAAAGTTCTTTTGTTGCAAATTTTTTCTTGGGTTTTTTTTCTTTGCGTTTGCTTGCCATTTGGTTTTTTCTAGCTATTTATGGGAGTTTCTTTTGAGTTTATCATTGTTTTTTGGGTTGCTTTATTGATCCTTTTGGTTTTTGGTTCTTTTTTCACTCCCTTGTGGAGTTTGTATCATTGAGCATTAGTCTCTTTTCATTTATCAATGCAAAGTTTTGTTTCTTGTTCAAAAAAATACCAAAATCCCCCTTTGCTTGTCTGAAAAAATGGGCCTTCATTGGATATTGCATTAGATCAACAATAGCTACTTCAAACCAGTTGAGTTGCTTTCTGTGAAGAGAAATTTGAAGGTAACAATTCGATTTCTTTTTTCCATCTTGAAAAAACCATTCAGCGATGTCCAGATGAACAAATTGTTTACAACACAACTATTTAAATTCATGATTCTAATGACTCAATAACAAAAGAATTTGAATAGCTGAGAAAAAGCTTACTGAAATCTCAAAACTAACGGAAGTCAGTCATACAACAATACGTAAGAAATTTTAAACCAGTCCTCACCATCACAAAGAGATTCCAGATTGATGCCTGCATTCCCCATTCGTTTATGTGGAGTCACCAAGTTTGCATCCCATGCAGCAACCTAAAATTTGCTTGATATACAAACATTCAAAATTTATGAATCAAACTCTTTTCTTTTTTTTTCTTTTTTTTTTTTTTTTTTTGATAATGAATCAAACACTTTTAATGTAGTAATACAAGATAAATAGGTTGATAACATATTAAAATGGTACAAGAACTATGTTTTTTACTAAATGTAAGGACTATGTTTTTTACTAAAGATAAATAGGTTGATAACATATTAAAATGGTACAAGAAAAACTAAAAAAAAAAAATGATTGGTCATTATTTTATTTTTCCATAAGAAACCAAGCTTTTTATTTCCAATAAAAAAGAATACAAAAGAACAAGCAAGGGGACATACAAAAGGATAGCCCACCAAAAGGAACGTGGCTATCAACTTTTAAAAATGCCTGGGATCCTACATTAATGTACCACAGTCCCACTAAATCTATGTGGGTCTCAATAGACCAGAGAAGCATGACATCAAGAAAGAAGTACTTGGCAAGAAGATTGGCTGATAAAACCATCAGTTCGAATGGTAAGTTGGAAAATCTTGTTGAGGAATTGCACTTTGACAACAACAGATACATGAGAGGATACATATAAACCAACCAGGATTGCCCTAGTGGTCAAATAGGGTCATGTAAATAATAAAGGGCTTGAGAGAATGTGTAACGCAAGAAAATTGTGGATGACTTTAAGATTTTAATTCCAACCACTTCAGATAATTTAGATACTTTTTCTGCACTTATTAAAGCCAGTGGTCTACAGTTCAAGGAAATTCTGCCATCCTCAATGATTGAAGCATCTAAGCAGTAGTAGGGTTGTATTTGCATCATTTAAAGGTCCTTCATGAAAATTATTTCATGGAACACTAGAGGTTTGGGAGATGTCTCCAAAAGGATAAAGCTGAAGAAATTTTTACAAGATGTAAGTCCAGATATGGTTCTTATTCAAGAGACTAAGTTTACTTCTATTGACAGGAGGTTTGTTAGAACTCTTTGGAGTTCTAAGGAGGTAAATTGGGTGCATGTGGAATCTTTTTTTAGATCGGGTGGGATGTTAATTATGTGGGACGAAAGTAGAGTCAATGTGGTTGTGGTGTTAAAAGGAGGATACTCTCTTTCAGTTAGAGCATGTTTCCAACAGAACAAAGTTTGTTGGATTTCGAACATATACGGCCCTAATAATTACAGAGAAAGAAGACATCTATGGAGTGAATTGAGATCTCTTTTTTGTTATTGTGATGAGCCTTGGTGTGTGGGAGGTGATTTTAATGTGACAAGGTGGATCCACGAGCGCTTTCCTTGTAGTAGATACTCTAAAGGTATGAGGAATTTTAATAAAATCATTGAAGAGATTGGTTTGATGGAGATCCCTTTATCTAATGGCAAGTATACTTGGTCTCGGTTAGGCAATGATAGTAGTCGATCATTAATTGATAGATTTCTTGTTAATAAGGAGTGGGATGATCTTTTTGATAACTCAAGAGCTTCAAGGCAGGTGCGTACAATTTCAGATCATTTTCCTATTCTGTTATAAGCTGGAGGCTTTTCTTGGGGGCCTTCTCCTTTTCGTTTTTTGAATTCCTGGCTAAATTTGAGTGAATGTGTTGAGATTATGGAGAATTCTCTTGCTGAAGATCGATCGTGTGGATGGGCTGGTTTTATGCCTTCTGCCAAGCTTCGAAATTTGAAATCAGCAATCAAAGTTTGGTATAACAAATATGAAACAATAAAGAAGAGTGAAAAACAGATGTGGAAAGAAATTGAGCAATTTGATTCCAAATCTAATTCTGTCCTTTTATCAGAGCAAGAATTAAGTATGAGGGCTTCAATTAAAGGGGCATTAATGGATCTGTACATGATGGAAGAAAGAAACTTGATTCAGAAATATAAACTTAAGTGGTTTCGGGAAGGAGATGAAAATACCGATTTTTTCCATCGGTTTTGTTTGATTTCTGAGTTCACATCGATTGTTGGACATTCATTATTGATCTACAAGGGTATTGAAGAAGAAATTTTAGATTTCTTTACAGGATTATATACTAAATTACCAAGTAAAAGATTTCTCCCTTCTAATCTCCAATGGAATGTGGTATCCTCATCGGAAAATGAAGCTTTGAGTTCTCCCTTTTCAGAAGTAGAGATATGGACAGCAATGAAGTCTTTGGTGAAAAAATAGGGCTTCGAGAATGTGCTACAACTGCTTATTGGTCCTTCTTTTTCTTCAAGACCGAGATTACTTTGATATCAGAAATTTGGATGGAAAAAGATCAGAGAGCTTTTGAAGATGAAGCGTGGCATTCTTTAGCTCGTCTGGAATCAGCTTGTTAAAGGCTTTTTCCTGGTGAACTCTTTCTAAATCTTTTGTTGCTTTTTCTTCACAAGATATTTGTTTTAATTGTCATACTTTTATTTTTCCTCCGTAATCTTTGTTGTTATTTTTAGTTTCCTCTTTAGTTTCGCTTTCTATTCACTCCTTTGAGAGTTTGTATCCTGAGCAAGTCTCTTTTCATTTCATCAATGAAAAGTTTCGTATCTTGTTCCAAAAAAAACTACAATCTAATATCCTATGAGTTACCTTCGCAACCAAATGTAGTAGGATCAAGCAGTTATCCCACGACAATAGCCTAGGTACATAAAAGTTGCCCTAGTTGGATATCAAAAAAAAAAAGAAAATAAGAAAATAAAGGAAGGACACAAGTATTTATATTAAAGCTTCTTGTTAGTGTATTTTATTGAGTATTTTTTGCATATTCTAAAATATATTTCCATGGTACTTGTCTGTGTTAGGTTTTCTTCTGGTTTTGTAGTTTCGCTTGTCTCAATTTATGTTTTCTGTTTGGCTGGGTGTGTGAGATGTATTTTGACTTTGGAATGGTTTCGGTTGTGAGAGTTTGTTCTTGTTCCTTTCCTGTTGTATGTTAATCACCGTGGAGGGCTTACCGTGGAGGGCTTTCTTGTAAAATTTATCATAATTTTACAGGTTTTTTAGCTGGGAGATGGCACACTCCAGAAGGGAGTGTTTTAAAAAGACAATAAAGATAGATTATCATTTTTTCCAAGAAACAAAAATTTTCATTAATGATTGAAAAACTACGAGAGGGTACAATAAGACATAGTATTGATTTGGATGGAATAAATTATTGTAAGCCCATTCTTAAATTTAGGAGAATAATTATTTGTTATTCAAATATGTGCAACCTAGGTCTTCTTATATAGGAGAAAGACCCACTACAATATAAGGAAAGAATAAAGACAATTATGACAAAATATTGACAAATAATATTTACATAATTGTAAAGATTAGAAATTCCAACACCAATAATCAAATGGTAAGATACATAACAATCCAATACAAGAAAGGAAAGAAGAATAAGACTAAGACTAAGAATAAGAATAAGAATAAGAACAAAATCATCTTCATTGGTTTCATCTTGTATATAAAGTCCATCGTGGGAGACACTCATTAGAAAGATGTCCCCGCTGTCCGCACCTGGAAACACTTTCCAAGAGAAGGTTGATTATAAGGATTAGAAACTTTATTTCTGTTGCTTTCGTGAAGATTTTCATCTTTTTTGCCTTACTATTTGATGCAGAGGAGTTGCCTTGATGGAAGGTTCGTGTGAGACCCCCAATCACGAAAACATATGTTAGAAGGGGCAAAAATGTCAATCCAGCTGAAAACGGTTAGAGCTGCAGGGGGACCACCTATGTGGGAGTGAGTGTTTTTATTGCTTTTGGGAAAGGATTGTAGGCATGTTTATGGTTATGGCTTAGACGTCAGGTCTAAGAGGGGAGAGACCAGCACTCTCGAATTGTTGGGAGTTTGTTCTTTGTTGTTTGGCTCTTTTGAGTATTACCTCAGTAAAATAACCCCTCTCCTCAATGAAGAACTCTTATTGAAGCAGAGTTGGTTTTCTGGATTGCACTTTGTCTGATTATCTTCTCCTATTCTTGCTTGTTTAGTTTGTTTGGTGCTGGGATTAGAGGAAGAAACCTAACATCTTGGTATCAGAGCACGTGTAATCCTGGGGAAGACACGAAGTATGGCTCAGCGACAGATTGAGGAAAGGATAGAAGGGAGTGAGAAGGAAATCGCTGAAGTGAAACAAGCCCTTCTGAGTTTTGGGAAAAACCTAGAACAGATGACGTTGGAGATGAAGGATAACCAGCGAGCGACTATGGCATTGATGGCAGGCCAAGCGGTTGGTAAAGAAGCGTCATCATCTGATGTTACTTTGCAATCTTCGCAAAAACAGAAGATGGTGGCAGAAACCGTGGTGGACACTGTTATGATATATGTTATTTTGTTTATATGTCCTTTATCGTAATTGTACATTCCTTAAGTTAGGGTTTTCTTGTATTCCTATATATATGTGTTATTCTCTAATGTGAATGATGAGTATTTTTCCCTAATACTTTGTACATGGTATCAGAGAGTCTAGGGTTTTAGAATTCTCTCTTTGGCGGCTAGGGTTTTCCTCTAGGGTTAGGGTTTGTAGTTTGGGTCACCTCGTTTGAGGGGCCGTTTGTCGTCACCACCTACCTAGGAAGGAGCGTTGCCGTCAGGAGAGTAGAAGCGTCGTCGTCGGTCTGTCGGAAAATGTCGAGCGTGAGTCACACGCGCCGCCGGAAGAATCTGTATCCGCTGCCACGCGCCGACGCGTGAGCCGTCCATTTCCGTTTCTGCCGCCTGGGTTCGTCTCGCCTAGTTATTTCCGGCCAGCCTGTGTGATTAGATTTCGGAATATCACATTTTTTGGTCTCGAGTTGTGTAGTTTTCTTTGGTATCAAGCCGTTTTTTTTGCGATTCAGTTCTGTTTTTGTGGTTTATTGAGGTTTTTCAGCGGTTTTAAGCTACCAATGGCTGAGATGAAACCTTTGGTCATATCTAATGGAGTTCCCCTTTCTTCGAAGTTCACAGAACATAAGCTAAATTGCTCCAATTACTATGAATGGAGTCGTACAATTCGGTTTTATCTACGAAGCACTAAGATGGATGACCATATCACTGAGGATCCGCCAGAGGATGACACAAATAAGAAGGTTTGGCTTAGAGATGACGTTCGCTTGTACTTGGGAATAAAGAACTCTACAGAAAACGAGATATTTGGTTTGTTTAATCATTGTGATTCGGTGAAAGAACTACTAGCATTCACAGAGTTTTTATACTCAGGTAAAGAGCAAGTTAACAGAATGTAGATGTTTCCATGGCCTTCTTTCATGCAGCTCAGAAAGAACAATTAGTGACGAATTACTTCATGCAGTTTAAGAAGACATGTGCAGAGCTTGGTACGTTATTCCCATTTACCACTGATATAAAGGTTCAACAAGCTCAGCGAGAAAAGATGGTCGTCATGACATTTTTTAATGGACTTCAACCTGAATTTGGGATGGCGAAATCACAAATTCTCTCTGGTTCTGAAATTCCTACTTTGAAAGAAGTCTTCAGTAGAGTTCTCCGTATTGAAAGTCCTCAAATCAGTTCGTCTGTCCCTCAATCTAATAGTGCTTTGATTAGTAGAAATAATGACTCTAAGGTTAATCGAGGAACGAACACTAATACTCAGAGAACTAGTTATGATAATCGACGACAGGATTCACAGGAGATTGTATGCAACTATTGTCGGAAGTCTGGCCATATAAAACTTGAGTGTAGAAAGTTGTTAAGTAGGGGATATAGGCCTCAGTTTGCTCAGATTGCTTCCACTAGTGATACACCTGAGAAGTCAGTTTCCGTTTCTGCAGATGAGTTTGCTAAATTCCAGTCGTATCAGGAATCATTGCAAGCATCATCTTCCTCGACTCCTATTGCAACTATTGTTGCGTCAGCCTAAGGTAATCAAAATCACTGTCTTCTTACATCCTCTACCAAATGGGTCATAGACTCTGGTGCCACAGCCCATATGACAGGTAATTCTAGCCTATTTTCTACCTCTTTGTCACCTGCACTTTCTCCGACTGTCACTTTGGCAGACGGATCAACATCATCTGTTCTTGGTTATGGCACCATTGATCTCATGCCTTCTCTTCATTTGTCTTCTGTTTTACATTTGCCTAAACTTTCTTTTAACTTGATTTCTGTAAGTAAACTCACTCGTGACCTTGATTGTTTTATCTCTTTTTTTCCTGGCTATTGCTTGTTTCAGGATGGTATGACGAAGAAGATTATTGGTAAAGGATATGAGTTTGGAGGTCTTTACATCTTTGATCACCAACTACCGAAAGTTGTGGCATGTTCTGGAGTTGCCTTCCCATTTGAAATTCATTGTCGTTTGGGTCATCCTTCTTTGTCTGTGTTGAAGAAGCTTTATCCCGCTTTACAGTCTTTGTCGTCTTTAAATTGTGAGTCTTGTCAGTTTGCTAAATTTCATCGTCTTAGTTCGAGTCCTAGAGTCAATAAACGAGCTAGTGCTCCCTTTGAATTAGTTCATTATGATGTTTGGGGTCCGTGTCCAGTATTGTCCAAAACTAGATTTCGTTATTTTGTTACTTTTGTTGACGACTACTCTCGTCTAACTTGGTTATATTTAATGAAAAATCGTTCTGAGTTACTTTCTCACTTTTGTGCTTTCCATGCTGAAATCCAAACTCAGTTTAATGTGTCTTTGAAAACTTTGCGCACTGATAATGCCGGTGAATATTTTTCTCACATGCTTGGTTCTTATTTGTGTAAAAATGGAATTGTTCATCAATCTTCATGTGCTGACACTCCATCCCAAAACGGGGTCGCTGAACGGAAAAATAGGCATTTACTTGAGACCGCGAGAGCATTATCCTTTCAAATGCATGAACCAAAGCCTTACTGGGCCGATGTAGTTTCCACAGTGTGTTTCTTAATTAATAGAATGCCTTCATCCGTCCTTAATGGTGAGATTCCTTATCGTGTACTCTTTCCCACCAAACCTTTGTTTCCCATTGAACCAAAAATCTTTGGTTGCACTTGTTTTGTTCGAGATGTTCATCCTCATCGTACCAAGTTAGATCCTAAATCCTTGAATTGCATCTTCTTTGGTTACTCTCGTGTTCAAAAGGGATATCGTTGCTATTGTCCTAGTCTTAACAAATATCTTATTTCTCCAGATGTTACCTTTTTCGAAGATCCTCCTTTTAGTCCGTCATTGTCGAGCCCGAGTGAGGGGGAGGATGAAATCTTTTTATCTATGAGATTATCTCTCCATCATCATCCCATGATCCTTCCCCATCAGTTTCTATCCCTCCTCGTCCACCCATTACTCAGGTATACTCCAGGAGGCCACCAAGGAACCTTCAGGCCCATGTCCTACGCCACAAGATTCTTCGACATCTGATCTTGGACCAAGTGATGATCTTCCCATTGCCCTTCGTAAAGGTAAGCGCACATGTACTTATCCTATTTCTTCCTTTGTGTCTTATAACCAGTTGTCATCACCCACATATTCGTTTATCACATCCCTTGAGTCTATCTCTATCCCTAACTCTGTTCATGAAGCGTTATCTCATTCTGGTTGGCGCAATGCAATGATTGAGGAGATGAATGCTTTAGATGCTAATGGTACTTAGGATTTAGTATCTCGTCCTGCAGGCAAGAAGGCCATTGGGTGTAAATGGGTGTTTGCCATCAAGGTCCATCCTGACGGATCCGTTGCTCGTTTGAAAGCACGTCTTGTTGCTAAAGGATATGCTCAAGTTTATGGGATTGATTATTCTGATACATTCTCTCCAGTTGCTAAACTAACGTCTATTCGATTGTTTCTTTCCATGGCAGCTACTCAAGGTTGGCCTTTACATCAGCTAGACATCAAGAATGCCTTTTTACATGGCGATCTTCAGGAGGAAATTTATATTGAGCAACCACCTGGATTTGTTGCTCAGGGGGAAAGTGATAAAGTTTCTCGCCTTAGAAAATCATTGTATGGATTGAAACAGAGTCCACGTGCATGGTTTGGTAAGTTTAGTCAAGCACTTGAGCAATTTGGAATGAAGAAGAGTACGTCTAATCATTCTGTTTTCTACCGACGATCTGAGAATGGTATTACTTTGCTTGTTGTGTATGTTGATGATATTGTTATCACTGGTAATGATACATCAAGTATAGCCTCTCTCAAAACTTTCCTTCAGGGTCAATTTCATACTAAGGATCTGGGAACACTAAAGTATTTTCTGGGTATTGAAGTGATGAGAAGCAAGAAAGGTATCTTTTTGTCACAACGAAAGTATGTACTTGATTTGTTATCTGAGACAGGAAAACTAGGAGTTAAACCATGTAGTACTCCGATGATACCAAATTTGCAACTCACCAAAGGAGAATTATTTAAAGACCCAAAAAGATACAAAAGATTAGTTGGGAAGTTGAATTATCTAACAGTGACACGACCAGACATTGCTTATTCAGTGAGTATTGTAAGTCAATATATGTCATCACCTACAGTAGATCATTGGGTCGCAGTAAAACAAATTCTATGCTACTTAAAAGCTGCTCCAGGGCGTGGAATCTTATATAAAGATCAAGGTCATACAAAAGTTGAATGCTTTTCAGATGCTGATTGGGTTGGATCTAAAGAAGATAGAAGATCAACTTCTAGATATTGTGTCTTTGTAGGAGGCAATTTGGTTTCATGGAAGAGTAAGAAGCAGAATGTGGTTTCACATTCGAGTGCTGAATCAGAATATAGAGCTATGGCACAATCTGTATGTGAGATAGTATGGATACATCAACTGTTGACGGAGATAGGGTTCAGTGTTACTATGCCAGCTAAATTGTGGTGTAATAATCAAGCTGCACTTCACATTGCATCTAATCCAGTGTTTCATGAGAGGACTAAACATATTGAAGTGGATTGTCACTTCATTCGTGAGAAAATACAACAAGGGCTGGTGTCCACAGGATATGTGAAGACAGGAGAACAATTGGGAGATATTCTTACCAAAGCATTAAATGGAGCAAGGATTGCTTATCTCTGCAACAAGTTGGGCATGATTGACATATTTGCTCCAACTTGAGGGGGAGTGTTATGATATATGTTATTTTGTTTATATGTCCTTTATCGTAATTGTACATTCCTTAAGTTAGGGTTTTCTTGTATTCCTATAAATGTGTTATTCTCTAATGTGAATGATGAGTATTTTTCCCTAATACTTTGTACAACCCGACTGAGACAGAGGACGTTGAGACAAACAGATTTCAAAAGGATCTTTCAAGCGGGGATCGTTGTAAGTTCAAGAAGCTTGAAATGCCAGTGTTCTCAGGGGAGAACCCCGACTCGTGGCTATTCCATGTTGAACGATACTTTGAGTTACATCAGCTGACGGAGGTCGAGAAGATAACCGCGGCCATTATCAGTTTCGACCACAATGTAGTGGATTGGTATCGTTGGGAAACAAATCAAGGGAAGATTAAGTCGTGGGAAGAGTGGCGGAGCAAGATATTTGAGCAATATCGTCCATCGCAAGATGGGAGTTTATGCTCTCGTTTCTTAGCCGTGAAGCAAGAAGGCACCGTCGTCGAGTTCAGGAAACGATTCGAGATATTGCCCGCGCCGTTTCCGGAGTTGCCGCAGTCAGTTATGGAGAGCACCTTCCTTAACGAACTAAAACATGCGATAAGGGCGAAGGTTGCAAGCAGGCTGCCCATTGGGCTCAGGGAAACAATGAAGCAGGCCCAGTTGATTGAAGACAGAGATTTGGCTATCCAAATGGCGATGGAGCAAATGGGCCAGGCTAGTTACAGTGAAAAGGGGAAGCCCGATCCTCAAGGGACAAGTAGAAACGTGCAACCCAAACCGACGAATAAGGTTAGTGACACGCAAACCTATCGATCATTAACTTTACCTGGTGGAGGGAACTTCACGAAGGATACGAATGTGAGGAGAATGTCAGACGCGGAATTCTTGGCAAAAAGAGAGAAGGGGTTGTGTTTCAAATGTGATGAAAAATACACCCCAAACCACCGTTGTAAAGCACGTGAATCCAGAGAGCTACAAGTGTTGTTGGTCAACGAAGAAGAGTAAATAGAGCTTGTCCAAGAGACTCGGGCCGAGGAAGAAGTAGAAGAAGAGGTTCAGGTTGTTCACGCTACGGTAGGAGATCTGGTTGAGTTAGATCTGAAATTTGTCATTGGTTTTTCTACCCTGGGCACAATGAAGGTGCGGGGAGCAGTGCAGGGCAGAGTCGTAGTAGTGTTTATTGATTGTGAAGCTACGCATAATTTCATATCCCAAGGGTTGGTGGATGAACTTCAGTTACCTTTGACTTCCACAAATCATTATGGCATAGTAATGGGGAACGGGGTAGCAATAAAAGGGAAAGGGGTCTGTAAGGTCGTGGTCGTTGACTTGCCAGAGCTGACAGTTTCCTTCCTCTAGAATTAGTGGGGGTTGAGGTCATCTTGGGAATGCTTTGGTTACGAACTATGGGCTTCATGGGAGTGGATTGGACCGATTTGATCATGACATTCGTGGTGAATGGGTCAAAAGTTACCATCAGAGGGGACCCAAGACTCACGAGAGCAGAAGTATCACTGAAGATGCTGGCAAAATCATGGAGGGACTCGGATCAGGGGTTTCTGATTTAACTGCGCGGATTGAGCGTCAATGAAAACAAGGGGAAGAGGGGCAATGCTCAACAATAGAATCAGAGGAACTTGCACATTCGTTCAGTGAGATGTTAACAAAGTTCAAAGATGTTTTCAACATGCCTGAAGGGTTACCTCCTAAAAGAGCTATCGACCATCAGATAGTGTTGCACGAAGGTACTTCCCCAATCAATGTTAGGCCCTACAAGTATGCCCATGTTCAAAAGAATGAGATAGAAAAGTTGGTGGGGGACATGTTATTCTCGGGTATCATTCGTCCTAGATCAAGCCCTTTTTCTAGTCCTGTCTTATTGGTTAAAAAGAAAGATAGAGGGTGGCGTTTCTGTGTGGATTACAGGGCATTGAACAATTCTATCGTGCCTGATAAATTCCCCATTTCAGTAATAGAAGAGTTACTAGATGAGTTGCACAGCTCAACCGTTTATTCCAAATTGGATCTCAAATCTGGTTATCACCAAATCAGGATGAATGAAGCCAATGTTCCCAAGACAGCTTTTAGGATTCATGAACGACACTGAATTTCTTGTGATGCCATTTGGCTTGACAAATGCCCCAATGACCTTTCCAGCTCTCATGAACCAGGTATTTCGCCTTTACTTGAGAAGATTTATACTTGTATTCTTTGATGACATATTAGTATACAGTCCAAACTTGGATACACACCGTAAGCACCTTGCGATAGTATTGGAAACACTGAGAGAGAATTCTTTGTTTGCAAATAAGAAAAAGTGCGTTTTCGTGAAAGAAAGGGTGGAATACTTGGGGCGTTGGATCTCAGTCGAGGGAGTGGACGCCGATGCAAGGAAGATAAGAGCCATGTTAGAATGGCTTGTTCCAAAATCAGTCAAAGAGTTGAGAGGTTTCCTTGGATTGACGGGCTACTACAGAAGATTCGTGAAAGACTATGGGAGTATAGCAGCCCCATTGACTGCCCTCTTGAATGACTCCTTCTCGTGGAAAGAAGAGGCTACCCAAGCCTTTGAAACTCTGAGGCAATCCATGGTGACACTTCCAGTATTGGCCTTACCTGATTTCGCTCTAGCGTTCACGGTTGAAACAGATGTGTCTGGTTATGGCATAGGGGCGGTGCTATCTCAAAAGGGGCGACCCATCGCGTATTTTAGTCAAGCGTTGTCGGACAAGGCTAGAATGAAGTCAGTCTATGAAAGGGAACTCATGGCAGTTGTTCTATCGGTACAAAAATGGAGACATTACTTGTTGGGGCAGAAATTCACCGTCCTCACTGACTAAAGAGCATTGAAACATCTGTTGGAACGTGAGATACAACCTGAGTATCAACGATGGCTAACTAAGCTATTGGGTACGATTTTGAGATAAGTACCACCCAAGGCTGCTGAACAAGGCGGCAGATGCGTTATCAAGAGTGACACATACAGAGGAATTGAGGGCTTTATCAGTTCCTTCCGTGATTGACTTGTCTATTGTGCAAGAGGAGGTGCAACGAGATCTGGAATTAGTAAAGATCAGGCAAGAATTGATAGAAGATCCCAAAAGGCACCCCAAATTCCATATTGAACACGATCAACTGAGGTACAAGGGGAGGTTGGTGATCCCAGCGACTTCTTCCCTCATCCCTACCATACTCCACACATTCCATGACTCGATTTTGGGGGGTCATTCGAGATTCTTGAGAACCTACAAGAGGCTGACGGGGGAGCTTTACTGGAAGGGGATGAAAAACAGTCAAAGAATATGTTGAAAGATGTAGTATTTGCCAACAGAATAAAGCGGAATCAGTGGCACCTATAGGCCTTTTGCAGCCTTTACCTCGACCTGAGAGACTATGGGATGATCTCATGATGGATTTCATAGAAAACCTTTCGGTTTCGAATGGGGTTGACACTGTGATGGTAGTGGTGGATAGGCTAAGCAAATATGCACACTTTGTTCCCCTCAAACATCCTTTTTCAGCCAAGGATGTAGCAGCAGCCTTCATTAAAGAGATGGTGCGCCTCCATGGTTATCCACGCTCGATTATTTCAAACAGGGACAAGATCTTCGTGAGTCATTTTTGAAATGAGTTATTCAAGTTGCAAGGTACTCAATTGAAAAGGAGTACTTCCTTCCACCCCCAAACTGATGGACAGACTGAGAGAGTGAATCGTTGCCTCGAGACCTATTTGAGATGTTTTTGCAACGAGCAGCCAAAGAAGTGGGAAAAATGGTTAGCGTGGGCAGAATTTTGATACAATACTACTTTCCATATCTCCATCAACACAACGCCCTTCAATGTGGTGTATGGACGACAACCACCACCAATTATCTCGTATGGAGATAAGAAGACTATGAACAACACTGTGGAACAACAATTGATAGAGAGAGAAAGACACTTAGTGATGCTTAAGGAACACTTACGGCTGTCTCGGGAACGCATGAAGAAACGGGCTGACAAAAATAAAAGGGAAGCAGAATTTGCGGTGGGAGACATGGTCTATCTGATGCTAAAACCGTATAGACAGAAATTCGTGGCCAAAAGACAATGTGAGAAACTAGCGCCTCATTATTTCGGTCCTTACAAGGTCACTAAGAGAATTGGGGTAGTGGCATACCGCCTAGAGTTACCAAAAGGAGCATCTATACACGATGTGATACATGTATCACAACTGAAGATGGTTGTGGGACAGCAGGTTCAAGTCCAACCTTTCTTACCCGCAATTTCAAATTCCTTTGAATGGGTAGCATAACCAGAAGAGGTACTTGGGATAAGGTGGAATACTGAGTTAGAAGAAGAACAGTGGCTAGTGAAATGGAAAGACTTACAGACGTGTGAGGCTACTTGGGAAGCGGTTAACGATATTCGGGCACAATTTCCAAAATTCCACCTTGAGGACAAGGTGTATCAGACCCCTGAGGGTATTGTGAGACCCCAAATCACGAAAACATATGTTAGAAGGGGCAAAAATGTCAATTCGACTAAAAACGGTTAGAGCTGCAAAAAGTGGGGGGACCACTTGTGTGGGAGTGAGTGTTTTTATTGCTTTTGGGAAAGGATTGTAGGCATGTTTTTGGTTTTGGCTTAGACGTGAGGTCTGAGAGGGGAGAGACCAGCACTCTCAAATTGCTGGGAGTTTGTTCTTTGTTGTTTGGCTGTTTTGAGTATTATCTCAGTAAAATAACCCCTCTGCTCAATGAAGAACTCTTATTGAAGCAGAGTTAGTTTTCTGGATTGTTCTTTGTGTGATTATCTTCTCCTATTCTTGCTTGTTTAGTTTGTTTGGTTTTGGGATCAGAGGAAGAAACCTAACCGTTCGATTAGAATGGATGGAGTTTCTTCTTTAAGATTGTTGTCGTTCCCAAGTATTACTTATTTGGTAAGTCTTAACTGGTTTGACCTTAGGTGTAAATTCACTAATTCTTTGTTGACCAATAACAAATCTTGAAATTTTTTGTTTGATCTCTTGTAGGTTCCTTGCTCCCAAACGATGGAATTCTTTTTGTGTAATCAAGAATAGTATGATTACCTTGTTTACATTGTTGATATTGACTGTATGAAATTTATTGGTAGTTGAGTGGCAGAAAACGTTTCCTCATCAATCAAAGCATTTTCAGCCAATTCTTGACTGGTTGTTTACCATAATATTGTCGGTTATTTTGTAGTTGATCCCACCACGCTGAAGCTCCACTTTGGAGTCTAAAAGCCACCAACTTCACATTTTATCATTCGATGTATTGGCACACTCAAAGAATCTTTCCACATTTTTTACGTAATCCAAGAGCTTTTCCACATCCATTCTCCCATTGAAGCTAGGGAGATCTACTTTCATCTTGAATTTTGAGTTTTCTTGGCCATCATTGTTAAATCGTTGTCTTCTTGGAGCTTGAATCAGTTGTCCAAGATTTATCATGCCGCCTTCATCTGAGGAGTCCTATTCATTCATCATGAATCCAGGCAAATGAATCCAGGCGTTTGGAATCCAGGGCACCTTCCCAAAATTTGATTTCCCATCATTTCATCTAGATTTGCTTGCTGGTTTTGAGGTTCTTGAAATTCTTGAATATTGCGATCAGGTGCAGCTACCCAAGGGTTATCTTGTGCATGATAAGAGTGGGATTTGGTTCATTTGTTGAGTAAGCTGAAGAATTTCTTGTTGAACATCAATAAGATCTTTCTTCATTTCTTCCATTGAATTCTCCACCGATTGCAAGCGTCAATCCAGGATTTGTGTCGTGATTGGCACACTCCAGGTGGGACCAACTTGGAGGTGCAACAATCTTCTCAAAAGTAGACTTAAAGAGTGGGTATCATCAAATACGAATAAGGTCGGGAGACGAATGGAAGACAGCATTCAAAACTAATGACCTTTTGAATGGCTAGTAATGTCGTTTGGACTATCAAATGTCCCAAGCACCTTCATGAGACTTATGAACCAGGTATTACTCCCATTTATTAAAAAATTTGTTGTAGTCTTCTTCGATGACATACCCATATATAGCCGAGGACTAGAAGACCACTTAGAACACATTAGGATCTTGTTTTCTTTTTTTTTTTTATATCCGTGAGTGTTCGGGCCAGCTTACGCACACCTCGACTAATCTCACAGGACAACCGCACATTAGGATCTTGTTTTCCACACTAGAGAAACATGCCTTGGTAATAAACCTAAAAAAGTGCTTATTTGCAACACATGAAATTTCATTTTTAGGTTATATAATTGGGCACAATGAGATAAGAATAGACCTTATTAAAATTCAAGCTATCAAAGAATGGGGGGAACCTAAATCTATCAAAGAA
This sequence comes from Luffa acutangula, assembly GCA_036850905.1. Taxonomy (NCBI): domain Eukaryota; kingdom Viridiplantae; phylum Streptophyta; class Magnoliopsida; order Cucurbitales; family Cucurbitaceae; genus Luffa; species Luffa acutangula. Next base: position 47,120,313 of record CM072099.1, on the reverse strand, counting down.
CTACAAAGTTTTTTAGGCCTAGCATCCTCCTACAGAAAATTCATAAAAAAAACTTTAGTACCATAGTAGCTCCTCTAACGGTTTAAAAAAGGGGCAATTTCTTTGAGGGAATAACCAGAGACAAAGCTTCAAAACAATTAAAGAGAAATTAACTAGTAGCCCTGTTTTGGCTTTACCAAACTTTGACAACCCATTTGAGGTTGTTGTGGATGCTTCCGACATAGGAATAGGGGCCACACTATCTCAAAACAACCATCCAATCGAATTCTTTAGTGAAAAATTAAGTTCCTCAAGACAAAAATGGTCAACTTACGAGCAAGAACTATATTCCTTAGTTAGAGCCTTAAAACAGTGGGAACACTACTTACTAAGCAAGGAATTTGTACTCTTTACTGATCATTTTTCTCTCAAATTTTTACACACAAAAATCAATAAGTAGGATGCCTGCTGGATGGTTCTCCTTTCTTCAAAGATTTGATTTTGTTATAAAGCATACAGCGGGTACTACTAACAAAGTGGCAGATGCCCTAAGCCGAAAGACAAGTCTTTTAACTATCTTAAAGGGAGAATCATAGCCATGGATCACTTCCCGGATACATATAGTGAAGATAGAGATTTTGCCACAATATGGAAACAATGTATGGAACATCGACCAGCACGGAATTTCCACATTGTCAAGGGATTCCTTTTCAAAGATAATGTGTTTTGTATCCCACACTCATCCTTAAGAGAAGCCTTGATCAGAGCTGGAGGCCTAGCAGGCCACTTAGGTCGTGATAAAACCTTGTACATCCTGGAAACAAGATGTTATTGGCCCTAACTCCGAAAAGATGTCACTAACTACATCAACCGCTGCTTCATTTGCCAAACATTCAAAGGACACTCTCAAAATACGGGCCTTTACACACACTGCCAATACCAAAACATATTTGGGAAGACCTCTCGATGGACTTTATCCTTGGACTCCCTCGGACTTAGCATGGATTTGATTCAATGTTAGTAGTGGTCGACCGTTATAGCAAAATGGCCCACTTCCTAGCATGTAAAAAGACATCTGACGTCGTTTACATTGCCAACTTATTCTGTAAAGAGATGTTCGGCTCCACGGTATGCCCAAGACAATTGTCTCTGATAGAGATGTCAAATTCCTAAGCCATTTTTGGAAAACCTTATGGAAAAAATTTGATACAACTCTCAAGTATAGTACTACGAGCCATTCACAAACGGACGGACAAACGGAGGTTACCAACAGGACTCTAGGCAACTTGATAAGATGTCTAAGTGGGGAGAAACCAAAACAGTGGGATATGTCTTTGGCTCAAGCTGAATTCGCTTATAACCACATGAAAAATCAAACAACAGGGAAGTCTCCATTTGAACTATTTTACACTAAAATACCTAGACTAACAATGGATCTAACCCATGTTCCTTCTTCAATTGATCTTAGTGTGGAAGCTGAAGAAATGGCAGAAAGAATTCAGGAGGTACACAACCAAGTTCGTGACCATATTGAGAGGCAGACGAAAAAATAGAAAGAAGCAGCCAATAAAAAGAGAAGATTCAAAGAATTCACAATCGGAGATCTCGTTATGATTCATCTAAGGAAGAGTAGATTCCCAGCGGGGACTTACAACAAACTAAAGAAGAGGAAACTCGGTCCATTTCCAATAGTTGATAAATTTGGAGACAATGCATACAGAATTGATCTCCCTGATGACTATAACATCAACCCTACATTTAATGTTGCTGACTTATATGCCTACAGCCCTCCGGATGAATTTGTCTTTGTTGGTTTCTGTATTTTATATTTTTCCCGTAATTAGAGTTATTTGCTGTAATTATATTGTATTTATTTGTGTATCTTTTCCTTATTAGTAATTAGGTCTTTCTCTCCTTCTTAAGTAAGACCTTTTTTGTACCTAGAAATTATTATTCAGATTATTGAATAAGAAAAATACCTTTTGTGCAGTCTTAGCAGATTAACTCGAGGACGAGTTATTTTTTGTGGGGAGGGATGTTTGGTGTAACCTTTCATATGTATTAGTTAGTTAGTTAGTATTTTAATCCCTCATGTGACTGGCATGTGCCATGTAACCTCTTCCAGTTAGCTCCCACGCCTATTTAAGGCTGGAGCTTCATTAACAAGATCATATTATTCAGTCTAATTAAATACTTGGTATTCGGCTACACCAGTTATTTAGTCAAAAATTCGAATTTCGAAAAAACTTCGAGCTTGGATCAAGTGCTCTAATACCACTTGATGTAAACAAGTGTGAGAGTATTTTATTAAGACGACGAAACTAACAAAAGAAGGACAATTAGGAGGGCTGGAAATTAAAAAAAAAAAAAAAAAAAAAAAAAAAAAAAAAAAAAAAAAAAAAAAAAATCTTAACCGCCAAGGTAAAAATTAATAACCACCTGTAAATTACTAAACAGAATCCTAGCAGCCAATGTAAAAACAAACAACCAGCTGTAAATTACTAATCTTTACAAAAGAATTACCCAACAGTAAAATCAAGATTACAAGCGAAAGGCCTAGCTTGAAATCAAAGAAAATACAAGAAGGTCCCAGGATCATATCATACAATTTGAAATCAAAGCAGAAGGCCTAGCTCGGTTGCCGAGGCTTTTTGTAATTACCCATTAGGCCTTATTTTGATTGATTGGAAACTCTTTCTATAGGTTGGGTTCCTTCTTTGGGGCTTGGTTTTTTGGATTCTCTTGTATTATTTAATTTTTTTTCTCAATTAAAGCTCGGTTCATTATAAAAAATAAAAATAAATAAATAAAAATAAATAAAAAAAAAAAGTCCAAAAATTTAATCAAAGTTGTCCTACATCCTTTACCTCAAATATGACTGAAAAATTGAGCCTCCCCATCAAAACCCGTCTGCTATAATTTCCAAAAAACTAAACCACTTCCTCATCTCTCTGTCCTATTTGAAGGAAAATTTTCATCATCTAAGAAATGAGAAAGATCTTTAATAATTGCGGAAAAATCATTTGGAACCTCCTTGATAATGGAGTTTTGTTTTGGAATAGAAGATGCAGCCTGAATTCACTTAGATCTTTGGAGAAACCATCAATATTTCATTTCAAGACAGAATTAATTCTATCATTTCCCGCCCTATGACCAATGGGAGAATGAGAATAAAGAACTGCACTCCAGAAAAATTCAAAAATAGCCAAATATTTCACTAGGAATTGATATTATATGGTTTACTTGAGCATTTTCTTTATACTTCATTTTATCTTATTTTATATGAAATTTCTGTATAAAACAGAAAAATAGTAGAAATAAGATACTAGAGACCCACATGTCCACAGTAAACAGCCATACAAGGCTTGCAAAGGGGCACTCACACAAACAAGAATTTTAAACAGTGAATATTACAAAAAGAACAAACAGATAGTAGAAGCACGAAATGAAACCTCAAAACAATGCAAAATTCCTTTTGTTTCTCTCATTCCAAGTTTCCAAAGAGTAGACAAAATAAAGTTCTACAATTACTAGTTTTAATCGCAAGGCCTAGGATTCTTGGCCACTTTTTTTTTTAAACAAGAAATAAAACTTTAGCCACTTGAGACAAAAAGTAATTGACGGAACTAGGAATGCCCTAATGACAACCAAAAATCGTAAGGAATCCATCCCATTAACTCATAATGAAGCATTGGAAAAATGAATGTTCTAGACTTTGAAACATCAAACATTTTTATTTTCAAGTACAGCCTGAAATACTTTCTAAAACTGGAGTGGTAGAGCAAGAATTTGTTGGCATGAAGGTTGGCACAAGTTAATATTACCTGAACATATTTAGTTGAAGGTTCCTTGATGTTAAGAGTGAAGTTCTCGTTCCATGTTGGCTGCTTTGTCCTGTCATAACATCTTAGCATGGTAATCAGAGAAAAGTAGTAAACCCATCCAAAGCTATAGTGAAATATTAAAATCTTTTATAGGGGAAAAAAATAACAAACAAACTTTCTTTTTATGAACAAGAAATGAAACTTTTCATTGAAAAAATGAAAAGAAACTAATGCTCAAAAGATACAAACTCTAAAAAAGACTAAAAGACGAAATAAAATAAAATTACAAAAAAACTATAAAAGCAGTCCAATTCAAACAAAATGTCTTGAAAAGAAAAATCAATAAAAAGATTGGATAAAAAAACACCGTGAAGAAGCTTTAAGACTAGCTGAATTAAAGCGAACTAGCCAAAGAGAATAACTAGCCAAAGAGAATGCTTTCTTTCAAAAAATCATTGAAACCACTCCAACCAAAGAACCAAAGAACCGAAATTAATGCTTTGACTGCATAAACCCATAATAAATTTTATCTTGGAGGCAAAGAAAACCCAAAAAGGAGCTGAAGAACAGTAATCTTGGAGATATTTGAGAAAATCCTCTTGAGAAAAAACCCGAGTTGGAAATTTCTTCATCATCTTTACTCAGACTTTGTTCTTATTCTTATTCAAGAAACAATACTTGGTTCTTTTGATTAGAGGCTATTTAATTCCATTTGGAGCTAAGAAACTATTAGTAGTGATTGTGGTAGCTACAGGTTGGTTTCTGTTGGGTGACAAACGGGAAAGAAAGCTTTTGTGGAGTGTGGTTTGCTCTCTTTAGGCCTTTTTTGATTTTCCGTCTTTATCTTAATTCGTTGGGTTTTTGACAAATTTCCATTTCGAAGTTGATACAAAGGGATGCGTCTCTTCAATTTTTTATCGATGAAGGAGGGCTTTATGGTTTTCCACTTTTTCTTTCAAAATTTCTCTTGCTCAAGTACAGGAGATGTCGCCTTTCAATCCTTACTGGTTAGATTTTTGTTTCTAAAGAATGGGATTCACTATTTGATTTTTCAGGGGTTCATATCAGTTTCTGAAGTTGGATTCCTTTTTGGTCATAGCTTCTGATGCAGCTTCTCTTCAGTGTGTATCTTGTTTGAGTTTGGGGGGCCTTGCATACTCTTAGTCTCCTTGGTGTGTTGGTTTGCCTTTTCTGCGGTTTCCAGTGGGCAGCTTTTCATGTGGAGTTTGGCTTTTTAGTTCCTCTTTAGTTTTCATGTCCTTTTTGTTCCATTTTGTTCTTTTTTCACTCCCTTGTGGAGTTTGTATTTGTGTGCATTAGTCTCTTTTCACTTATTCAATGAAAAGTTTGGTCTCTCGTTAAGAAAAACGAGTTTCATTGAAGAAACATCAAGGTTCTGTATTCCACTTGATGTAACAAAGATACTCCTCTTCCCACATTAATACCAAAGGAACCCTTCAGAATCCTAACCAATCGAACAGAAATATTCATTATCTGCTATTGATTTTTTGGTGATGGCACACTCCCCTCCCTCCTCCCTCATTGAATTGTAACAGTTTCCACGGTCTCCAGCAGCCATGTCACACTCCACAGCTCCACCACCATGGAACCACTCCACTTGCTTCATCACCATTGACAGAACCTTCTCCATAGCTTTTGATGAACTTTCTCATGGAAGTCGTGCAAAAATCACAGAAAGAAGCTGGAACTCCACTCATTCCTTGTCTCTTACTTAGTTTGTTGGCCATGTTTCTTTTGAAGCTTCCTTTTATGGGCTAGAAGATCATGCAAAGCTGAAGGGTTTTCTCAGGGAGTTATGTGCAGTAGGATTTTGCGCTCCTTCCAAATTGTATTTTTATATGTTTTTTCTTGACCAACGGCTTGGTGGGAGTAGCCTTGGTTGTTCTAGCTTGTTGGTTGTTTTTCGTGGTCTAGAATGGGAGTTCCTGCTCTTCAATCTCTTCCTTGTTGCAAAAGAAATTCTGGTTGAAAAGATTTCAAAGGTTCTTTGATTGGCTTGATCACTTCGAGTTCGCCCGTTTAAAAGCGTCTTCTTGGTGTTCTTTTTCAAAGCCTTTTGATGGGATTTCTTTTCAGAACATTTGTTTTCAGTGAATTGTTTTTTCCCTTTTGTTTTCTTTGTTGTTCTTGTTTCACTTCCTTAGGGGTTGTATCCTTTGAGCATTAGTCTCTTTTCATTTATTCAATGAAAGGTTGCTATGGTGCTATGGTGCTGAAAATCAAGTTCCACACTACTTATACTAGCATCAAATTCACAATGTGAAACATCAATGTAGGGAGAAGAGTGGTCGTTATGTAGTGAGTTTGTTTTAGAAGAAGCCAATAAAACCTTACCAAAATGTGTGCCTTTGGACCCGATATTATAGTGTTCCACAACTAGGTTCTATGATGAATTTTTTGGAAAATTGTCTTGCTTTAAGTTGAATGAATGGACCAATAAATTTGCTCTTCAATGATTTCAGCATTAAGTATAGGGGTGGTTGGATCTTGAGAATACAAAGGAACATGATCTTTTCCGAATGTAAAATTTTGAAAAGGGTTCACAAAAGCTATCTCTTCCTTCTTTAGGCTCATCGTTGTGCAAAATATTTGTATTAAGCATATTAAATTTTGATTCAATAACAGATTCCTTTTCTGTTATAGAGGTTTCATTATAAAAAATCACAGTTGAAAGATCATTTTCAACCTCCAAACATGTTTTCTTTGGAGTAGTTCTAATTATCCCTACCAACAAATCAGAATTCTCTGTCTCTAGTTGGATTGCAACCTCAAGCATTGTCTCAACTTCCTTTGGGGGTTGTTTAGGGCGTTGAGTTGGTTATAATAGTCCGTGGTTATTATAGTCTAGGGGTTATAATAATTTGTGGAGTTAAATAGTTTGTGTTTGGGGTGGAGATTATTTTAATTTGAGATAAAATAGTCTGTGTTTGGGGTGCAGATTATTTTAGTATGGGTTAAAATAGTCTGTGTTTGGGGTGTTGATCTGTTTAACATGGGGTTCTGAATCAAAGGTCCAAGCTGACTGTTTTTTTCTAGTTTTTTTTTATCTTCCTCATACAACTTTGTACGTCAAATATCATATTTTGCAAATATCAATAAGAAATGTTTGTTCCATCAATCTTAAGAAATTAGCTGAGGGTTTTAAGTTATGTTATTCTTTGACAATCTAGTCTTGTTTGGTTGTATGAATATCGTTGAATATGCACAAAATATGATTAGGAATGTTCTTTTTTTTTTTTTTTTTGTGGTTAACCCTGGTTAACCTTCGATATTGCCAAAAGTAGGGAAGAAGTTGGACCTAAAAAATTGTAAGTGCTTAGTTCAAAAACCAAAATACACTTTTGGTCCCTGAAGTTTGGGTTAGGTTTCATTTTAGTCCTGAGTTTTCAAACTCGACAATTTAGCCTCTGAGATTTGAATTTCGTTTCATTTTGGTCCCTCTGTCCAATTTTCCGTAAACCCTAACGGATTCCTGACGTGACATGCATTTTTTATTAAAAACAATATTTTCTTAAATTTTATAAATAAAAAATATTTTATTATTTTATTATTATTTCTCTTTTTTTCCCTTTTTTCTTCTTCATCTTCTTTCTCCATCTTTATCTTCTTCCTCCATCTTCATCGTCTTCATCTTCTTCCTCCATTTTCATTTTCTTCTTTTTTTTTTTTTGATATCCGTGAGTGTTCGGGCCAGCTTACGCGCACCTCGACTAATCTCACGGGACAACGGCCTGATCCTACTACATTTGGTTGCCAAGGAAACTCGTAGGATATTAAATCCTTGGTAGGTGGCCACCATGGATTGAACTCATGCCCTTTAAGCCCTTTATTTTTTCTATGGTCCTTTTTTACCATTAGGGCCAACCCATGATGGTTTAGGGTTTTAAATCTTCATCGTCTTCATTTTCTTCCTCAACTTCAACCTCCATCTTCATCATCTTCTTCTTCCTCTAACCCTAACGTCAGCGACATCTGCCAGCCGGCAACTTTTCCGACGACCACCAACAATATTTCTGGCGACCAAAAATTTTGTCCCTCTTTTTTTCCTTTTTTTTCTTCTACCTCTTTTCTTTTTTTTCTTTTTTTTCACTTTTTATATTTTTGGAAATGAGAATGAGAAGAAAGATTAAAAAAAAAAAATTGGTCGCCAGAAAAGTGGTCAGAAAGTCGACAGTGATCACCGAAAAGTCACTGATCGGCGGTCATCGAAAAAGTCAAGGAGTCGCATGAAAGAAGAGAGGAGAGAGTTACGGTAGAGAATAGATAGAATAATCGGGTGGGTTGAATGGTGGTTACTGTAGCAACACGGGGGGTAAAAATAACCCACTTCACTTATTTTTGTTGATGCCCCAAACACTGAGTGGGCTATAATACCCCCCTATAACCAACACAAAAGGCCAAACGGCCCTTGGTGATTCTTTAACCCCCTTGATGGACAATAGATCATCAATTGCAGACTTAAAGAAATCATCCTCCTTTTGCAGATCATTTGGGACAAAGACATCCTCATCATCCATAACCTGGTGCAATCTAAAAAGGTCCAAAGGATTAGTAAAATCACTTAGTGACAATTCACCTTAAATAATGTTTCGAGGATCTAAAGGAGAAATATCACCATAGCTCACAAAAATGTTCCCTAAAATCTTATCCTTAATTTAATTGTGGTGGGGATAAAACCACATAAATTTCTTTTAACCTGAATACAAGCTTCCGAACAATCAATTAAATTCAGAGTATTGGAAGATACACTGACCAAACCACCAAAATATTTTCCAATTGCTTCGAAAAATTGATGCTTCCAATAGGGCAAGGGCAAGTTCTTGATCGAAATCCACTTGTCATACCCTCCAAATAACCGGAATGACTATGTTTCTTGTTGGACCATTGTACAATAAGCAAAAGAAAGTCACCAAAGAGTTCCCATTTACCACACAACACAAGAGCCCAATGTAAAACTTTTTTATCCATTTGGATCAATGCTTCGTCTGCTAAAAATGGATTTAAAATAATTGGAACTTTGAAATACTATTCTTGTGTTGTTTTAATATTGACCCATTTGTTGTGTACAAATAATTTGGATACAACCAATAAATGATTGAAATCCAAAGATACCACCTCATTGGACTTTCTAACCCAAAATGAACGATGTTCCGTAGTGTTAATCGAAGCAAAATTCTCTTTCACTGGATTCTTCCGATGTTCTACATTAAACTCCTTTATCTTCAATGAAACTATATTTGCATAGTTCTTATCAATGGATTTGACTTTGATCAATGGCGGATTAGGAGTCCTTATATTAGATAATCATGGGGTTTCATCTCAAAATCAATTGACAAGGAGTGAAGTAACCCATAGATCTTATAAATTGTGAGGTCTCCACTTATCTTTTCAATGTGAGATCCTCAACATGCCCTCTCTCAAGATGGTGCCTCTTTGGATTCACCATTCTTGGATCATATCCCAATTTTTTTTACCGAATACTCGGTTGGGTTTCATGGACTCTAATACCATATTAGATAATCATGAGGTTCCATCTCAAAACCAATTGGCAATGAGTGAAGTGACCCATGGATCTTATAAATTGTGAGGTCTCCACTTATCTTTTCAATGTGGGATCCTCAACATCTTTCATATTGGTTCATAACTTCAAACTTTATAAGGAAATCTTTTTAACATTTCCCAAAAGATAAGTCATCCTCTTTTCGAGGTCCCCATAGGAACTTGAATCAACTTACGTCCTCCAGTAGGTGGCCAAACTGCACATTCAACCAGCAGAAGATTTAAATTTTGATAAACAAGTGACAACAAAATCATCCCTATTTTTCTTTAGAAAGCTCCAATATGATGGTTTTTTGAAACAAGAAACGAAACTTTTCATTGATGAAATGAAAAGAGACTATTGCTCCAGAGATACAAACTCCACTAGGGAGTGAAACAAATCAAACAGAAATAAAAATTATTCATGAGAAATAAGAGCAAGCCAATTAAGATAAAAATCGTAAATCGAGTAATTATCGAAATTCTTAGAGAGAGAACACCAAGACGACGCCTTTAAACGAGCTGAATCGAACCGATCGAACCAAAGCATATGCGAATTCTGAAAAATTCGTTGGTTTCTTTCCATCCACAATTCTGATAATAAAGCTTTGACAGCATTGCACCATAAAAGATTGGAAGTTGGAGCCAAGGAAGGCCCAATTAAGATAGAAGTGACGTTGTCCTTAAACATGTCGGAGAAGACCCAATGAAGATTGAAGAAGGAGAAAAGCTTGAACCAACACAATCGAGAGTAAAAGCACTCAAAGAAAATATGGTTCAAAGAATCCCAGCCAAGCAACATAAAACACAAACTTATGGCCTAAGATAATGAGACAGGAGCTTCCTTTGCAAAACATCTAAAGAATTCAAGGAACCATTAAGCATGATCCACACAAGGATGGAAGTTCTTCTCGGGCTCTTAGTTTTCCACAAAGCACTAAAAATCTCTTTCTCCAAAAGAAGTGAGGAAGCCAAATGACGGGTAAGAGACTTCACAGCAAAACACCCTGAAGGTTCCAAAGACCATATACGTTTATCTTTATCATCAAAAGGAGCAATGGAAATAGAAGATAAACTTTCCAATAAGGATTGAAAATCTAGAATTTCCTCCTCCTTCAAAAATCTACGAAATATAACATTCCAAGACCATATACGTTTATCTTTATCATCAAAAGGAGCAATGGAAATAGAAGATAAACTTTCCAATAAGGATTGAAAATCTAGAATTTCCTCCTCCTTCAAAAATCTACGAAATATAACATTCCAAGATGAGTGAGAAGCATCCCAATAATCTGAAACCGAACCATTAGGAGAAGAAGATAGAGAAAATAACTGCGGGAATTCCAACTTCAAAGGACGATTTGCAATCCACGGATCATTCCAAAATGAAATCCTTTTCCCATTTCCCAATTTGAAATGAGCTAAATAATCAAGGACTTCTAAGACTAAAACTGCGTTTTCCAGCTGAATGCCAACCAAAAGATGAAGATCTGTGAATACTAACAATAATCCTTTTCCAAAAGGAATGAGGTTCATGAATGAACCTCCAACCCCATTTTTCCATTAAAGCAGTGTTTCGGTATTTCAATCCACCAACCCCGAGACCTCCATCAAACTGAGATTTTGACGTCAAATTCTATCTTACCAAGTGATTTATTTTGCCTCCCTCACGACCTTCCCAAAAGAAATTCCTAATCAACCTCGAGACAAATTGAAACGCTTCCATCTATCCAATTTTTTCTGAATTTTATCAATCACTGGCGGCCAAAACCAAGTCTGGAACATGATGAGGAATGAACTTTTTTATAGCAATTCTTTTAGAACGATCTCCAAGACGTCTTGTATTCCATGAAATAATCTTCATTATGATTCTTCAATCAATATGCAATTACTGAATTGTCTTTGGATTTAAAGGAGGAATTTCTTTAATCTGGAAACCACACGCATCAACCAACGAAGAGAAATTATCCGGAATAGCTATAGGTGATTGAGAAGAAACATTTAAATTAGGAGGATCAAAGTTCTGCTCATCATCCTGAAATAATAATCTCAAAGTTTCAGCATAAGTGTCTTCAATAGTGTCTTCAATAATGGTATCATTAGGTTGACTCATAGAATGTGGTTCAAATTCTTCACTACTTAAGCTGACATCAGAAGCCACATCAGATTCTTCCATACAAGAGATAGAAATTGGACAATTAATAGAAACATTTTGATCATGAGAAAAAATACCCTTGATGAAGACATCTCTGGATTCCCCAATTGGAATTTTAGTAAGGCTGCAATTATTAAAAGACAATTATTGTGGATGAACATTAATGATTTCCCAGAATACGAAGCTTGCTTAAGAGAAGGAGCCAATAATAAAGAACAGGCCTCTTCAATAGCATCTGGATTACCGTGAGAATCCTTAGCAATAGATGATGAAGCAACTTCTTTCTTCTTCCGAGTATAAAAATGAGAATAGGTCTGAATGAATTTATTTTTGACATCTTGAATGCTTTGTGGACTTGAAGAGTCACCGAATAAAGGAGGAAGAATTTCCTTAGTCGTCTTGGGAACATCAGGCAACAAATGATTGAAAGAGTGATTATTTAAAATTGGAGACAAAATAGGGATAACTTCAGAAGAATGCTCCAGATTTAATGCCAATGAAGACTCCCTATTCAATGCTAACTTTTCGGATGAAGGCTCTGGAATTGAAGGGGCAGAAGAATGAGAAATTAATGCTGATGATTCATCCTCTTTTCAAACCTGTTGTACTTCATTATTCAAAAAACAGCTATCAATAGCATTAATCATCTTGGTTGAAGGGATATTACAGCTGCTGCAATTAATACATTTTTCTTGTACCGAGACAACCTTTGAAGGAACCAATTCCTCATTAAATTCCTCCTGATACCGAGATTTAGATGGCTTTTCACTCATCCCTTCCCCATCATTTTTGTTATCAGAATCTTCATCCAAAATTACTTTCCTAACCCTACTTGAATCCAGGGAATTTGAAAAGTCATTGACATTGAGCATTTTTCTTGAATCAAGATTCAGATTTCTGGTTTCTAAAGAATTAATATCACCATATCTTAATGAAAATTCATACTTGCTACCAATCTTAACATTAATATCAGCAGGAATAAATCCACAAAAATTCTTTTCAACTTCAATAAAGGCTTTAGAACAATCTAACAAATTAAGAGTATTGGAAGATATACTTACCAACCCTCCAAGATTCTTTCCAATAGCCTCAAAGGAATCACGATGCCATAAATCCAGTGGAAGATTTCTAATAGCTATCCACCCTCCATAACTTTTTATAACCTTCGGCTGTGAATGAATATCAAAGGACCAAAACTCCATTTTCAAGTGTAAGTCCCCAAATCTCTTCCACTTACCAATTGCTGAAAATTCCAGGCCACCAACTACAACATGAACCAAAGCTTTATCATCCATGAAGGGGTTAATCGAGACAGAGGATTTAAAGAAATTCTCAAGGGCAATATGAACTTTCTTCCAAGAATAATGAGCCATCAATCGAGAAACAACGAGTGATCTTTCCAAATCCATTTCCAGCACATCCCTATTCTTGCAAACCCAGTAAGCTTCTTGATTAACACCCTTCACATTTCTTATTGAGTCATCCAAAAAGACTTAACTTTTTTTTGAGCCACCTTGCTTTACCACTTCAGCATATGAATTCGGAAAGACTGGACCTTTTGAAACTGCATCTAAAACCGAAACACTCCTCTTTGCTCAACAATGACCTAAATAGCTGATTCTCATAAGAATGAATTTTTAGAGTGAAATCCCTAATCATCTCCCAAAAAACATACCAACCTTTCTTATTCAATCCAGCTGGAACTTGAATAAACCTTTTTCCACCCGTGGAAGGCCAAATAGCACATTCAAAGAACCATTCATTATCCGAGAAAAACTTAATCAATCTAATGACTCCAAAATCTTCCTTGATTTTCTCAGGAAAGAAAGATGAAATAGGTTTCTGCAAAATCTCAACTAACACTTTTTCAAGCCACTGTAAACAGGAAATGGATAATGGAATCAAATGCTTCTTACTGGTATTCTCAACAAAAAAGATATTTCCTTCCCTCCAAATACAAAAATACCTATTTTGAATACTGCAGCTAATAACTTCCATTGGAAAAGGAAAATGGAACCACCAAAAGATAACAAAGCAACAGCAAAACTACTTCGGCAGGCAATCTGGGACACAAATCAATGGTTGAAGACTAAGAGATGACACTGAACTATCAGATGAAGGCTAACGGGAAGGGAAAGGGAAGGGAGAGGAGAGGAAAGAGGAGAGAGCATTTTTTGTAAAAATTTATAGTTGGGCTGGAGAATTAACTGAAAGATCCAATATGATGGCAAAAGCATCATTTCTACTAACGAACTTTCAAACCACTTCAACTATGATAAGGAGAGAGAGATTGATAGTTTGTTCTTCATTTCTTCAACATAGAAAATATCCTTTTCACACCAAATGCAAAAGAACCCATTATTGACCCAACAACTTCTAGAATCCATGAATCCAGTTGTTGATTGGTCAACTCAAATGAAAAAGGACAAACCCAAACAAAAGCCCATATAAACCAGCAACTAGTAGAAGCTTAGAAGCAACAAACTGAAGAGAAAACGCAAAAGAAACCTTGAATTTCCAGACTAACGTGGTGACAGACGGCAACGGACGAACGGACGGCGGGTTAGCGTGGTCGTATGAGCTGCTGGAGGAGTAAAGCTCAGGTTAAGGATTGGTTGCAAAAAGGTCACACGTCGCGAACAAAAGAGAATGGCGGCATGGTTGAAGGATCGCAGCCTGGATGAAGGGCAAATACGGAGTCGATGGCAACAGCGAAGTCTAAGGGGATCAACAGCGGTAGTGACGGTGAACTACAACGACGACGACGATGGTAGAGTCAAACAACGGCAAGTGGCTAAGGTTAGGGTAAGAGTAAAGGGAAAGAGCATCCTCTCCTTCTGAACTTCTTCCAAATAATATATGAGTATTATGGCATAATTGTAGATAATTTAGACTAGACATATTGTCCTTTCTTGTTTGTATATATCTCTTTAGTAAATGGAATAAATGATAATTTTGATTCTCTCAAACCTTTAGTGTTTACAAAAGGAAAAATCCTTTTTTCCTCTCCTATGCCTTCTATTTGTTCTTTTTGTTGGGTAAATTGGGAGGAGCAGATGTTCTTTCTCCTTGGCCTGCAGGAATTATTTATTTCTCGTCTTTAGTGTTTTTTTTTTTTTTTTTTGACAAGAAACAGATTTCATTCTATCAATGAAAAGCTTTGTTTCTTGTTAAAAAAAAAAACAGATTTCACATCTTCAGTTGGAATTGAGTGTTTTCAAATCATCTTTTCACCGAGATTCCTATGCTTCCAAAATCACACGTGCTATAGGTCAATGCAGGTCAATGCAGTTGAAGCTATAATTTCAAAAATCTAGTTGGAACATAATCAAAGAGTCTTCAAAAACAAAGAACTTCAATGGTCGGATCGGTTTGAGTCGGCTAGGCTAAAGACCACAGTATAGTGTTCTCTTTCTAATCTTTTTTTAGGCTTTTCTTTGCAAGACATGTGTTTGAATTGGGAATTTTCTATATTATCTCCTTGATTTTGATTTTTAGTTTTATTTTTATATTCTCTCTCTTTGGAAGTTTGGACATCTCTATTCATATCTTCAAAGAAAAAATTTGTTTCTAGTTCAAAAAAAGATAATCATGCTGCTATAAATATGACCAAATATCTAGTTCAACACGATTGTATGAAATATGTTAAATTGATTGACATTTCATTAAAGAGAGAAAAGTTTACACCTCTCACTAGCACCACACCTACATAGTTTTTTTTATATACACGAAACAATTTCATTGATGTTTGAAATTATTTTAAGAGAGAGAGAGACCCCAATCCAAAGGAGTTACGTTAAACTTCTCCAAATGGACAAAAGTGAAGCAAAACTACATAGCTTCATATCGTAGAAACCCCCGCCAAAGTTCTTCCCGGACCCAAGTTTGTAGACTTGAAAACCAAGTGATATTTATTAAGGGTTAAAATATCATTTTCGTCCCTGTATTTTGAGTTTTGTTTCATTTTAGTCTTTGTCCTTTTAAATATACAATTTTAGTCTCTATACTTTTGATGAAGCTTAAAATTTGTCCTTAGAGTGAGTTTATTGATAATTTTTCTAAAAAAAATAATCTCTATTAGTCTTACTTCTATAAATTTTAGAAATATGTTCACATTGTGTCTTTTCTTGTATAGAAATTATTATTATTATTATTTGACCAATTTCAATTAAAAAAAATTAACTCTAAACTTATGATAGGGATCAATTTTAAGCTTTATTGAAAGTATAGGGACTAAAATTGGCCATTTGAAAGTACAAGAACTAAAATGAAACAAAACCCAAAGTACTTGGACCAAAATGTTATTTTAACCTTTACTAATTGTTACTTGTTCATTTGGGCAATAATATTTGTGAACTGTAATGACATGTAATGCCACTTATACATGATGAAGGATTTCAGTATGAATACTTTGCTCACCCCCATTTTGTCTTGCTTTTAACAACCTGACCATCCAATTGAAACACCACATATGGATCGCTTGTTCCCTGAAAGCACGTCAAAACAAGACACAGAGACTATCAAATAGGAAATGCCAAGAACGTATAGCATTAGAAGTAAGTAAAGAATATTTCAAAAAAAAAAAAAAAAAAAAAAGTAAAGAAGACCAAGTGGTAATTGGGTAAGATCTAGCCTTTGTCATTTACTGTGCCTTTTGTTTAGTAGAGATTGATGTTTTAAGTTGACCACTTGTCCTCAAGATCGGTCTCTTTAGTTTTGAGTTTAGGTTTAAAGTGATGTAACTGAATTTAAGTTTTAGTTTTTTACTTTTTTGTATCATTGGCATGATTCGGTAATTTTCCATTTCATCGATTACAAGTTATGTTTCTCTATAATAATAATAATACTAATAATCTTTTTTAAAAAGAGAAACATATTTCATTGATGAATGAAATAAGGGTTGGTATGAAAACACCACCACCTAAGGAAAAATTACAATAAACATCTCCAATTAGCAATCATAGAAGGGAGATTATAGTTTTTTTTTAAAAACAAGAGAGAAAACTTTTCATTAAAGAAATGAAAAGAGACTAATGCTCAAAAGTACAAACTTCACAAAGGAGTGAAGAGAATAAGCAAAGCTAGAACAAAAATTACATAGAGAAAATGAAAGCATGCCAATTAAGAGAAATATCATAAATAGAAAAACCATCAAAAGGCTTGGAAAGAGAACACCATGTGGAGGCCTTCAAACACGCAAAACCAAAACAAGAAGACCACAAAGAAAGTTGTCTTAAAAACTATACAACACGTGGAAAAAAAATTAAATCAAAAAAGTCATCAAAGATTGAGGAGATACCCTTGAAGAGTCTTCCATTATGCTCGCACCAAAGATACCAGAAAAAAGCTTTATTAATAGCTAACCATAGTATCTTTTTCACACCAAGAAAATGATGCCCAACAAGAACGGAATCAAGAATACCAAAAATATTATTTGGTACAATCAAGGGCCAATCAAAAGCATCTATCATAATCAACAAATAGGGTGAGGCATAAGATCATTAGCCAAATAAGTAGCCAGGATTCTCTAATGAAGAGTAACACATCATACAACATGAGGGGAAGAGAGTCAAATATGGCATTCTTCGTTGTCAGCGATCTGCTGTATTTTGATTATTTTGATTATCTTCGGGTAAGCATCTTTCCGAATCACCGACTATAGGTTCTTTGTTGAAGAATTAAAATCAACCAAATCTAACAAGAGAGATCTAACTGTAAATCTTTTAGATCTATCCACAGGCCAACACCAAGAATCATCTATCGACCTCAATGTTATAGATGATAGCAAATTGGATAAACTTGACCACTCATACACCTCCAAATCATTAAGATGACGTCGAAGACCCAAATCCCAAGCCTCGTGAGTGATATTCCAAGCTTAATCAATTGAGATATTAGGTCGAGTAGTTAGGCGATATAATCTTGGATAAGCCTCTGCAATAATTCCACATGGTAACCAAGAATCATGCCAGAAAGATGTATCTTGATCATTGCCAAGAACTCTTTGAGCACGACTTGCAACTAGATCGATAGTGTTGCAAATAAAGAGCCAAGGTGATTCGTATGGACCTCTTACAATGTGTTTTGGCCACAAACAATTACCGTTAGCTGAATAATATTTACCCACAATGATGTTGTACCAAAGAAAACCTTTCTCATGTAAGAATCTTCAGATCCATTTAGCCAGAAGAGACAAGTTTCTTTCCTTAAAGTGGCCAATATTCAATCCACCCAAGAGAATAGAAAGCTGAGTTTTCTCCCAATTAATAGCATACCACCATCTCCTCTCGCTCCTTCCCAAAGAAAATCCCAAATAAGCTTTTCCAATATCATGGCAACCTTAGATGGAAATTTAAACAATGATAGGTAATAAATCGGCATACTTGAAAGAGTTGCTTGAATAAGAGCATCTCTACCACCTACTGAGATAAAGACATGCAACCAACTATGAACTTTATGCTGAATTTTTTCAATCACAGGCGGCCAAAAGGAATTACCACCCAAAGGAACACCAAGATATGTAGTAGGCCAATATCCTTGTTTACATCCAAAGGTTGTCTTCAACCAATTCATGTTATGATCATCCATGTGGATTCCCAAAATCTCACTTTTGCCAAAATTTATATTCAAACCAAAAGCCAATTCAAAAATTTTGATAAGGCAGAATAAATTCTCCAATGTTTTCAAATTAAATATGGAAAACAGTAACGTGTTGTCGGCAAATTGCAAATGGTTAATAATCCAAACATTAGAGATACCAACGGGCTGAGCCATAATTTTACCCAACTATGCACCATACGATAATAATCGACTAAGACAATAAAAAACTAGAATAAACAGAAATGGAGACAGCGGATGCCCTTGCCAAATACCCCCCTTGAAGGAAAAATTTTACCTTGAGGCTAACCATTAATAATGATCAAATAGGTGACACTAGATGCATCCATGAATCCAATTCCTCCATTTTTTACCAAAGCCTTTAGTGTGTAATACCGCATCCAAAAAGTCCCAATCCACTTTATCAATAGATTTTTCCAGATCTAGTTTAGATAAAAAGCCAACTTTCATTGAGAAAGAATGAAAGAATACAATGGCATACAAAAAACAAGCCCACAAACGAGAGTCCAATTAAAGAAAATGACCTCAATCAAGCAAGATAAGACCCAATGGGTAATTACAAAAAAGCTTAGAAATCGACGCCCAAGGAGATACGTGGAACCTAGCAAGAGACCAAACATCTTCTGGGCCCCTATCCAACCCCCTAAACACTCTGTTATTTCTTTCTCCCCAAAGATTCCATAACAACGCACACATCCCCGCTTGCCACAGATATCTCCCCTTTACACGAAAGGGTGGATGGAGGAGGAACTCCTTGATCAACTCCCTATAATCTAAGTAAGTCGTCCTCTACATCCCACAAAGAAACAACCCCAAACAAACCAAGAAAATACACAACTCCAAAATTCCCACCTTTCTTCCCTTTTCATACCTTGCCACTGATATCTCCTCTTTTCCAGATTTAGTTTAATAATCACACCTTCCTTCTTCAAAGTTTTCTAGACATCAATAACCTCATTGGCAATTAAGGATGCATCCAAAATTTTCCTATCGTCTAGAAAAGCCATTTGGTTTATTGCAATGGTGTGAGATAAGACATGCTTTAAACGGTTAGACAAGACTCTTGCAATGATCTTGTAGGCACAAGGAATAAGACTATTAGGACGATAATCTGTCATTGATTTTCCATCCAATTTCTTAGGGATTAAGCAAATATAGGTTTCATTCGACGCCTTATTAATAACACCTAAATGAAAGAAATCTTCAACCACCGACATAATATCATATTTAATAGTAATCCAATAATGTTTAAAGAATTCAACGGTAAAACCATCAAGGCTTGGAGACTTACTTGATCCCAAAGATTTAACAGCAAGAAAAACTTCCTCTTCAATCAATTCTCGTTCTAAATCAGCCGCGATATCCGAATTTATAGGGCATCTAAATTGATGGGGAGGAAACGAGGATTATCGTCTTTGGTATAAAGAGCTTGATAAAAATCTATGAACTCTTTTTCAATAGCCCAAATGAGAGCAAACTAATATCATAGTGAGAAAGGACTTCTGTAATCATATTTTTCCTTTTACAAGTGGCTAAAATATGAAGGAAGTATTTAGTATTTTCATCCCCTTCTTTCAACCACTGTAATTTACATCTCAATAATAATAAATAAATAAATAAAAATAAAAAAGATGGCGATTGTATAAAGTTAAAAACATTTTTAAAATACAGTTTTGCTTCTCACCCGTGGGGGGATAAGAAAGGGAATGAGCTCTTTATCAGAACACTTGAATAATAGTGTAGTGATACTGATAGTAAGGATAGTGCCTTGCTTTCTGTTAGAGACCAAAAGAAACGATAAAAAATAATTTAAAAAAAAAAAAACAATGAAGAGAGCCCTTTAAATTCATATTAATTAAAATAATAATAAACTATAATAAAGGGCAGCCACAAAATTTTGGACAGTAAAGACAAACTGAATTAATCGAAACCACAGCACAAATATCTTGGAAGTTTCTCTACCCAAGTAAGTATTTCTATTCCTTTCCTTCCAAACTTCCCAGAGAACAACCAAGATGGTATCAATCAAAAATGATTTTGGCTTTGCCTCCGGCTCAGAGTCAATGGCAGAAATGTAGAAAAGCCAAAAGTGGTAACATAATTCCCCAAATGACTGAAGAAGAAATGATTATTGTCTTCCCAAGCCCTTTTACATAAAGCAGTCTTGGTCTTGGTGGTGGGTTAAGGTGAAAAGGTGTAAGAGCTTGCATTTTTCAAAAGAATTATGTTTTCCGAAGAGAAAAGACCACTTCAAAATTGAATTTTTTTCCCAAGACCCAATTTCCCACGGAAGCTTGGAAGTTTTTTTTTTATTATAATCATTATTCCCACGGAAGTTTGAAGATTAAAACCAAATTTCATAGGGGAAAATAATAATAATAATAATAGTAAGGGGAAAGGAGCTACCCATGGATCCATCGCAGGAAAATCAATGCCCTTCTTCAGTTTTATGAATAGTTGACCATCATATATCTCTCGAATAAATGACCTACATTTAGATTCATGAATAAAAATTGGCATGTCAAGTGGTGAAGTCAAAGAAACTTATTTACATTCAATGACAAAAAGAATTATGAACCGCTGTTACAGCATGACAGATATGCAACTAAAAAATCCAAAGACTTCCTTCTGCACAAGGGTTGTCAAGTAAAGTTTATAACAGCAATTACATACTCTGAAAGATACACAGTCGTACAACCTGCAGCGTCGACTTCACGCTTCCCAAAATTTTCCTGTACCAAAAAGGAGAAATATAAATAAAACACTAAATGGCATCTTCTCAATCTTTCTCAATCTACAAAAGTGAAACAAACAAACAAACAAACAAAAAGTGAGCAGCATAATCAAATTACAGGCGGACTAGTGTAAGCTTCAAAAGCGAAACCGGCGAGAATAACGGCGAGATTGATATCGAAGGGCGGGCGTTCAATTTCATCCAGGAGCGATAAATTTTCAACTTCAGCCCCTGTTCTGCTGAAGCAAGGAAAAGAGGATCCTCCGAGGCGACCCCTAGGATTTATCCGGAAAGCTAAAACCCTAGATTTGGCACAAAACTTGGGTCGGTAATGGGGGAGGTGGAGGCATCGGGTCCGAGGGGGCTTGGGAATGATAGTGAAGAGAGAAGAATTGTAGTGAAGAGTAAGAGAAGCCATAGAAGGTACTTAGAAGTGAAAGTGAGAGCTTCTGTGGAGAGATTAGAAGGAAATTTGCGTACGCCAGAGGAACAACGAGTGGACTCTAGAAGGGACAGTGTAACGGTCATTCTAGAGCGCGCCCATTTTCACAAATTTTTTATTGGTAAAGTTAGGGGTATTTTTGCCTATTTTTATATACCGGTCACTAAACCGTCACTTCTGAATTCAATTCATATCTTTATTGAGAAACTACCAAATATTGGGAAAAGAAAAATCTAAAGCACATTTTTAGGCTTTCTTTGCTACGTGATTTAAAAATTGTTTCCAAAAAAGAAAAAAAAGTTGTCCATGTTTCGTTTCAATTTAAAAACTTTAAATTTGAATTCAAAATTTAAAAATTGTAATTAGTTATGGATTTGAAAATGCAAAAAAATATTAATATGCATTTGGTAAAATACAATGTTTAATAAAAAGTTAATTTAATATGGTTATTTCTCATTTACAGTTTTGATGGAGGAGTATTTTACATATATACACACATATATATATTTCTTCCAAAAAAAATTAAGTTATAGTATATATATATGATGTACAATTAAATGAAGTTTAAGAAAAAGTTGTAAATTTTTTTGTTTTCAAAAAAAAAAAAAGAAAAAGTTGTAAAATTTTGATTCCTTAAAATACAAGAAGTAAACTTATATTTATAACAAGAAGAATAAATTCTTTCTGACAATGAAAAGAAAGAAGAAATATTTTCAGTAAAAGAAAGAAAAATAAATTATTTGTTTTGTTTATCTTCTTTTTGTAATGAGTTGAATTAAATTGGTTACTAATTTTCTTTAAAAACAAAAAATATATATATATAAATTTCATTAAAGAAAATGAAGGCATTTACTTGATTTTTATTCATTTTCAGAGAGATATTAGAAACAATGTTATTGAAATTGATTCTTAAAAAAAAATTGTGAATTGGCATGAATTGCTGCATAATTGTGTGAATTCTGAATTCGGAGCTGATTATGGTAGTTGGCATAAGTTTAGTGCCTTTGGATGAATATTTTGGTTTGTAAAGCTGAGTTGGGGTTGTGTTCTTATCAGAAATTGTTGTAGCATTTTGACAACAGCAGCAGATACAACGAACTGGGAGCTTAAGTGTTCACACGGAGCTTCACACGAAAGAAATCCATTAATTGAACTACAAATTCTCAAGTTGAATCAGAAGATTTCATCCAATGGGAGAGGTCCTAAGTGTGCTTATTTATCCAATCAGCCCCGAAATCCATAAAGATTGGAAGTTGTAAAAGGAATGAGATGCAATTTTGGAAGGAATCGATTGGAAAAGAAGGAAAGGACATGGGGAGTTGTTGCATTTTGCGGAAAATAGGCAAAGACACCAGAGGAGCTACTAAAATTGGATTATTGGAAACGTTGGATCATCATTTGGAAACTTTCTTTTAGTCTTCTTTTTATTGGGATTTATGTTCTAAATATTTGTAATTAATGTTTTTTTTATTATATTATTATTTAACAAATATTTCATAATTTTTGTATTGCAATTTACATTATCCATTATATGAAAAATTCAGGGTTATATTAGTGTAATCTTGAATAGAATGTGGTTGACATACAAGAGGATCATGTTCAAGAAATAACCTAAATGGTCTATAGTATATGGATAATGTTGGGTGTCCTTGTTGGGTTTTATGCCCTAAAACTCGTGGATAGTAAATGTAACAAATTAATTGTTAGGTTGACACGTATTTGCTCTTAGGCTTATCGCGTGTACCGCATAAACTAACAGCACATGCAAATGGAAACTACTCTCTCAGTTCAACCAAATGTAGCAAACAAAATCTCACCAAAAGCTCTCGAGGTAGAAGACGAAGAACACAGCAACACAGGGAACAAGATGCACGAAAGAAAAGGTAAGAAGGAGATCAACCCAGAATGTAAAGTGGTTCGGCAACCCATGGCCTACGTCCACTGTGAAGGAAGAAGTTCTTATTATTCTTAGAATTACAGAGTACAAAACCGGTACACAGACTCTCACTGAAAATAAGCATTCACTTTCCTCTCTCTAATCTCAAATTTCCATTTTATACTACTGAGATTTTTAATCTGTTATGACAGGTAGTTAGAGAGGTTTAAACTTATTGACAGCAACTTCCAGGACAGGGTAAGTTGTCCTTTCAATCTCCACCTTTGCGTACAATAAGTTTCGAACAGATCTTCTTCCTCCCTGAATTATTTTTCTACCCTTTCTCTGGTAGATGAAATCCCACCATTTCCAGACATCTGTGGAATTTCACTTGCGGCAGCGGTTTTGTAAGAATATCAGAGGCATTATCTGCGGTATGCACTTTCACAACTTCTATTTCGCCTTTTTCTATTTCTTCTCTGACGAAATGATATTTAACATCAATGTGTTTGGTTCTGTTGTGAAATTGGGGATTCTTGCTTAAATGGATTGTGCTTTGGTTATCACATAGTATCCTGACTGTAGGTTGTTTAATGTCGTAATCAAGCAATAAGCCTTTCAGCCATATACCCTCTTTTATAGCCTCAGATAAGGCTATGAATTCAGCTTCAGTTGTTGAAAGAGCTACAATTGGCTGAAGTGTAGCCTTCCAACTGAGTAGATTTTGCCCAATTAAGAAGAAATATCCAGTTAACGATCTTCTTCTGTCCAAACCCCCTGCAAAATCTGAGTCCACGAAGCCATATAATTCATGTTCAGCTATAATATTCTTTCTGTACTGTAAAGTTGCTTGAGTAGTACCTTTTAGATACCTTAGGATCCATTTAATGGCCTCCCAATGCCTCTTGCCTGGATTAGACATGTATCTGCTTACTAAGCTAGTGGCATAGGATAAATCAGGTCGTGTGGAGACCATTAGGTACATCAAACTCCCTACAGCTTGGGAGTATGGTATTTTAGTCATACAGGCCTTGTGTTCTTCATCATCATCCTTTGGTGAGTTAGTTGCTGAGAGTTTGAAATGGTGAGCTAGTGGGGTGCATACAGACTTAGCTTCTATCAGTTTAAACCTTTTAAGAATTTTCTCACAATAGGTTGACTGACTGATCTGTAGTAGAGATTCACCTCTATTTCTTCTGATTTCCACACCTAAAATCTTCTTTGATTCACCCAAGTCTTTCATATCAAACTCTTTCTTCAATAGGGTTTTAACTCTATTTAGATCCTCCTTTGTCTTTCTTGCCAGCAACATGTCATCGACATAAAGTAATAGAAAGACATTATTACTATAGGATTTAGAGTTTACATACACACAACTGTCAAATGTACTTCTCTTGAACCCTATTCTTAGGATGAAGTCATCAAACCTCTTGTGCCAACACCTAGGGGACTGTTTTAACCCATATATGCTCTTATTTAGTAAGCAATATAGGTCTTCCTGTCCCACTTTTATGTATCCCTTAGGTTGATTCATGTAGATGGTCTCTGACAAGTACCCATGTAAGAATGTTGTTTTTACATCCAACTGGTCTAATTCCAAATTGTCTTGAACAACAAGTGAAAACAGCATCCGAATGGAGGTTAATTTGACTACTAGTGAGAATATTTATGTGTAGTCAATTCCCTCTTTTTGAGTGTACCCCTTGGCTACTAACCGTGCTTTGTATCTAGGTTTCATTTCTCCAGATACTCCTTCTTTCACTTTATATATCCACTTTGTGGCAATTGGTTTGTAGCCTTTGGGAAGAGGTTTAAGAGACCAAGTCTGATTTTCTTCCAAGGACTTCATTTCGTCGTTCATTGCCTCTATCCACTGTCTACTATTTGCCCCACTTACTGCTTCTTCAAATGTACTTGGTTCTTCGTCATTCAGAGATTCAGCTACGTTTAAGGCCATGGAAATGCACTCGGCCTCACTGGATCTGGCTGGAGGTACAATGGTCCTTCTCTGTCTATCCCTAGCTAGGGAATAATTTTGAAGGTCAGCGGCTTCTTCAAATGTCTCTGAAGTTTCATCTTCTTCTTGTGACTCATCTTCTTCTTGTATCACATCTGTTTCTGTTCGAGAAGTTGAGGGCAGAGTATTTAGCTCCACCTCAATTTCAGTGCTAGTTTCTTTGTCATTCAATTTTTCTGTTTGACTCTGCAACATAAACATTTCCTGCTCTCTGAACAGTACATCTCGACTATTAATACACTTTCTTTCGACTGGATGCCAGAGTCTAAATCCCTTTACCCCCTTTGTAAAGCCAAGGAACATACATCTTACTGCCCTAGCCTTTAGTTTTCCTTGGTTTTGATGAACATACCCAACACAACCAAAAATCTTTAGGTGCTGCAAATTATGAGGTTTTCCAGACCATTTTTCTTCAGGGGTCATTAAGTTTATGGACGTATGTGGGCATCTATTTAGAGTATAGACCGTATATGAAGTAGCTTCTGCCCAATACTTTTCTGGGAGCATAGCATCAGCCAATTGACATCTAACCCTCTCCATAATGGTCCTATTTAACCTCTCAGCAACTCCATTTTGTTGTGGGGTGTATCTTACTGTTTTATGCCTCAAAATTCCATGGGTTTTACAGAAATCATCAAATATTTCATTACAAAATTCTAACCCGTTGTCTGTTCTTAGGCATTTAAGGTTCTTTCCAGTTTGCTTTTCTACTAGGGCCTTCCATTCTTTAAATTTCTCAAACACTTGGTCCTTTGTTTTTAAAAAGAAAACCCAACACTTCCTTGAGAAATCATCTGAAAAAGTTAGAAAATACCTGGAATTACTCAGAGAGTTTGTGGAGGCTGGTCCCCAAAGATCTGAATGTACATACTCCAAAATAACTTTGGATGTATGTTGTGCTTTGGAAAAACTCTGTCTCTTTCCTTTCCCAACAATGCAGTGTTCACAGAAGCTGAGGTCTTCTCCTGTCCCTGAAGGAAGGATTTTCTGTTTGGCCAGGACTTGAAGACCCTTCATGCTGATATGTGACAACCTTTTGTGCCATAAGTCACTCTCAGTCAAGTTATTCTCTGTGACCATAAGGGCTGTATGTACCATTTCCACATCTTTTACAACATACAGACCATTTATTTTTTCTCCAATCAGCACAACCTTAGAGTCCTTTCTGATCTCGATAGTGCCTCCATAACCTCCATACGTACAGCTGATTGAATCAAGCATTCCTAAGGAGATTAGGTTTCTTTTCAAATTTGGGACATGCCTCACATTCCTTAGTAATTTTACTGATCCATCCTTTAGTTTTAAAGAGACTGAGCCAATTCCAACTACTCTACATGTGTGATTCTTCCCCATGTAGACGATGCCTCCATCCCATTCTTTATAGGAACTGAACCAGCCTTTAGTCGGTGTCATATGAAAGGAGCATCCCGAATCTATGACCCAGTCATGTCTCTCGGATTGCTCAGTTTGCTCATCTTTCTTATCTGATGTTGCAAGTGCATCAGAATATGTGATAGAGTTATCTCCCACGGCAGCTTCTGGCTGTTTATTTTTCTTGGAACGCTGGTATTGGTTCTTCCTTTTCAAGGAGTAGCAATCTCTTTTAATATGACCCTCCTTATGGCAATAATTGCACTTAACCTTGGTTTTTCCTTTGTCTTCAGATTGAGTTTTCCCTTCTTTGTTTCTGCCCTTTCCTTTGACAAACAACCCCTCACTTGTTTCTTTCTTTAAGGACAGCAGTTCTAGTTATTTGGTCCTGATAGCTGAGACTATAGCATCTGTGGTGATGTTTTCTCTCCCATATTTGAGAGCATTCTTCACTTCCTTGTAAGACTCGGGCAAGGAATTTAAGAGAACGAAAGCTTCATTCTCATCACCAATTTTTTCTCCAAGGTTCTTGAATTCAGAAGTCATTCTTTTGAATTCATCAAGGTTCTCGGTCAATGATTTTCCAGCATCCATCTTAAAAGTAAAAAACTTTTCTCGCATATACATCTTGTTGTGGGCACTCTTGGTTTCATAAAGATTGTTTAGCTTCTGCCAAATCTTTAGAGGGGATTCTTCATCGATGACTTGTCTTAATACATTGTTGCTTAGGTTCAGAATTATGGTCCCATAAGCTGTAGTGTTCATATTTTCCTTGTCATCATCTGTCATAGTCGTGGGAAGCTTGTTTGGATCTGTTAAGGCATGTAACGCCTTCTGTTGGCCCAAGATTGCTTTGATCTTGGCCTTCCACAAGTCAAAATCTCCCTTCCCGTCGAACTTTTCTATATCGTACCTTGCTAATGCCATTCTTGTCTTCAAGATTCAGCTTCTTGGTTGATTTCTCTTGGCTCTGATACCACTGTTAGGTTGACACGTATTTGCTCTTAAGCTTACCGCGTGTACAGCATAAACCAACAGCACATGCAAATGGAAACTACTCTCTCAGTTCAACCAAATGTAGCAAACAAAATCTCACCAAAAGCTCTCGAGGTAGAAGACGAAGAACACAGCAACACAAGGAACAAGATGCACGAAAGAAAAGGTAAGAAGGAGATCAACACAAAATGTAAAGTGGTTTGGCAACCCAAGGCCTACGTCCACTGTGAAGGAAGAAGTTCTTATTATTCTCAGAATTACAGAGTACAAAACCGGTACACAGACTCTCACTGAAAATAAGCATTCACTCTCCTCTCTCTAATCTCAAATTTCCATTTTATACTAGTGAGATTTTTAATCTGTTATGACAGGTAGTTAGAGAGGTTTAAACTTATTGACAGCAACTTCCAGGACAAGGTAAGTTGTCCTTTCATTAATTAATATTAATAAAATGTTATTTGAGTTATTTAACAAAGTGTTATTGAATGTGTTATTTTAGTTTTGCATTAATTAACTCTAAATCCAATAAACTAAACATCCAGGGTTGTTTTATGTAACTTGAATTGTATGTGGGGACATATAGAGATCAACGTTCAAGTAACAACCTAAAGGGTCTATAGTATAGGGATAAAGTTGGGTACCTTATCCTGTTGACATTATGGATACGGTCCACTTTGTATTTGATACAAATGCAATGATCCAATGCGTTCGTGTATTTGACATGCAAGTGGGGGTATCATATGCAATGAGTTTACATAAGATCGAACCACGAAATAGTAAACCACTAGATGTAACACTGTTAACTAGATAGGTTATTATTTCAATAGGATGACTTAGGTAACTCGATCTAAATTCTGAGTGTGTTATGAACTCTTTTTTCATGAGGGATTATTGTTGAGCCTACTGCAAGCGCACAAGCCACAAGTAATATAAAATGGTAAGTAATTATCAAGTATCGAATCCACAGGGGAATAATTTTAATTTAGGCGAATTAATCAACTAAACACCAAAATTACTCAAGAAAGACATTATCTAGGGACATCAATTGCATTTAAATGATGAGATTGTAATTTGAACAAAGCAATGAAACAATGGAGGCAAATTGATCAAGCAACTCAGGAAACAAATGAAAGAGATCAAGTTAGATGAGAGGCGGGGTCTTGAATTCCGAAATGCAATCAAACATTCATTCTAATAACTAATTATCATGTTCAATCTAATTATAAATCTAGAACCTCTTTGTTAACATAGGTTCTCCTGTCGGTCTCTCCTAATTCTAATTAACTCATTTTAACAACCTAAGTGTCCCTAGCGCCGTTTAAATGGATTAATTAATAAAGTCCTGGTTCATTATTGATTTCTAAGCCTAACCAACTAATCTCACTGTCACTACGAGCAGTTAAGCCTAGTTACATGGACTACGTTCTAACTTAGTTTCTCTCCGTCGAGTTTCCACTAAGTAATAATTCATCATAAACTTGGCCAGAATTTATAAAGCATTAAGAATACCCATTCAAATAACTAGTACATTGGACACAACAAAGAGTAATCAGAACAACATTTCAATTGTATTTCTTCATTCAAGACCTGAATGCCGGGAGTTTAGCTATACATTGTCACTATAAAGCACCAAAATTTCCAGCATATACATTCTAATAATAGTAAATGGACAAAAGTAAGGAAAAGGAATTGAGTCGATGACGAATCCCTTGCTTACACCCTTGATCCCCCACGATCTAAGCCTCGATCAGAACCCGAGAAAGCTCCCGATCCTCCCCAAGAATGCCCAAAAATCATCTCTAAAAATTACTCTTTCTACCTTTCTTTTCAGCCCTCAAAATGGCTACTTGATACCTTGCTTGATGATAAATCTCGTAGCAAAACGCTCCTTATATAGAGTTCCAGACCCCTCAGCGTCAAGACGTTGTTGGTGGCCCCCGGTTGCTTGGCGCCCACGAACTTGGCCTAACGTCTCGACGCTGGCCTTCGGCTGGGGATGTCCATATCTGATTTGGGTCTAATTTGCGTTGGTTTCTTCGGTCTTGGCTCGTTTTCTTCCTTCTTTTGGGCTTTGGACTTCAACCCATGACCCCAACACTTGTTCATCTTCAAATCTTCTTCAATTTAGGGTCCAATGGTATCCAAATCACGAAGATTTCACCAATTGCTCTTGATAGACTTAAAACCTGAAATTGTCAATTTTACACAATAAAATGCCAATTAATCAAACAAATTAACTTAAATTAAGGGATAAAATGTTAGCATTTTTGCATGCTAACACACCCTAAACTTAAGCTATTGTTAGTCCCGAGCAAAATAAATTCTATGGATACATGAAAAGAACAACTCTAGCCTCAATGATTCAGATTTTCAGAACAATATGGAAAACATGAATGTGAAGTATGCAAACATGACAACTCATAAAAACTTTTAAAATGAAACTTAGAATTAACGAATAGCATGCTCAAAACTTATCTAACAATTCTCTTACTAACCTAGATTATTACTAACCTAGATTAGTTTTATGACATTTTTATAGAACTAATTTTTTACTGAAGGATTGGAATTCCCAATTCCGTTAAAATAGAAGCGCAATTGGACCGTTCATAGTTAATCAAGTTTCACAAAATACTCATACATTGGCAAAATCAGAATTCACAATTCTATAAGTCTAGGCTAAGCATATAATTTAATTAGATCTAAGTCTAAATAGGAATGAGAAGCAAACCGTCGTTGTTAACTTAGAACGATCGAGAACGCCATCTTAATAGGGGTGTTCAAAAAACCCGACAACCCGACGAACCCAGACTACCCAACCCAAACCGGTTGGGTTGGGTTGGGTTAGATTTTTTTTCGGTTTGGGTTGGGTCAAAATTTCAAAAAACCGATTTTTCGGTTCGGTTCGCGGGTTGCCATTATTTTGGCTCGGTTCAACCCGAACCGAACCAAATTTTATTTTATTTTTATTTTTTTAAAAAAATATATATATAATAAACACTCTGAAGTTGCTAAAAAAAGAAAACCCTAAATGCTAGCCGCACCGCACGCCTCTTCCTCCGTCTACTCTCTCTACGTTCGATTCCGCGTTCTCCTTCTCTCTACTCTCTAGTCTTCTTCGCCTCCATTGTTTTAGTTCTCTTCAATCTTCACACTCGTAGTCATCGTCGAGGTTTGCTGCCGTCGTTGAACTCTCTCAGAATCTCTTCTCTGGTAGTCGTCGTCGTGGTCCCATTTTCTTTTCGCCATCATCGTTGAACTTTCTCAGACTCGTCGTCGTCGAGGTTCCGTTTCCTTCGTTCCTCGTGTCGTTGTCGCCGTCGTGATCTCTGCTATTGCCGTCGCCGTCGAGGTTTCAGATCTGGTTCGTGGTTTCTTTTTTTTTCTGTTTTAAATTTCCAGAATCTTTGTTCTCTGTCATTTATGTTTTCTTCTGGAAATTTAAAACATTAGGTTTTAAATTTATGCCATTTATGTTTTCTTGTGGAAATTTCCAGATCTGGTTTGTGTATTGCATTAGGTTTTAAATTTCTTGTTCTATTTCTCTTATTTTTTTTTTCTAAATGTTTTTTTTTTTTGGGTTAAGGTATCAAGTATCAACCAATCTCTACCATTTTTTTTGTCGAGGTTCTAGATCACGATAGGGAAAGGTATGCACATTTCACAGATCTGTTTTTTTTTTTTGTGTCTTTTTTTTTCTTGTTAAGGTATTGAAGTAATTAATTTTTTTTGTTTGAGTTTTCAGGATCTATCCTAATGCTCGTGATGCCAATTATCGTGGAGCTTGATGCTTTGGCTTGTTAGACTAGTACAATAGTGTTGTTAGAGATTTAAAATTTTAGTGGTTGTAATTGTATCAATATGTTTATTTGAATGACCTTGGATTGATGAATGTATGAACTTTTAGTATTTTTTTTTAAGATTGTTATGAATATTAGATATTTGAATTTTATGTTATTTTAGTTATTAGTTGTTATGTGTTGGGGATAAGATAAACATGAATGTTCAAAGAAAAATGAATTTTAAATAATTAAGAAATTAAAAAAATAATTAAAAAAAGAGACAACCCGACAACCCAACCCAACCTAACCCGAGGGTTGGGTTGGGTTAGGTTGCTACCATTGTTCGGTTCGTTCGGGTAGCCAACCCGACCAACCCGAATTTTCGGGTTGGTCCAAAAAACCTCCCCAACCCAACCCATGAACACCCCTACTTCTTAATTTGCAGGGACCAAAAGTGAAACGTTGGAACACCACCACTTTGTCTTCCCCGCTATGACTTTGAGTTTAGGAACTCAATTGTGGGATTGAATCCTCGATCTTGAAGGAGGGAAACAAGATCACAGAGGGGAGATATGAAGGATTGGAATTCCAAATTTCGCTACACTTTGATGTCTCGACGCTGACGCGAAAATTACCAGGAGTGAAAAGTTCATAGCATCTCAACGCCGCCGTATTTTCTATATATGTAGCCTCGATTTAGTCCGCCGTTAGGTTAGAACTTTGGTCCTTTTACGATTTCTTTTGCCTCTTTTACACCCAACATTGTTGTAGACCATTCTTGGTCATATTTTATGGATTCTTTCATGTCTATTGTTGCTTTTACTTCATCTGTGCATAGATAATCGTATTTAGATCGTTGCATTGGGTTTATGTATTGATTCTTAATAAGATTGGCTGAGTTGTCTAAGTTTTACTTGTTGTTCTTGCTGTATTTTTATTAAGTTTTGCATGTTATCCCGTTTAAACCAATACATGAGGTTAGTCTATTAGGATTGACGCCCTATGCGATTACCGCTTGTGTATTCTATCAGTTATTTTTAGATAGCCACTAGGTTGAGGCAAGTCACTCTCTACGCGAGACGACCCTTGATAGGCCTAGGATGCATGTTAAAGGTCGTAGGAATTAGATTTAAATTGTATTTGAATTTGGTTCTTATGATTCCGGACCCAAGATCCCAAAGGGGCCAGTTTTAATAGGTAGTTGCGAAATTGCTTGTTATTAACTAGTTAGATATAATTAGTAGTCGTTGCAGAGGTCTCGGATGGTTGCTAAATTATGCATAAGGGGTAGCGAGCGATAAAGCTTATATTAATTAATCTTGTTAATTGCAGAATTCACGGTTAGCAAGTTAATTAGCACAGGTTAGTGTAGGGGGGTCCTCCGAGTAACCCAGAAGCCGACCGGACTAATGAAATCAACATAGAACGATTATTAGAGAAAACTAGGAAGCCAACGAATTAGAATCAAGCATAAGGAACCCCAATCCAACGATCCCTTTTTATGTTATTGATCCCGTCTTATTTATGTTTTGCATGCTTAGTTTTCTGTCTTTTAAAATTCAGCATTTAATTATTTTATTGTTTTTGCTTGTCCTTCATTCTAAAAATCCCCCTATTTTCGTAAGCACAAAATTCTTCAACTGTTAGGTCATCTTCCCTATGTTTGACCCCGTCACTATTTCTACAAACTAGTTGTAGTGCCGTGGAATATAAATTTATTTGACCAACAGGAGCCTCGACAACTCCGGCCCGTCACACTCTCAACGTTTGAGGAAGACGAGGATGATCGGAAGAACTAGCTCCAACACTATCACAAGGTGGTGAACTAGTTTGATCAGCAACTTTTGTCGATTCTTTAGTAGTTTCTTTTAATACTAATGTGCTCTGTGGTTTATGATCCCTTAAATAGTCTTCTTCCAAGAAAGTAGCGTTTGTAGAAACAAACACTCTATTTCTTGTGGGTCGTAGAAGATATCACCTCTTGTTTCTTTTGGATATCCAACAAATTGGCATAACTTTGAACGTTCGTCACTAACACATAGGCAGCAACATCCCCAAATCCATAAATAACGAAGGTTGATTTAGAAACACTTTTCGAAGGAACATTGTTCAATATATTGACTGCAGTCCCTACTGCATTGTTCGGTTTTATGTCCTAAAACTCAAAGTTTGTAATCCTTTTGTAAATAAAGATGTTATTTAGTGAATTGTTTGTTTATATACTTTAAATCCAATAATAACATCCTTGGTTATAATCAAGGTATAAAATGTCGAGCGACATGTCGACATTTCGTTCGACATGTCGCTCTTTCGATGGGGTCGATATATCGTAGGAAGAAAACAAATTTCTTCCCCTTAAAAGTTAATATGCTTTTTGGAAAGACATGACTAATGACCCCTTTTTATTGTAAGATATATTTTTAGTTTTAATCCTCAAATAAATGCATCTGATATGTAACTAACTCTGCTTGAACAGTAGTGTCTCATCAGCAAAGATTGGAGGACACTTTAACTCAAAGAGTTGTGTCTCTTTAACAAATATTTGTGTCCCTTTTGCTTCAAATCAAAATCCTTTTTTCCCTCCACTTATTTGTGTTTTTTCTCTTTTTTTTTTTTTTTACATGTGGGGGTGTGGGGATTCGAACCACAAATCTCGTTAGTTAAAAGATTTATACCAGTTGAACTATGCTCATGTTAATGTAATATTTGTATTTCTAAATGGTTTCACATCCACCTGTTTTGTGTGTGTATTTTTTTAATTATATATATGGGTGTGTTTTGAATTCTTGTATTTGTGATTAATAAACAAAAGATCAATCTATTTAATTTGAAAACTGAAAGTGTGTTCAATTATTTTGATATTTGAAATTTTTAATTTCATTTAAAATCATGCATGCAATTATTAAGCAATAAGTTTATTTTTCTAAGTAGTTGTCAAAAAAAAGTTTTTTTTTTTTAAGTAATAACTTAATAATTTTTAGGCTATTGAGTTTTATTTTATTATTATCATTATCATTATCAAACTTCTAAGTTTCTTTACCTAAAATGTATTAGTTTATATATTAAATTAAATAGATTAAATTACAAATTTGGTCATACATTTAGACAATTTTATTTTTGTCATTATGGTTTTAAAATGTATTAGTTTGAGCATAGCTTCAATTTTGTCCCAATGGTTTGGACTTAGTTTCAATTATGTAATTAAATTTCACAAGTCGTCCCTATATTGTATTTACTTCCAGGAATTAATGTGGATGTAAATAACATTTGATGACATTAGAAAAATAAAAAAGGATAGATAACAATACTACTTCTTCATGGACCAAAATAAATTTATGAATTCTCAAGGTTTTATTGTGACACAGTCAATAGTGTTTCCCTCACGTATAACACAAACTTGTAATTTTCCTTTTTTTTTTTGGAAAGTCTTGAGTTCTCGTATAAAATAAGAATTTTTCCTATAGATTGAATTTTTTTCAATTATATATTTTCTTTTTATACGGTAGATCACACCTATACATGGATGAAGGCATTAATTTAATGTGTAACCATCTCCGGAACAGACGCATCCTGTCGACATCAACTGTACCTATTGGACAATTTTTCATATAGTTTGACATTTTGACATTTTTATATACATATATTTTCTTTTTATACATGGCTCGCACCTATACACGAACCGATGCTACAATTCACTATGTAACCATCTCTACATGAACAGTCACATCCCACGGACAGCAAAATGGACATTTATTAAAATTATAAGCACAAAGGAGGAAAACAAAGATTCTCCTCCTTAAGCCCCTTTTATATATAGTAAGATTTTTTTTTTGTTTTATACAGATTTTGATACAAAAAATCTATACAGATCAAAATAGTGATGAAATTAGAGTAAAAAAATATGTAGAAAACTCAAAAGTTAATATGCTTTTTGGAAAGACATGACTAATGACCCCTTTTTATTGTAAGATATATTTTTAATTTTAATCCTCAAATGGATGCATCTGATATGTAACTAACTCTGCTTGAACAGTAGTGTCTCATCAGCAAAGATTGAAGAACACTTTAACTCAAAGAGTTGTGTCTCTTTAACAAATATAGAAGGGCAAAATGGACATTTATTAAAATTATAAGGGCAAAAGAGGAAAACAAAGATTCTCCTCCTTAACCCCCTTTTATATATAGTAAGATAAGATAAGTCAGTAATTGGAAAATTGATTTTCTCTTTTTTTTTTCTTTTTAAAATCAATTTAAATTAAAATTCTATTTCAATTATCACTACATGATGCTTCTCAAATATTTACTATTCTATTGTTGTTATTTTTAATTTAATTTTTCTGGAATAATATATTATGATTAACAAGTTGCCAGTTTTCAAATATAATATTTTTTTTTTGGGAAAAATACACTTTTGGTACCGAGGTTTGGGTTACGTGGCACTTTGGTCCCTGAGTTTTCAAACTTAACAAAAATACCCTGAGGTTTGAGATAAGGAGCACTTTGGTCCCTGTCGTTAATTTTTCTGTTAAATCCTAACGGCTACTAACGTGACACTATTATTTTAATTAAAAAAATTATTTTTAAAATTTTTAAAATAAAAAATATTATTATTTTATTTGTTTATTTTTTTTTAATTATTTATCATTCTCTCTCTTTACTTCTCTTCTTCTTCTCCATCTTTTTCCTCTTCATCATTTCCTTCTTTTTCTTATCTCCGGTGGCCGAATGTCACCACTCGCCGCCGCTGGTCGTGCGACGACTGGTTTGTTTGTTTTTCCTCCCTTCCCTCTTTTCTTTTTCTTCTTCATCCCGATTTTCACTGTTCTTTTTTTTTAAAAAAAAAAAGAAAAACAGAAAACGAAGGGGAAAACCCCCCTTTGATTCTAGCGCCGGAGAGGGAGGAGGGAGGTCCCTCATCCCTCCTGATCTGGAACGGGGAGGGATGAGGGACCTCCCTCCTTCGTCTCTGTTGTCTCGGCGTCGGAATCGAAGGGGGTTTTCCCCTTCGTTTTCTATTTTTCTTTTTTTTTTTTAAAAAAACAGTGAAAAGCAGGAGGAAGAAGAAAAAGAAAAGAGGGAAGGGAGAAAAAAAAATCAATCGGCGGCGACGAGTGGTGGCCGCCGACTGCTAGAGATAAGAAGAAGGAAATGATGAAGAGGAAGAAGATGGAGAAGAAGAGGAAGTAAAGAGAGAAGGATAAATAATTAAATAATTAAATAATAATAATATTGTATTATTTTAATATGTTTTTTATTTTAAAAATTTTATAAATACTTTTTTTATTAAAATAATAGTGCCACGTGAGCAACCGTTAAAATTTAACAGAAAAGTTGATGACAGGGACAAAGTGCTCCTTATCTCAAACCTTGTTGGGATTGGTGCCCTAAAACTTGTAGATAGTGAATGTTAAACGAATTATATACTTATTCGATAAAGGTGTTATCGAGATTGATCTAGTAAAAGTCATTACTGAATAAAGTAAATTGCACATATAATAACCCAAATCCAATAAACTAAGATCCATGGCTATAGGATGAACACTTGAGCTTTATGTAGAGACATAAAAGTGGATCAAGCTTGAGTAATAGCCAAAACGGTCTATAGTATAGGAATAGGGTTGGGTACCTTATTCTGGAGACACTATGAGACGCGGCCCACTTTATAGATGGTATAGACGATGTGATCCTAAATCGTCCATGTAGAGACATGTGAGTGGGGGCGTCCTATGCAATGAGTTTGCATAAGACCAGGACCGAGAAATAAGTCGCTCTCGCTTTATAACACCGTTTACTGACGAGACTGACTATTTCATGTGATGACCTAGGTAACTCGATCTTAATCCTGAGCTAACTATGAACTCCTGTTTATTCGGGCTTATCCTTAGATCTGCCATGTAGTCTTGGAATCTTAAATCCATATACTCTCCTCCTTGATCAGATCGAAAAGTTTTAATTGTTTTACCTAATAGGTTTTCATCTCCAGCTTTATATTCTTTGAACTTTTCAAGTGCTTCAGATTTGTGCGCCATTAGGTATAAGTAACCATATCTCGAATAATCATCTATGAAAGAGATGAAATATTTGTATCCTCCTCGAGCTTTTACATTCATCGGACCATAGAGGTCTGAATGTATAAGTTCTAGAGGTTCTTTGGTTCTATAACCTTTTGCCGTAAACGATCTTTTAGTCATTTTTTCCTTCTAGGAAAGATTCACATGGAGGTAATGAATCGTCTTCTGATTCATTTAAAATTTCATTTTTTACTAATTGTCTGATCCTATCAAGATTGATGTGACCTAGCCTTATGTGCCAAAGATAAGCGTTACTATTTGGAGAAATTTGTTGCCTTTTTCTTTGAGTATCAACAGTTTTAAATAACTCGTGATTTAAAATCGCTTTTGTAACGGTTGGTCTTATGACATACAAGTCGTGTTTCTAATTTTGCAGAACAAATAAACATTCCATTTCAAGAGATGAATGATTCATTAGCTTCAAAATTTACAGAATATCCTTGTTCGATTAGACAGGAGATAGATACAAGATTCCTTCATATTTTAGGAACTATATTCAAATTTTCTAAAAAAAAAAAAAAAAAAATCTATCTCCTAAAAACAACTTTACATCTCCCACTGCAGAAGCTAAAATAACATCTCCTGTTCCGACCCTGAGTGTCATTTCTTCTTTCTTTAACTACCAAAATGAACTATTTTCCTACAAAGAAGAACATACATGATTAGTAGCTCTGGAATCAAGTATCCAGGCATCTTGGTCACGTTCTATCAGACATGTTTCTAAAACGAGTAAATCAGATTTACCTTCTTTCTCTTTCTTCTTTTCAACGAGGTATTTGGGGCAATTTCTCTTCCAATGCCCATCAACGTTGCAATGGAAGCATTTTCCTTTATCAGCCTTCTTAGCTTTCTTCTTTCCTCGATTGGCAGTAGTGGGAGCCTTTCCCTTTACTCCTACCTTTTTCTGAATATTTATTTTAGCATCATATATTATAATCTAATTATAACATACATAAATGCAAGAGCATGCTTTATAACCTAAGGTGGGATTTCTAACTTTATATGACATCCATAAAGCATATAAAATAGCATATGAACCGATTAATTGGCCTCTAGGATAAAATTAAAGCTTAAATTACAATAATAAAGCAAAATTCTATCATATTTCAGCCTTCTACAGCCCCGAACTGAACCAAAAATGTTCTAAAAATGCCATAACCGCTCGAACCAGCTTAAAGTCGCTCGAACCGGACCGAAAAACCACTAAACAAGCGCCAAAAACCGGCCAGTCAACGAACCAAGCTGGAAAGTTAACGAACCGGCGAGCCAGTCAACGAACCGGAAGGAAAATCGTTGAACCGCGCCTATCCGAAGAACCGGCTTGACGCGAACTGGACCGCGCCTCATGACGTCAGCCCTAATCCCGTCCGATTTTTCGATTTTTTTTTTCGAATTTCTGGAAAAACCTGCACTGTTTCAGCCGCAATTCTTTGCCGTTTTCCGTCGTTTTTGGCCAAATTTGGTCCCGATCTTCATCGTTCTTGAGCCTAAACTAGACTTGGACTTACAGAGATTCGATTTACAATTTTAATTGACCAAAAACGCAGGGGCCTTTACATACGATCGCATAAAAAATTGTAAATCTAAGGCCAATTAACCTCCAGTTCATAGCAAATTAACATCCATTATGCAATTAAATCCCACCTAAAACCAACGCAAATTTTAATTCACAAATTAAAATACAGAGAAGGCTCTGATACCGATTGAAGGGATAAAAGCCCTTTCGCAGCGGAAACGATCAGAAACTTTTCTCAGATTTTAATACGAATTAAAATACCAATACGTTGGAATAAAAATCACAACAATAAATAAAATTTAACAGGCTGGAAATCTATTATAAAACATGCTATTCTAATTTAAAAACCCTAGATCTAATCTAGGAATGGATCCTAGTGATCCTAGATCAAGAACACTTACTTTGAATGACGTTCTTGATTCGTTTCGCCTTTTCCCTCGCTATTTGTAGAAAATTCCAGCAGTGAAAAAGTCTTGATCTTGCTGGAAAATTATCACGAACACCAACATCAAAGATTACACTGGTATTCTCTTCAAGGATGTGCGTTAGGGGCTTGTGGGAGCGTGATTTCTAAGGGATGGGAAGAATTTTCTTCTCTATATTCTTGAGAGAAAATCACAGAGAATTCTTAAGAGAGTTGGAGAGAGCGAGAGCTTTGCATGAGCGCTTGAACTGTGGTAACCAACTAAACGAATGAGATTATACTGAGGGAGTGGTTATTCAACAGATGAAAACCACCACTCCCTAAAATCTCTCCCTATCATGCGTGAAGCCTAGGTTAGTGGACGAACAATT
Organism: Luffa acutangula; assembly: GCA_036850905.1. Classification (NCBI taxonomy): domain Eukaryota; kingdom Viridiplantae; phylum Streptophyta; class Magnoliopsida; order Cucurbitales; family Cucurbitaceae; genus Luffa; species Luffa acutangula. Next base: position 47,080,581 of record CM072099.1, on the reverse strand, counting down.
CCATCAGTTACTTTAACTGATGGAATAATTAATTTAATAATAATATTAAATTAATTTAATTAATTATATTAACATTTAATTTAATAATCATATAAACCCTTTTATAATAATTCCACATAACCTATTGTTTTAATAAAATTCAATTAAATAAAGTTTAATTAAATTAATTAAAACTAATTATGAATTAATATAATAACTAATTAATATATTAATTAATATTATAATTAAATATCTCATATTTAATTATATCTCTCTCCAAATAAACTATAGTATTAATGTACATCTAATGTGCATTAATTATAACCTATAGTTTTAAAATATGAATCAAATACATATTTTATCTTCATATTCGAACCCTTTCGAATATTCAATTCTCCCTTATAAATTTACCTCAACGCCCTTATAGAGCTACTGGTGGGACCTAATGGACCTACAGATCCGAAGCTCCAACGATGTGAGATTAATTGGCTAAACTCATTAACCAAATTAACCAATGTTCGTTAACTGTGGTTCACTCCACTATAGAACCACAGTTGCACTCTTCTCACTGCAGATATATTTCTGTGTCCACGGATATCGACCATCAACAACAAGTTAGCCTTTCACGTGTGTTCGTACCCCAACTAGGTCAAATTACTGTTTTACCCCTAGGCTACCTCTTCATCCTTAAGTACCAATGCTCCTCTAATGAACAACCTGTTTGAGGTCCAACCAACAAACATAAGTCCCTCTTGTGCCATAGAGAGGCTAGGGCCCATTGTTCAAGACCCGGAGACACCACTTAAGGGAACACACCTTTACTTACCCTTAAAACTAGGAAGGAGTGAATTCCATCTTGTAAGACTATGTTCCCGCTCCTCACTCGATCTTGTCCCCAAAATGGTAGGCTTATTGAGTCAGCGTGCATGCCACTGTCACCCGTACAAATCAAAGGACAATCCCTCATGGACAGGAGTCCATAATCCACTCAGGATTGAGGCCAAGTTGCCTAGGTCATCCTAGTGAAATAGAAACTGAGCTAACTAATGGTGTTACAGTTAGTGGTTAACTATTTCGTGGTCCGATCTTTGTTCAAACTCATTGCACAGGATACCCCCACTCGCATGTCAACTACACAAACGTGTTGGATCATTATGTTTGTATCATTATACAAAGCGGGCCATATCCATAGTGTCACCAGGATAAGGTACCCAACCTTATCCCTATACTACAGACCCTTTAGGCTAAAACTTGAACATTGATCCCTGTATGTCCCTACATACTAGTTCAAGCCTCATTCTATTAGCTTTGGATGTTTACTTTATTGGATTAGGGTTAATAAGACAAGATATGGGCACATAGGACAGCGTACAAAACACCTTTGGGGATTTTTGAAAAACTTGTCATCTACCTCTAGAACTTGAGCCCAAAGCATATTGGGCGTTAAAGGAATTTAACTTCAATATAGACAAGGTAGGAACTAAGAGGAAGTTGCAGTTAAATGAATTGAAAGAACTCCGACACTTCTCTTATGAAAATGAAAAGCTATATAAGGAGAAGGTTAAGAGATGGCACGCCCGAAAGATAAACCCAAAAGAATTTCACAAAGGTTAGCAAGTGCTACTTTTTAACTCGAGATTGAAACTATTTCCAGGCAAGTTGAAGTCAAGATGGTTAGGACCCTTTAAGATTTCAAAAATCTTTGATTATGAAACTGTGGAACTAGTAGATCACTAAGGTACGCATTTTAAAGTTAATGGGCAAAGAATTAAATGTTATTGGGGAAAGACTTTAAGGGCTGAGAAAGCCTATGTGTCGATGATAGATTTGGTATGATCTCTATTCTATAAACTTTTGTATATTATGTGGATTGATATGTTTTGAAAATAAAATAATAAGAAATTTTTAAAGATAAAAAGCAAAAATAAAATAACATGGGCAAGAGGGAACTCTGCCTAAGGAAAATCCTGTCTAGGAAAAAGTACTTAAGATGACCATAGGGAACACCTTTTCCTAGGGATTTACCTGGGAGTTGAATTGGCCGAGCTATTTTGAATTTGACTTTTGATTAGAAATTTTTCACCCAAAAAAAATGATCATGTTGAAGTGTATGAACATTTTAATAAAATTGTTATTGTTTCAGCTATTTAAGGAAGGAAGACATTAGAAAAAAAAAAAGTAAGGGAAATGAAAAAATAAAGAAGGTCGTGAGACTGGGAAAATGTGATCCCAATTTTTCCTAGTTCATTTGGAAATGCGATCGCATTTTCCTTATGGTCAAGAGTAATGACGTCATTTAAAAGACGGTCACATGACCTAAAATTGGGAAACCTATAAATAGGGGACTTATGTTGTTCTCATCTTCCACGATGATTTGAGTTCTCTTTGCATTTAAGTCAACTCACCAACCCTCCACACTCTCTCTAAAAGTCGAGAAGAACCACGAAGAAAACACCAAGAAGAACACTCTGAACTCATCAATTTCACACAAGATTACTCGTTCTCAGAGTAATCGAAGTAACCCACGAGCCGAGCAAGTCGATCAACGCCGTGAGGAGGACTCACATTCACGAATGCACGAAGGAGAAACCGAGAGACCCACGAGTTCTTCAAGAACCACCATGGAACAAAGACCCACGCCTCAAACTCCTTCATCAGCAAGAATGTTGACCTCTACGAACGAAAATTTGAGTGTTTCAAGGCAAAAGAAGACCAACCCATCTGTTAGCCTCCACCACACGCAACCACCTGTGGTGAAACCTTTAAAGAAGCGATCCAAAGAGTGGTTCGCAATGATCTGGGCCATGGAAGCCAAAAGGCGTGCTGCCAGTGAAGAGGAAGCAAGGCTCCAGGAAGCTGAAGAACTATTCCCTATTGCGGGTGAGAGCTCAAGGCAAGATACTTCAACGGGTAAGTCTAAAAGTTCTTTTACTGATTCTGATTCTTGCAGGGGGAAGCCGTTTGTAACCTACCATTCAAAGAAGAAGAGTGCAAAGAAGACGGTTAACATATTTGAAACTGAGAAGCCACTAGATATTCAACCACTCATAAAGGCAAGAATGTCTGCAGATATTTTTGAAAATATGATTCGGCTGGCCGTAGCACAAGCTTTTGTTATTGTTGAAGGATACAGATGAGCAAGATGCTTTGAATGAATTGAGGGTTGAAAGAGGAGAGCAACTAAGGGAAATTCGATGCATTAAAACCGAGGAAGATTTGAGTAAGAAGAGAGATGAAGATGATGAAAAGAAAAAGAAAGAAGATGAGAGGAAAGAGGAGGAGGAAAGACAAGAGGTCGAAAGGGCCATGAGAGGAAAGGATGAAAGAATTAGAAGACAAGAGGCCGAGAGGGCCAGGGAAGAAGAAGAAGAAATTAGGAGATTGGCTGCTGAACCCCAACTCCGAGAAGAAGAAAAAGCCAAACGATAAGCCCTTTGGGAAGGGAAAAAATCGAAGGAGTGTGGTTGAAGACTTTCTTGCAGCCTTTGAGACCCTACACAACACTAAAAAGGAAGGGGAAGAGCTGCAAGTGGAGGAGGAAAAGGCCCCTAAAGGGCCAATAGAAGAGAAAACAGAAAAAGAAGAAGAAGACCACAATGCAGAATGCGACCGCATTTGGGCAGCATTTTGAGAAAGGCAAAGTTGTTGCCTTAGATGACCAATAGGGTGATGTTGCCCTTGATCCACTGTTTGAATATGATACCAGGGAAACTTCACCTGCTGTTGGGAGTTCTTCTTCTGAAGGAAAAAAAGATGAGAAGAAAGATGAAGAAAATGAGGTTAGTGCCTCCAGTGACAGTGATAGTGATTTAGATTTAGAGGTGAAGGAGTTGGATGACGATCAGTTGCCAATTTCTTCAGCTTTAAGGAAAAAGAGGAGGAGATAAATAAATGCAAAACGGAGGACAAAGAACAAAAACGATCCGATTTTTGTAAAGAGGCCGAGGACTAGGTCCATGAACGCCTCTCCCGCTCCAACCACCACCACACCCACCAAGCCAAAAGCAACACCACCGAAGAATCCATTCCCAAAAGTCTTCAAAGATGTGGACTTCCAAGCAAGTATGGAAGTCATGAAAAAGAGAGACTTCCTGAATGAAAAAGGATTCTCTGACTGAGCTGGTGCCCTGCCTGAGTTTGTAACAAGGGTCATCTCTCAGTACAAGTGGCAGGAATTCTATGCTCATCCTCAATAGGTTGTGGTTCCTCTAGTGCGAGAATTTTATGTAGGTTTAAGGGAGGAGAGATTGAGTTTAGCATGGGTGCACGAGAAGATTGTGAGTTTCTCTTCCGTGGACATAAATAGGATTTCTCGGGTTAAAACAACTTTTCACTTGAGATGAAACGAGGCTATAAAGAATCCCATGGCCAAGTAGTTGAGAGAAGCACTCAGATTAGTGGCCAGGAAGGGAGTACAATGGAAGGAGTCCCAAACTAAAGTGAAGTCTTTAGTGCTAAGCGATTTGAAGCCTGAATCGGCAGTTTGGCTTCACTTTATCAAGAATCATTTGATGCCCACCACCACAACAGCACTATCTCTGTAGAGAGGGTCATGTTTCTCTACAATATAATGAAGGGGTTGGAGATCAACATTGGGGGCATCATTCGTGAAGAGATTCTCTCTTGTGGGAAAAAACGAGCTGGAAAGTTATTCTTTGGGTCACTCATAACACAATTATGCCAGAGGGTCAAGATCATTCTAAGGAAAGATGAGGAACGAAATTTCTACAAGTCTACTATCGATCTACCTCTGATAGGGAAGCTACAACATTATAATGAGCATAGGAAAGACAAAACTTCCACTTCCCAGGCTACTCATTCACCGAGGCTGACACCTGTTTCACCACCGCCATCCACTCATGTATCAGGGTCCACTCCATCATCTGAGGCTCTTGGATTCGCTTTCCGCCAGCTAGACCGCATTGAAGATCGTTTGAGAATTTATTGGATCTATGCCAAGGAGCGGGATGAAGCAATTAGAGAGTTTTATTTCTCTATCGTCCCTAACATCGCTCTTGTTTTTTCTGACTTTCCACGAAGCCTACTGCCTCAAGATCCTGAAGATTCTGATGAAGATGAAGAAGAAGAGAATGAAGATGGTTCTTCAGAGGAGGAATAGGGGAGTTTTTTGTTCCCCTTACACTTTTAATGCTTTGTTTAGATTTTGTTAATAGTTTTAGTTGTTTTTTTTTTATTATTTCCAGCAGGTTAGTTACTGTTTTTATAGGTTAGTTTTTGTGTTAGTTGTTGTTTTTATTGATTTGTATGAATAGTTAGTTGCTCCGTTTACATTTGTAAGATAATTTAGTGATGGTTTGCTGCTAGATATGTTTAAAATGACTTGGGTTTAAAGCTTGTTGAGAAAATCTACTGCTGTCCACTTTGCTAAAATATGTGAAAATCTTGAATAAACCAACTTTTTGAAAATTTTTGGCTTAGAAAAAATGTTTTTGATAAATATGCTTTCATGTGAGTTTTCTTTTAAGTCCTTGATGATGATAACTAGAGCATATTTCTATCTCAAAAGTGTCGCCATCACAACCGATTTTTTTTCTAGTCATAGGCTTTCCGTTAGTCTTTTTCTTTACAAAATTTTCTTAAGTCTAAACTTCCTCATGTTTAACCTATTTTAACACACTAGGAGAGTTTAGTCTTGATGTTTTGAAAATCAAAAACCTCATGTTAAGGCCCATGTCTCAGAAACAAAAGCCAATGAGGGCTTTGCCTGTCTTAAGTTTGGGGGGGGGGGGGTGCTTACTTTGTAAATATGTATTTTGTTGTAAGTTTGTACTGCTGGAAAAGATACGTGCTTAGAGAATTGTTTTAAAAAAATCAGAAAACCGAGAGTTACTCCCCCTTCCTAAAGTTTACTGAGTAACCAGGGGCATTCATGACACCCATGGGTTGCCACTACATGAAAGGTTTACTTGGGAAAGTGAGTATTATTCTAAGTTTGTGATCTTTGCTCGTAGCTAGATATCTTTACCACAAAGTGTCGATAAGCTAGAACGAAGGTGAATGTGACAACGAAGATTCTCTTGGGAAAAGAGAAAAAAAAAGTTGAATAAAAGGAGCACTAAAACAAGTTTGGGGGAGATAGAAAAGAAAAAGGAAACTCATGTATGCTCACTTACCTCAAGATTAGTTTTTCTTAACTAAAAGGACTACATTAGGCTCTATGAATATGGTTAGGTAGTTTAAGCATATTGGTTAGGATAGACTAGGGGGAGTTTTGCTTTGAAAAAGAAAAGTAGAAATCGTCATACCTAGGAACTTAGAAGTTGTGACTGACACTAGAGTAGAAACCTCTCCTGAAAGGCAACTTTTTAGAAAACGATCTTAAGTAGCATGTTTACTTGATTTCATATGGTTTATCTCTAACATTTTTATTTGCAATTACATTTGATCTCTAAGATCCTGATTTGCAATTGCTTGAGGACAATTAATAGGCTAAGTTTGGGGGTATGATAAGTGTAAAAAATATACCCATTTTGTCCCTTATTCTTAGCTTATTTCTTGTGGAACTTGTATGTTATAGATCAAATTCACTATTCCCGAGCTTAAAAAGTATAAAAGTTGGTGAGTTAGGTCTTTGAGAGTCATGTGTGTAAAATTATGCATATTTGGGCTTAATTGGACTTATTTTGATAAGAATTTGACTTAGTTTTATGTGTTGCAGGAAAACAGAGGAAACAAGGAAAATCACTAGAAATGCGACGCATTTCTAGCATGGCCAAATGAAATACGACCGCATTTCTGGGTAGAAACAGACAAGTCTGAGTTCGTCGCAGGTTAGTTTGAACGAGCTTTCCACACACCTAACCGACTGATTTGACTCCGAAACTGACTGGGCTACCTGCAAGCATCACTTTTCGTGACTCCTCAACCACTCCTCACGCTATAAAAGGCCATGATACGAAAGCAAAAGCAAGCGGAACTCACTGGGAAGAAGAGGGTAGTGACAAAAAATCCTAGTAGACACCCATGAGTCATGATGCCCGAGGTCCTTGCTAGAAGACGAAATTCTAACCTTAGTTAGACCTCAAACCTTTGTGTTTGTAGAGATTTCACCATATTTTTACCTTGTAAGGGAGAGTAAAGTGTCGTGAGAACTCTAGAGGGATTGGATAAATTGAAAAACCCTAGTTTTAGCTACTGCACCTTACTTTTCCAGCACCTATTTCTTTCTATTATTTCTTGTACTTCTTATTCATTTATTCAATGGAAAGTTATTTGTTTGAATTTTTATCCACCATGCGTAGCTAAATTCCTTTGAGGGGTTTAGTATAGTGAATTCCCTTATGGATTAAATGGCTTGAAAGTTGTTTACTTACCTAAGTTCTATTTTATGCATGTCATCCTTTATTGATTATCATTCCAATCTTGTTGAGTTTAACTTGATCATTTAGACTTAGCATGCTATGTGAGTTTGGTACTGAAAGAGTCAAACAACATCGGTTCTCATAAAGGTGATATAGGAGAAAGGGCTCGAAAGAGTGTATTAGTTGTTATAGGGGATGGTCGCTTATAACAACTATAGGGTTATAGGTTGCATGCATGAATAATCTATGTCGAAGTCGAGTCATAGAAATGTGCATAACGGTACTCGCTTAGTCTTCTAACGGTTCTTTGGAGCAAGTTCAAATAGGAGTTAAACCTGACCCAATGCATATCTAGACTTAGGTCAAATAAGCCATTATTAGAGTTATTTGCCTTAGGGTTGAAGCTTTACTGAACACCTCGCTTTTGTTATTGTTTGTTTACTCTTTACTTGTTTTATTAGTTTGCTAAAAATCCCATCATCAATTATTTACTTGGTTACCTTCTCAAGCAATTTAAGAGCAATTTCTTCTTCAAATTTGTGTTCAAATTAGTCCTTGTGGGAACAATACTTTTGGAATATTTCAGAAGTTTTTATTACTGCATACGATAGTGTATACTTGCACTTAGCTTGACTGAATTCATCTTTAATTACTATTTTCCATCTTTTCCAACATCCACCTTCAGTCATAACACGCATCATCTCCAACGATACGAGTATAACTGGTTAAACTCATTAACCTAGTTATTCAATGTTCGTTAGTTTCCAGGACACTCCACTATAGCCTGTAGCTGTACTCTCCTCACTGTAGATATATTTCTTGTCCACTCGATATAACCATGATTAGTAAGTCGACCATTCACCGGTTGTTCGTAACTAGAGCTGGGTCAATTATCCGTTTTACCCCTATAGCTACATCTTGTTCCTTAAGTTCCACTAATCCCCTAATGAAAAATTGGTTCGTGATACAATCACTGAACCAAGTCCCTCTCAAGTTTATGAGAGGTGAGCCCCTTTTCCAAGACTCGGAGTCAGTACTTAAGGGAATAACCTTCTTACTAACCGTAAAACGGGTAGTAGTGAATTCCGTCTTGCAAAGCTATGTCCCCAGCTATCTATTCAGTTTCATCCCCAAAATGGTAGGCATATTGAGTCGGCGATGATTGGCCACTCTCACCCATGCAAATCAAAAGACAATCCTAAATAAACAGGAGTTCATAGTTAGCTCAAGATTAAGATCGAGTTACCTAGGTCATCGTTTGAGATATTCAAATTCAGCAGTAAACGGTGTTATAAAGTGGAAGTGACTTATCTCCTTGTCTGATCTCTATGCAAACTCATTGCATAGGACGCCTTCACTCACATGTCTATACATGAACGATCAGAATCACTTCATTTTTCTTCAGAGAACAAAGTGAGTCACGCCAATAGTGTCCCCAGGATTACGGTACCTAGCCTTATCCATATACTATAGATCATTTAGGCTATTTACTTGTACTTGATCCATACTTATGTCATACACAAACTTTATGTATACATAATATAGCCAGGAGTTCTTAGTTTATTGGATTTGTGGTTATATTTAGGCAAAACAAATATATATAGAATAAATAATACTTCATTAAAGCAAGTCAAGTGTTACATTTACTATCTACGAGTTTTAGGGCATAAAACCCAATAGCTTAATGACTAATCACCATGGTTAGTCCCTCTTGTTACACCTCTCTAATGACTCAAATTAATCCCATTTTGCTGGCTGATTCTTGTGCATTTGGAATGCATGATATTTCTCTATAAATAGAGGAAGAGCTGATGGAGATGGGTGTAGATTTTCAACCCGAAATGCTGCCAAATTCTCTATAGAACTTCCATAGTTCAAACTCTCAAAAACACTTAGAACCTACAAGCCTTTTACTATAATTTCTATCAATTGAGGATCCCACAATCTTTCCAAGGCCTGAGGATAGTAGAGAAGATCCAAGTGGTCGTCCAAGATCGATTGGTGTGAAGAAACAACTCACAGATTGCATCAATTGGGAGCTACAAGAGGTAGGTGTTTCTAAACTCTGTTTTTCGTAACATGAACAACATGCCTTCTTGAATCAAATTGATGAAATTAAGTGCCTAAGATCCTAATTACTTCCGCATGTGTTATATTAACGCCTTCAATACTATCTTTGAAGATTACATCATGCTCTTTCAATAGAAGCTGGCCAACACTTAAGACAGTGTCGTCCTTTAGCATGTGTGGGTTATGACCTATTATGGGCCCCAAATTGAAAAAGTTGCTTAATCAAAAAAAAAAGAAAAAACTCTTTAGTAGCTGGTTGGTTAACGTGCATGCATCGAGAACAAACAGAAGTTGACCAAACTTTTCTCCTCCTCACCTCTTCATTTCTCTCTCCTCTTCAACCAATCTTCCAATTCCTCCTTTTGTCAATTCCTGACTAAATTAAACATCAAACCTTTTAATTTTCTCCCTTATCATCTTAAAAATTCAATTTTAATCATTGATAGCGATTTTGTTATATAATTGTTCAGTGACATTTTCTTAGTTTCATATATATATATATATATTGTAAGAAACAATCGCATAATACGATGAAATTTTGATATTTTACAATTTTGTCTTTGTTATAAAATATTTTAGGGTCTCATTTTGAAAAGTATCACAGGGTCCTATCTCATTTGGGGCGAGCCTGACTTAAGATATTGTGTTTAAGACCTGAAACATTATATACATCAATAATTCTTTTTGCACCATTCTTTGTCTTGACAAGAATATCTCCTCTTCCTTTGATTGGAGTTTCTTGTATCACCAATCTTCACCTCATTATGAAGAGATTCATCCAGTAGGTGTTAATATCTAACATGCAGAAGCAATTTTGGATCTTAGGCACATAATAAAATCAATTTGATCATACAAAGCATGTTGTTCAAAAACAGAGTTTTGAGTACCAACCTTTGTGTAGCTCAAAATTGGACCAATTACTTGGTTGTTTCTCCTCACCAAATGATCACGAACCACCACAAGTGTCTTCCTTGCTATTCTCAGGCCTTGGAACTGATTATGGGATCTTCTAGTGATGGAATTTGGAAGGGAATGAGCTTGGGTTTCAAGTTTTGGAGAGTTTTGAGCTTTTGGGTTTGAGGAGCTAAATTGGCAGCATAATACCAAGCATTTCACTATGTTTCTTCAGCAATTCTTCCTCTATTTAAAGAGGAAATCATGCACCATTAAAGCCTCATAAAATTAGACAACAAGACAAGCCTTAATTGAGTGGGATTTGATGGCTAATTGAGGAGGGGTGCATGGGTTTAGTCACCATGCACTCCACCTCCTAAAATTAATTTCTTTTTGAATTTCCAAATTCAAATTGAAATTAATTTTAGTTAATTATTTAATAATATGAAATTCTAAATCTAATTTTGAATTTCAATTTTTAAAATTAATTCATAATTAGTTTAAAATAATTATTAATTAATTATATTAATTTAATATCAAATATTAAATTAATATTTTGCAACCAATTTCGACCATTCTCGAAATGTAATTTTCAAACATGAATCCCTATTCACGTATTCGATATTTAAATCATATTTAAATATGTCCAACTCTCAAATTTCGGTTTAACTTGGAATTAAACCAATGTGTCGGTGATATCAAATATGACCGATATAATCCCTAAATTGAATTTGAACGATTCAAATTCTCCTATCATATAGTTCCAAGATTTGTTCCTATACGAGCTAGCAAGGAAACCTAATGGACCTACAGATCATGGGCTCCAACGATTCGAGGTTCAACCGGTTAAACTCATTAACCTAGTTAACCAACATTCGTTAACTATCGGGTCACTCCATTATAGCCTAGTAGTTGCACTCCCCTCACTGTAGATATAATTTTGTCCACTCGATATAACCATGATTAGTAAGTCGAACCTTCACAAGTTGTTCGTAACTATAGCTAGGTCAAATGTCTGTTTTACCTCTATAGTACTTCTTTTTTCCTTAAGTCTCACTGATCCTCTAATGAACAATTGGTTTGCGATATAACCATCAAACCAAGTCCCTCTCAGGCCAATGAGAGGGTGGGGCCCATTGTTCAAGTCCCGGAGTCAGTACTTAAGGGAACAACCTTTCTACTATCCCTACAACGGGTAGGAGTGAATTCCATCTTGTATGATTATGTCCCCAACTGCCTATCTAGTCTTATCCCAAAATGGTAGGCTTATTGAGTCTGCGATGTTGGGCCACTCTCACCCATGCAAACCAAAGGATAATCCCGAACAGACAGGAGTTCATAGTTAGCTCAGGATTAAGATCGAGTTACCTAGGTAAGCATGAAATAGTTAGTCTCATTAGTAAACGACGTTATAAAGTGAGTGACTCATTTCTCGGTTCAGTCTTGTGCAAACTCATTGCACAGGATGCCCCTACTCGCATGTCTTTACATGAACGATCCAGGATCACATCGTTTGCTTTATGTACAAAAAGTTGGTTGCATCCATAGTGTCCCCAGGATAAGGTACCCAGCCTTATCCATATACTATAGACCATTTTGGCTATATACTAGAACTTGATCCATGTTTATGTTTGTACATATAGTTTGAGTATTCATATTATAACCAAGGATCTTTAATCTATTGGATTTAAGTTATATAAACAAGTAATTCATTGAATAACACGATAACATCTTTATTGAAAATGAGATATGCATAAAGATTACAAACCACGAGTTTTAGGACACAAAACCCAACACATCCAAAGTTACAAAAATACATTTTTTTCCCATCATGTGGTTACTGCAACCACTATTAAGATACCATATATCTTGTTTCTTGGGCATTTAAGGTAAGAAAAAAGAAGACCTTGGTCATTATCCTGTTGTTCATGCATTAAGGTTGTCTCTGGCTGATTAGTCTTTTTGGACCAACAATCTGCTTGAAAATGTCCATAACGTCCACAATTGAAACATTTAATGTGAAAAAAATCTCCACAACCTCTACCTCTGCTTCTTTCCTCTGCTTGAACTTCTTCTTCTTCCTCTATTTGAAGAATTTTTATTATCACTTGATTTGGACTCAAAATTTTTGGAATCGTTGGATCTGCCACTTCCTCGACCACCATGTCCATCTCTTCTTCCACTAAATCTCCCTCTAGAAGAAGTTTGCATATGAGATTTGAGAGATTCCATTAAGCTATTAATAGAGAAAGTCAGCAAATCTTTGGATTCTTCAATTGCTACAACTGTATTTTCTAGTCATGCTTCTAAGGATCTTTTCAACCACTCTTTGATCTTCAATTATTTCTCCATTTGATCTCAATTGATTAACAATTAAGAGAACACAATTGAAAAATTCTTCAATAGTTTCAGTATCTTTCATTCTAATGGTATCAAATCCAGCTCAAAGTGCTTGCAATCTTACTATTTTATCTTCTTTCTCCTTCATATAGACTTTGTAATGCATCCCCATGCTGCTTTAGAAGTTGAGGCTCCTGAAAGTCTTTCGAATATATTTTCATATACAACTTGGTAGATAAAAAATAATGTCTTTTTGTCTTTCTTTCTAGCATCTTTTAGCTCATTGGGTTGTTGTGAAAGACCTTCCTCACGTTCTTGCTCCACATATCCATTTTCAACAAATGTCCCAAAGATCTTGAGATCCATAAAGAACTTTCATTTGTTGACTCCATGGTCTATAATTATTTCCTTCAAAATGAGGAAGTTGAGGTTGCAACATCTTCTAACTTGGCTCTGATACCACTTTGTTTGAAATGCCAATGAGCCCACTATAATAATCACTCTAAAACTCACAATTTTGTAGAGAAGAAACTTTGTCCCCTTACAAAACCCAAGAGCACACAAGAGAGGAAATTTGTTCTCTTGAATAAGTCTCTTTGAATTGCTTCGCTTGATTTGCTTCAAACATAACAAAAAACATCCTATTTATAGGACTCTAACGAAAATTCTAGACCAAAAACTTCAAATCTAGATTAGATTCATAAACTTGCATTTTATTGCATAACTCTCCTATATGAATGTATACTTAATTAACTAGTAACCCATCATAAATCTAGCTTAATTTCTAACCTAACCCATTAGTCGGAAAAACACCTACAAAGGCAAACAGAAGAAGATAAAGAATGAAAACAGAAGAAGAAGAAGAAAGGAAGAAGGATAGCAGCCGTTTGAAGAAAAAAAAGATTAGGGTGTCACAAGAAAGTGGGAGAGAAATTGTGATTGCTGGCGTCGTCACAAGAAAGTAGCAGAAAATGGAAACTTAAACTCTGCTGATACTTTCGGATTTAAAGAAGAAAAATAATAGAGGGATTTGGGTCCAAAGATCCAATTTAGTTGAATTTTGGATGAAATTCAATTTCCAAGTCAAATGAAATCAATTTTAAGATTTAAATCCCATTATATCAAACTCGTGTTCAGATTTGAAATCAAATCGGATAAAGCATGGGCTTTGATTCAAATGTCAAATTCAACTTTAAATCAAATCAAAAGTTAAATTGGATAAATTTCAAAATTAATTCAATGTGAATTAATTTTCCATACGGATTCTTTGTCAAGATCTAAGCATAATCCAAATTTTGTCTAAGTTCAAATTGAAGTTTGCTACAAATGGAAAATCAAATTTTGAATAAAATTCATTATTTGATTAAATGTTGTCAAATAAAAAATCAATAACTAAATTCATATTTTGATTAAATTGGCACATCAAACAAAATCAAAATCATGAATAAATATCGTGTCTTTTGATTTCAAATTATCTTTTTCGAGATTTACTACTTAGTGCATACATCTCAAAAATGGGCATTTGTTGAATGAAAATTTTTGACCAATCATAAGTTGTCACGTCATTATTTTTAAATTAATGAAAAATTCCTCAGCATTAAATTTGGGGCCAATAATTAAGTTGACATGTGTCTCGAATTTAATTTGAAGATAAAGTTGACAAATTCTAAAGTGTAAGGTCACATGTCTCCACGATCAAATAATTAAAGTTAATTTGGTCATAGGATCATACTATATTTGGTTCAAGTTAAAACAAATCCAAATCCAAATTGATAGACCCAAAATCAACAAAACCCAAGTTTAAATGGTTGGGCCAAGAAATCATTAAAGTCCAAACCCACATATCCTTGGAAAACTCTATAAATAGGAGATCTCTCTTCATTTGAAGAGTTCAAAAAATTAACTCTCAAAAGAGACAAGAGAACTCAAAGAGAATTCTAAAGGAAAGAATACCATAAGCCTCCTTAAAATTCTTAAGTCCTTGAGGGCTTAACATTTCTTGAAGACCAAAAACCATTCAAGATTAGAAGATTTCAAGACCCTAAACTCTCGAAGACGAGAGATTCTTCGAAGATCAAGGGCACTTTGAAGATCAGAGAACTTCAAGACCTAAACTCTCTTGAAGATTGAAGACTCAAAGACACTTTGAAGATTATAAGATTTTAAGACACTGAAACTCTCAAAGACTAAAAATTCTTTGAAAACCTGAAGACTTTGAAGATGATCAAAAGACTCTTTAAAGACCAAAATCTCTTCGAAGATCTAAAGACTAAGACAAGTTGAAAATTCAACCTCGAGAACAAATTGTAAAGCCCTCAAGATAAATTCACATTTGAGAACCAGTTGCATATCCCTCGAGACAAGTTTATGATTGAGAGAGAAAGAAATAAAGGATCATATTAGAGATTGTACACCTACACTTATACAAATTAATGCAAAAACACAAGTTTATTCCACATATTGGATTTCTTTTGAAATTACATGTGAACACGTCACATGTTCGGATCGTTGCGACACTAAGGACAGTGTTTTTTGAGTGAGTTGAAAAGTTAAAGTGATGTGCGACAGGAAAGAGTTGTAAACAATGACAGATCCAAAATTCTTGTTTAGGGGGTTAACTTAAAAATCCGTAAAAGTAATTTACAAGTAATCAATACAACAAATAAAATAAAATAAAATAAATAAATAAAAATCATAAATGAAACTAGATTACTAATTTCATTCATCTAAATTGTCATCTACAGGCTTTTATATTATAGGATTAATTTTTTAAGAATTACAAAACAAAAATTTTAAAATATCTTTATCCATTCCGTTTGTATTTGATATAAAAAAAAAAATTTAAGAGTAAGGTAAGCAAAAAATTATAATAATAATATTATATATTTATTAGGTTAAATTACAAGTTTAGCTCCAAACCTTCATGTTTGTATCTAATATGTTCCTGAACTTCCAATTTTGGGTCAATAGGTTTTTGAAACTTTAAAAATGTCAAAAAGATTTTTAAATTTTCAATTTTGTGTCTAACAAATCTTTGACATGAGTTAAAAAAAATAAAAAAACATTCAACATTTTTTTAAATTAACAAATATATCAGACATAAAATTAATTTGTTTTGTCTAATAGAATAGTAAAATTTATTTTCTTCTTTCATTATTGTTTAACCGTGTTTTGCTTCATACTTGGAAAGGAAATTATTTAAGTCCCGTTTGGATTGTTCTATTTTAGTAGACACTATTTTAAATTCCCAACATTAAATGAAAAACAAGATTAAGTTTGTGAAACTGTGTTGATCAAGAAGGAAAGAAAGCCATGTATTTGAATTGTACGTAAAGAAATAACTAAGATTGCAACTGGCTTCATGGGGCCGCGAGTAGCTATGCCATTCTTTTCTAATTCAATTTTCCTTCACTCTAAAAACAATTTGCTTTAGGTTAAAGACGTGGAATGTTTGGTGGTTTACATCTACCTTATTAATATTCATTATACCAACTTCTTCATTAAAGCATTTGCCTTTGGTCCATATTATATATATATATAATTTGCCTCTTCTTTCATCACCAACCAAATAATAATTCATGGCTTCTGTTGCTGCAATTTCTGTCCTGACCTTCGCTGTGGTTGTGGCAACTTGTGCTGCAGACCTCGACTTACTTCAAGATATTTGTGTCGCAGATCTCACTTCTGGTATTTCTAACTTCTCTTCCCTCAAACATTTTTTCAGCTCAACATCTTCAGTCTAGTCTTGACAATCACTAACTTTGGCAGGGATTAAAGTGAACGGGTTTCTCTGCAAGACAAATGTATCTGCCACTGACTTCTTTTTTGATGGACTTGCAAAGCCTGGCCTCACCACCAACACATCATCTGGTGCACTGGTCAGTGGAGCCAATGTCCAAAAAATCCCAGGCCTTAACACTCTAGGAGTATCCCTCGCTCGCATCGACTACGCCCCCGGTGGCCTCAATCCACCCCACACACACCCACGTGCCACTGAGATAGTGTTCGTTCTTGAGGGTGAGCTAGATGTTGGCTTCATAACTACTGCCAATGTGCTGATATCCAAGTCCATCAAGAAGGGAGAAATATTTGTTTTCCCAAAGGGGTTGGTGCACTTCCAGAAGAACAATGGCAAGGATGCTGCCGCAGTGATTGCTGCATTCAACAGCCAATTACCGGGAACTCAGTCTATTGCCGCTACTCTATTTGCGGCAACTCCTTCCGTGCCTGATAACGTGCTCACCAAGGCTTTCCAGGTTGGTACCAAGGAGGTTGAGAAAATCAAGTCCCGCTTTGCACCCAAAAACTAAAACAAATGCTTCATTCAAACCTGTAACTTGCCCCAACATCAACATACATACTTAGACACATTCTACTTCTAATGCACGTTTCTTCATATTCATCATTGTACCAATCCTAAAGCAAGGCCAATAATTTGTATATGACTGACCAAAAAGAACAATTACCATCTAAAAAACGGCAGAACGTGAAGGAAAAAAAAATAAAAATTATATGATATTCCAAGGATATAGGTTGACATCTTTTTTTTTTAAAAAAGAGGTTATGCATAAATATCAAGCAAGAATGTCCGACAAAAGTAAATCCTTACTAATTTTAGGCCGGTCAGACTTCACGATAAACCCCGTTCAGTTGCTACTAGATTTTACTTCAAACATGATTGTTGCCTGCCATCTGGGATTGCAAACAGTACTATTGGTTTCGATGGCCTGACATATGGAACATCGCATCTGAAGTACCCCTTCCTCTCTAACTGCAATATGTCTCCACGCTTTAGATTTCGCATGTTTGAATCCCCAACAGCAATAGTCTCCTTTTTTGTACATGGATTTAATACATCGAGGAAATCCTCCCCTTCTTCGAGCTGCAATAGCAATTTAAAAGAGGCTAAAATCCTTAACTTCCATAACCACTTCTCTAACAAAATAAGAATCATAATAAGCAACAAATAATTATATCAATGAAAAGTCTTGTTTCTTGTTTCAAAAAAAGATAATAAGCAACAAATAAGCCACAACCCACAATTTTTTTTTTTTTTTTTTGATAGGAAACCTAAACCATTTCATTGATGTATGAAATAGATACAAAAGGAAGACCTATCATGAGTAGTTACAAAAGGCATCTCCAATGAGATATAAGTGATGATAAACTATAATTACAAAAGGGGGAGTGACTACTCCAATAAAGAGCTAGATATGATGTAGACTCCATGAAAGCATAGAAATTATTAGGCGTTTCGCTCCAACCAAATGTTCCAAAAAAAAAAAAAAAGCAACCCACAAATTTTTACAAGAGACAAACAGTCATATGCATATTCATTATACGAAGAGGTTCACCAACAACTTCCAACCCAGCTTATATTAAAATTTAATTTCATAAATCTTTAGAACATACAAATCATTTTGCTTTAGTACTGAAAATCATCCATAACAAACTGGCTTAGCTACTTGCACGTATATATGAATACGATCCAACCTACTCACCCAGAGAAGCTAAGTGATGCACATTGCAATCTGGCTTCTAAAAATAGAAGTCTGAAATAAAAACTAAAGAAAAATCTCAATACAAATACACTCATGCCAGTATGCATAGTTTTGAACTTTTTAAGCCACATCCTTCAGAGCTTCAAAATCAACAAGAAATAGAGAATATAATATCACAATCAAACCAAAGAAACAGACTCACATCTTTCACCGAAGTGCTATAATACCACATGTTAAATGTCCATACCTTTTTCTTTGTGATTAAATAATCAAACTCCATAAGTGAGAGGGTGACTAGTTCATTTATATCAGGCAGCCAGGTGGCCTTCAACTTTGTGGTCTTCACAGAACCTTCGTGATGTAAAATTCCTGACAACTGTGTGACATATCCATCTTGGTCTTTCTCGATGCCTTTTACTATTGCATTACCCCAGTCCATTAAGGTGATTTCTTCATCCACCTTGATACATTGTGCATCCACCTGGTCGATCCATATCCTCTTTGTGAAGGTTGAAGATTTTTCACCAGCACCTTCATATTTTTTATGCTTTGGTATTACTCGGATAAATGGTTTCTCTGGGCCATTATCAAGGGTAAATAACACACGTCGGTCTTCAACAACAGCAGTATGTCTGGGACACACAGGATCAATGATCTTTTTATTAATGGTCCAAAGTTTATCCCATTCCATAAGGTTGAGATTTTTTGATGCCCCCTGAAGTAAAGAGAAGAAATAGATGAGAATAATTTTCATAAAGATGCATATCATAGAGTCCTAGTTTCTTACCAACAATAAATTCAAAACGAGCATGATATCTATCATTTGAAATATAGACATGACAGATGCAGTATACAAGGATCATTATAAAATACTTTGATCTTCTATAGAACTGAAAACCAAGTGTTTAATTATAAATTTATAGCATTCAATGGTGATATAAGCTATAACAGATAAAAATCCTTTTGATTATTGCAAATGCATACCAGCTTTTGCCAGTATAAGACCAAAGATTTATCACTGACTTTTGAATAAACACCAACTAAAGGATTTATTTGTAAACCAAAATTTTTCACACCTGTTCAAGGATGAATTGAATTAAAGCTTCAACTTTGAGACCTCTTCTAACAATCCCCTGTACTGTTGGAAAACGAGGATCATCCCACCCATCAACCTTCCCATTTTGAACAAACCACAAAAGCTTACGCTTGCTGAGAAGTGTATAAACCATGTTCAACCGGCTAAATTCATATATATGAACCTTTCTTAGACCCATATCTTCCTGGATTCGGTAGTACTGTGCATTGCGGTCATGGTATTCACTGGACCGAAGTGCATGTGTAATGCCTTCAAAAGAATCAACAAACGGACAGGCAAAATCATAAGTTGGGTATATCTTATACTTGGAACCAATCCGATGGTGGGGAATTGGATTACAACGATAATACACTGGATCTCGAAGAGATTTATTAGGGTCCTGCATATCAAGTTTTCCACGAAGACAGCAAAGTAAACCCTGCTCAGTTCCTAATATCATCTCCTTCCATAATCTCAGATTCTCTTCAGGACTATTGCTTCTACGTTTTGATTCAATGCCTTCCATCCGTTCTTTCTGCATCTGCTCACGTGGAGTATCATCAATATAAGCTTTACCCTGACGAATTAAGTTTTCAGCCATTTCCATTAATTGAGGGAAGTAATCTGAAGTATATGTGACAGTTTCATACTTTATACCCAATGTCTCAATGTCTTTCAGAAGATTTTCTACAAACTCATTGCTTTCTTTAGCAGGATTTGTATCATCAAACCTGATAATTACTTCACCATTATACCGCTGGGCAAAATACTGATTCAACAATGCTGCTTTTGAGTGCCCAATGTGAAGATATCCACTAGGCTCAGGTGCAAAACGCAAACGCACCTTCCCAATCTCCGCATTTGGAAGATCAACTTCAAATGTAGATTTGCTTCCTGGCTTCCCCTTATCAGAAGTGTCCTGATTGACACTATTTGGCTTTTGAATGAGACCCTGTTGATCCTTCAATTTAGCTCCTGAAGACTTTCCACCTCTTTTGCCAACATATGAAGTTAAGACATCATCCAAGACATCACAATATTCTACTAAGAGTGAATTAAACCATCGTTGAAGATTTGGGTACTTCTTTGACTTTCTCAAGCTTTCCCACCGTTGTCCAGTTCCTGTAAGAACACAACATCATAGTATCAATAAGCCAACCTCACTCACTCTATATATATTTGTGTCTGCCTTCATCTGAACATTATGATTAGCTTAAAAGAACAAACATGGGACGGCATCCTGTCTCTCTATCTACCTCTCTCAAGATAGGCATGGTGATGCAGAAAAAGATTTTGAGAAACAATGATAGCTACTAAAGAGGATGGCCAAAGCAGAAGATTTTATTTTCTTTGTTCAAAAAATTACCTGCTAAACCAGACCAGATAGCTACATCTGCAAGTGACAAAGAATGGCCAACGAGAAATGTGCATCTTTCCAAGTACTTATCAACATAACTGCATGCATTCTCAAATGCAGAACCAGACGAAAGGATAGGAGCATATTCTAGCCATTCATCAATCTGGGGTTAAATCCATGCATTGATATGGGAGAAGTTCATTTATAAGAAATTAGTACATAAACAACATGAAAATAAATAAATAACATGCCATACATGAGAATAAACATTTAGATTGTGTTATGATAATTATTTTTCAACTTACCTGACTGGACTCATACGCATTCTGTCCATAGAAATTAGGAATGTTGGCGACTCGACCAATATAACGTAGAAGCACAGATGTTCCATGCAACTTCAGCCTACAACAGATTAACTTGACTTAAGCATTGAAAAACAGTCTATTAGATGTTTTTCCTCTGATTCATATCAAATGGAGAGTTGTTTCGTATCTTGTTCAAAAAAAAATGGAGTAAAAATCCTTTCAAAGTTTAAACAGGAGTATAATGCAAGCTTTCAAAGAGAAATGTCTAGAGGGTATGATTTACAATAGGATCAAAGGTTGTGCAAGCAAGATTTAAAATAATCACTAATGTTGCCTCAGCAAAAGTCAAATTCCAACTCAAAAAACATAAAATCTTGAAAAAAAAGTTTTAAAAAAAAGTAGGCAATGCAACAAATGAGGCATTCCCAATCCCACGTGTTTTTGATAAGACAACCATAAAGCACCAATGGATGTCAAGGCATACACAGTTTAGTAATGCAATAAAGTGATTATCGAGACAGTTCATTAATGATCCATTTCTAAATGTAAATTAGAGATGTAATACCATAAAAGTTCAAAAGCTAAATTTCATGTACGAAAAGTTGGCAAATTTGTAAAGATGAGAAAATAATAACCAGGAAAGATAGAGGCTCCCTCTGGTAACAAGAACATTTATTATGAACACAAATTATGGATTTGAAGTTAAATGCAGAGAGGGTAATGGAAGGACAATGTTAGATTCCACAGATAGGCATAAATATCTAAATCTTGTCTTCTAAATGACCAATATGAAAAACGTAAGCTTCAAATTATACACTAATTCCAATCAAATATAACTCAACCACAGAAGTTTAGTTTATCCCCTAGTCAATGTCATAAGCTTTATCAATAGATACATGTATACAAATTCTGTACATACATCAACAATTGTCAAGACTTCTTTTCCTTTCTGTTTTTATTTCATGCTCAATCAAGTTCCTATAGCCATTAAAACTTCATCATTTAAAAGGAATGCTGAACCTGAACCGTGTAGAAAATTAACATCTTTGAAACATTATGCAGAAATATGCTTTTAATAGCATCATGTCTCTGAAACTGAAAAAGAAAGGCAATCCATATACCAGTTAGACCATGATCCAAAGTATTAAATAAATATTGGATAAAATAAAAATTCCGCCATAAACATTAGCATTGAATTTTTCATAAAATAGACCACGTTAACCTTCTGTCTGAATCAACTAAAATTTACGATGATGTTAATAATGCTAGGTTACAAAGAAGAGTAGTAAAAGAGATACTTGTATAGAAATATTCCATTGTCAAATGAAGGGGTACAAGATGCTATTAGTATCACTGATCTTAATGATGTTAGAAAAATGAGTTTTCTAATGACTAAGAAAAGCTAGCACCAAAATAGCATAGCTTAGCGGTAATGGGCATGTACCCTCGCCTAAGAGGTCAGACGAACAAAAATCCTCCACTCCAAATGTTGTTGAACTCAAAAATAAAGAAATAAGAAAAGTTGCTAACGTAAAACTTAATCAATTTAAATGGGGTCAACAATATGATTGTTTTGAAAATTTCATAACATTGAAAATTTATGTATCCAACGACAAACTAGTTATATGTGGAAATTATATTTTCATTCTAAATATTTGACTTGACAGCATCCACTCAAGAAATAGACAAAAATCACAGAGTCAAAATTGGATAATGGAAAATAATTATAAAAAAGAAGTGTTATGAATCTTCTTTTTTTTTTTTTTTTTTTTTGTGGTAACTAGTAAGAAACGATATGTTATGAATCAGAATGAATTGGTTTTGAAGGTCAAAACTCAAACATTTTGCTGTTTTAAAAGTTAAACAAGACAAACTTAGCTTCGCGAAAAGAGAAATATTTGACTATACCCGTTGGTGAAGAGAAATGTGGGAGTGGAGCCAGAAGCAAGAGAAGAATCTGCAGGGGAGGTGATACCAGCAAACTTGGCAGCCACAATGACAGAGAGTGGAGGGCTATCGGACGGAAATGACAAAAGCTTAATATCCATGATTCTTGTCACCAGAACCAATCAAATCCAGACTGAAATTAAAGCAAATATAAGGCTTTTAGGTAAGAAAAAATTGCAGAAAGAAGCCAAATCATCTACAGGTATGAAAAAAAAACGGATAAAGCAAAAGCAGAAAACTGCTGAAAGAGACAGAGGAACATGGAAGTGAAACTACCAGGCAGCCGTCGATGATTTTGAAGAACGGGTAACATGGTATAAATATCCATGGCCCGAAGACGACCGGAATTATTTAACTGGGAAAATATAAGATTTAGGTGTGTAAAAAACTTGGGTCGAGTCAGTTGTATGGATGAACCAACCTGACCTGAACCGTTTAACATTTGCTATCCTTTTTTTTTCTACTTACTTAATTGGGCAAAGAAGGTACAGAGATGGGAAAATGTTTGACAGTGCATGGAAAAGTAATTGATTATTAGTGAAGTTCTAAGACTTTATTTTTGGTGCTATTTCGTCACCAAAGAGGTCACTACAGATAGCCAAAGGCTTATGGGTTTCTTCTACACAGACTGTACCATGTGGAGAAAATAAAGAGACATTCCCCTGCAAACTCCAACACCTTGAATTTTTTTGTTTCAAACAAGGTACGCAAACACAGAAAATTCTGGGTAATTACTTAACTTTTGGCACTCTAAACAAAACTTATTGAATAAAGCTCCATAGATCAAGTTATAGAAATGTCCAAATTCAACCACAAAAATATCTAAACATACTTTCTTTGGAGTTTGGTAAGTGTGTTGGGTGAGTTTTGCAGGTTGCACCCATAGATTAATTGGGTTGGTGACAGAGGTCAAAGGAGTTTGGTTTCAAATTGCATAAAATTAAGATCCGATCCAACACGTTTTAATAATGCTCAACAGATTAAAGCCTTCTATTGAAGGCCTAAGCTCAGTTATGCCAAGCCTTCTATTGAAAGAGGTGTGTTAGTGGCTCGGCATGAAAGCATTGAACTGAGACTAGAAAACCTGGAAAAGAGGTCTACAAATCTAGAAGAAAAATATTCTGATCTGGAAAATGACAAAGACTCTGCCTTACATCAAGTAGAAGAACTGAGGTTTTCCCTTCTCATGGAAGAACATGAGCCTATAAGTTACAAGCAGTCGACTGAGGCCAGAGTTGCTGGTTTGGAGGACCATGTCCATACCCAATGAGAATAAAGAAAAATGGGCAAGGAAGAAATTGAAGAACTACTAGACAAGGCTGTAAACGATCACCTTTCAGAACATAAATTCACAGAGGCATTTTATCAAACAGGGTCAGGGCAACAGACTCAATGAACTTTGCAGCAGTTAATCACAACCAAATTTCAGAACATAGATCACAAAACAAAATGATCACCTCACCACAAAGAATGATTTAGATCAACGCACAAGAATTTCAACAAGTAGGGCAGAGGGGCAGTACCTTTGAATCCCCAAGACAAAGTAAACAGTGAATCCTGTAGCAAAGCGAGGACGGGATTGATCCTAAGCGTAATTACCGAAGAAGAAACTGCCCCCTTTTCAGTATTCGCCACAGATTAAACCCGAAAGGATGGGGGAAAAGAAAGTAGACTCGACGGCAGATTCTTGTGCGCTAAAGAAAGAAGGTAGCTTCGCCGGTGACGAGCACGAGCAGAGAGAAGGGGAGATTAAACGGTGCCGGCGAGGAGAGCAGTAGCACGTTGTCGGTCGTCGTCGTCGCAGTAGCACACCGAAAACGAAAACGCACGTTGTCCGGCGAGGAGATTAAACGGCTGCGAATGCAAAATTTGACCTAAAACCGAAAACACATCGGTTCCGCGAAAGGGCAAACAGAACCGGTTCGGTTCGGTTGATTCCATCTTTATTAGTTTTGAAAACCAAATTGAAATATTGCATTTGTAAGTGAGTTGTTTGGCCCAAGGAGTTAGAGTTGTTTATAAAATATACCTGGTGTTGGAGTAATGAAAATAAAATCCGGGGTGTTTCAACATAAAAGACTTCATCTCAGTTGGAGTTAAGATCCGAAAACCGAACCGGGGGTGTTTGGCTCAAAGAGTTGAAGTTATGAAATCTTGAGTTGTTTTCTCTAAGAGTTGAAGGAGTTAATAAGTTTGTGGGCCTCACAATTGTGTTGTATGTCTTTTGACCAAACAAAGAGTTGAGTGGAGTTATTACTCCACGACTCCTTGGACCAAACACCCCAAGACTACTTCTTAAAAAGGAAGTTTCCAAGATCTAGGAAAGGGTTTTGGTTTGCTACGAGTTAAGAAGCTACAAAAACTAAAGAAGTAAAGGACAAAGACCAATACTACAATGAATTGAGTTATGCACCCACCTAAATCCACTCATTTCAAAGTCGTGTATAGAATATTGAGAAAATTTACAAAAACCTAAGGTAAAGGTAATTCAAGAAGCATAATCATATTTTAAGTTTAAGGTTAGGTGTGATTTTAGAATAATTGTTGTAGCTTTTAAAATAATTGCTAGAAACTGTGATTTTAGAAAGGGTTAACAACAAGAATGGCAAGATTTAAAACGTAGAATTGGAGAATGGCCAAAAAAAAGATCCTTTCAAAAATGGCAAAAAGGTATAAATGGGAATCTACTATTTGGTACGAACCGACAAGAATGCCTTCGATTGGTTGAAAATAGGGTATCCCTAAAAAAAAGTAAGAGAAAGATCTCGTGTATCCCAAGATCATAACAACCTAACATCTTGGATTGTATATTGTTGAATTTCCCACAAAACCCGAAAAAACTCTACAAAAAAAAAAAAACTCTTATTCAAACACACAACAGAAAAAAAAACGCACACAAAAAAATTATTTGACTAAGAACATTGTAGTTTACATGGGGGTTCTGCTCTATCCAATTTAGTGTTTGGAAAAAAAAATTGTGATTGGAAAAAACAGATACATTAATAAGGAATTGAAGGGGGATTACACCAAAAACACAAAAAACACTTTAGTATCTGGAAAGGATAAAATGTGATTGGAAAAAACAGATACATTAATGAGGGGTTGAAGGAGTTTATATTTTATTTACAAAGATAGCAAAATAAACTAATTTGAATTTTTAACCCCCTAATGATGAAACTCACCTTCCCCATACACCTCAGTTGTCTCGTCGACGTAATGGGCACACAAACCATTCAACTTCTCACGTCTTCTCCTCCAACAATTTTTTTGACCTAAATGCCATTTACTCCCATTCGGTTTCTCCACACAGACCGTTTGGCTTCTCCCGTTTCCCTAAACTTCCATCCCATCTTCTTCCATCCATTGCTCCGCCGCTTGTTCGTTTGATTGATGTGTCATCCTTGGCAAGTTAACGTATGCATGTTTCCCTTTCTGACACTGTGAGCAAGATATGGGATGCACCGTTGCTTGATTTTTGAAGTTCAAACTTTGTTTTATAGAAGGATTTCGTGTTAACGCTACCTACCCCGTCCGTTTTTTTTAGGGTTGTTGTTTATAAAGATACGGTGGATCCCTTCCATTTTCTTTTTTCCGAATATTTTATGTGATTAAAAATTGTGACCCCCCACCCCCTCTGTGTTGTAGCTATGGTGAGAGCAAGCGCACGTCTCCAAGCAGCCAGAATAACGCCAAAACGAAAGGCTGCAGAGGACAAGGGTCCAATCGATTTGCAAAGTGACCAAGAGGTAAATAATTTTTCGGTGTGCCGAATAGGGTAGGTTTAAACTTTCATTGTCATTATGTTTAGTGGTAGGTTTTTGTTGGGTTTTATGCCCTAAAACTCGTAGATAGTGAATGTAACCGTTGACCGGATATTAATGAAATAATATTGATATATTTTTCCATTAAATGTTATTAGTTATTTTATATTTGTCTTTGCCTAAAATAACCCTAATCCAATAAACTAGACATCCTTAAGCTGTAATATGAGTCTTGAACTATATGTGGTGACATATGGGGATCATTGTTCAAGAAATAGCCTAAAGGGTCTATAGTATAGGGATAAGACTGGGTGCCATATCCTGGTGACACTATGGATACGACCCACTTTGTATTTGATACAAACGCTATGGTCCAACGCGTTCGTGTAGGAGACATGCGAGTGGGGGTATCCTATGCAATGAGTTTGTATAAGACCGAACCGTGAAATAGTAACCACTGGTTATAACACCATTAACTAGTTTGTTTTCTATTTCACTAGGACGACCTAGACAACTTGGTCTTAATCCTGAGTTGATTATGGGCTCCTGCTCATGAAGGATCGTCCTTTGATTTGTATGGGTGAGAGTGACCAATACGCCAACTCAATAAGTCTACCATTTTGGGGACAAGACCGAATGGGGAGCTGGGAACATAATCGTACAAGATGGAATTCACTTTTTTCCGACTTTAGGGAAGCAGATGAGTGTTCCCTTAAGTGGTGACTCCGAGTCTTGAACAAAGGGTCCTACCCTCTCAATGGCACGAGAGGGTTTTATGTTTGATGGTTGGACCACAAACAGGTTGTTCATTAGAGGAGAACTGGTACTTAAGGAAATAGAAGTAACCCAGGGGTAAAGCGGTAATTTGACCCAGCTGGTGTTACGAACACTCGTGAAGGACTAACTAGTCAATATTGGTCTATATTCATGGACACAGAAAATATGTCTGCAGTGAGAAGAGTGCAACTGTGAGTCTATAGTGGAATGTACACACAATTAACGAATATTGATTAATTTGGTTAATGAGTTTGACCAATTAATCTCATATCGTTAGAGCTTCTGATCTGTAGGTCCATTAGATCCAACTGGTAGCTCATAAAGTAATTTGAGGCAACTAAGTAATAAATGTAAATTGAAAGTGTTCAATTTACTAAGGGAAACAATATAATATATATTGATATATTATTATGAGAGAAATTAATATTTGAAGAAATTCAAATATTTATATAAATTTGAGTCACATTAAATTTGAAAGAGTTCAAATAATGAATTAATTAATTTTAAGGCCTAAAATCTATTTGGGCAAAATTAATTAATTCAAGGGCGGAAATTAAATATGTGATATTTAATTGGTGGTTAATTAATTAAATAATTTATTAACTGGGAATTAATCATTTATGAAAATGATCTAATCACTTATGGAAGTAATTAGTCATTTGTGGAAAAGATTAATCAATTATGGAATTGATTGATCTTGGATTGATTAATAAGGAATAAAGATTGAATCAATTTTGGAAAAGATTGATTTCATTGAATATTTTATTCATGGTCACTCCTCTATAAATAGAACACTAGACCTAATTGGTTTAGTAACTCTCCTTTTGCTCTTAAACTCACAAGACAAGATCCTAGAATTCTCTCTAGTGGACTCTTAGAGAAAGACTCCCACAAGTCTTTTGCCTCTTAGACTTAGAGACATACCGGTGTAACCTCTGTGGTTATTGTGTCTTTGAAGAAGAATTTTCCAGCGAAGAAACTACAAGGAGGCTGCTGCGTTTTCGTTCGTTGAAGCGTTGTTGGCGAAGAACAGTCAAGTCTACAACGAAGGTTTGTAACGGTTCTTTCCCGTTTCTTTAGAAAAGCATGAAAATAAATTAGATTTAATTTTTAAGCATGTTTATAACAATTTCC
Source organism: Luffa acutangula (assembly GCA_036850905.1). NCBI lineage: Eukaryota > Viridiplantae > Streptophyta > Magnoliopsida > Cucurbitales > Cucurbitaceae > Luffa > Luffa acutangula. The sequence goes on along the minus strand of CM072099.1, from coordinate 47,052,119 downwards.
AGCAACTTTAAAGTATGTTTAAAGTTTATTTTGTCTTTTCGTAACGGTATTTTAATGTTAATTAATATACAGCGTAAGGTCCAATCGATGCGCTTCCGTTGCGCGAGAGCTTTTATCCCCTTCAGTTTTAACATTTATTATCATGACGTTTGCAAGAGAGTGACGAAAAAATGGATGATGCAGTGGAGTCGAGGAAAACAGATACTCCAAAAAAGGAGTCAAAGTCACGAAGGACCGAAAGAGGAAGAAGTATGCCAAAAAATCTGCAAAAACTTGATGTGGAATTTTCCTTACCGCAAGCGCACGAGTCAAGTAATAATAAAGTGTTCGTATAAACGAGTGTCGTCCTCTGGATTGGATGTTTAAGCAAATCAAGTATTGTGAATTATCTTGCTCAATTTTATTTAGGGATAAAAAAGTAGTGAGTGAATAGTATGAAAATTAAATCAAAGCAAGTAAAAAGTGGAAATTCAATTGGAAAAACACTTAGGGAATTGATTTCGCCGATTTAGTCTAGGATTGATTTTAAGGAGTAAGTTATTATGCACAATGGAATTATGAGCCTAAGACCCTTTAATCACAACTACCTCTCCCGAGTATAATTGATTCTCATGCAAATTAATCTACTTGATATCCCTATCTAAGTTTATTAACATGCAAGGCAATGAGATCTTTTGACCAATTCTAAAGTTAATCTAAAATCGTCACGAATTAGAAAATAAACCTTAGTCATGCAATCTTGAGTAAGTCTACATTTAATCCCCTCTCTCGAGCAAGAATAAAAACTCAAATCATTCAACTAATGGCCAATTAATTGAAAGCATTAAATCAAGATTGCAAACATAATAATCATTGCACAACTTAAACCATAAATCAATCCATAAACTAAATCAACTACATCAATCCCTAAGCTACAAGTTTAGCTACTCATGAATGAAATTACAAGCTCAACTAAACATAACCAAGCCATAAATCTAGCTAGAGAAAAGGAAAGGGAAAAGAAAACTCAATGTATGCCGAGACCGAACGTCCCCGTCACGATCCCCACGAACAATGGGTTGATTTCCGCTTTTATCTCTCTTGTTCAGCCTGAATCCTCTGTTTTCTCCTCTGTTTTACGGCTCCAAAAAGTCCCAAATTGAATCCCCAAAAAACCTAGCCGAAAATAAGCTTTTATTCTGTTTTTTCGTCGTAGCGTCGAGACGCTATCAAGACAGCGTCTCGACGCTGCCTCTAAAACACGCGCGTCTGGAATGGAACTAACGGTAGCGTCGAGACGCTATTGTCACAACGTCTCGACGCTGTAACGCTGTCGCCTCTTCTAATTAAGGAAAACCAGCGTCGAGACCCTCCAAGAGTGGCATCTCGACGCTGATGGGCAGAATGCCCTCTCTTGGCTCATTGTTGCTTGAACTTTCCGGTTCTTTGGCATATTTTCACGTCCCGAACACCCGATTAACTCCAATCCCACGTTTTAGCTCTAATCATCACTTTCCTACAAAATAAACAATAAAGCACAATAAAATGGCCCAAAAATCATAAAAGACTAGCTAAATTAAATAAGTAAAAGTAGCTAGCTATGCTCACTATCAATAGGAGTGAAAAAAGGTCAAAGAAGAATAAGGTAATTTAATAAAGATGCAACCTACTAACCTTTAAAGTGTGTGTAAACTAATAAATCTTCCACAGGAACATAAAAAAAGAGATAAGGAACCAGAAAGGGCAGCTTCTAGGGAGGACTCCACCGACTCTGAGGTTTGAAGTGTACCCTTATGTGTGTGGATTTTTTGGTGTATGTGTACATGAACGATTCACATACTAGGTATTTGTTTTTTACTCCGTGTTTATCTTTTGCAGGATGAAGGTAGTACAGACCATGGGAAAAGAGATGATGATGAAGAATCTGGACACCGTTCGACATCTGAGTCTAGGACTGATGCCGTTTCTGGAGAAAGACAGGAAAAACGCACTGAAGAAAACAATCCGACAAAAAAGGTATGGTATATGTGTGTTTCCTGATGAAAATTTTGTCTACCTGTTACAACATTAAATAACCCCTTGGTTACATAAATGTTAGACAGCCACCACGGGAGACAGGGCAAAACATAAGTCAGTGAAAAGGACTGCTTCCGAGGGACCTAAGCAGCAACGAACATCTGTGGAAGCACCAGAGGTAACCAAAAACTCCTCTAATTATAAGTTATCGTCCATTTGACAAACGTACTAATCCCATTCATCTTCCATGTGGCAAAACAAACAACCACGGGATACCCTGTACTTAATACTGAAGGCAAGAAGGACGCAACCCCTAAAAATCCTTTTGCACACAAAGCCTGACGTCATAAAAAAGATAAAGACAAACCTACCAGATAGGGTGTTGGACAGATTCCGCCAGAGCTGCTTTGGAAGCTACCTTGACTTCGCGATAACAAACTAGTCTTCCCAGCTGCTGCTATACTTGATACAGAGGCAGTGCAACCCCAAACATCCTTCGGAGATCAATGTCTTGATAGGAGGACGGGTGTTGAAGTTTGGACTTAGAGAATTTGCTTTGATCACAGGGTTGAATTGCGGTCCAATCCCAGAAGTAGAAAAAAACCAGATAAAGGGAGGACACCACATTAAAACGGTGTACTTCCAAGGTGAGAAGAATGTCAGCCGTCGATATTTGAACATGGCATTCAACGTAAACATGAATGCAACAGACGACGATATGTTGAAGGTTGCACTCTTGTATTTCTTGGAGAGCTTCCTCCTACCAAGACAGGACACCGTAAACGTGAACATGGAGCATATCGAGATGGTGGATCATGAAGAATTATTTAATAGCTACCCGTGGGGGAGGTGTGCGTTCGATTTGCTGGTGGACTATATGCACAAAGCTTTAGTGAGTAAGGGAGCTACATGTATAACAATTGGGGGATTCGTATTCCCCCTACTTGCATGGGCATATGAAGTGATCCCCACATTAAGCTCCACCGAGATTTTTTTTCTCGGAAAGTGTCTACATGCATACCGCGCATCATAACCTGGTTTGCAAACACGCAACCCAAGTGGAAGGACTTAGATTGGAAAGTTTTCGAGTCTTCTAAGGTAATTACCATATGGTTTATAATTTTAGTATTCTAATGTAACAATGTATGCTGACATAGTGATAACCCTATTAACATACCAGTTAGAGATAAGTCACCACTGGCCACCGATGAGGAGATGACTATGGATTTCTTCAAACCATTCGTTGATGGAGAAACAGTCTTACGACGTGAATTCGAAGCCCATATGGCAAGGTGGTGCGTGGTCATCTGAATGGATGGAGTGTGAGATAAGATGGAATAATAATAATAGAGAAATATTCAGCTAACACTTAAGTGCAAGTATACACTGTCACACGTAGTAATAAAAAAACCTTAGAAGTACTCCAAGGGTATCGATCCCACGAGGACTAAATTGGAAATTCAGATTTGAATAAGAAACTGTCCAAATGATTGCTTTTGAAAAGGTAACCAAAGAAAATAAGTTGATTGATTGGGTTTTTGAAAAGATAAATAAAACAAACAAGAAAATAATAAAGAATAACAATAATAAACAACGAGGTATTCAACATGGATTCATCCCTAAGGTAACAACCATACTCATGCAATATTTAACTTAAGCGTATTTAATGCATTGGGTCAGATTTAACTTCTATTTGACCCTTGTTTCCAAAAACTGTTAGAAGGCTAAGCGAGTACCGTTATGTACATTTCTGTGACTCGACTCCGACATAGATGATTCACGAATGCAACCTATAACCCTATAGTCGATATAGGGTGCCTTAGGCAGCTTGCTCTATACCGCCGAACAATCTCTTTCGAGCTTTTTCTCCTATATCACCTTTATGAGAACCGATATCGTTTGTCCTTTTCGAGATCAAACTCACATAGCATGCAAAGTCTAAGTGATCAAATTAAACTCAGTAAGATTAGAGTGATAATCAATAAAGAATGACATGCATTAAACACAACTTAAGCAAATAAGACACTAATTTCAAGCCATTAAACCATAAGAGAATTCCCCAAATTGAACCCCTCAACGGGATTTAGATACTCATGATGGGATAAAAAGAAAATGAACACATTTTCATTGAAATAATGATGTAAAGAATACAAAATAATGAAAAGATTCAAGAGCTGGAAATAAAGGAAATAGCTAAATATTATGGGTTTTTTCTATTTACTCAATCCTTCTAGAGTTCGCTAAGACACTCCACTCTCTCGCTTTTACAAATGGGAATGGGTGAAACTCTCTACAAACCACAAGGTTTGATGCCTAACTCTCTCTCGGGTTAGAATTTGGTCATTTAAGAAGGACCTCGGGCATCCCTACTCATTGGCGTCGAGCCAGGGTTCTGTCACCACCCTTTTCTTCCAAGTGAGTCCTGCTTGAATTTGACTTCGAATCTCGAGCTTATATAGTGTAGAAATTGGTTGAGCAGCTGCGAAATAGGTGCTGGAAGGTTGCCCAGTCAATTTCGAGGTCAAAACAACCGGTTAGGTGCGAAGAAGACTCGTCAACAACGACCCACATGCGACTCGAAACAGCCTTTGATTTTCCAGATATGCGGTCGCATTTCAATTTTTCCTTCGCATTTCTGGGGAATTCCAGCTTCTCCTCTGTTTTTCTGCACAACAACAAACTAAGTCAAATTCTCTTAAAATCAAGTCTTTTTAAGCAGAAATGAGTACAATTTGACAAAAGTGATTCTCAACACCCTAACTTATCAAATTAACATATTTTGAGCTCGGAAATAGTAAAATCGACCTAAACACTCAATATTTGACCAAGAAATGAGCTAAATATAAGGGTAAAGTAGGTATATTTTTTACCCTTATCATACCCCCAAACTTAACTCATTGCTTGTCCTCAAGCAATTGCCAACCAAAATGTTAGAGATCAACTTTTTAATTGCCAACCAGAATGTGAGAGCTCAATATTAATCAAGTAAACATGTTTTTCAAGATCGTTTTCTAAAAAGTTTGCCTTTCAGGAGAGGGTTCTACTCTAGTGCCAGTCACAACGTTTGAGTTTCCTAGGCATGAAGATTTCTATTGTTCTTTTTCAAAGCAAAACTCTCTCTAATCCATCCTAACCAACATGCTTAAACTATCTATCTTCTACTCATAGAGCCTAATGTAGTCCTTTTAGTTTAACAAAACAATCTTTAGGAAAAGAAAAGCATATATGAATTACTAGACCTTTTCCATCTCCCCCAAACTTATTTGACTGTTGGTGCTCCTTTTATTCAACTTTTTTTTCTCCCAAGAGCATCATTGCTGTCATCTTTACCTTCGTTCTAGCTTATCGACACTTTGTGGTGAAGATATCTAGCTACGAGCAAAGTTCACAAGCTCGGAGTGATACTCACTTCCTTAGGCAAACCTTTCATGCAGTGGCAAACCATGAGTGTCATGAATGCCCCTAGTTACTCAGTAAACCCTAGGAAGGAGGAGTAACTCTCGGTTTTTTTCTTTTTTTCATTTTTTTAATATATACTGAGCACATATTCTTTCCAGCAGTTCAAATTTACAAAAATATTTACATAGTAAAGCATAAAGCACCCCCCCAAACTTAAAGGTAGACAATGTCCTCATTGGCTTGTTGTTGAGACATGGGCTTAACATGAGGCTTTTTGTTTTCAAAACATCAAGGCTAAACTCTCCTAGAGTGTTAGAAAGGTTAAACACGAGGAAGTTTAGACTCTAAGAAAATTTTGTAAAGAAAAAGACTAATGGAAAGCCTATGACTAGAAAACAACTCAGTTGAGACGGTGACACTTTTGAAATAGAACGAAGCTCTAGTTTTCATCATCAAGGGCTTAAAAGAAAACTCCTTTGAAAACATGTTTTTCTTCCAAAATTATTTAAAGCAATTTTTCTTTAAAGTTGATTTTTTCTTCCAAAAAGTTCATAGGTAAAGGTAAAAAAACAGCAAGCAGATTTTTTCAAGAAAAGATTTAAAAACCCAAATGTTTCTAACCTAAATTATCCACAAACTATCTAAAATTACCCTATGATCAAAACTATTAACAACTAAACAATTTAAAGCAATCAAAACAACAACTAAATAACTAAAAACAGAATTTAAAACAGGCTAAAACTAAAAAACAGCAAGCACAAAACAGTAAAACAATATTATTCACAAAAAGTTTCAGTCAAAGGGGATAAAAAAACTCCCCTATTCCTCGTCTGAGGAACTCTATTTCTATTCATCATCTTCATCATCATTGTCTTCCTCCTCTTCATCAGAATCCTCTTCTTCTTGGGGTAGTAGCGACAATGCTTGGGGCGATAGAGAGATAGAACTTTCTAATAGCTTCATCCCTCTCCTTTGCATATGTCCAATACGTCTTCAGGTTCTCCTTGATTTGATCAAGATGGCGGTAGACAATGCCTAGGGCTTCCGATGCTGGTGAAGGCCCTGTAAAAGGAGTGTGCTGGGATGGCAAAGCTACATTCGGCCCCGTAGGTGGAGTAACCTAAGATGTAGAGGCTTTATCCTTCCTCTAGATGTTGTTCTACTGGAGCTTTCCTATCAAGGACAAGTCAATGGTTGGTTTGAAGAAATGGCGCTCCTCGTCCTTGCCTGACACAATCTTCACCTTCTGACAGAGTTGGGTGATGAGTGAGGCAAAGAAAAACTTGCCTGCCCTTTTCCGTCCACAGGCTAAGATCTCATCCCTAATAATGCTCCATACGTTGATCTCCAACCATTTCATAAGGCAATAGAGTAGCATCACTCTATCCACTGAAATCGTGCTGTTGTGGTTGGTTGGCATCAAACGGTTCTTGATGAAGTGAAGCCAAACTGCTGATTCTGGCTTTAGGTCGCTTGGCACTAAAGACTTCACTTTCGTCTGTGATTCTTTCCACTGAACCCCCTTGTTGGCCACAAGTTTCAGAGCTTCCTTCATTTGTTTGGCTGAAGGGTTCCTGATAACATCATTCCCTCTCGGATTCAAGGGTGCCTTGATCCTGTACACCTTGTTAATGTCGATTGAGGAGAAACTGACCATCTTCCCCCTCACCACCGCCATGCTAATGCTCTCCTCCCTCAGGCCGGCGTAAAACTCTCGCACTAAAGGCACAACATCCTCCTGAGGGTGAGCACAGAACTCCTGCCACTTGTATTGGAAGATAACTCTGCTTACAAACTCTGGTAGTGCTCATGCTCTGTTAGATAATCCTTTTTCATTGAGGAAGTCTCTTTTCTTCATGATCTTCATCTGTTCCTGAAAATTAATATCTTTAAATACCTCGGGGAATGGATTTTTAGGAGATGCAGCCTTGGGTGATTTGCCCTTTGGCTTGGTGAGTGAGATGGTAGGAGGAACTAAAGGAAAGGTGTCCATGGACCTAGTCCTCGACCTCTTGGCGAATATCGGGTCATTTTTGTTCTTTGTCCTCCTCTCAGCCTTTATCTCTCTCTTTCTCTTTCTTCTCAATGCTGTAGAGATAAGGACTTGGTCGCCATCTAGCTCCCTAATCTCTGAATCAGATTCTGTATCAGAGTCAGAATCACTGGAGGTCTCGGCCTCCTCGACTTATTTTTCCTCTTCATCCCTCTTCTCTCCTGAAGAGGTGCTATCAGCAGCTTGTGGGTCATTCGTGAATAGAGGCTAAAAAACCTCTTCAGCTGGCTGATCGATAGTGGCTTCGGTTAGGCCTTCCTAAGAATGCGGCTCAGATGCGGTCGCATTCTGGCCTTCATTCTCCACTTCTCTTTCTTTTTCTTTTTCTAAAATTTCTTCTCTTGGCCCTTGTTGGGCCTCTTCTTTTACCCTCCCTTGCAGCACTTTAGCTTCACTTTGAGGTTTGTGGAGTGGCTTAAAGGCTGCAAGGAAGTCTTCAGCTTCCTTCCTTCTTTTTTCATCTTTTTTCATTTCTTCTCTTCTCTTTTTCTCTTCCTCAAGGAGTTGCAATTCCATGGTTGCCCTCCTGAGGTTTTCCTCATACTTTCTTTCTTCTTCAGCTTCTAAGGCCCTCTCGGACTCTTGCTCTTCTGCTCTCATTCTTTTTTCATCTTGACGGTCTCTTTCCTTTGCAAGCTCGTCTTCCTCAACCATTTTCTGATTTTCCGTCTCTCTCTCCGCTTCAACTTCTTTCAAAGCATCATGTTCAGCCTTATACCCCTTTGCAATCTCAAGGGCCTTTGCCACTGTTTGGCGGATTATTCCTTTGAATACATCGAGGGGCATCCTTACGATTTTTAGGGGTTGAATTTCAAGCGGCTTTTCAGGCACATTCTTCTTCGGGCTCCTCTTTCTTGCACTGTAAGTAACAACGGGCTTGGTCCTGCAAGATAGAGAAGGGTTAGTTGAAGGTTCAGAGACCTTGCCCATTGAAGTTTCTCCTTGCTGAGAGCTTTCAGCTGCCTTGGCGACTTTTTCTTCATCTTGTCGATTCCCTTCTTTTTCAAGGGCAGCTCGTCTCTTGGCTCCCATCTCTCGGATCATCTCAAACCACTCTCGCGATCATTTTCTAAACTGTTGAGTGGCGAGCTTTTGGGTTTGGCAAACAGCAGTGGCGGGCGTGAATCGTCTTGGTGTAGATGAACTCGACATCTCCCTCGACGTGGCCAGCATTGTCGAAGAGGATGGAGTTGGAGCGTTGGGCGCTTGGTTCACAACCGCCGTCGAGAATCCCGTGGGTCTCGTCCTTCGAGTGCCTTGCATGGGTGCTTCGGGGTTCTCTTCTTGTCGTCTAACATTTGCTTCTTCTTCGTGGGTTGCTTGAGCACTCTGAGAACGAGTGTTCTTGCGTGAGGATGATGATCCTTGAGTGTTCTTCATCTTCTAGATTGTGGGTCTTGCAGTTTCACGATGGAGAATATGGAGAGTTTTGAGATTTTGACTTGAATGCAAAGGTTTAGTGTTTGGTGAAAGGAAAAGAGCTTAAGTCAAGCTATTTATACTTTTTCAATTAGGTCATGTGCAAGTCAAACGAAAATCGTGACTCCCCACTTAGTCAAACGAAAATCGTGACTCCCCATTTCACCCAGTTTTTATGCTTTCACTTTTTTTTTACCTGATTTTTTGTTTTTTTTCCCTTGCTTTCTTCCTTTCTCTAAAACACTCATAAACAAGTTATAAAACTCATACACTTAATCATGATTTATTTTTGTTTCATTTCTCATTTTAAAAAGAATTAAGGAAATGTTTTAATCAATTCAACTTCCAAGTAAGTCTCCAGGTAGAGGTGTTCCCTACGGTCAGCTTAAATACCTCAACCTAGGTAGGACTTGCCTTAGACAAAGTTCCCTCTTGATAAAAAATCATTTATTAAAAAACAAACTTGCATTTTTTTCTCATTTTTCCTGATTTAAGCTTAAACAGGGCCGAAAATAATATGGACCTTTCAAAACTCCCAGGTAAATCCCCAGGAAAATGTGTTCCCAATAGTCATCTTAAGTACCCTTTCCTAGACAGGATTTTCCTAGACACAGTTTTTACTCTTGCCTAGATATTTTGGAGCTCTAGTCTAGATTATTATTTATAAACCCAGATAATATACAAAACTTAATTCATGGTGTAGAAGTCATACCAAATCAATCACGGAGACATGGGCTTCCTCCTCCTCGAAGCCTCTCCCCCAATATGGTTTTATCCTTTGTCCATTTACCTTGAAGTGCATGCCCTGATTGTCGGTCAATATCACAGTTCCATAGTAAAAAATTTTCACTATTTTGAAAGGTCCTGACCATCTCGACTTGAGTTTTCCTGGAAATAATTTGAGTCTGGAGTTAAAGAGTAATACTTTCTGGCCCTTGTAAAACTCCATTGGATGAATTCTTTTATCATGCCATTGCTTGACCTTCTCCTTGTAGAGTTTTGCATTTTCATAAGAGAAATGTCAGAGTTCTTCCAGCTTGTTAAGTTGCAATTTCCTTTTGATCCCTGTTTTCTCTATGTTGAAGTTAAGCCTTGTGCTCTAATTCGAGTGGCAAGTGACAAGCTTTCCCGAATATGAGGCAGTACGAAGACATTCCTAATGGTGCCTTATATGCAGTTCTATAGGCCCATAATGTTTCATCGAGCCTTAGTGACCAATCCTTGCAAGTGGGATCCACTATTTCTTCCAAAATAGCCTTGATTTCCCTGTTAGAGAGCTCTGCTTGTCCATTAGTTTGGGGATGGTAAGCAGTAGCTACCCTGTGTCTAATGTTGTATTTGGAAAACAAACTGGCTATTATTTTGTTCAAGAAGTGAGAGCCTTCGTCGCTTATGATGAAGCGGGGGGTTCCATAACTGGTGAAGATATTCTTCAGAAAGAACTTCTTGACCACCTTGGCATCATTTGTTGCGGTTGCTATTGTCTCAATCCATTTTGATACATAATCCACTGCGAGCAAGATGTAGATGTTTCCAAAGGATGGTGGGAATGGTCCCATAAAGTCTACCCCCTATACATCAAAGATTTCTACTTCGAGTATGTAGTGTAGATGCATTTCACTTTTAGCTGTCAGGTTCCCTGTCCTTTGGCATTAATCACAATTTTTCGTGAGAGGTATGCGTCTTTGAAGAGACTGGGCCAAAAATAGCCGGATTGGAAGACTTTGGCCGCTGTCTTAAGTCCTGCTAAATGTCCTCCATATGGAGCTGCATGATAGGCTCCCAATATTGAAGGTATCTCCTCTTCCGGAACACACTGTCTTAGAATTTGATCAGGCCCTAGCTTATACAAATACAGTTCATCCCAGTAGTAGTCTTTGATGTCTTTTAAGAACTTCTTGAGTTGTTGAGCAGTTGCTTCTGGTGGTTTTAGTCCATTGACTAGATAGTTTACATAATCTGCAAACCCGGAAGTTCAACAGTTCTCACTGCCAGAATCTGCTCGTCCACAAACGATTCTTGGATATCCAACCCTTTTTCTATTTGTGCTTCCTCCCCAAGTCTTGATAGATGGTTTGCTACCTAATTTTCTGTTCCTTTTTTGTCTTGGATTTTTATGTCAAATTCTTGCAAAAGCAAAATCCATCGAATCAGTTGGGGTTTGGCATCTATTTTTGAAAGTAAATGCTTAAGGGCAGAATGATCTGTGTGAACTATGACTTTAGTTCCCACAAGGTAGGATCTAAACTTGTCAAAACCAAACACTACTACCAGTAATTCATTTTCTGTGACTGTTGATAACTGCCCAAAAGGTAGTTATTTAGGCCTCATTTCTATATTGATTTGTGTGTCTTTTGTGCTTAATAGGGTTGGTTTTGGATAGATATTACATGTTTTAACCCATTTGGAAGAATGGAAGCTTTGGAAATCATTTTGTGCAGAATCTGTTGCTGGGCGACTGGAGGGAACAAATTCTGTGCTGCAGCAAAATTGGGAGCAAAAACTGCCATGTCACAGCTCGTTAGCCAAGTTGACAAACCGACTTCTGTTGAGTTATTTTCGTGATAAAGGAGCAAGGAGAGCCCTACACGTGTCTAGGTTGACCTAATTCAAGCTCGCTTCAACTCTATAAAAGGAGGTAGCCGCCCAAGTCAAATCTATTCCACTTTTGGGATAAAACATTCCATTCTTGGAAAGTCCTTCCAACTTAGGGAGCCGAATAGTAAAGAGAGATTGGAGACCACCTAGAAGACCATCATTGCAAGCTAATCGAGGAGATTAGTATCTTCTTCTATTATCTTGTGACTATGGAAATGCCTACTCAGATTGTAATTCGTGTTTCCATGCTTATTATGAACTAAGTAGCTTTAGGCGTTGGTTAGGGAACATGTAGTTGCTGTGCTTAAACTCTAATAATATATATTGATTATTGCATCTTGGTTAATTGTTGTGCTCATTTATATTTTATGCCTGCCTGGCCAGCCGGTGTGAATACCTCTCTCTAGTTTCAAGGATGATTTAGAGAGTGTGTGACGATTAATCACACTACAATCATTGTGTATTGGTGAACGCCAGTGACTGAGCTAGGGATAGCCAGTTGCCTAGTGCTCGATCGGTCGTACTTCATTGGGGTTGAAACACATTCCAAAAAATCAGGAGTTCTGGGAGGAATCCGCTAAACGAGAGTTTGCATGATCAATAATATTGCTAGAGCGTCTTTTTAAACAAATACTAAAACCTGACCAGCACCTGTTTCTAATCTGTTTGCCTATTTGTTTATTCTTTGTTTTGTCATTTTGCTTCAACATTATTCCTATAAAAACCAATCATTTTTACCTTCTTTGAAACCATTAGAGAGTTACACAAAATAGATAAAGTGGAAGCTAATTCAGGCCTTGGATTGACAATACTTATTACTTGCTGCGGACTATGTATACTTGCACAGAGTTCTAGGGTACTTTTAGATCATAATTTTACTCACTCTAGGAACCCAACAACTGTATAGTTCAACTGAGCCTCATTGAGCGTCTTGCTTGCGAAGTAGATAGGTTGCACTATTTTTCCTCTCTTCTGACATAGGTCTGCACCGACTGCAAAGTCACTAGCGCCGCACATCAACTCAAATGGTTGAGTCCAGTCTGGTTCAATTATGATTGGTGATGAGCTCAATGCCTTCTTCAAAGTCTCAAACGCTTGTTTGCAATCTTCATCAAAGTCGAACGGTCTATCTGTTGGGTTTTATGCCCTAAAACTCGTAGATAGTAAATGTATATTTGACCGAACATTAATAAAGTGATGTATTATTCAATGTTTGTATTATATCTTGTCTTATTAACCCTAATCCAATAAACTAAACATCCAAGGCTAATAGAATGAGGCTTGAACTAGTATGTAGGGACATACGGGGATCAATGTTCAAGTTTTAGCCTAAAGGGTCTGTAGTATAGGGATAAAGCTGGGTACCTTATCCTGGTGACACTATGGATACGGCCCGCTTTGTATATTGATACAAACGTACTGATCAAACGCGTTCATGTGGTTGACATGCAAGTGGGGGTATCATGTGCAATGAGTTTGCACAAAGACCGGACAGCGAAATAGTTAACCACTAACTGTAACACCGTTAGTTAGCTTGGTTTCTATTTCACGAGGATGACCTAGGCAACTTGGCCTTAATCCTGAGTGGATTATGGACTCCTGTCCATGAGGGATTGTCCTTTGATTTGTACGGGTGAGAGTGGCCTGTTCGCCGACTCAATAAGCCTACCATTTTGGGGACAAGACCGAGTGGGGAGCTGGGAACGTAGTCTTACAAGATGAAATTCACTCCTTCCCGATATTAGGGTAAGTAGAGGTGTGTTCCCTTAAGTGGTGTCTCCGGGTCTTGAACAATGGGCCCTACCCTCTTTATGGCACGAGAGGGATTTCTGTTTGCTGGTTGGACCACAAACAGGTTGTTCATTAGAGGAGCACTGGTACTTAAGGACCAAGAGGTAGCCCAGGGGTAAAACGGTAATTTGACCTAGCTGGGGTACGAACACACGTGAAGGGCTAACTTGCTGTTGACGGTCGATATCCGTGGACACAGAAATATATCTGCAGTGAGAAGAGTGCAGCTATGGTTCTATAGTGGAGTGAACCACAGTTAACGAACATTGATTAATTTGGTTAATGAGTTTAGCCAATTAATCTCACATCGTTGGAGCTTCTGATCTGTAGGTCCATTAGGTCCCACCGGTAGCTCTATAAGGGCGTTGAGGTAAATTTCTAAGGGAGAATTGAATATTCGAAGAGGTTTGAATAGTAAAATAAAATATGAATTTGATTCATATTATAAAACTATAGGTTATAATTAATGCACATTAGATGTACATTAATACTATAGTTTATTTTTGAGAGGAATATAATTAAATATGAGATATTTAATTATGATATTAATTAATTAGAGAATTAATTAATTATTGTTTTAATTCAATTCAATTCAATTTGATTTAATTGAATTAGATTAAAACTTTAGGTTATGTGGGAATGTTATGTAAATATATGATTTACATTAATTATAATAATTAGTTAGTTTAATTGTTAAATTAATTATATTATTATAAATTGGTTAATAATTTAGAATTATTAATTAATTTATTTATCAGTTAGTTGAACTGATAAGTGTGTACGTGTGAAGGGGAGTTAAATTAGGGAGTGGGAAGTTTTATCGGTAGAATAACCACTCCCCAATATAATCCCATTTGTTGAGTTGGTTACGCAACTTTTTCCCAGTCCACACACGCCATTCTCTCTCTCTCACTCTCCAGATCTCTCTGCAATTTCTCTCAAGAATACAAAGAAGAAAAATACTCCTAACCCTTAGAAAATTTCGCTCCCACAAGCACCTCTCGCATATCCTTCAAGAGAATACCGGTGCAACCATTTTGGTGGTGTTCGTGACTAATTTCCAGCGAAGAAAAGGGACTTTTGCTGCTGTTTTTGGGTGGAGAACCAAGGGATTTTGGTGATACGTGTCAAGAACATCTTCAAAGGTATAGTGTTCTTGATCTTGGATCAATAGGATCCAATTTAGATTAGATCTAAATAAGAACTAGCATGTTTTATAAAATTCAGTAGTTTTATTTTGATTTTACTACTGTATTTTTATTTGCCAAACGTATTGGTATTTTATTCCGAATTAAAAACTGAGTAAAGGTTCTGTAAGTTTTCGCTGTGCAAGGGCTTTTATCCCTGCAATTGGTATCAGAGCCATCTCTGTATTTTAATTTATGAATTAAAATTTGCGTTGGTTTTAGGTAGGATTTAATTGCATTATGAATGTTAATTTGCTATGAACTGGAGATTAATTGGCCTTAGATTTACAATTATTTTGATGCGATCAAATGTAAAGGCCCCTGCGTTTTTGGGTAATTAAATTGTAATTTGAGTCTCTGTAAGGCAAAGTCTAGTTTAGGCTGAAGAACGATGAAGATCGGGACCAAATTTGGCCAAAAACGGCGGAAAACGACGAACAATTGCGGCTGGAACAGTGCTGGAATTCCAGAAAATCGAAAAAAAAAGAGAAAATCGAACGGAAAAGCGCGTGCATCAGGTATGGCTGACGTCATCATGCACCATGCTGACGTCAGCGAGGCGCGGTTCAGGTGCAAGGAGGAGGCGCGGTCCAGCTCGTCCGGTTCGGTCTGCGTCAGGCCGGTTCAGGCGCGGTTCGTTGACTGAAGCAGGGGTTCGTTGACCGACTCGCCTGGGTTGCTGACTGGGGCGCGGTTCGGTCAACTCTGGCCGGTTTTTGACCTGGTTCGGTGGTTTTCCAGCTGGTTCAGGCGGTTTTGACCAATTTTGGGTGGTTTTGACCTGTTTTTGGCGGTTTTGGCACGTTTTGGAGCGGTTTTGGTCCGGTTCGGGGCTGCAGAAGGCTGTAATAGGATAGAATTTTGCTTTATTATTGTAATTTAGCTTTAATTTTGTCCTAGAGGCCAATTAATCGATTCATATGCTATTTTATATGCTTTATGGATGTCATATAAAATTAGAAATCCCACCTTAGGTTATAAAGCATGCTCATGCATTTATGTATGTTATAATTAGATTATAATATATGATTGAAATGCATGGTTTGATTTTCATGAGTTATTAATATATAGTTGAGTTATATTAAATTCATGAAAATGGAAAAGTATGATGCAGGCAATTAAATAGTTTTAATGTAAGAGTTATATTAAAAATAATTTGTTTGCAGCATGCTAAGTTGATTTTCCATTTTTTGGCCATAATAAAATTGTTTATTATTTAAATGGAAATCAAATTGCATTGAGCATGATACATCCATAGATTAATATAAGGGTTATATTAATTATCATGCAATGCAAAGTACTATAGTTTGAATTTCATTAACTTGAATATGATTGTTAATTGTTTTAAAACTATAGTATGCATGATTATAGGGCTAATCATTAAAATTTTGAAATAGTTTAAAATTTTATGATTAGAAACCGTCAATCTATAATCAAGATATGCATGTTCACATAGGATATTAGGTTAAAATTGAATTAATTTTAATGGGTTAAAATTAATTAGACCTAAGATCACTTTCTAATAGGATTAGAATATCTTACTTAGTTTTAAAATAGTTTTAATGAACTAAGTAGGACGAACATTCCTGAGATTATAAGGGAACTCTACCAGTGAAGTTCTGTCTAAGGATTGGAGGTATTTAAGTTGACGGTAAACGGAACACCTCCTACCTGGGAACTAATCTGGAACACCGGAGTTGAATTAATCTCAGGTTAATGTTAGAATAATGTCGCTAGGTTAATTAAATTGGTTTAATACACCTAGACATTAGGTCTTGTTATAATAGTTATAATAAGACTAGACTTAGATAAATGACTTAGCCGGATTTATCTAGGTTAAATGAAACCCTAAAATTTATAATAAGTTGCTTTAGTGGGAGGAAAATTACAAAACTTAATTTAAATTGAGTTTTGCTCCTACGTCCCCGTGACGTTCACACCGTGAGATCCATGCTCGGCTTCGTGTCGTCGTAGAGCGGCCTCCCTTCGGAGAGTGTTTGCATGGGTCAATACCAAGGTGAATGGGGAAAGTGACTATAGTAAGTGGGAGCGGGACACGTGTCAACGTATCCTTCGGTCTCCACCCCTAGGTCACAACGTGAGATTCCTATGATCTGCCTGCGTGTTGCCCTGGAGCAACCACCCCTTCGGAGGGCCTGATCATAGGATTCGGAACACCGTGAACTCCTGAATAGGATAGGGTCGCTTAGGCTAATTACCAACAGTTGTCTTTCCTAACGGTAGCCTGTTGGTGCGTGCCTCTGAGATCTGAAAGAGGGAGGGTTACACTTACGGGGAGGAGTTAATTTGTTAACAAATCCTTGACCGAACAACGGTGGTTAATATCTAATGGAATATGAGTTATTCTGGCATTAGAAAATGACTGAGAAGAGTCTCATTTTAGAGGAGGAACAACTGATCACCCTTCGGTGGCTGTTCTTCTAAACCTCTAAAGCATCGTTGCGAAACACAATCATTGTTTTATTAGGGTTCTTTGATTGTTTGTTTGCAAAATTGATTGGATGTATGCAATTGTTTGTATTGCTTGTGTGATGGGTTAAGGCAAAGATAACTAATACGGTCACTTGTTTGTTTTTTCAGCAATGTCTTCCTCTATAATTTCCCTGCTTAAAAATGAACAACTTACCGGCGAAAATTTTCCACAATGGAAATCTAACCTCAATACAATACTCGTGGTTGAGGACTTAAGGTTCGTCTTAACGGAGGAATGTCCTCCCGTTCCCCCTCGCACTGCCTCTCAGGCAGTTAAGGACGCCTACGAACGCTGGACCAAGGCCAATGAAAAGGTCAAAGTCTATATTTTGGTCAGCTTGTCTGAAGTGTTGGCCAAGCGTTACGAGAACGTGGAAACTGCTAGGGAGATTATGAATTCCCTGCAGGAGATGTTTGGACTTTCGTCCTACCAGCTCCACCACGACGCCTTGAAGAACGTCTTCAATGCCAAGATGCCGGAAGGTCAATCTGTTCGGGAACACGTCCTAGACATGATTAACCAATTCAACATAGCTGAGGCAAATGACGGGGTTGTCTGCAAGCGCAGTCAGGTTGCGTTCATCCTTCACTCGCTCCCAGCGAGCTATCTGTATTTCAGGACGAACGCGAGCATGAATAAGATTCAGTTCAACCTGACTACCCTCCTCTCGGAGTTACAGATTTATGAGTCCTTGCAAAAGAGCAAGGGCAAAAATGTGGTTAAAGGAGAGGCCAACTTGGCCCATTCCAAGAAGAAGTTCCTGAAGGGTTCATCCTCAGGGACTAAATCTGTACCCCAGGCTTCTTCATCGAAGCAGATCCAAAAGAGGAAGGGAGACAAGGGGAAGGCTCCTGCACAGGCTGTGCAAGGAAAGGGGAAGGCCAAGGTCGTGGCCGACAAAGGCAGATGCTTCCACTGTAATGCAGATGGTCACTGGAAGCGCAACTGTCCCCGCTACCTTGCTGAGAAGAGAAGAGAAAAAGAAGGTAAATTCGATTTACTTGTGTTAGAGACTTGTCTCGTTGAACATGATGAGTTTGCCTGGATACTGGATTCAGGAGCCACTAATCATGTTTGTTCTTCTTTTCAGGGAAATAATTTCCAGCAGCTGGCAGAGGGTGAAATGACGCTCAAGGTCGGAACGGGAGACGTCGTTTCAGCTCGTGCAGTGGGAGCTGCAAAATTATTCTTTAGAAATAGGTTTTTAATTTTAGAGGACTTGTACTTGGTTCCTAGAATTAAAAGGAACTTTATTTCTGTTTCAGCTTTGTTAGAACAATGTTATTCAGCTTCCTTCTTGCTTAATGAAGCCTTAATTTCAAAGAATGGAGTTTACATTTGTTCAGCTAAGCGTGAGAATAATTTATTTGTGTTAAGACCAAATGATGCTAAGGCTATTTTAAGTCATGAAATGTTTAAAACGGCCGAAACGCAAAACAAAAGGCAAAAAGTTTCTCCTTTAAGTAACAACACGTATCTTTGGCATCTTCGTCTTGGTCATATTAACATCGATCGGATCGATCGTTTGGTTAAAAATGGACTTCTAAGTGACATAGAAGATACATCTTTACCACCCTGTGAATCGTGTCTCGAGGGTAAAATGACCAAGAGGCCTTTTATCGGAAAAGGTTATAGGGCCAAAGAACCACTTGAACTGATACATTCGGATCTTTGTGGTCCAATGAATGTAAAGGCTCGAGGTGGTTATGAATATTTCATCTCTTTCATAGATGATTATTCTCGATACGGTTACTTGTACCTGATGGGCCATAAGTCTGAAGCTCTTGAAAGGTTCAAAGAGTTTAAGGCTGAGGTAGAAAACCTGTTAGGTAAAACGATTAAAACACTTCGATCAGATCGAGGTGGAGAGTATTTAGATCAGCGATTCCAGGACTATATGATAGAACATGGAATTCAATCACAACTCTCAGCACCTGGTACACCTCAGCAGAATGGTGTATCAGAAAGGAGAAATAGAACCTTGTTAGACATGGTTCGATCTATGATGAGCTATGCTCAGTTGCCTAGCTCGTTTTGGGGGTATGCAGTAGCGACTGCAGTACATATTCTTAACAACGTTCCCTCAAAAAGTGTTTCTGAAACTCCTTTTGAGCTATGGAAGGGGCGTAAACCTAGTTTGTGTTACTTCCGTATCTGGGGTTGTCCTGCACATGTGTTAGTGACAAATCCTAAGAAATTGGAACCACGTACGAGAATATGCCAATTTGTTGGTTACCCAAAAGAAACGAGAGGTGGTCTTTTCTACGACCCTCAAGATAATAAAGTATTTGTATCGACAAATGCAACTTTCTTGGAGGAAGACCACATTCGAGATCATCGACCACGAAGTAAGTTAGTATTAGGAGAAGCTACAGTAGGATCAACAAGGGTTGTTGATGAACCTGGTCCTTCAACAAGAGTTGTTGGAGAATGCAGTTCTTCTCGTCAATCTAGTCCTCCTCACGTAGTGGGAGAGCTTCGACGCAGTGGGAGGGTTGTGATACAACCTAACCGCTACTTGGGTTTAACAGAAACACAAGTAGTCATACCTGATGACGGCGTAGAAGATCCATTGTCTTATCGTCAGGCAATGAATGATGTAGATAAGGACGGGTGGGCCAAAGCCATGGACCTTGAGATGGAGTCTATGTACTTCAATCAAGTTTGGGAACTTGTAGATCTACCTCAAGGGGTCAAACCCATTGGGTGTAAATGGATCTATAAGAGAAAAAGAGATGCTGCTGGGAAAGTACAGACTTTCAAAGTAAGACTTGTAGCAAAGGGTTATACCCAACGAGAAGGAGTGGACTATGAAGAAACTTTTTCTCCAGTTGCTATGCTAAAGTCCATAAGAATCCTCTTATCCATTGCCACATTTTATGATTATGAAATTTGGCAAATGGATGTCAAGACAGCTTTTCTGAATGGCAATCTTGACGAGAGTATTTTTATGTCTCAACCCGAAGGGTTCATAACCCAAGATCAGGAGCAAAAGGTTTGCAAACTGAATCGATCCATTTATGGGTTGAAACAGGCCTCCCGATCTTGGAATATTAGATTTGATACTGCGATCAAATCCTTTGGTTTTGACCAGAATGTTGATGAGCCTTGTGTATACAAGAAGATCAACAAGAATAAAGTAGCTTTCCTCGTACTTTATGTTGACGACATCCTACTCATGGGGAATGACGTAGGGTATCTGTCTGACGTAAAAGAATGGTTAGCAGCTCAATTCCAAATGAAAGATTTGGGTGAGGCCCAGTATGTTCTTGGCATCCAGATTATTCGGGATAGAAAGAACAAATCGCTAGCTCTGTCTCAGGCAACGTATATCGACAAGATGTTGGCTCGATATTCGATGCAAAACTCCAAGAAGGGCTTGTTGCCTTTCAGGCATGGGGTTCACTTGTCTAAGGAACAATCTCCTAAGACACCTCAAGAGGTTGAGGATATGAGACGGATTCCCTACGCCTCTGCCGTGGGTAGCTTAATGTATGCCATGCTATGCACGAGGCCTGACATTTGTTATGCTGTAGGGATTGTCAGCAGATATCAGTCGAATCCAGGGTTAGACCACTGGACCGCCGTTAAAGGAATCCTCAAGTATCTTAGGAGAACGAGAGATTACATGTTGGTGTTTGGGGCTAAGGAGTTAGTACTCACGGGTTACACCGACTCTGACTTCCAAACTGACAAGGATTCTAGGAAATCTACGTCAGGGTCAGTTTTCACCCTTAACGGGAGAGCTGTAGTTTGGAGGAGTATAAAGCAAGGATGCATCGCAGACTCCACGATGGAGGCTGAGTATGTAGCTGCTTGTGAAGCAACTAAGGAAGCTGTTTGGCTAAGGAAGTTCTTGACAGATTTGGAAGTTGTTCCAAATATGAACTTGCCCATTACGTTATACTGTGACAACAGTGGGGCTGTAGCCAATTCAAAGGAACCTCGTAGCCACAAAAGAGGTAAACACATAGAAAGGATGTATCATCTGATTCGTGAAATTGTGCAAAGAGGAGATGTGGTCGTGACCAAGATCGCTTCCGAGCACAACATTGCTGATCCGTTTACGAAGGCCCTCTCGGCTAAAGTGTTCGAGGGTCATCTAGAAAGTCTAAGTCTGCGAGACATGTATATAGCGTAATCTAGGGCAAGTGGGAGATGTGTAATGGGTGTAAGGATGCCCTAGTTTATTGTATTTTGTATATTTACCTTTTATGTAATGTACAACATACATGTACCATTTCCAGCTTTGGATTATATTGTATATATACTTTCCCTGTAACTTGAGTTTTAGTTCAAGTGGGAGTTTGTTGGGTTTTATGCCCTAAAACTCGTAGATAGTAAATGTATATTTGACCGAACATTAATAAAGTGATGTATTATTCAATGTTTGTATTATATCTTGTCTTATTAACCCTAATCCAATAAACTAAACATCCAAGGCTAATAGAATGAGGCTTGAACTAGTATGTAGGGACATACGGGGATCAATGTTCAAGTTTTAGCCTAAAGGGTCTGTAGTATAGGGATAAGGCTGGGTACCTTATCCTGGTGACACTATGGATACGGCCCGCTTTGTATATTGATACAAACGTACTGATCAAACGCGTTCATGTGGTTGACATGCGAGTGGGGGTATCCTGTGCAATGAGTTTGCACAAAGACCGGACAGCGAAATAGTTAACCACTAACTGTAACACCGTTAGTTAGCTTGGTTTCTATTTCACGAGGATGACCTAGGCAACTTGGCCTTAATCCTGAGTGGATTATGGACTCCTGTCCATGAGGGATTGTCCTTTGATTTGTACGGGTGAGAGTGGCCTGTTCGCCGACTCAATAAGCCTACCATTTTGGGGACAAGACCGAGTGGGGAGCTGGGAACGTAGTCTTACAAGATGGAATTCACTCCTTCCCGATATTAGGGTAAGTAGAGGTGTGTTCCCTTAAGTGGTGTCTCCGGGTCTTGAACAATGGGCCCTACCCTCTTTATGGCACGAGAGGGATTTCTGTTTGCTGGTTGGACCACAAACAGGTTGTTCATTAGAGGAGCACTGGTACTTAAGGACCAAGAGGTAGCCCAGGGGTAAAACGGTAATTTGACCTAGCTGGGGTACGAACACACGTGAAGGGCTAACTTGCTGATGACGGTCGATATCCGTGGACACAGAAATATATCTGCAGTGAGAAGAGTGCAGCTATGGTTCTATAGTGGAGTGAACCACAGTTAACGAACATTGATTAATTTGGTTAATGAGTTTAGCCAATTAATCTCACATCGTTGGAGCTTCTGATCTGTAGGTCCATTAGGTCCCACCGGTAGCTCTATAAGGGCGTTGAGGTAAATTTCTAAGGGAGAATTGAATATTCGAAGAGGTTTGAATAGTAAAATAAAATATGAATTTGATTCATATTATAAAACTATAGGTTATAATTAATGCACATTAGATGTACATTAATACTATAGTTTATTTTTGAGAGGAATATAATTAAATATGAGATATTTAATTATGATATTAATTAATTAGAGAATTAATTAATTATTTTTTTAATTCAATTCAATTCAATTTGATTTAATTGAATTAGATTAAAACTTTAGGTTATGTGGGAATGTTATGTAAATATATGATTTACATTAATTATAATAATTAGTTAGTTTAATTGTTAAATTAATTATATTATTATAAATTGGTTAATAATTTAGAATTATTAATTAATTTATTTATCAGTTAGTTGAACTGATAAGTGTGTACGTGTGAAGGGGAGTTAAATTAGGGAGTGGGAAGTTTTATCGGTAGAATAACCACTCCCCAATATAATCCCATTTGTTGAGTTGGTTACGCAACTTTTTCCCAGTCCACACACGCCATTCTCTCTCTCTCACTCTCCAGATCTCTCTGCAATTTCTCTCAAGAATACAAAGAAGAAAAATACTCCTAACCCTTAGAAAATTTCGCTCCCACAAGCACCTTTCGCATATCCTTCAAGAGAATACCGGTGCAACCATTTTGGTGGTGTTCGTGACTAATTTCCAGCGAAGAAAAGGGACTTTTGCTGCTGTTTTTGGGTGGAGAACCAAGGGATTTTGGTGATACGTGTCAAGAACATCTTCAAAGGTATAGTGTTCTTGATCTTGGATCAATAGGATCCAATTTAGATTAGATCTAAATAAGAACTAGCATGTTTTATAAAATTCAGTAGTTTTATTTTGATTTTACTGCTGTATTTTTATTTGCCAAACGTATTGGTATTTTATTCCGAATTAAAAACTGAGTAAAGGTTCTGTAAGTTTTCACTGCGCAAGGGCTTTTATCCCTGCACTATCTACCTCCAGTAACTGTTTTCGGAAAAGGCAACTTGGATATAATCTCAATCTTTGCCTTGTCCACCTCAATTCCTTTCTTGGAGATGCGGTGTCCAAGGACTATGCCTTCTCGTACCATGAAATGGCACTTCTCCCAGTTCAGTACTAAATTGGTTCCTTCACATCTTTCTAGCACTTGGTATAAATTCCATAGACATGCTGAAAATGATTCACCGAAGACCGACAAGTCATCCATGAATACTTCCACGGTTCATTCTACCATGTCAGAGAATATAGCCATCATACACCTTTGGAAGGTGGCTGGTGCATTGCATAAACCGAATGGCATCCTCCGGAAGGTGAACGTTCCGTATGGACATGTGAACGTTGTCTTCTCTTGGTCTTCTGGGGCTATAGTTATCTGATTGTAACCGGAGTAATCGTCTAAAAAGCAATAATCACTACAACAATTTTGGGCTTAGATGTCAGTTCTGCATCGTTATTAAACCCCTATGATCACAGATTTGAATCCGTTGTTGTTATGGGTGTGATCTAACCCCTACGATCACGGATTACAACAATAACGGTTTAAAACCGTCATCAAACGCCTCCGTGATCTTTCATGTATAATCACAGATTACAACAATAACAGTTTAAAACCGTGGTTGTTCTGGGTGTGATTGAACACGTACGATGATAGATTACAACAATGACGGTTTAAAACTGTGGTTGTTCTGGGTGTGATTGAACCCGTATAATGACGGATTACAACGATGACAGTTTAAAACTGACATCTTTTTCTACCCCTATGATAACGGTTTACAATAATGACAGTTTACAACCGACATATATGACTACATTAATGACGATTTTAAAATGGCATCTTTCCCTCAACACGTTAGATTACGGTATGTTACGATGACGTTTTATAACTGTTATTATAGTATCATAAGATGACAGTTATAAACTGACATCTTTCCCCATATACTACCTGCAACATATTTATTGCCATAATTCAAATCCACATCTTGAATACCTATTATTTCAATTCAAATTATTTTAATTGATCCAATAATCTACAGATATTTAAAACGAATATTTGAGAATAATATTAAATCCAAACACAGAAATTGAGAGAAAACATCAAATACTTTATTTCATTCGATCCAAAAAAACTTCAAACGTCATAATACAATATCCAAAACCACTAAATGAAACCGATGTAACTAATAAAATGGAATTTGGTTAAGTAAAACAGAAGAAACCTAGACGGTGTAGGAAATGTTTGGTCTATGCATTAAGCTTTTGCCTTTATGGTATAAATTATTACTCGCTTTCTTCATCGTTGTCTTGCTGCAAAATCAAGTGATTTAGATTCTTCTCCAATGGCGGAAGTCCATCGACCGAATCATCGGAACCGTCGTCATCTTTGCTCACAGATGACTTCTCTGCACCTGCAACATCAAAACCGTCACTCGTTCAAGTTAAATCCTATTCTTAACAAGTCCTTCCCATTGCTGGAAAACGACGTACATCCAAATCAAAATTCTAGCTACATTGGTTTGGCCCACATTGGTTTAGTTTTCTAAAATGCAAATTTGAACAAATAGTCAATCGATTTGGCTTGGTTAGATATTCTTGGTTTCAATCGACTCGGTTTGATCTGGATCGGTTTGGTGGTTGCCTTTTGTCAATTTTGGTTGTTTTTATACAGACACTAGACAACTCCATTTTCTTCAAATCAAGGTCCAAGACAAATTAAAACAAGAGATTGATGCAATTAATTCAAAAGAATACCTTCTACATTATGCAGTTCCTTGGGGACCTAGCTTTTGTTGTGATAACCAAGCATTCTGCACCAAAATAATATCGGCACTATTCTCGCATGTTGAGTATTGTTTTAGAAGCTCCCTGTGTCATATACAAATAGAAATTAACAAAGCATCAACATCAAAAAAGCTCAAATAATAACAATTCACAAGCTTCAAACTCCTTTTATACTTGAAGGCGCTGAGAAGCTAACTATGTAATTTAGTCCTTAATATAATCTCTGTGACCTTTTAAAATTTTCAATTTGTCTTTTAACTTATGGAATTTCAGTATCCATCTCTGATGATTGATAGGTCGTTTCGAATAGGCTAAGTTATTCTATCTCATATGCCATAGGTAGGTTTCCAATTTTATGGATGGACCGACACATTTAAAATTGATGGAAAAAAATTGAACGTTTCAAAGGATTAGGAACAAAATTGGAAAATGATCGGACCAGACTGAATTAAATATTTAGTCATAGTGGTATAAAGTAAATAATAAGACATACCTATTAACAGAAAGAAAAACATGGCCCCACTTGAACTTGTTAAGCAACAGGTTTGTTGTTTCTCCTTCCCCACTGATAGTTCAGGTCAACAGAAATGGTTAAACAACATGGACGCTCAATTACACCAACAAATAATCACATTTCCAGCTATAAGAAGTTCAAAGATCCATAGAAAAGTGATAAACAAGTGTTATCGTTCATTAACAGTCGATGACCATTAATCATATTCTAGTCAGTCTCTTGAAGTCTAAGTTGCTTAAGGCTCCTGGGCAAGATCTACAGCTTTGTTAGTCATTACATTAGCAAAAATAATAATGATTTAATTTTTCTTTGAACCTTAAAATAAGAACCAAACTGACCAGCCAAACTATAAAACAAACAACTTCACAATTGTGTATGTTGGCGTGAAGTGATAGAAATTTAACAAATTAGAACATTCAAATTAGTTCATTTTTATCAAATTTGATTAAAAAAAAATCTAGTCAAGAGAAGGCACAATGTGAAAATGCTTCCAAAATTTATAGAAAATGAAGGTTTTTTTTCTTGACAATATGTGGGGGTGGAGTTCGAACCACATACCTTGTGGTTATCAATTCAACTTTATGCCAGTTGAACTATGCTCTTGTTGGCTAGAAAATGAAGATTAGCAAGAGAATTTATTATTATTATTGTGAAAAAGTTAACATCAAACTAGATTTGTGTCTACTATAAGTGGTTCCTAAACTTTAAAAAATATCTAATAGGTCTGTAGATTTTTAATTTTGTGTCTAGTAGATCCATAGAGTTTTAATTTTGTATTCAATAGGTCCTTAACTCATGCATTCAACATTTTTTAAAAAATAAATGTTCTATTAGACATAAATAAAACTTACAAGTTGGCAACTTTGACATCAGGACCTAATTAAGGGTTGTTGCAGATGCTAGCGAACGAGTGTGCCCAACTCCTCTAGCCCGAAACACTGCCTATCAATAATAACTCTCCGTATAATCTGAACAACGTGCTTATCATTAAACCATGAAGTGGACATCCATAACATCAAAATTTTCATAATAACTAACTAATATAGTGCAGAGCCATAAAAAATAATACGAATATTTTTTCACCAAATAAGCAATTCAATCTACAACACATCACCAAACAATTCAAATTAAAATTCTGCTATCAGAATGTGCTCAAGCTTTAATGTCGTCACAAAGAAAAGTATTCACTATGATTTCAATAATGAGCATATCATTTAATTACAAAACCAATGTTAACCAACTATAAGAAATAAACTAAACAGAGAATGCTCAAACATGACATGACCTACAACTGAATAATTCCATGAGCCCAATCAACTTTTATTTTTATTTTGAAGTTGGAACTGTAACCTACCTATCATATTAATGAAATCTAGACACACTTCAAAAACAAAATTACAAGAAAATTAAATTCTGACAATTATTACATAGCTTTCTAACTTAGCCTTTGATTTATTTCAAAAGTATTCACATGACCTACACTAAAAACGTAATACAAGTTTCAACTTTCAGTACAACTGAATCCAATCAAAGAAAATGCAAGAAGGGGTTATTGGAGCCTTTAAAAAACTTCCCACTGACCTGAGTAATGACCTGCAGAGCGGAACTGAAAACCCAATGCAATAACTTCCATTTGACATAAAATACATAATGCTCACTAACATTCTTGGGAATAAAAAAAATCTTTAACAGGAAAACCACAAGCTCTGTACACAATTCGAAACCCATCATCGAAATTAAAAGAACCAAAGGAAGCACCGCTGTCAACGTCGACCAACTGTAGAGAAAACCCATCCCACACGTACTAAGAGACCCTGCCGGACCGGCGAAGGACGACGGGCAAGCGTACCGGCACGCTGGTACCAGGGCCATCATCAAGGCTTTCATCGACTCTGTACCAAGTTCTCAAAGACCTAGTAACAGTTCGAGGTGTAAAACATAATCTGGGCGTATTGGGGACCCTAATACCGATTGCGAAGTGGGTTTTGGAGAAATTCCATGGGAGTGGAAATTGAAGGGAATTTGAAATTGGGTTTTGAAGGAGTTGCTTTGCATAAGGGGGTGATTAGATAGGAAGTTCCAAAGCTCAAGATTCTTGCTATATGAGAGAGAGAAGGTGTAGTACGCAAAAGAGTGTAATCGTATTAGGGCGTAATGGGTATGGGAGAAGTAAAAGAAAATCCTATACTTAGGGCACAACCCGTTATTAAAGCCCATCATACGATAACCATTATTAAAGGGGAAAAAAATTAAAAGAAAAGGGCTCAAACCATTATTAAAACTCATCGTTTGCTTTACCGTTACCATGAATTAAACGGAAAACAAGACGACGTCGTTTTGACCTTAGCTTTTAATAAAAACAAACAAAACGACTTTGTTTAAAGGACCAAAACCGTTATTAAAGCCCAATATACAATAACGGGCCGTAATCGTTATTAAAGCCCATGTTAGATGACTGGCCAAAACCATCATCGAAGCAAACATTTAATCACGGTTTAAATCCCTCATCTATAGATTGGTTCAATACTTTAATGAAATAGGACCAAAACCGACATAGAAGCCCATCATATGATAACGGGCCTGAACTGTTATTGAAGCCCACCATGGATGACACGTTAGATGACAGGCGAAAACCGACATCGAAGGTCTACCTTTGATGACGGTTTTAAACCGACATTGTTGAAAAATTTTTACGAAAATTTTCGCCTTTCTCCGAAAAACATGGCGCCTTTTTTATACACATCTTTAATGACGGGCAAAAACCGACATCGAAGGTCTACCTTTAATGACGGTTTTAAACCGACATCCTTGAAAAATTTTAACGAAAATTTCCGCCTTTCTCCGAAAAACACGGCGCCTTTTTTATACATATCTTTAATGACGGGCAAAAACCGACATCAAAGGTCTACCTTTGATGTCGGTTTTAAACCTACATCGTTGAACAATCTTTTCGTGCCCTTTTTAAATTACATATAATAACGGTTTGAAACCGTCATTGTAGATTTCCATTTTTTTTACAAATGTTAGATGACGGGTAAGAACCGTCGTGGAAGGGACTTCTTTAATTACGGTTAGAAACCGTCATTGTACCTCAAATTTTCAAAAGTTAACGTTTTTTTCTGAAAAAAGTGGCGTTTTTTTCACCATTCGTTATCTTACAGTCAATCTGTCATTGTTGTAAAAATGTCAACCGACATCGTAGCCTAGAATTGTTGTAGTGAATAGTCTTTCCCTACAAACCTATCTAACATCTGATCTATGAATGGCAACAGGAAGTGGTCTTTCCTGTTCACTTTATTAAGGCGGCGATAATCTATGCATACTCGCCATCCTGTAATTGACCTTGTTGGGATTTATTCATTTTTCTCGTTCTCTACTACGGTCATTCCACCCTTCTTTGGAACGCATTGAACTGGGCTGACCCAGCTGCTGTCTGCAATTGGGTAGATGACTCCTGCGTCCAGCCACTTTAAGATTTCCTTTCTGACAACTTCCTTCATGATGGGATTTAATCTCCTCTGACTTTCAATGGAATTCTTAGCTCCTTCTTCAAGATTTATCATGTGCATGCAAAATGAGGGGTTGATTCCTTGTATGTCTGCAATGGTCCATCCTATTGCTTTTTTATGTTTAGAGAGGACCTGCAACAAAGAAATTTCATCTTGTTCAGTAAGGTAAGCTGAGTTAATGACTGGTAATGTCCTGTTTTCACCAAGAAAGCTATATTTAAGATGCTCTGACAGAGGTTTAAGTTCCTGTTCAGGAGGATTGATCAGAGATGGTTGTAACGACCTGATTTCTTCTTGATCTGATGAATCCCTTAATTCCTCTATCCTCGCTGTTGCAGAATCATTTGTGACTGGGACTTCTACTCCTTCAATTCCTTCCACTTTTGACTCTCCCTTTTTGAACTTGTTCCCTTCTAGTGGTTCCCCCTTTAATGTTTCCTGCAAAATAGATACAGAAATTTCGTCAACTTCTTCAATCATGGAACATCTCTCAAGGTATCCTGGATATTGCATTGCTTTCATCACATTAAACGTGACTTGCTAATCATTAACCCTCATGGTCAATTCTCCTTTTTGCACATCTATTAAAGTTCTGCCAGTGGCTAGGAACGGTTGTCCTAAGATGATTGGCACGTCTTTGTCAGCTTCATAATATAAAATGATAAAATCTGCAGGGGAAACAAACTTGTCAACTTTAACCAATACATCTTCAATCTTTCCAATGGGATGTGTAAGTGATCGGTCCACCAACTGTAAGGTCACAGTTGTTGGTCATGCTTCACCTATCCCTAACTGTTTAAAAACTGAATATGGCATTAAGTTGATGCTTGCTCCTAAGTCGCACAGAGCTCTGCCTACATCCCTGCCTCCTATAGAGCATGGAATAGTAAAACTTCCTGGATCTTTAAGCTTGGGAGGAATCTCGTTCTTGACTAGTGCACTGGAACATTCCGTGAGTGCAACAGTTTCGTATTCCCCCAACCTTCTCTTTTTCGATAGGATATCTTTTAGGAACTTCACGTATGTAGGCATTTGTTCAAGTGCCTCCATTAATGGTATGTTAATGTGCAACTATTTCAATACATCTAAAAACTTCTTGAACTGTACATCCTGTGATGCATGTTTGATTCTCTGTGGGTACGGAGGAGGTGGTTTGTAATCTAGGTCTATCACAAATCTCTAGGGTTTTGCGATCGCATGTGCGGTCGCATTTCCCTGTTTTTTCTCCAACTTTGATTTCCCTTTTCTACTTTATCTTCTTTATTCTCCGAAATATCTGTAGTAATGTCTGACTTCTTTTCACAAATCTTTTCTCGAGCGTCAACTGGGATCTCTGCTTCTTGACTTCCTGGATACTTTGGTCCATCGTATTCTAATCCGCTTCTTAAGGTCACTGCCTTGCATTGTTCCTTGCCTTCTCTGAGAGGGATCTCGGTTTTGCTAGGCAACGTCCCTTGAGGTCTATTCTTAATCTTCTGAGCAATTTATTCAAGCTGAACTTCCAAATTCCTGACTGCAGCATCGTTTCTTGCCATGTACTCCTTCATAAGAGCCTCAAGATTTGACTCTTGGCTCTGCACTGGAACTTGTTGGAAGTTTTTTCTGCGGCTGTTGTTGTGTAGGTTGCTTCCCAAATTGAGTGTTGGAATTACTCGACCCGGTTTGTCCTCCCCAAGAAAAATTCGGATGTTATCTCCATCCTGGGTTGTACGTGGCCGAATAAGGATTCCATCTATTCTGGTTCTAATTTCCTCGTGGACCTACATATAAAACAGATGCAAGGTTTAGTGGGCAATTTTCAGCGATGTGTTCCTCACCACATATCTCACAACAGAGAGAAGAAACAACATTAGTAGGGGCTATGTTGGCTTGATTGTTTATGGACATGCCCATCATCATGCTATGAATAGCCTTGATCTGGGCTTGCATCTTCGAGTTAGCCTATGTATCCACTGCTTTCACTGGATTTTTCAAAATGGTTGTTGGTTCATTTTCTCCCAAATGTCGGTTGTTGGTGGTTATGGTATCTAGAATAGTGTGCGCCTCATTAGCAGACTTCTTCAGAAAAGATCCGTTTGCAAATGCGTTTACTAATGCCTTTGAAGCTTGATCTAACCCACTGTTAAAATGCTCCAAAATGATGCAAGAAGACAGTCCATGGTGTGGACACTTCCGAACCATCCTTTGGAATCTTTCCCAAGTTGCATCCAAAGTTTCATTGTAAGACTGTCTGAAAGCAATAATCTGTACTCTGTACTTGACATTTTTATTGGAGGGAAAAAACTTATCCAAGAATTTCTCCGCCAAATCATTCCAAGAGGTGATGGAGTTTGGAGGAAATGAATCCAGCCAGGCTTCAACATCTCCCTGTAATGAAAACAAAAAAAGCTTTAGTTTTAACGTGTCTTCAGGCACTCCTGTTACTTTAAAAGAATTGCAAACTCTCAAAAACAGTTTAATATGCTTGTGTGGATCTTCATTTGGAAGTCCAGAGAATTGGCCCATTGTATTTAACATCTGGAACATCACTGGTTTGAGTTCAAATTTTGGAGCATCAATCGGTGGCTCCAAAATTCCTGGATTCAATGTTTGGAAAACTGGTACAGCAAAGAACCTTATTGCTCAGTTGCGATCTTCCGCAATGTAGATCGGGTTTTCTTGTTGTGGCACCGGTGGAACTGGAGGAACAAGAGGAATTCTCCTGCCATTCTGCTCCCTTCCACGAACTTGAGGATCGACTCCAGGAGGTTCCATTGGAAACTCTTGAATGTAATATGCTTCCTCTAGAAATTCCCGTGCGCTCTCCATCTTCTTTCGTCTTTGTTCCTTCCTTCGACGATGAAAGGTTCTTTCTATCTTTGGATCAATGTCAAGGAGTGGATAATAATGATAAAGAATAATTCAGCTAACACTTAAGTGCGTGGTCAGCTGAATGGATGGAATGTGAGGTAAGATGGATTATAATGATAAAGAATAATTCAGCTAACACTTAAGTGCAAGTATACACTGTCACACGTAGTAATAAAAAAAACCTTATTAGTACTCCAAGGGTATCGATCCCACGAGGACTAAATTGGAAATTCGGATTTGAATAAGAAATGTTCAAATGTTTGCTTTTGAAAAGGTAACAAAAGAATATAGCTATAACGGTAAATGGCAAGTTTTTCCATATACTAACCTATAGGGAGACATACCTAGAGGAGCCTTATAGGTTGTCCTATAAGCCCAAAAAGCCTCATCTAACCGAAAAGACCAATCTTTCCTAGACGGATGGACTACTTTCTCTAAAATAGATTTAATTTCCCAATTACTAACTACAGCTTGAACATTTTCTTGTGGGTGATAAGGAGTAGCTATCCTATGGTTAATTCCATATTTAGCTAAAAGCTTAGTTAAAACATTGTTCACAAAGTATGTACCCTCATCACTCACTAACGCTCTAAGTGTCCCAAACCGCGCAAAAATGTGCGATTGGAGAAACCTTGATACCGTCTTGGCATCATTCTGATGACATGCAATGTCCTCCACCCATTTGGACACGTAGTCAACTACCAATAAGATAAAAACATTACCATTAGAAAGGGGAAATGGTCCCATAAAATCAATACCCCATACATCGAATAATTCTAATTCTAAAATGTAGGTAAGAGGCATTTCATCTCTAGGCCCTAAATTTCCTCTTCTTTGGCAAGCATCACATTGCTTGTAAAACCAATGGACATCCTTAAATAAGGAAGGCCAGAAGAATCCTCATTGCAAAATCCTCATAGTTGTCCTCTGACCGCTGAAATGACCTCCATACGGCGAAAAGTGACATTGCTCCAGGATTTCCTTTGCTTCATCACCTGAAACACATCTTCGAATAATACCATCAGAGCATTGCTTATACATAAATGGCTCATCCCAATAAAAGAATTTTTCATCATGCTTAAACCTTTTCACCTACCTCCAATCCATATCAATAGGAGTAACTCCTTTTACCAAAAAGTTGGCAATATAAACATACCGAGGAATATCCTTTACTACCTTTATTTCAACAGCAAAAAGCTGCTCATCTGGAAAGGAATCTGAGATGACAGATTGCTCTAGCAAAGATGATGTTGGATCAAGACGAGACAAATGATCTGCAATAACATTCTCTGAACCCTTCTTATCCTTTATCTCCAAGTCGAATTCCTACAATAACAAAACCCAAAGAATCAATCTAGGCTTTGCATCTTTTTTAGACATTAAGTACCTTATTGTTGCATGATTTGTGAAAACCTTGACTTTGGTTCCTGTTGCACGATTTTCCGCAAGCGCACGGGTCGTCACAAGTAATATAAAACGGTAGTAATACCGAGTATCGAATCCACAGGGAGGCGAAGCGAAACTTAAGCAAATAATTAAAATCTCATGAGCACTAAAAATACTTAGGCGAAATAATATTTAGGGACCACTTCATGCAATAAAAAGGATTCAAATTCAAGACGATTAACGAAAATAAATTGATCAATCAAAAATAAAATATGGAGAAAGAGTTTTCTTTAAATGGGAAGAGGGGTCTTAAAAATCAATGATTAGCTAAATAGTTGTTATAATTATCCTATCTCATTGCCCAACTAATTATAATCCTAGAATCTCCGTTAATCACATAGGTTCTCCTGTCGGTTTCCCCTAATTGTAATTAATTCATTTTAACAACCTAAGTGTCCTTAGCACTATTAAAAATCATTAATTATTACGCTCTGATTCATTTTAGGAATCTAAGTTTAATCAACTAATCCCGGTGTCACAACAGGCAATTAAACTAGTTGCATGGATTATGATCTATCCTAATTTCTCTCCGTCGAGTTTCCATTAAGAACCGAATCATTACACAATTGGCCAGATTGAGTAAAGCATTAAGCACATCCATACAAATAATTAGGACATGGGCAAGAGACAAGAAATTATAACAATATTTGAGCTATCATTTCATTTCAAGACCCCAATTTGGGGTTTTAGCTACACATGGCTAAAATATCCACAATAATTACAAAGGAAAGCATAATAAAGAGCATAAAAGGAAAGGAATTGACCGTCGAAAAACCCCTCGCTGATGCTTGGAGCCCCGCTGACTACTCCTTGAGCCTCTAAGATGCTCCCCAGAATTACCAAAATTTTTCCCACTAAAAGAATCCTCTCAAAAAGGCTTGAAAGCCTTGAGAGGGGCTCCAAAGGAGCCTAAGAAAGAGAGAAAGGAAGAAATTCCTTGTTGGAATGGTGATTGATGCAAAATGAGGCACCTTGGGGCGCCTTTTATAGGCCTGGAATAGGGGTAGCGTCGCGACGCTACCTTGCTCAGCGTCGCGACGCTGCTGCGCACGCGGCTTGGGCAACACGAAAGGGTAGCATCGCGACGCTGTCTACTTAGCGTCTCGACGCTGCCCCAAAATTCCAGATTTTCAGCTTCCTTTTAGGCTGATTTTTGGGCCTTCTTCTTCATTTCTTTTGGTCATTTCTTCATGGTTGTCTTCTTTGGGCCTCCAATTGCTTCAAGCTTGGATTTGGGCTTCAATGGCTTCAATTTTGGCACTTTTTCTCCCAAAATCACCAACTTTTCTCCTAAGGACCAAATAACAAAATTCATTAAATATGTTCATAAAAAACACGATTAAAGCACCAAAAAGCTTAATAAATTGAGACTAAAATAGCGACATTTCTGCTCGCTATCACACCCCCAAACTTAAGCTTTTGCTAGTCCCGAGCAAAATAAATTCTAAAGATGCAAGAAATAGAATTGCTCAACCCTCAATGATTTTGGAATTCTTAGGATCGAATGGAAAACATGCAAGTGGAATAAGCAAGCACCGCATACTTTTGAAGAAATCTTAATCTAGTTTGAACTTAAGATTAATGAATAGCATGCTCAAGACTTATCTATTGATTCTTTTACTAACCTAGATTAGTCTTATGGCTTTCTCCATTTGTTTTCCCCCTACACTGGCTAAGAGCCCCTAATAAGTCGGAGTCCTTCTATCATGCAAAAAAAAAAAAAGAAACTACGGTGCCTGTCGTCATTTTTTTCTTTTTCATGGGGGGGGCAAAACTCACAAATGATTTTTCTTTTCTTTTCTTTTTCTTTTGCTACTCCCCCAAACTTGCATTTTGATATCTAATGGTACTATCTTTCACACTACGGGGCAGGGACCCTTAACCCGAATTTTATTCTCTGGTTGGCCTAACTGATCACACCGCAGGTAGCTCTTTTTACCCCTAGGCTTTTTCTTTTGTGTAAGCAAAATTTCTTTTTCAACAGATTTTTCTTTTGTCTCATTTTCTTTTGTTGCTTTTGCTTTTCTCTTAGCAGGCGTAACATTTTTTTCCTACCTAGCTCTTTAAAGCAATCAAACATGAACTTCCTAGTATTAGAAACTAAGCCTATCGAGGTGACAACAACTTTGAAAACCATAATAAGAATCTAGATTTTCAAAGACGTCATTAGATAAGACTATTGCATGCTTTAGACATCAAAACTAAGTATCAAAAGATTTTAAAATTTCACAATTTCTGCCGTGCTCCCAGATTCCACAACATATAAACCATTTTCTCCCAAAATTTCAAAAATCACATCCTTGGCTATCATAGCTCTCTATTCATGCATCCAACAGAATTTAAATATGCTCAACACAGCGGAAGCCTTCCCCCCAAATTTAAATTTAACATTGTCCCCAATGTTTTAAACTAGTAAAGCATAAAGAGGGATACTAAGACTTCCCTGAGCTAGGAGCGCTTCATCCTCTTCCTTTGGATCCATAAAAATGGGAAATTTGGAATTTCGGGATTTGCTAAGGTGATCCTGCAAAACAAAATTGGATCACGGAGAAAAGAAAATTATTTACCGCAAAAACAACTAACTAAACTTTAATCCTTGGGTTGCCTCCCAAGCAACGCTTTCTTTAACGTCTTTAGCTAGACTAGGCTCGGCACGCTTACGGATGCTCAAAATAAAAATTTTCATCATCCTCCGGGCCCTGCAAGAAATCATGCACCGAATTGCATACTACAAACAGGGGAGAAAAAAAACTTTCCCCTGGCCCATCTTCACTAAAGAGATTCTCATAATAACATTTCAGAAAATAATCAGCCGCATCAAATCTCTTTTCTAAATCTCTATTCACAAAGCAATTGTTAACAGAGTCATCAAGCGTTATAACATCTACTGGTCTAGGATCTAGAGGTGGCCTATCAATCATGCCAGTCCACTCATTAGAAAAAATGTCTACATGCTCAGCAGATCCCTCAGACGTAGAATTAAAAAATGATTCAACTAAGCTACCACATGACTCATCATCAGAATAATTAAAGAATTAAAGAATTTCAGGATCAGATTCTATACTATGCACAGATTCGAGTTCTTCTGGGTCAAATTCTATGCTATATACATCATCAGGACACGAAAAAAAAGTATTCACATTGTCAGGATTCATGCATTCAGGAATGTCAAGATCAGACTCAATAGATTCACTGTAATCATGATCAGACTCAAAATTATCTATCAAGCAATCTTTCTTATGCATTTCATGTTCATCCTCAATGTTAGGCAATTCAATATCATCATCAAAATTATCCATTTCAGGCAAATCTAATTCATTTTCAAAGGAAGGTAAATCATCAACTGCAGATCTTTCATTTTCACAAGCAGGCAAGTCTAATTCATTTTCAAAGTCAGGCAGATCCAAATCATTTTCAAACAGAGGATTATCCAAATATGCATCATGATCAAAATTCCCATTATCCATAAGCATTTCTCCTAAGCCTAGGCCAAGATTATAGTCTACCTCTTCATCATCATCAGTCAAGTATTCAGGATCAACAGAAAAACATGTGTGCAAACTACAAACAGATTCATCTTGGCCAAAAATACTAAACACGACTTTTTCATCATCAATGTTCAAGGTAAGTTTACCTGTATGCACGCTAATCTCAGCCTTACCAGTGGCTAGGAAAGGTCTGCCTGAGATAATTGGCACCTCTTTGTCCTCTTTCATGTCCAGTACCACGAAATCTACGGAGAAGATGAATTTGTTGACTTTCACCAACACGTCCTCCACAACACCCATCGGGTGAGTAATCGATCTGTCAGCAAGCTGGAGAGTGACGTCGGTGTCTGTCATACCTGATAAACCAATCTTCCTGTAAACAGAGTAGGGCATCAAATTTATACTTGCTCCTAAATCACATAAAGCCCTATCGAAGGATACTTCTCCTATGGTGCAGGGAACAGTAAAAC
The DNA here is from genome assembly GCA_036850905.1 of Luffa acutangula. Taxonomy (NCBI): domain Eukaryota; kingdom Viridiplantae; phylum Streptophyta; class Magnoliopsida; order Cucurbitales; family Cucurbitaceae; genus Luffa; species Luffa acutangula. The sequence goes on along the minus strand of CM072099.1, from coordinate 47,014,778 downwards.
TTCCTGGATCTTTCTGCTTAGAAGGTATCCTACCAGAAACAATGGTACTGCTACTCTCAAATAAATTAAAAACTTCTTTTTTCAGACTTTTCTTTCTAGAAAGCATTTCCTTCATGAATTTCCCATAATTTGGCATATTATACAAGGCTTCTACCAATGGAATATTCACAGACAACTTTTTAAACATTTCTAGAAACTTTTGAAACTGTTCATCTAATTTGACATTTTTAAATCTTTGAGGAAAATGTAACTCCCTGAAATCAAAGGTTGGACATTCGCCCCTCCGCTTGGGCGGGCTAATATGCGAACCTCTGTCATGGTGGTTGCATGGAACCACTTCTTCCTCAGTCAGCTTCTTTTTGTCATCCTGCCTCTCATCTTCTTTTCTACCTTTAAGTTTGTTAGAAAAATCATATTTTAATCAATAGAGTTGGGAGGATGTTGGAACCTTTCAGAGGAGGCTTTTTGTGCCTCAGTCCTTTCATCTTCATCTTTTCTCTTTTCTTCTCTGAACTGTCCTCCAGTCTTCTGCCACTTCTCAGAACCACCATCTTACACTGCTCTTTCGGGTTAGGCTCAGTATCACTTGGAAATTTTCCCTTCTGAAGGGCATTTACTGCTGAAGCGATCTGTTCTATCTGCACTTCCATGTTCTTTAGAGTTGCGTCGTGGTTGTTTATTGATGTCTGGAGACTCACATTCAATATTCTTTGTTCTTTGATGAATAAAGCCACCATCTCCTCCAGGTTATTTTTCTTTTCAGGAGCACTAGATGATGCAAAACCTGGGGGTGGCTGCAAAACATTCTTCGTATTCGCATATGAGAAGTTCTCGTGATTGCGCAGACTGGGGTGGTAGAAGTTTGGTACTCCTTGAGCATATGGTCTATTTCCTATGTATTGAACTTCTTCCACATCTTGACCTTCCTTCTTTGAATGACCTTCAGCTAAGGTGGAAATGGACTTAACCACCTCAGATGAAGTCAATTTGTTCAATGCATTGGTCAGAGATGCCAGTTGTTCTTTCAGTGAACTTGACTCATCTAATTCATATAATCCAACCTTCTTTGTAATTGTTCCTCTCTCCGTTGGCCATTGATAACTGGTTGCCGCCATTTCCTCAAGCAGGTCTTTGGCTTCTGTCACTGTTTTTGAAAGAAAACTCCCTCCTGCTGATGTGTCTAGGACTGTCTTTGTGGAGGGGTTTAATCCATTGTAAAATAACTGTACCTGAAGCCAATCAGGATATCCATGTTGGGGGCACCGCCTAAGCATTTCTTTGTATCTTTCCCAAGCTTCGTACAACTGCTCCTCGTCAAGCTGCCTAAATGTTCCAATTTCAGTTCGAAGCTTGGTAGTCTTAGCAGGTGGGAAAAACTTCGTCAGAAAAGCTTGGGCAAGCTCGTCCCAAGTACTGATGCTGCCCGTTTCGACTGATTCGAGCCAATCTTTTGCTTTATCCTGTAGAGAAAATGGAAACAGCCTCAATCTTATCGCGTCTGCCGGAACTCCGTTCATCTTCACCTTCCCACATATTTCTAGGAATGATCGCAGATGTGAGTGGGGGTCCTCGGAAGGATGTCCCTTGAACGAGTTATCACGCGCCATGTGAATCAACCCTGTCTTTAGCTCAAAATTTGTAGCTTGGATTGGGGCGTAGACAATTCCAGAATTCTCGGTGGGAAGAACTGGCGGTAAGAAATCTCTAATTGCCTTGGGAGCTTCCTCTTGGTGGGCCATCGCTTCTGCTAATCTTTTCTCTCTTCGAATGGATCTAAGAGTCTTGTTAATTTCAAGATCTAGCGGAAACAAATCAACCACCTTGTTCCTTCGCATACAATGCTCCCAGACAACCGAAAGAACCAAACAAAAACGAAAATAAAATAATATTCACAAAATGATGAAAGAAAAATATTTACACCTAAATTACTATTTATCCATTTCTTTTCGATGTCAATATAAATTAAGTTTTTGCTTAAAAATCAAGCCTCCCCGACAACGGCGCCAAAAACTTGTTGCACGATTTTCCGCAAGCGCACGGGTCGTCACAAGTAATATAAAACGGTAGTAATACCGAGTATCGAATCCACAGGGAGGCGAAGCGAAACTTAAGCAAATAATTAAAATCTCATGGGCACTAAAAATACTTAGGCGAAATAATATTTAGGGACCACTTCATGCAATAAAAAGGATTCAAATTCAAGACGATTAACGAAAATAAATTGATCAATCGAAAATAAAATATGGAGAAAGAGTTTTCTTTAAATGGGAAGAGGGGTCTTAAAAATCAATGATTAGCTAAATAGTTGTTATAATTATCCTATCTCATTGCCCAACTAATTATAATCCTAGAATCTCCGTTAATCACATAGGTTCTCCTGTCGGTTTCCCCTAATTGTAATTAATTCATTTTAACAACCTAAGTGTCCTTAGCACTATTAAAAATCATTAATTATTACGCTCAGATTCATTTTAGGAATCTAAGTTTAATCAACTAATCCCAGTGTCACAACAGGCAATTAAACTAGTTGCATGGATTATGATCTATCCTAATTTCTCTCCGTCGAGTTTCCATTAAGAACCGAATCATTACACAATTGGCCAGATTGAGTAAAGCATTAAGCACATCCATACAAATAATTAGGACATGGGCAAGAGACAAGAAATTATAACAATATTTGAGCTATCATTTCATTTCAAGACCCCAATTTGGGGTTTTAGCTACACATGGCTAAAATATCCACAATAATTACAAAGGAAAGCATAATAAAGAGCATAAAAGGAAAGGAATTGACCGTCGAAAAACCCCTCGCTGACGCTTGGAGCCCCGCTGACTACTCCTTGAGCCTCTAAGATGCTCCCCAGAATTACCAAAATTTTTCCCACTAAAAGAATCCTCTCAAAAAGGCTTGAAAGCCTTGAGAGGGGCTCCAAAGGAGCCTAAGAAAGAGAGAAAGGAAGAAATTCCTTGTTGGAATGGTGATTGATGCAAAATGAGGCACCTTGGGACGCCTTTTATAGGCCTGGAATAGGGGTAGCGTCGCGACGCTGCTGCGCACGCGGCTTGGGCAACACGAAATGGTAGCGTCGCGACGCTGTCTACTTAGCGTCTCGACGCTGCCCCAAAATTCCAGATTTTCAGCTTCCTTTTAGGCTGATTTTTGGGCCTTCTTCTTCATTTCTTTTGGTCATTTCTTCATGGTTGTCTTCTTTGGGCCTCCAATTGCTTCAAGCTTGGATTTGGGCTTCAATGGCTTCAATTTTGGCACTTTTTCTCCCAAAATCACCAACTTTGCTCCTAAGGACCAAATAACAAAATTCATTAAATATATTCATAAAAAACACGATTAAAGTACCAAAAAGCTTAATAAATTGAGACTAAAATAGATAGCCATGATAGCCAAGGATGTGATTTTTGAAATTTTGGGAGAAAATGGTTTAAAGACTCAAAAGCATCCTCACACCTAGAAACTTCTTTTTCACTTTTTCTTTCTAAAGAACAAACCTCTAAATCCTCTACACTAATATCTCCATGATCTTCCAAATGTTTGTTTGTCAAATCCTCCATTGTTGTCTCAACAATTGTGTTCTCCATAATCATAATGAAAGAACAATCTTCCACTTTGTCTGGATACTTCATGGCCTTAAACACATTAAACTGTACTTCTTCATTATAAACCCTCATTGTTAATTCCCCTTTTTGAACATCTATTAATGCTCTACCAGTAGCCAAAAATGGACGACCAAGAATAATTGGGACATCTTTATCTGCCTCATAATCTAAGATAATGAAATCAACAGGAAATATGAATTTATCTACTTTTACTAAGACATCCTCAATTTTACCCTCTAGATATGTGATAGACCTATCAGCTAATTGGAGTGTGACTGTGGTAGGCCTAGCTTCACCAATACCTAACTGTCGATAGACCGAAAGAGCCAGAAGGTTAATGCTTGCACCAAAATCACAAAGTGCTCTACCTAACTCTTTTCCACCTATTGAGACAGGAATAGTAAATGATCCTGGATCCTTAACTTTGGTTGGTAGCCCATTCTTAAGAATAACACTACATTCCTCAATAAGAGATACAATTTCAAACTCACCTAACCTCTTCTTTTTAGTCAAAATATCTTTTAGAAACTTACCATAATTTGGCTTTTGCTCAATAGCTTCTACTAAAGGAATATTTATATGCAATTGCTTGAGAATCTCTAAAAACTTCTTAAATTGACCATCCAGATTCTTAGGCTTCTGCCTTTGTGGAAAAGGTAGAGGTGGTACATAAGGTGGGGGAGGGGGGCACATAAGGTGGTTCCACATCTGGAGTAGAGCCAAATGCTCCAGCATCATTATTGCTGCCTCCATCACTTTTACCAGACTCCCACTCTTTTTCAACAACAACATTTTTATTACTACTATTCTCTACATCCTGGGGTTTACTAGGCTCATTTCTCTCTTCTAGTGGCTTACCACTCCTTAGAGTCACTGCCTGTACCTGCTCCTTACCTTCCCTTCTAGGGTGTTCAGTGTCCGCTGGAAGTTTCCCTTGAGGTCTTGCCTTCAGCTCATTAGCTAGCTGACTCATTTGCAATTCCAGGGCTCTCATTGAATCTTGATTACTTTGAATTGCGGCATCTGTTTGAGCCATATATTCTTTCATCATTACCTCAAGAGAACTCTCCGAATTTTGCTGGGGCAAAATCTGCTTATTTTGCTCGGGCAATGCCTGTGACTTAGAAAATCCTGACTGGTTCACCTTTTGTTGTACTTGAGGGGTTTGCAAATTGCTTCCTTGCCCTCCCCATGTAAAGTTGGGGTGGTTACACCAACCTGGATTATAAAAGTTAGAATAAGGGTTATTTCTTTGATTACCTACAAAAAACACAAAAGTTGGATTGATGGGGCAAAACTCATAGTTGTGCTCTTCACCACAATAAACACATGATTCCTCTGTAACTTGGTTCACCACTGCAGCAGGCTCCACTACTGGCGGCTGCTGATGACTAACCACTGTCACATTGTTAAGAGTGTTAGCTAACATTGCAATATCATCCCTAATGGTAGACACACCATCAACTTCTAACACACTCTTAATTTTTTTATTTGAGCCTCTAACATCTGACCACTGAAAACTATTGGTTGATATTCTTTCTACAATTTCATGGGCTTCATTGAAAGTTTTTGCCAAAAGGGCCCCTCCACCAGCCGAGGCATCGACCATACTTTGGATTGCTACGTTTAGCCCATTGTAAAATGTTTTCATTTGGATACAATGAGGTAAACCATGGTGGGGACACTTTCACAAAAGCTCCTTAAACCTCTCCCAAGCCTCACTAAAAGTTTCATCTTCGAGTTGCCTAAATCCCACTATCTCACTCCTCAACTTGGCATACCTAGTTGGTGGAAAATACTTACTAAGAAATTTTTCCGCTGACTCTTTCCATGTCCTAATTGATCCTGGAGCAAAAGAATTTAACCATGCCTTTGCTCCATCTCTAAGAGAATACGGGAACAAAGTTAATCTAAGGGCATCTCTAGACACTCCTTGAATTACAAACAAATCACTAACTCCTAGAAAAGACTTAAGATGTAAATGAGGGTCTTCAGATGACAAACCATGGAACTGACCCACGGTTTGCAACATCTGAAACATTACCAGTTTCGTTTCAAAATTTGCTGCCTCAATTTGAGGACGTGCAATTCCTGGATTTAACTCATCAAACATCGGAAAAGCATACGCTCGAATGGCTCTGGCCCTATCGTTCGCCACCAAGATAGAGTTCTCAGCCTGATTTTTTTGCTGTCCATTTTGCTCAAGCGGTGGATTAGGCTGCAGCACCCGATTCTGCTGGGGATCATCTTGACCTTCTAGAACCTGCGGGAGACGCGACACGTTATCCATTGGATTTTGATTTATTCACTGCTCTCTCCTTCTTCTCCTGAACGTCCTTTCAATTTCTGGATCAAGCTCGAACCTTACCCCAGGCGGATCGCTCATGCACCAAACTCACACCTACAAAAATAAAAGAAACAATCAAAAAGTTCTAACTCCAAACAACTAAAACACATACACAAAACATATAAGATAAAAACTTATTCAAGTCCCCGGAAACGGCGCCAAAAACTTGTTGCCTTCTAGAGTGGGGTAAAAATAGAATAAAAATAAGCTCTAGAATATTGTGCAAGCATACACAATCTGCAGCAAGTGATAAGTAATTTATCGTATCCACAGGGCTGAATAGCTCTCACTTTACCTATCTTGTGTAACTTTTTAATGGTTCCAAGGTTTGTTAAAATGATTGATTTTGATAAAATGCTGAAGCGAAGGAAATGACAGAACAGAAAGTAAATGGATAAAGCAGACAGATTGAAAACAGACGTTGGTCAGGATTTCTGTAATTGTTTTAAAAGATGCTCTATCAATATTATTGATTAGACAATTCTCTTGCAGTCTTATTAGCAGGATCCTCCCGGAACTCTGGATTTTTTTGGATGTGTTTCAACTCCAATGACGTGTTACCAATCAAGCACTAGGCAACTGGTTATCCCTAACTCAGTCACTGGTGTCCACCAACACATAATGGTCTAGTGTGATTAAATGTCACACACTTCTCAAATCATCCCTGAAAGTAAGAAGTGATATTCATACCGGCTGGCCAGGCGGGCACAAAATAGAAATAGAAAACAAATAATCAAAATGCTCAAATAAACATATATTGCATAGTGTGTGAAGCACGAAAATTACATAGTTCCTAACTGTTGGGGTTCTATAGTGGGTAAAAATGTAGTAAAAATAGACTATAGAACACTGTGCAAGCATACACAATCCGCAACAAGTAATAAGTATTTATCGAATCCACGGGGTTGAATAGCTCTCACTTTATCTATTTTGTATAACTTCTTAATGGTTTCAAAAGTGGTTAAAATGATTGATTTTGATATAATGCTGAAGCAAAAGAAATGACAGAACAGAAAGTAAACAAATAAAGCAGACAGATTAGAAACAGGCGTTGGTCAGTATAGTAATTATTTTAAAAGATGCTCTAGCAATATTATTGATTAGGCAAAACTCTTGCAGTCTTATTAGCAGGATCCTCCCGGAACTCTGGATTTTTTGGAATGTTTTTCAACTCCAATGACGCTCTACCGATCAAGCACTAGGCAACTGGCTATCCCTAACTCAGTCACTGGCGTTCACCAATACACAATGATCTAGTGTGATTAAATGCCACACACTTTTCAAATCATCCCTGAACCTAAGAAGTGGTATTCATACCGGCTGGCCAGGCAGGGACAAAATAAAGATATACACAACAAATAATCAAGATGCTCAAATCAACATATATTGCATAGAAAATTAAACACGACAATTACATGACTCCTAACCAACACCTAAGCAAATTTAGTTCATAAAGCTCACGATAACACACACTACAATCTGAGTATGTGCATCCATAATTACAAGAAATTACAAGAAAATGTTAATTCCCTTGGTCAAATCCGGAATTGATGGTCTTCTTGAAGTCTCCAATCTTTCCTCCTCTATTCGGCTCCCAAAGATGGAAATGTGAAATGATCTCTCCCCCAAAAGTGGAATGTTTTTTACTTGGACGGCTCTTCCCTTTTATAGAATGGAGGCAAGCCCAAATTAGGTCAATCTGTACACGTGGATGGCTCTCCTTGCTTCTTAAATCTGAAAATAACTCAACTAACTTCAGTTCATTAAAATGGATAACGAGCTGTGACGTGGAAGTTTTGCTCCCTGCTTTGCTGGATCACAGATTTTGCTCCCTCAAGTCGCTCAACAATATATTCTGCACAAAATAACTTCCAAAGCATCCATTCTTCCAAATGGATTAAAACATATAATATTCATCTAAAAGCAACCCTATTTAACACAAATGACACACAAATCACTATAAAACTAAGGCCTAATTAACTCCCTTTTGGAGAGTTATCACTAACCAACACCTAAGTAAATTTAGTTCATAAGGTTCACCATAACACACGCTACAATCTGAGTATGTGCATCCATTACTACAAGAAATTACAAGAAAAGATTATTTCCCTTTATTAGATCCATAGTTGATGGTCTTCTTGAGTCTCCAATCTTTCCTTCTTTATTCGGCTTCCAAAGATGGAAATTGGAATCTTTTTTTAACTTGAGACGACTCTTTCCTTTTATAGAGTGAAGTCAAGCCCTAATTAGGTCAATTTTTACAGGTGGACGGTTCTCCAAGCTTCCTAGATCCGAAACTAATTCAGCTAACGCCACCTCATAAAACGGATTACGAACTGCTTACGTGGTCGTTTTGCTCCCTACTTTACTGGATCACAGAATTTACTCCCTCAAGTCGCTCAGCATTATATTCTGCACAAAATAACATCCAAAGCATCCACTCTTCCAAATGGGTTAAATCATATAGTATTCATCTAAAAGTAACCTTATTTAACACAAATGACACACAAAACACTATAGAAATAAGGCCTAAATAACTCCCTTTTGGAGAGTTATCAGGGTCCATCATTGCCTTTGCCTAGGTCATCTATGGTCGACCTCAGTCATCTCTAGTCAGCCTCGACCTTAGTGGTGAACTCCTTTAGATACCCGTTTTGAATTAGTGCTTCAATTTCGTCCTTCAAATGAATGCAATTCCTAGTTGAATGCCCATGATCTCGAAGGAAGAGGCAATACTGGTCTTTGTTTCTTCTATCAGGGTTTGACTTCAGCTTTATATGTACATTAAGGAGGTCGTATTCCGAATTTCCATCAATATTTGCTCCTGTGGGATTGAGGTAAGAGTGTACTTTTCAAGCTTACTTGTGTAGTCTCCTCGGTCTGATCGGCCTCGGCCATGGCTATGGTCGACTCGGCCTCAGCCACCCTCGTCTGTCCGTTGTCTCTTGTCTTTCTTCATGTCATGGTCTAATGAAAAAGACGTCTTGTGTTCTCGTTCTAACTTCTTTAATTTGAGCAGCTCTTCTGCACTCATATACTTCTAAGCTCTAGAGACAAACTCAACATTGGTATGGGGTTGGCTTTTACCTCTCGAGTTGAGCAACCTCTTGTCTTCCAATCCAGCGATTATGGCTACCATGGCTGCTCCATTGCTGAATCCTTCGACCTAGAGTGCCTCTTCATTGAAACGAATGATGTAATCATGAAAACTCTCACATGGTCGTTGCTTGATAGTTAAGAGATTAATGTGAGGCTTGCGTGGTTCTCTGGCTCCCATGAACTGTGAGATGAATGCTCGGGCTAGTTCTTTGAAATAAGTAGTGGACCTCCTTAGCAATCTCTGAGACCATTGCTTTGTTGACCCTGTTAAAGTGAAAGAGAAAACACGACACCTGATTACATCTGAAACACCATGGAAGTCCATTTATGTTCTGTAGGTGTCTAGGTGTTGCACAGGGTCCTTCTTGCCATTATACGACTTGAATGTGGGTACCTTGAACTTTGGGGGCACCTCGACTTTCATAATTTCGTCGGTGAAGAGCGGATCAACCTGGTCGATCAGGGCTTCCAAGTCTTGTTCCTTAGAACTTTTTGATTTGTGCAGGTCCCCTTGGAAATTTTGAGTTCCTTCACTGCGTTCAGAAGCTCTGTCTTCCAAGGGGGGTTGCCCTTCTTTACCTCGACCTAGACAGTCTTGGCCTCGGCCTGAGCAGCCCTGACTATTCTGCGATTTTCCTCGATCAGGTTCCTTAAGTCTGTTTTGCGACTAATATTCGACGTTAAAACAGTGTGTTCACGCTCCTTATACGTGCTTGGTTCTTGGCTTCTCAGAATTTTGAGATCTATAGGTTTTAGCCCCCCGACCTTGCTGGTTGCACTGTTAGTCTTCTTTTCCTTTGATTTTGTCTCTGATTCTGCAATGTTTCTATTGGCTCATTCCCCTTCCTCGGATCCCTAATCAACCCCCTCATGGATTTTGGTGCTAGGACCAAGTTTATCCAATATACGAAGTATCTTAGACAAATTCTGATCCATTCCACTCACCTTATTCTCAAGGGCAGCAATTTTGATATCGGTATGCCTCTCTCGAGATGAAGGTTGTGGAGACCGAGATCAAGGAGATTGGCTCCGAGGTCAACCTTGGCTTTCTTCTCATGACCTTGGCGTGTCATTCTCTTCTCGTGATCTCTACGGATGACGGTTATTTTCTGAAGGTTATGTGTTTGGATTCTGGCTTTTCTTCTCCATCCTCTTACTCATTAGGAAACCAATGCACAGATTTCACTAGCAAGCTTTCTTTCCCACAGACGGCGCCAACTGTTGATGCCAAAATTCGGGCAGGGAAAACTCACCTGACCTTTACATGCCACCAACGATAAATTTGTTTGAGAAGGGGAAGAAATGGCCTACAAGACAGAAAAAACCTACATACCGGTATGGTGTTTGCCACACCGCCTCTGATGCTTAAGTTAGCAAGCAAAAGGAAGATGAGCAAAACCAAAGAGTTTGAGGAAGAAGAGAGAGTTTAGAGAATGAGCTTCGAGATCCATTCTCTTCTTCGAGGTTGAATAAGGGTTTATATACTTTTTCCTGTTTACGATAACTAGACGTTTGGAGACTATTTGGGGCTGAACCAAGTCGAACCGAACTCACTAGGGACACCAGAAGCCAACCGGAGGGGAAGGGACTCAACCCACCAGAATCGAACTGGACTCACTAGGGACACCATGGACCGAGGCCAAAGGGAATGGGCGAGCCCAATCCCTTTGATGTTGGGTTTTATGTCCTAAAACTCGTAGATAGTAAATGTAAACAAATTGTATACTTGTTTTAATAAAGTGTTATTAAGTTTCTGCAATAAAATGTTATTGTTAAATATTGCACATTTTGACCCAAATCCAATAAACTAAGATCCAAGGTTGTTTGTATGTAACTTGAACTAGTATGTGGGGACATATGGGGATCGATGTTCAAGTAACAATCTAAAAGGTCTATAGTACAAGGATAAGATTAGGTACCTTATCCTGGTAACACTATGTAATACGACCCGTTTTGTATTTGATATAGACGTATTGATCCAAAGCGTCCATGTAGTAGACATGCGAGTGGGGGTATCCTATGCAATGAGTTTGCATAAGATCGGACCACGAAATAGTAACCGCTATTTGTAACACCGTTAACTAGTTAGGTTTCTATTTCACTAGGATGACCTAGGCAACTTAGTCTAAATCCTGAGTGGATTATGGACTCCTGTTCACGAGCCTACCATTTGGAGACAAGATTGAGTGGAGGAGCTGGGAACATAATCATACAAGATGGAATTCACTCCTTCCCGACTTTTGAGGAAGTAGATGAGTGTTCCCTTAAGTGGTGTCTCCGGGTCTTGAACAAAGGGCTCTACCCTCTCACTGGCTCGAGAGGGGTTTCTGTTTGATGGTTGGACCACAAACAGGTTGCTTAACTTTTTTTAAAACAAATAATATTAATATATAACAAAATGAAATGAAAATATACTAGGAATATGATAAAATAATGAAAACTAAAACAACCACGTGCAAAGCACGTGTTAAAAAACTAGTAATAATATAATACTAAATAAAATAAATAAAGAATGAAATTAAAACATTAAATTAAAAGCATGAAAATAGCAAAGTGGGAGATTATGAAATTGGGAAAATTTCACCAATGAAGTTGTATTTTTAACTCCACCAAAAGCCACTATTTATAGGCACTTTGGCAAGCAAGATGTGGCTCAAAGTGGACACCAAGCATCAAAATTTACATGGCATATGGATTATATGGATAGTGACACATGGCCTTTAGGACACTAAGCAAATATATATGGGCATCTATTTTATTGAAATATTTATAATAAAATTTGGTTTATAAATAGGGGATTAATTATTGGAATATCTCACCGCTGGGGGATATACCCACCACAGAATCGACGTGTTGGAGGATACCCCGCAAAATCGACTATCACCCAGTTGCAGTTTGACGTTGCCCAAGCCCGCACTCGTGATCGCTCGCTTGAAGGATCCACCGTAAAATCGAGTGTTGAAGGAGAAATCGCTGATAAATCCCAACAACTGCTCGACGTCAATAATGAATAGACCAAGAAATTGTCGTCGTTCAAAATTTTTCCACCGTTGTGATTCGTGATTTTTCCAACTGCTGCAATCCCAATTGAAACCCAGCCACTGCACAACTGAGGTATGAATATCTTAGGGTAAATATTTTACAAATATTTTAAATGAAACCCTCGTTTATATGAGTATCTTAGGGAAAATATTTTACTTTATTTTTATCTTTTAAGTTTTTAAATGGAAATATGTACATCTTTAAGATTTTATATGAATATTTAAGATTCATGTTTCTCAAAATTTTAAACACAAATTTACTTATATTTTGATCAAATTTACTTATATTTTCGAATAATGTACTTTTTTTTTTTTTTTGAGAAAATGTACAAAAATTTGTTACTGATATATTAACAATTACCAACTTTCAATTTTATTTACAATCAATTAATCTTATGGATATAGTCTATAAATTTTATATTTAATTATAAAAATGTTATTTTAGAGTTTGTTGTTTCTTATTTTCTAGCCATAAGTTCCTCTAGCTTCCAAAATTTACTTCCAAGAGAGAGAAAGACTGTTTTAAGGGTATATTAGTCCAATCGAATAATTTATAAACTTTAATAATTAAGTTATAGTCATATTTGAAATCTTTGATAAGTTTAGCTATTTAACAAAAAGACTATTTATTGTTTAGACTTTTTTTTTTCGAGTTTTGGACCGTTTTACCGTGTTGGATTGATTTGAATTATTTTGTAATATCTAATTCATACTTTTTGGGCCTTTTTGGACTTATTTGTTTTAGTCTATGTGAATACTTTGTATGATTTATATATACTTTTTTTTGGTGTTTTTGGACTAGTGTATATGTTTTGGACTGATTTATTCAATTTTTTTTGACTTTTTTGGGTTGATGTGACATATTTTTCATGCTGTTGAAAATATAAATATTTAATTAACAATTTCCTAGTTTTTACAGTTATAGTCAAATTGGTAAAAATATGTCATTGCCTCGTGAGGAGTTAGTGATACTTGAACTTGGAAATGGTGGGGATAGTGATATAGAGGAAGAAGTTGATGAATTATTTGAAGAAAATGTTAATATTAATCCTGATGCACGATTTGCTTACCACAAGTGTACGAGTCAAGTAATAATATAATGATTATGAAATCGAATGTCATCATCCGGATTGGTTTTCTAGTCAAACTAAGTACTGTGAATACTTTTGCTCAATTTTATTTAGGGATCAAAAAGTAGTGAAATCTTGAAATTAAAGGCAATGCAAATTAAAGGTTGAAATTCAGTTGAAAGAATTCTTAGGGAATTGATTTTGTCAATTTATATTAGGATTAATTAAAGGGAATGAATTGTAACGTGCAATTATTTTATAAGTCTAAGAACCGTAAATCACAATTATCTCTCTCGAGCATAATTGATTCTCATGCATATAATTACTTGATATCCCTATCTAAGTTCATTAGCATGCAAGACTTTTAGTTCTTTTAACAACTTCTAAAGCTATTCTAAATCTCCCGATCTTCGAATTTTACTTTAGCTATGCAATTGTAATAAAGTCTACGCTAAATCACATCTCCCAAGCACGATTCAACACTTAAATCATTCAATTAGTGATCAAGCAATTGAAAGCATTTAAACATAATTGCATACATAAAGTAAGTGCACAAAACATCCCAATAATCAATCCATAAACATAAACGACTACATCAATCCATAAGAAACACGTCTAGATACTCATACATGACATTACGATATAAGCTAGATATGAAAAATCCTTGAATCCGACACGTCCCCGTCACGATCTCCATGTCTTCAAGCTTGGTTCCCACTCCTTGGCCTTGCTTCAACTCCCACAGAAGGCCTCCAGTCGAAATTAGGGCTAAAATCTCCCCAATTGAACTCCTCTTGGCCGTAGAACATAAGATTGTATTTATAGGAATCTGTCGACAGCGTCGCGACGTTGTCGCTTGCCGCCTTATTCTGATATGGAAAATCTTGACAGTGTTGAGACGCTAGGGACAGCATCGAGACACTATCGCCTTTACTTCCCATTCTATTTAAGGATATTTTAGCAGTGTGGAGACGCCAAAATGGCAGCGTCTCGGCGCTAGCTCCAACTTGATTCCCTTTCGTTCCTTTGACTTCTTTTAGCGTCCCGAACACCCGATCAACTCCAATATCTTGATTTAGCTTTAATAATCAATTCCTACAAAAAGAACATGAAAATGAATTAAATTGGCCAAATAATACTCAAAGACTAACTAAAATGAACAGGAAAAAGTAGCTCGCTATGCGTGCTATCAAATCCTCTTCCTAAAAAGCAAAATGAAGAGCCACCTTCAAATATTTTCACACATATAAATTGGGAGATTACTAATTCAATATGTGAAGAAGAGTCCACATTGGAAGATGGGGCAAGACGTGTAGAAATGAACCCAAGTGTAATCAGCAAAGGATTATTATTTGAGAGTAAACATGATCTACAACTTGCCGTTAAAAAATATTGTGACGTAAACCATTATCAGATTATTGTGGTAGAATCAAATCAAGATATTTGGTATGTGAAGTGCAAACAATGGGATGAAGGGTGCAATTGGATGCTTCGTGCCTGCCGACATAAAACTCATGGAATGTTCGAAATTATGAAACTTGAAAGGGAACATATACCCAGAACTCACACAAGATTATTCACAATTAGACTCCCATTTTATGTGTAACGAAATCCAAAACATTGTTTGAAGTGATCCTGGAGCTTCCATATCATTATTGCAAGAAACTACAAAAAAGACTATGGTTATAGTATTAATTACAGGCGTGTATGGCAAACTAAATGAAAAACTTTGGTTAAAGTATTTGGTGATTGGGAGAAATCGTATGAAGAACTTCTGTATTGGTTGATGGTTGTTGTACACTACAATCCAAGAACTAGGGTTGTTATAGGTAATTCTGGACCATTCCAGAATCTAAGGAGCAGACGAGGACAACACAACACAAACCCGATGAAATGACCAAGGAAATACCCCGAAGGAGTCGAGGATCAAATGAAGGAATTGGAATTCCCTAATTCCGATAAAGCGGAAGCGTAATTGGGATCGATTCGTAGTTAATTTTGTTTATCCAAAAATATCATTACATTGGCAAAAATCATAGAACAAATTCTATAGAAACTTAAGGCTAAGCATACAAAATTTAGATCTAAATCTATAATAAAGAAAAGAGAAGCAAACCTCCGTTGACGTCTCTGAAAATCAAGAATGATTCTTGATTGCTCTGCAACAACGAAGAACACCACCAATCAGTTACATCGGTATATCTTTGAGACTTTTGGAGGTAGGAGACTGGTGGGAGTTTTTAGGAGAAATCTTTGAGAGAAAGAGAATGAATGAGATGTCTTTCACCCCACCCCAGGGGTCCTATTTATAGGTAAAGGCCAAGACCTTTTTCCTAATAGGAAAAAGTTATTAATAAGATCAAATCTATGTTGGGTTTTATGTCCTAAAACTCGTAGATAGTGAATGTTAACGAATTATACACTTGTATCAATAAAGTGTTATTGAGGTTTATGCAATAAATTGTTATTGTTAATTTAAGTCTAAAATTGCACAATATGACCCAAATCCAATAAACTAAGATCCAAGGTTGTTGATATGTAACTTGAACTAGTATGTGGGGACATACAGGGATCAGTGTTCAAGTAACAACCTAAAAGGTCTATAGTACAGGGATAAGGCTGGGTACCTTATCCTGGTAACACTATGTGATACGGCTCGCTTTGTATTCGATACAGACGTATTGATCCAAGGCATCCATGTAGGAGACATGCGAGCGGGGGTATCCTATGCAATGAGTTTGCATAAGACCGGACCACCAAATAGTAAACCACTAGATGTAACACCGTTAACTAGTTAGGTTACTGTTTCAATAGGATGACTCAGGTAACTCAGTCTTAATCCTGAGTGTGTCATGAACTCCTTCTCATGAGGGATTGTCCTTTGATTAGTACGGATGAGAGTGGTCTGCACGCCGACTCAACAAGCCTACCTTCTTGGGGACAAGACCGAGTGGGGGGCTGGGGACATGACAACACAATATGGAATTCACTCCTTCCCGCTTCTAGGAGAAGTAGATGAGTGTTCCCTTAAGTGGTGACTCCGGGTCTTGAACAAAGGGATCCCGCCCTCTCATTGGCCCGAGAGGGACTTTCTGTTTACTGGTTGGACCATAAACAGGTTGTTCATTAGAGGAGCACTAGTACTTAAGGAGCCAGAGGTAACACAGGGGTAAAACGGTAATTTGACCCAGTTGTAGTTACGAACACTCGTGAAGGATTGACTTACCATTATTGGTCAATATCCATGGACACAGAAACATTCTACAGTGAGAAGAGTGCAACTGTGGGTCTTTAGTGGAGTGACCCACAGTTAATGAATATTGGTTAACTTGATTAATGAGTTTAGTCAATTAACCTCATATCATTGGAGCTTCTGATCTGTAGGTCCATTAGGTCCCCCTGCTAGCTCGTAAAGAGTAATTGGGAACAATTTATATTGAAAAGAATTTGAATTGTTCAAATTCAATTTGGGAATCAAGTTAATTGTATGAAGTACAATTAATATAATGTATGTTGATACATTATAATATAAAGTTTAATTTATGATTAAACTTTATTAAATTGAGAGAATTATATATTTGAAAGAGTTCAAATTTATAACTAATTAAATATGTGATATTTAATTAGTGAATAAATTAATTAATTGTGAATTAATTAATTATTCAATTAGTCTAATTAAATGTGATTTAATTAAATTATAATATAAGAGAGATGCACATTTGAATATGATTCAAATGCTTGATTAATTAAATATGTGATATTCAATTGATCAAAGAATTAATTAATTGTGTAGTTTAATTAATTTAATCAGATGAGATTTAATTAAGTTTAATTAAAACTATATATTATGTGAGGGTATTGCATTTGAATATGATTTAAATGCACATATGCTTAATTAATTAATGTGATTAGTTAATTAGCATTTAATTAATTAATTAATTTGAATTGTTTTGAATTAATTAATTAATATGGTTATAACCATACATATGACATCGTGTGGTTGCTCTCCCTGATATATGACACACGTTGGAGGGGTCTTTTGGATGATCTCTCATTTTTATCTCCCAAGATTATCTCTCACTCTCATTCTCTCTAAAAAAAATATACAGGGGAGTTCATATTACTCTTCTGTAATTTTCTCCCAAAGATTCAAGAGATCATTCAGTCCCACAATTGAGTTCCCAATCTCAGAGGATAGCGGGGTAATCTCATGGTGGTGTTCAATCTTGAACAATTCAGAGTCGCCCACGACGGTAAGTTTGCTTAACTAGAATTATGAATTCGTTATTTGCCAATGTACTAGTATTTTAAGAAACGAAATTAAAATGCGAGTTGGTCCAATTGCTTCCGCTGTAACGGAATTAGGAATTCCAATCCTTCAATCTATTATCTTATTCATATCTAATTTTAATAAATAAATAAATAATTCCATAATTAATTAATTACCCAATTAAATATCACATATTTAATCTTTGGGATTTTATTAAAATTTAAATTAATATGAATCCAATTCATATTTAATTTATTTGAACTCTTTAAAATATTTTCTCTCAAGAATTAATTTTTTAAATTAATTAAAAAATTATATTATAAAGTTTCATAAACTTTATATTATAATGTATCAACATACATTATACGATTCCCCTAAATAAATTGAACACTTACAATTTATACTTAATTGTCTCAAGTCTCTTTGCGAGCTACCAGTGGGACCTAATGGACCTACAGATCAGAAGCTCCAACGATACGAGACTAATTGGCCAAACTCATTGACCAAGTTAGTCACCCTTTGTTAACTGTGTGTCACTCCACTAAAGACCTACAACTGCACTCTTCTCACTGCAGAATATTTCTGTGTCCACGGATATCGTCCAATAACGGCAAGTTAGTCCTTCACGAGTGTTCTAACTTCAGCTGGGTCAAATTACCGTTTTACCCCTGAGTTACCTCTACCTCCTTAAGTACCAGTGCTCCTCTAATGAACAACCTGTTTGTGGTCCAACCATCAAACAGAAACCCCTCTCGGGCCAGTGAGAGGGTAGAGCCCTTTGTTCAAGACCCGGAGACACCACTTAAGGGAACACTCATCTACTTCCTCAAAAGTCGGGAAGGAGTGAATTCCATCTTGTATGATTATGTTCCCAGCTCCTCCACTCAATCTTGTCTCCAAATGGTAGGCTCGTGAACAGGAGTCCATAATCCACTCAGGATTTAGACTAAGTTGCCTAGGTCATCCTAGTGAAATAGAAACCTAACTAGTTAACGGTGTTACAAATAGCGGTTACTATTTCGTGGTCCGATCTTATGCAAACTCATTGCATAGGATACCCCCACTCGCATGTCTACTACATGGACGCTTTGGATCAATACGTCTATATCAAATACAAAGCGGGTCGTATTACATAGTGTTACCAGGATAAGGTACCTAATCTTATCCTTGTACTATAGACCTTTTAGATTGTTACTTGAACATCGATCCCCATATGTCCCCACATACTAGTTCAAGTTAAATTCTATCTTCTAATTTTTCGAGTTGATCAGTTAAATGCAACTATTTTCTTAAATGACAATACCACTTTTTAGTTACAACTACTTATGGTCCTATTTAACAAATAATTTAAAGCAAACCAAATATGAATTTAAATTGAAAACATATAACCAGTTGGATTTTTTTTAATAAATAATGTAGTATTTTTTTAAAAAAAAACAAATATAGAGGAGTTCTGAAACTAATTCCAAAAATAGAGTAACTAAATGATGTACATGGGTTGCGAGTTAGGTAAATCGCAACCTTGGGTCGCGATTATGGGGGTAAATCGCGTATAAAGTATGCGATTCCAATGGTAAATTGCAGACCCGATACGCAATTTCAATGGTAAATTACGAACCCGTATGCGATTTCACAGCGAACTTGCGTATCGATGGAACTCGCGTACACGATACACGATTTTGGTGGTCCTAAACCCTACCCCACATCCTTTCTCACAGACGCCGCAAACACCCCCCTCAGGTTTCACCTCTCTTCAGTGTCTCCCTCCGAGTCTATTGCCGTCGTCCACAGTCGTCTGTCGTGTTCCTCGTCGCCGCCGCCTACAGTTCTACCGTCTGTCGACTTCGTACGTACCATATTTTAATTTTTTTTTTCATATAGAAAAATTTTCATTCATATTTGGTTTTACTTTTAGTTTGTCTTTGATGGATTAATGAAGTTTTAGGTATATTTGAGACTTATTTTAGGTTTATGGACTGTTTTAGACTGATTTGGATGGTTTTTGGATGGTTTATGGACTGTTTTGTACTGATTTGGATGGTTTATGGATTATTTTGTACTGATTTGGATAGTTCTTGGACTGATTTAGGCCACCTGGTATGATTCAGATCTTTTGAATTGTTTTGTATGATTTTATATATATTGTTGGGTTAACTACACAAATGGCTAAATTAAAGGGGCAACCAGCTAAATGATCATTTTAAAATAGTTGATTTGAAAAAGAGTCATTCGTGTTTTCATTTTGAGATATGGCCAAAAGCTAAATTTAGTAAATTTTTTTGGCAACAAAGTGGACGTAAATACCCCACCCAAATCTTAATTCAGAAATAAATTAAATTAAAATACACTATAGAAGGGAGAAAATCTAGGATTATTATAGATTAATTCAACAACCAAATCAATAACAAACCTACAAATTAAACAAATAAATCTGGAAAATTAAAATTGAAACAACAGATTCAAATTCAAACGGGAGAAAAAATCCTGGATGGCCAAAAACATAAAAGCAGTAACCAAAAACGCTACTTTGGGGATGAAATAAAACATGAAAGCAATAACAAATATGTGGAAACATACTTATGATATGAATAATCTTTACCGTTAGTAACAAAATGTATAAGAATGACCCTAACCGAAATCTAAATCCATATTATTTAAATTAAATATACTATAAAAAAAATGAGAGAATCTAGGATTTACAGGTTAATTTAATGTGAAATTCAATAAAATAATTTCAAAATAAAAAGGATAAGTCTAATATTAATTTATCTTAACAGTATAATTTGAAAACAAAAATTTTAGTTAAGAAATTTGTTACTAAATTCAAATCACGATTTATGGAGAAAAAATAGGAGAACATAACAAAATACAATATATCGATAAAAAAAAAAATCATAGATGTTACCGCTAGAATTCATCATGCAAATTAAATATACTATAAAAAAAAGGAGAGAATCTAGGATTTAGAGGTTAATTTAATGTTAAATTCAATAAAATAATTTCAAAATAAAAAAGATAAGTCTAATATTAATTTATCTTAACAGTATAATTTGAAAACAAAAATTTTAATTAAAAAATTTGTTACTAAATTCAAATCACGATTTATGGAGAAAAAATGGAAGAACATAACAAAATACAATATATCGATAAAAAAACAAATCATACATGTTACAGCTAGAATTCATCATGCAAAATGAAGAAATTGAAGAAAAATCACTGTAGTTGTGATCTTTGGTTAATCACAATTACAGTGTGTGTGAAAACGGGTAAGGGTTTCTTCTAAAAATTATTTACTTTTGTAGGAGACGGAAGATTCAAAGGTGATTGAGACTGATGCAGAAGAAAGTTCAAATGAGCTTTCAACAAATGAAAAGAATAACTCAGGTGAACGAAAACATGAAAGCAATAATCAAGTAATAAAAATGTTGAAATATACCTATCATCAATAGCTTTACAGAAGGAACGACGAACGACGAAGACCAATAATCAATTAGAATGGTTGGAAAAGACGATGAAGCAATTTGGTTTGTTGATTACAAAATAAAAGTCTACTGGAAAAGACGATGAAACAATCTGGATTTGAATTTCAAATGATAAGAGATAATATATATGTTGTAACTAACCATTGCTTGATTCATGGGATAATTGGTTTTTTTTTAAAAAAATTAAATGGCGTCCTCAAATATAGGGTGGGGTGTGAAAATTAACTTAGGGGTATAATTGGAAGAATAAAACATGTGAAAATAGGTTAAAAATACGGTTTGGCCATTTTTCATTAAAAAATACGGTTTGGCCATTTTTCGAAATTACCCTGTAATTTCTGGCCATTTCTGAGGATTTCCCTTAATTTAATGTTTTAATTTCATGCTTTATTTATTTTATTTAGTATTATATTATTATTATTAATATATTATATTTTATCCACTTCTGTGTTCCCGTTGTGTACCGTTGTGCTGCCCAATTTCACAACACGTTATCAGCACGAGCTCCTGTTGCTTCCTTCACTGAAGGTAGGTCCTAAAGTGTTATTATCTTTTATATCATTTAGATTTTTGAGTTATTACAAGAATTAATCCCCTATTTAGATTTTAGTTTAAAGGAATTAAAGCATTTAGTTTTTAAAAAAATTAAAGAGTAATTGTGTGTTTTTTTTTTTTCTTTTTAATTGTGTTGTAATTGTGTTTGTTATATTTAGTATAATTTTATGTTATATTTATATCGGATGGAGTAATTGTGATAATTGTTTGTTATATTTATATAGTTTCTTATATGGCAAAAACTAAAGATACTTTGAAGAGGAGAGCTAGCGAGAGACTTAGGGTTGCATGAGTAATACCTAAAGGTAGATCGAACAAATAAACATCACATATTTCTCCTGACAGCGACCATGAGGTACACCATGCTATTTACTTTGTTTGTCAATTATTTACATATAAATGTCGTTATTTACTTAAACATACACTTTACCCTTGAACAAATAGCGTTTACACTTGATATTTACCTCTGATACTTTTTGTTTACTACAGTCTGAGGAAACCATGAATCAAACATCTAAGCGACGACATCCGATGGATAAAAAGAGGCAACGAAAAAAGATAGAAACAAATCCATTTTTAAAAAAGGGAAAACATAAAAAGAAAATGTTGAGAATGTTGAAAATGAAGTTGAAAAAAAGGCTTAGTAACAATTTCAATCAATTATCTACCATCTAATAAAATGTTGGATAACATTAGTTTTGGTGTTTGATGTAGCCAAAAAAGAATTATGGACATGGAGATTTGAAATTGATTGATAGGACGAGGAGAATGAAGAAAGTGATGCAGAAATGGAGGAGTCGATGAATAATTCGACAACAAAAGAATCAAGTAAAACTAAAGATAGAGATAATTCCTCAAATAATATAGAAGGTGAATGCTCGAAACCAAAAAAGAAGAAACATAAAAGTATTCCTAAAGAAAAACATACAATTTTGATTAGTTAATACCTTGAGGAATTTATATGCTCTCTTTGGAATGAAGGATAAACGGGAAAATCAAAAGGCCACTTTTAAGAAAGGAGTAAACATTAGAACGGGTGACTTGAAACATGATGAAGAGGAGGTAAGTCATAATAAACATGAGGTGAAATTTATATTGGTAATTACTTATTTTATAGCTCATAATAAGTTTCTCGTTTGTTGGTGATAATTATTAGGACGAAATTTACTTAATGTTGAAGAGTAAAAGGGCAATGCCGCTGAAAATCAATAGCAA
Source organism: Luffa acutangula (assembly GCA_036850905.1). Taxonomy (NCBI): domain Eukaryota; kingdom Viridiplantae; phylum Streptophyta; class Magnoliopsida; order Cucurbitales; family Cucurbitaceae; genus Luffa; species Luffa acutangula. Next base: position 46,992,087 of record CM072099.1, on the reverse strand, counting down.
AGTCGACGTTACGGAGAAGAAAAATGTGACATTTTGAAAACAAATTATAAAAATATTGCTAGTGTTTAAATTTAGAAAGTAACAATAGATTTGAAATTAGTTTAAAAGGGTTGATGGAGAATTTGAAAGATTTGAATATTTGAGGGGAAAAAAAAAATTTGGGTTAGATTCTGTTAACCTAATAACACGTAAAACAAGTGTTAAGTTAGTCAGATAAATGGTTGAATTTGATGGAAGGCAATAAAGGAAAACAAAAAAAAATGGAAATTCATCCAAAAATACAAATTAGCCATTTTTAAAAATCTTATTTAGTGTAGCCAAATTTCAAAACCCTTATTTTATTTTAGCTATCTACTACAATTTCCCTTAAATTAAAAGCATGAAAATAGCAAAGTGGGAGATTATGAAATTGGGAAAATTTCACCAATGAAGTTGTATTTTTAACTCCACCAAAAGCCACTATTTATAGGCACTTTGGCAAGCAAGATGTGGCTCAAAGTGGACACCAAGCATCAAAATTTACATGGCACATGGATTATATGGATAGTGACACATGGCCTTTAGGACACTAAGCAAATATCTAGGCATCTATTTTATTGCAATATTTATAATACTCCCCCTTAGATGCCCATATATGAAATATGTCTCGTTAAAAACCTTTACTAGGAAAAAACCCAATGGAAAAAAAAAAATCCTAGTGAAGGAAAAGAGTACATATTTCATATAATTTAATAATCCTCAGATAATACAATATATTTTTGTCCCCCTCATGGAAGCATCATTTAAGATCTCTAAGTCGTCGCATTCCAATGTTGTGGACTAATTTCTCGAAGGTTGTAGTAGGTAATGACTTTGTAAATAAGTCTGCTAGGTTATCTTTCGAACAAATTTGTTGCACTGTGATGTCACCATTTTCTTCAAGATCATGGGTGAGAAAAGCTTACGTGAAATATGTTTCGTTCTATCTCCTTTAATATATCCTCCTTTGATTTGAGCTATACAAGCAGTGTTGTCTTCATATAATATCGTTGGAAGAATTTTACTAGAAGACAAACCACATGTTCCACGAATGTGTTGAATTACTGATCTTAGCCATACACATTCTCGACTTGCCTCGTGAATTGCAAGAATTTCAGCATGATTAGAGGAAGTAGCCGTTATGGTCTGTTTCATTGATCGCCATGATATAGCGGTTCCTCCACATGTAAATAGATAACCTGTTTGAGATCTAGCTTTGTGTGGATCAGATAAATATCCTGAATCTGCATAACCAAGCAGATCAAAATTTGATTTATTTGAATAAAATAAACTCATATCAATCGTTCCTCGAAGATAGCGGAGTATATGCTTAACTCCACTCCAATGTCTTTTCATTGGTGAAGAACTATATCTAGCTAATAAATTTAATGAAAATGCAATATCTGGTCTTGTATTTTTAGCAAGATACATAAGTGCACCAATCGCACTAAGATATGGTACTTCAGGACCAAGTAGTTCTTCATTATCATCTCGAGGTCGAAAGACATCATTCTTTACATCTAATGAACGAACTTCCATTGGAATGTTTAATGGATGTGCTTTGTCCATATAAAATCTTTTTAAAATTTTCTCCGTATAAGTTGACTGATGAACAAATATCCCATCTGGTAAATGCTCAATTTGCAAGCCAAGACAAAATTTTGTTTTCCCAAGATCTTTCATTTCAAATTCTTTCTTGAGATATTCTATTGCCTTTGAAAGCTCTTCAGGAGTTCCGATTATATTTAAGTCATCAACATATATAGTTATGATAGCAAATCCTGACTGTGATTTCTTTATAAAAACACACGGACATATTGGATTGTTTTGATATTTTTCTTTCAACAAATATCCACTCAGGCGATTGTACCACATTCGTCCTGATTGTTTCAATCCATATAATGATCTCTGTAACTTTATTAAACAGAGTTCATGGGAATTTGATTTATATGTTTCAGGTACCTTAAATCCTTCTGGGATTTTCATATAAATATCACTATCAAGAGATCCATATAAGTATGCTGTGACGACATCCATAAGATGCATCTCCAAACTTTCATACACAGTCAGACCAATTAAAAATCTTAGTGTAATTGTATCCACCACGGGAGAATACGTCTCCTCATAATCAATACCAGGTCTTTGTGAAAAACCTTGTGCAACTAATCTTGATCTTGTGATTTCATTATTTTCATTTCTTTTTCTCACAAATACCCATTTGTATCCCACAGGCTTGACACCTTCTGGTGTTTGGACTACTGGTCCAAAAACCTGACGTTTCGAAAGTGAGTTTAATTCTGCCTCGATTGCTTCTTTCCACTGAAGCCAATCTTTTCTATGTCGACATTCTTCAACAGATGTTGGTTCAGGATCCTCATTCTCATATATAATATCAAGAGCAACATTATATGCAAAAATGTTGTCAATAACTACATCAGTTCGGTTCCATCTTTTTCCTGTCATGACATAGTTTATGGAAATCTCATTATTGTCTTCAGGCATTTCACCTTCCTCACTATTTATGTCATGAATTTCTTCATGGATATCTACATCCTCAACCAAGTCTTTTTTACTATTAATTATTTTTCGTTTTCGAGGATTTTTATCCTTGGAACCCACTGGTCTACCACGCTTCTGGCGTGTTCCAGGTTCATTAATGACGACATGTTGTGTTGGGATATCAATTTTTGATGGGACATTTGCAGCTGGTATATGTGACTTAGTCACTTTCTTTGCATCTATAAATGCATCTGGTAATTGATTTGCTATATTTTGCAAATGAATTATTTTCTGAACTTCAAGTTCACATTGATCTGTATAGGGATCTAAATGAGACAATAACGATGCATTCCATGTAATTTCTTTTTCCAACTTTGTAATTTCTCCCCCTAATGTTGGAAAATTTGTCTCATCAAAATGACAATCAGCAAATCGTACAGTAAATACATCACCCGTCAGGGATTCAAGATATTTAGTAATTGATGGGGAATCATATCCAACATATATTCCTAACCTCCTTTGAAGACCCATCTTGGTACGTTGTGGTGGAGCAATTGGAACATATACTGCACATCCAAAAATTCTCAGATGAGAAATATTTGGCTCATAGCCATAAGCTAATTGTAATGGCGAGTACTTGTGGTAAGCTACTGGCCTAATGCGTACAAGTGACGCTGCATGCAAAATAGCATGTCCCCATACAGATGTAGGAAGCTTAGCTCTCATAAGCAATGGTCTAGCAATTAATTGCAAACGCTTTATAAATGATTCTGCCAAACCATTTTGTGTATGAACATGAGCTACAGGATGTTCAACACTTATCCCAATTGACATACAATAATTATCAAAAGTTTGGGATGTAAACTCACCAGCATTATCAAGATGAATGGTCTTAATCGTATAATCAACAAATTGTGCTCTTAACTTAATTATTTGAGCAAGTAATCGTGCAAATGCAAGATTTCGACTTGATAATAAGCACACATGTGACCATCTACTGGATGCGTCTATTAATACCATAAAATATCTAAATGGTCCACTTGGTGGGTTAATAGGACCACATATATCACCATGGATTCTATCAAAACAATGCAGGTGATTCAGTTCCCACTTTAACTGGTGATGGTCTAATTATTAATTTGCCTTGAGAGCAAGCATCACATAATAATTCATCGGATTGAAGAATCTTCTGGTTCTTTAATGGATGTCCATCTGAATTCTCAATAATTCTTCTCATCATTATAAATCCTGGATGACCTAATCGGTCATGTCAAATTGTAAATATGTCTGGATTCGTGAACTTCAGGTTCATCGTTGCATATGTTTCAATTACTCGTATATGAGTATAATACAATCCAGAAGATAAAGCAGGCAATTTTTCTAATATACGTTTTTCATTTGAGACAGTAGAAATAATATATAGTTATTCCACATTATTCTTACTATCAGTCTCAATGTGATAACCAATGCAACGTATATCTTTAAAACTTAGTAGATTTCTCTTTGATTGACTAAAGAACAATGCATTGCCAATTGTAAATTTTGTTCCTCTAGGCAAAATAATATTTGCTTTTCCAAATCCTTCAATGAGGTTTGCAGAACCTGATATCGTATTGACTTTTGCTTCCAGCATTGTCAGTTTGGAAAAATATTTTCTACTCGTAAGTATAGTGTGCGTAGTTGCACTGTCTGTCAGACATAGATCTTCTTTGCTCATTTTCGAATCACCCAACATATGAAAAGATTCCATGTTTCTTCATTAAAAGAGAATAATTACAATAAGAAAATAGCACTTGAAATATACAAAAGTTAACGTTTACTAAGGAAAACATAAGGATAAAAACAACAATATTAGATATTCTCAAAGTCAAAAGAAGCATTTGATGTTCCACCGGTTGTGTCGATCTTCTCTTCAGGAGATTCAAAAAAATCTGCCACATCCAAATTTGTCATATTGGATGGGTCAAATATATCATCATCCTGGTATGCAAGATTTGTTTCCACATCTTTTCATTTTTCCTTCAAGGAGGCTTGATAGAGATCAACTAAGTGTTTTGACGTACGACAGGTACGTGACCAATGCCCAGTCATTCCGCATCGGAAACATTTATTTTCAACACTTTTTGAACTCTTTTCTTGTGGAGCTTTCCCTCTGTGATCATCATTTTAGGTGGTTCTTTTAAAACTAGAACGACCACCATAAAAATAATTATTATTTCTTCCTCTGCCACGACCACGACCTCGACCACGACCATGACCTCGGCCACGATTATTATTAAAATTCACAACATTCACTTTAGGGAATGGTGTTGTTCCAGTTGGTCGAGATTCGTGGTTTTTCATCAATAACTCGTTATTTTGTTCGGCCACGAGAAGACATGAAATTAGTTCAGAATATCCTTTAAAACCTTTCTCTCGATATTGTTGCTGCAGGAGCATATTCGAGACATGAAATGTAGAAAATGTCTTCTCTAACATATCAGCATCAGTAATTTTCTCTCCGCATAACAACAATTTTGAACTAATTTTAAATAATGCGGAATTGTAATCACTTACTGATTTAAAATCTTGTAGCCTCAAATGCATCCATTCATAATGAGCTTTAGGAAGAATAATTGTTTTCTGATGATCATACCTTTCTTTCAAAATTTTCCACAAGACACGAGGATCTTTTATTGTGAGATATTCCATTTTCAATCCCTCGTGAAGATGATGGCGAAGGAAAATCATAGCTTTGGCTTTATCTTGCCTGGATGTCGTATTTTCTTCTTTAATTGTTTCTCCCAAGTTCATAGCATCCAGGTGGATTTCGGCATCGAGCACCCATGACAAATAATTATTGCCATTAATGTCAAGGGCTGAGAATTCTAATTTTGTAAGATTCGTCATTGTAACACTTTAGGACCTACCTTCAGTGAAGGAAGCAACAGGAGCTCGTGCTGATAACGTGTTGTGAAATTGGGCAGCACAACGGTACACAACGGGAACACAGAAGTGGATAAAATATAATATAATAATAATCTATATCTATATTAAAAAGTGAGGATCTTGAAAAAACATTTTTGGACACTTTTGTCCTTTCTTTAATTTACTAATTTACAATTTTACCATTAAAAAATAATTATAAATAGTAGATTAATTAATTAATAATTAATTATCAATAATAAATGTGTAGGATTTATTAAAAGGTTGGAATGCAAAAAGTTTTTCCTACAACCTTTTTAAATTATAAGTCATAATGAAATTTTATAGGTTATAGAATTTCAAAGGTTTGGTAACTTTCATCTTCTACTACTATAAAATGGAGTTTTTTTTCACCATTTTCTTCACCAACATTTAGTTTCATTCTTTCTTTATTTTTGTTCTCTTTGTTTTCTTTGCTCTCCAAAGTCTCTTCAATCTTCAAAACATCTCGAGATATTGGTGTGGTGTATTCAAATTGCAAAGGTTTCATGAGGGGTGGTATATTCAAATTGCAAGGGAATGCATGCATGTGCCAAATTTATATCTTAGATCCTAGGCTTTTGACATTGCAACTCCAATTTGATGAAGTTGAAGAATTGTATTTGTATATCAATATTTCCAAATTTATATCTTAGATCCTAGGCTTTTGACATTGCAACTCCAATTTGATGAAGTTGAAGAATTGTATTTGTATATCAATATTTATCAAGTGAGCAAATCTATTTTACGAAATGAGTGTATATCTAAGATTTTTTTTTTGTTACTATTCATTTTTGTTATTGTTCTTATATCATTCATGTTTTTTTTATTAATAATATTTGTTGAAAAATAAATTTTATTGCATCAATTACAAGTTTATATTTCTTTTGTTGAGAAAATAAAAAGTCTAACCTTAATGTACCCACAGAATTTTCAATTAATTATAAATAGTAAATTAATTATCAATAATAAATTAAATTTTTTTTTTAGACCACTTATGTTATTTGATCTATTTTATGTTTATTAAGCATGTCATTTAATTCTAACGTTTGATAACATTAATTAATAAGAATGTGAAAAGGTAGAATATGAGAAGCTCTATCTCATTACTTCTATAATTTATTTTTCAAAATTTATGAGTTTATTTTTAATAAAACATTCTTCTTGATTTTCTTTTGTCGCAATATTGATCATTGGTAAATTAAGAAAAGACTAGAAGATATGCAAATTAGAAGCTAGAATAAATATTATTATTGTTGGGAATATACATTTTTTTAAAAAAAAAAATTGTTGGTAGTAAATGAATAAATTCATTACAATAAGTAAAAAAAAATGGTACTTTCTCAAATTCTTCAAATTCCACTCTTTTTAATCTCTCTCATGTTTATGATTATTTATTTTCTCATCCCACTTTTTGAAATGTTTTTTCAAATTATTCAAATTCCATTTTTGTTCTCCTTCTCATTCTTCTCATTATTTCTTTCTCTCTAACTCTTGAGGAAGTATTAGTTGATAAGTAAAAAATTTGAATGTGAACCATTAGAACATGAAACATTCTAATATGAACAACTTGAATATGAAAAGTTTTTCATTTATTTTATTAACTATACAAATGTATGAGTTTAATTATCTTAAAATTTTATGAATTTATATTTAATTGCCTATTTTTCTTTAGTACACATGAAAAGTTAGATTATTAAAACTTTTGGTCAATTTATTCCTAAAAATAAATTATAAAATTTATGAAGTTTTAATTATATAATGAAAATTTAAAAGTTTATCAAATTTTTAATAATTTAAAACTTTGTAAATGTGTAAAATACTTAATAAATCATTTATTCTGTTGTAAATATAAATGAACGGAAGATCGAATATATGCTTAACTTTTTTTAAAACAAATAATATTAATATATAACAAAATGAAATGAAAATATACTAGGAATATGATAAAATAATGAAAACTAAAACAACCACGTGCAAAGCACGTGTTAAAAAACTAGTAATAATATAATACTAAATAAAATAAATAAAGAATGAAATTAAAACATTAAATTAAAAGCATGAAAATAGCAAAGTGGGAGATTATGAAATTGGGAAAATTTCACCAATGAAGTTGTATTTTTAACTCCACCAAAAGCCACTATTTATAGGCACTTTGGCAAAGCAAGATGTGGCTCAAAGTGGACACCAAGCATCAAAATTTACATGGCATATGGATTATATGGATAGTGACACATGGCCTTTAGGACACTAAGCAAATATATATGGGCATCTATTTTATTGCAATATTTATAATAAAATTTGGTTTATAAATAGGGGATTAATTCTTGGAATATCTCACTGCTGGGGGATATACCCACCACAGAATCGACGTGTTGGAGGATACCCCGCAGAATCGACTATCACCCAGTTGCAGTTTGACGTTGCCCAAGCCCGCACTCGTGATCGCTCGCTTGAAGGATCCACCGCAAAATCGAGTGTTGAAGGAGAAATCGCTGATAAATCCCAACAACTACTCGACGTCAATAATGAATAGACCAAGAAATTGCCGTCGTTCAAAATTTTTCCACCGTTGTGATTCGTGATTTTTCCAACTGCTACAATCCCAATTGAAACCCAGCCACTGCATAACTGAGGTATGAATATCTTAGGGTAAATATTTTACAAATATTTTAAATGAAACCCTCGTTTATATGAGTATCTTAGGGAAAATATTTTACTTTATTTTTATCTTTTAAGTTTTTAAATGGAAATATGTACTTTATCTTTAAGATTTTATATGAATATTTAAGATTCATGTTTCTCAAAATTTTAAACACAAATTTACTTATATTTTGATCAAATTTACTTATATTTTCGAATAATGTATTTTTATTTTTTATTTTTTTTGAGAAAATGTACAAAAATTTGTTACTGATATATTAACAATTACCAACTTTCAATTTTATTTACAATCAATTAATCTTATGGATATAGTCTATAAATTTTATATTTAATTATAAAAATGTTATTTTAGAGTTTGTTGTTTCTTATTTTCTAGCCATAAGTTCCTCTAGCTTCCAAAATTTACTTCCAAGAGAGAGAAAGACTGTTTTAAGGGTATATTAGTCCAATCGAATAATTTATAAACTTTAATAATTAAGTTATAGTCATATTTGAAATCTTTGATAAGTTTAGCTATTTAACAAAAAGACTATTTTAATTTAGGGAAATCCTCAGAAATGGCCAGAAATTACAGGGTAATTTCGAAAAATGGCCAAACCGTATTTTTTAATGAAAAATGGTCAAACCGTATTTTTAACCTATTTTCACATGTTTTATTCTTCCAATTATACCCCTAAGTTAATTTTCACGCCCCACCCTATATTTGAGGACGCCATTTAATTTTTTTTAAAAAAAAACCAATTATCCCATGAATCAAGCAATGGTTAGTTACAACATATATATTATCTCTTATCATTTGAAATTCAAATCCAGATTGTTTCATCGTCTTTTCCAGTAGACTTTTATTTTGTAATCAACAAACCAAATTGCTTCATCGTCTTTTCCAACCATTCTAATTGATTATTGGTCTTCGTCGTTCGTCGTTCCTTCTGTAAAGCTATTGATGATAGGTATATTTCAACATTTTTGTTACTTGATTATTGCTTTCATGTTTTCGTTCACTTGAGTTATTCTTTTCATTTGTTGAAAGCTCATTTGAACTTTCTTCTGCATCAGTCTCAATCACCTTTGAATCTCCCGTCTCCTACAAAAGTAAATAATTTTTAGAAGAAACCCTTACCCGTTTTCACACACACTGTAATTGTGATTAACCAAAGATCACAACTACAGTGATTTTTCTTCAATTTCTTCATTTTGCATGATGAATTCTAGTTGTAACATGTATGATTTGTTTTTTTATCGATATATTGTATTTTGTTATGTTCTTCTATTTTTTTCTCCATAAATCGTGATTTGAATTTAGTAACAAATTTCTTAATTAAAATTTTTGTTTTCAAATTATACTGTTAAGATAAATTAATATTAGACTTATCTTTTTTATTTTGAAATTATTTTATTGAATTTAACATTAAATTAACCTCTAAATCCTAGATTCTCTCCTTTTTTTTATAGTATATTTAATTTGCATGATGAATTCTAGCGGTAACATCTATGATTTTTTTTTATCGATATATTGTATTTTGTTATGTTCTCCTATTTTTTCTCCATAAATCGTGATTTGAATTTAGTAACAAATTTCTTAATTAAAATTTTTGTTTTCAAATTATACTGTTAAGATAAATTAATATTAGACTTATCCTTTTTATTTTGAAATTATTTTATTGAATTTCACATTAAATTAACCTGTAAATCCTAGATTCTCTCATTTTTTTTATAGTATATTTAATTTAAATAATATGGATTTAGATTTCGGTTAGGGTCATTCTTATACATTTTGTTACTAACGGTAAAGATTATTCATATCATAAGTATGTTTCCACATATTTGTTATTGCTTTCATGTTTTATTTCATCCCCAAAGTAGCGTTTTTGGTTACTGCTTTTATGTTTTTGGCCATCCAGGATTTTTTCTCCCGTTTGAATTTGAATCTGTTGTTTCAATTTTAATTTTCCAGATTTATTTGTTTAATTTGTAGGTTTGTTATTGATTTGGTTGTTGAATTAATCTATAATAATCCTAGATTTTCTCCCTTCTATAGTGTATTTTAATTTAATTTATTTCTGAATTAAGATTTGGGTGGGGTATTTACGTCCACTTTGTTGCCAAAAAAATTTACTAAATTTAGCTTTTGGCCATATCTCAAAATGAAAACACGAGTGGCTCTTTTTCAAATCAACTATTTTAAAATGGTCATTTAGCTGGTTGCCCCTTTAATTTAGCCATTTGTGTAGTTAACCCAACAATATATATAAAATCATACAAAACAATTCAAAAGATCTTAATCATACCAGGTGGCCTAAATCAGTCCAAAAACTATCCAAATCAGTACAAAATAATCCATAAACCATCCAAATCAGTACAAAACAGTCCATAAACCATCCAAAAACCATCCAAATCAGTCTAAAATAGTCCATAAACCTAAAATAAGTCTAAAATATACCTAAAACTTCATTAATCCATCAAAGACAAATTAAAAGTAAAACCAAATATGAATGAAAATTTTTCTATATGAAAAAAAAATTAAAATATGGTACCTACGAAGTCGACAGACGGTAGAACTGCAGGCGGCGGCGACGAGGAACACGACAGACGACTGTGGACGACGGCAATAGACTCGGAGGGAGACACTGAAGAGAGGTGAAACCCGAGGGGGGTGTTTGCGGCGTCTGTGAGAAAGGATGTGGGGTAGGGTTTAGGACCACCAAAATCGTGTATCGTGTACGCGAGTTCCATCGATACGCAAGTTCGCTGTGAAATCGCATACGGGTTCGTGATTTACCATTGAAATCGCGTATCGGGTCTGCAATTTACCATTGGAATCGCATACCTTATACGCGATTTACCCCATAATCGCGACCCAAGGTTGCGATTTACCTAACTCGCAACCCATGTACATCATTTAGTTACTCTATTTTTGGAATTAGTTTCAGAACTCCTCTATATTTGTTTTTTTTTAAAAAAATACTACATTATTTATTAAAAAAAATCCAACTGGTTATATGTTTTCAATTTAAATTCATATTTGGTTTGCTTTAAATTATTTGTTAAATAGGACCATAAATAGTTGTAACTAAAAAGTGGTATTGTCATTTAAGAAAATAGTTGCATTTAACTGATCAACTCGAAAAATTAGAAGATAGAATTTAATTGTGCGAGAGAAAGATACTAAATATATAAAATCATTTTTTATTTTTTAAAGAATAAAATAGAAAATTAAAGTTTGTTATGAGGTGAATCTAATTATGCGAGAATCTACTTTTATTAATTACAAGTACCTTTCAATATAGATTCAATCTCAAGACCATTCTACCCTACTTGTGGTAAAATAAGACCTTGTTTGGTTCCTAATTTGAAAATTGTTTTAAGAGAAAAATATACTTTTAGTCTCTGCGGTTTGGGTTAGGTTTCATTTTGGTTCCTAAGTTTTCAAACTCAACAATTTAGTCCCTGAGATTTGGTTTTAGCTTCATTTTGGTCTCTCCATCCAATTTTCCATTAATAATTAATGGAATGCTGATGTGATCCTAATTTTTTATTAAAAAAACTTGTTGAGTTTGAAATTTTTTTATTAAAAATATAGTGTCACGTCAATATTCTGTTAATTATTAACAGAAAATTGGATGGAGGGACCAAAATGAAACTAAAACCAAACCTCATGGGTTAAATTGTTGAGTTTGAAAACTCAAGAGCCAAAATGAAACTTAACCCAAACCTCAGGGACTATAAATGTATTTTTCCTTGTTTAAAAAAAAATAAAGAATTCATCCGAAAACGAAAACAAATTTCTTATTTTCACAATATTTGAAAACACGGTTGGTTCTAATTTTAAACTGTAAATGTGAATTTGAAATTTCAAAATTGTTTTTATTATGAATTTGAAAATGCAAGCTGAAAAGATTAATATATGTTTGGTAAAATTCATTTTATAAGAAAATGTTAATTTAATATGATTGTTTCTAATAAACAATCTTCATGAATGAATACTTTACATTCATACCTACCCATACATTTAAATATATGCAAGTAAATGATGTATAGTTAAATGAAGCCTAGTAACAAAAGTTGTAATTTACGAGAGTAACTTTGATTTCTTAAAATACAAGCATGATATAATTTATAAGGTGAAAAATGAATCCTTTCTGACAAGAAAAAGAAAGGAAAATATTTTCGATAAGAGAAATGAAAATAATTTTTTTCTGACGAGAGAAATGAAAACAATTTTTTATTGGGGCAGTTGCATAGATGGCAAATTGGACCAAATTAATAGCAAATATAGCACAGTGGCAAACTAATTGCAAATCTAGCAAAATTAATTGTACAAGACCAAAAAGTTGTTGTCGGATTCTATCCGTGTCTATAACTGATAGACTCTGATTATTCAAAGTATATCAGTGTCTATCACTGATAGACTTCGATTAATCAAAGTCTATCAGTGATAGTCACTAATAGACACTGATAATCGAATGGTCCGTTTGGAATACATTTTAAGTTAAATGTTTTTCAAGAATTCATTTTTTTTAAAAACATTTTATATAAAAATTGTTTAGAACTTAAACACTCATATGTTTGGTTGCATTTCCTCACAAATGTTTTTCTACACAAGTTATTGTTTACTTATGAAGGGTCTGTTTGGAATACATTTTAATTTAAATGTTTTTAAAGAATGCATTTTTAAAAAAAAACATTTTGTATAAAAATTGTTTAAAATATAAACACTCGTATGTTTGGTTGCATTTACTCACAAATGTTTTTATACACAAGTTTTTTTTTTTTTTTTTTGAGGAGAACATAAGTAAAACTAAACAAGAAAAGAAGAAGAAACATTCATATGATTCATCTCGAGAGCTAAAGTGCTTTGAGCCCACGAGGGACATTCTTCTATCCAGACTTCAGAGTGCTTCAACGTTCGAGCGTGGATGGCTAACATGTGGGCAACTTTGTTCCCATCTCCAGGAGTAAGAAGGAAACCCCTGATATGATGAGCATGGAAAATTCTCTTGATATGGAGAATAATAGGAGCAATCTCATTGAAGTGTTGATCTTGGTCATTCAGAAGGTTCCAAACAATTTTAGAATCTATTTCCGCCCAGATCGATGTGAGTCCAGAATCCACCGCTAGTGTGACTCCATCAAGGAGAGCTTGAGCTTCGGCCCATTCCACCGAACAACACGGCGTCTGAAGAATTCTGCTGCTGCCATCGTCTCTCCTTTGGAGTTGCGAATAATGATACATGAGCCCATCTCGCCATTAATTATAGTTGCGTCCACATTCATTTTGAGGTGGTTCTGTGGTGGAGGAGTCCAAGTTGCTGAAGATCCAGTGTCAACACTCGTCGTCCTCACCTCTCCTAAACATCTTCTTGCTTAAGCCTCCTTGTATTCAAATACATAATTTGATGCCCAAACAATGGGGTCATCTGTCAGTTTATAAGGGTGAATGATGCCCTGAAACACAACAGTATTTCGAGTATTCCAAGTGGACCACATTGTTATTGCAAATATCAACATATCTCCATGCATAGAGTCTCCTGGGCCCTGCAGAAAAGGTCGAGGGTATTAGAAAAATGGTCATTTATAAAAGTTTGCACCGGACTCCACCGAGCCCAATGCTTCTTAATCTTCTTACACTCCCAAAGAACATGAAGTGTTGTCTCATCTCTTTTCCTGCACATAGGACAACATGGATCACAAGGTATATGTCTTTTTATGATGTTCATCCTGCAGGGTAGAATATCTAAGCTGGCTCTCCAAACAAAGATCTTGATTTTGTTTGGTATTTTAAGATTCTAGAGTAGCTTCCACCAACTGAATCAGATGATGATGATTCTCCCTGGGTCTCTTCCATAGAAAGCTTGTACCCACTCCAAACAGAGTATTGGCATCGCTTATCATAGTGCCAGAAAAAACTGTCAGGGTGTTGGGCACCTGCAATAGGAATCTCCTGGATTTTTTCTACATCATCCTGCATAAAAAAATCTGTTAGAAGATTAACATTCCATGATTGACTACTAGAGAAAAGACTTTTGACTCTGTAATCAGTCAGAGGGCGTTTTAGAAAGAGAAGTTTAAAAGTCTTCATCCTTGGAATCCACTTGTCCTCATAGATGTCAATTGTTTCACCATTCCCGATCCTCCAGCGACCACCTTTCATTGCTAGATCTCGACCCCATAAAATTCCTCGCCATACATATGAAGGTCTACCCCCCAAACCTGCATTCAAAAATTCACGATTAGGATAGTATCTCGCTATCAGAACTTGTGCTACTAAAGATTGAGGTCTTTGAAGTAGGCGCCAAGTGTGTTTCGCCAACAAGGCTTGATTGAAAAGCCTTATGTCTCTGAACTCCATTCCTCCTTTGTCCTTTGGTTTTGTCATAGCTTCCCACTTCAGCCAGTGAATTTTCCTCCCTTGTTCAGAGCTACCCCACCAGAAGTTTGCCATCATCATGTTCAGCTCGTCACAACAACCCTGTGGAAGTTTGAAGCAAGAGAGAGTGTACGTTGGAATGGCCTGAGCCACTACCTTTATAAGAGTTTCCTTACCAGCTGATGAAAACATCTTCCCTTTCCAACATTGCAACACCTTTTGAACCTTACTTTTGATGTAGTTCAATGGTGCCTTCTTGTTCCTAGACAGAGAAGATGGACAACCGAGATACTTTCCATGGTCCGCTACTATTTTAACCATCAAAATACTGGCTAATTCGCTTCGGATGTTGATTGCAGTTCCAGGTCCAAACGCTATTGCTGATTTTTTATAGTTAATAATTTGACCTTTCGCCTCCTCGTAGACTTTTAAGAGTCTTTGTAACTCCAAAAATTCCTCCGTGCGCGTTTTTAAGATGAGCAAACTGTCATCTGCAAAAAAGAGGTGAGAAATAACCGGTGTCGTTCTTGCAATTCGAAGACCTGAAATATTCCGAGAGATCTCAGCCTTTGTTAGGAGGCTGGATAAACCTTCAGCACACATGAGAAATAAATAAAGTGATAACGGATCTCCCTGTCTAAGTCCTCGAGTGGGCCTAAAGGTTTCAGAGAAGATGCCATTTATAAGAATGGAAAAGGAAACAGTTTTTATACACAAGTTGTTGTTTACTTAAGAAGATTTTTTAAAAAAAGTTGGTTTCAAGTGTTTCTCTCAAAATTGTTTATTTATCAATCTCATTTTCTAATAAGTCATTTTTAGTGATTGCCAAACACTACAAATTTTTTCAAAATTAAACACTTGAAAATGTAAACCAAACACACCTGAAGTCTTTTTTAAAAAGTTGGTTTCAAGTGTTTCCCTCAAAATGATTTATTTATCAATTTCATTTACTAATAAGTCATTTTTAGGTGTTGCCAAACACTATAAATTTTATCAAAATGATTTATTTTCAAAATTAAACACTTGAAAAGTTAAACCAAACACACTCGAAGTCTATCAGATAGACTCCGATAGATTTTGCTATATTTGCAAATTTTTGTTACATGGTGCTATATTTGCTATTAATTTGGTTCA
The DNA here is from genome assembly GCA_036850905.1 of Luffa acutangula. Lineage (NCBI taxonomy): Eukaryota > Viridiplantae > Streptophyta > Magnoliopsida > Cucurbitales > Cucurbitaceae > Luffa > Luffa acutangula. Next base: position 46,976,462 of record CM072099.1, on the reverse strand, counting down.
ATTTGCCACCCACTGCATTTTGCCATTTTTATTTTTGTTCATCTCTTTTTGTGGTGATTGGATTAAATTGGTTACTGATTTTCTTTTTTAAAAAAAAAAATCTAAATTTCTTTAACAAAAAGGAACATTTCCTTGATTTTTATTCATTTTTCTAAAGATATTAGAAATCCAATTTGTTGGAATTGATTCTTCAAAAAAAAATGTTGGAATTAAACGATACAAAAAAAGTTATATTATATGAAGCTTTTGATTTGTGGAGGGAGGTGTACATCAAAATTGACAAAATTATGTAAAAGTAAGGGAAAAATACACTTTTGGTCCCTGAGTTTTGAGTTAAGTTATATTTTGGTCCCCGAGTTTTCAAACTCAACAAAAATAGACACAGAAAATACCCACTCTGTGTCTATTTTTCTGTTAAATTCTAACGGTTTCTGACGTGGCACTATTATTTTAATAAAAAATTTATTTTAAAATTTTTTTAAACAAAAAATTATTAAAATAAAAAAAATATTATTATTTAAATATTTTTTTATTTCTTTCTCTCTCCCTTTTCTTCCTTCCCCTCTTTTTTCTACTCCTATCTTCTTCCTCTTCAACTCCGGTGGTCGGTCGTCGCCGACGAGTAGTTTTTTTTTTTCTTTCTCCTTTTTGTTCTCTCCTTTATTCTCCCTTTCCTTCATTTCTTTTTCTTTAATAAAAACAAGGGAGAGGGAGGAAAGAGAAAGAAAGGAAGGAAAGAGAGAATAAAAAAATTTAAAAAAAAACTACTCGCCGACAACGGTCGGCCATCGAAGTTGAAGAGGAAGAAGAGGAAGAAGGAGGAGTAGAAGAAAGAGGGGAAGGAAGAAAATGGGGAGAGAAATAAATAAATAAAACATTTAAATAATAATATTTTTTGTTTAAAAAATAAAAAAAATAGTTTTTTTTTATTAAAATAATAGTGACACATCAGCAACCGTTAGGATTTAATAGAAAAATAGATGACAGGGACCAGAGTGCTCCTTATCTCAAATCTCAGAGATATTTTTGTTGAATTTGAAAACTCAGGGACCAAAGTGTAACTTAACCCAAACCTCAAGGACCAAAAGTGTATTTTTCCCTAAAAGTAACCCAAGCATCGCCATCAACCATACACACTATTTACACAACGATAATGCGACTTTGCTTGATGAAAATAAAGATGCATCTCATGTTTTTAAACCTGTATTCCGTGTTTTCAAAAATTGTTTTTTATTTTCAAAAACATAAAAAATGAAAACTGATGACGAACCAAGCGGACCTAATTTTTCAAGCTTTCATTGCTATGCATCTTACATGGTAACATGTATTAATCAAATTCGCACAAACGAAGCATGTTCTTACCGGTCTCTTCCTGATATTAAAGATTTAGACAAATTTTACCAGCTTAATTGGTTCACCACTGAGCAGAGTAATAAGAAAAAGAGAAGATGTCTATGAATGTGGTTCAAGTCCACTAGCAATCAGCAATAAGAATTAGAAACAGCCTCTCAATTATATGACAATTTACTAATCATTTGTGTTAAATGTGCTTCGGTTTCTTCTTAGGAAAGATAGGATGCTCAGAATGCTCATGACTAAGGCTAGACGTACTAGATTTCGATCCAGCCCTTGCCAAGGCTGCTGTTCTCTCAAGACCTTCCTTACCCAAAAGCTGCATCGTTTCCTGCTCTGGTTCCAACAGGGATACCGACTCTGCCATTTTATCTCCCTTCGATAGATTCAACGATCTAGTTGATGGCGGTACTACCGCGTCTCTTCTACTTTCCTTGTACACCAGGAATGATTCTACTGGTGATTGTTCTCTCATACATGTTTCTTTCTCACCCTCTGGTGAAGTTTCAGTAGCAAGCAAGTCCTCTGGTTCGACCATTGTGCCAACATCCACGTCTTTCTGATGCAATTGTCTATCACAACCATTATTGAGATGTAGAGTTGTTGGAGTCGAATCACTTTGGACTGTGCAACGGTCTTCACCTTGACATCTGATGCTGCCTCTGCCACCGCCTTTTCCCCTTCGTCGTCCTTTGACCGATGGAACTTTGGTTAAAACTGTCGCCGTATGTCCAGGTGGAGAAGCACACTCTTTGTCCTGTTGATTTTCTGTATTGTTATCACCATTAGCAGCACTCGAAGTCATGGTTGGTTTAGCTGAAATGACTGATTGTTTCCCTTTGAGGTGTCGGGTTTCTCCAATCATCTGCAAAACTTGGACGCAGGTTGTCTGAATGCACTCCAGTGATTTCATAGCTCCATCATTAGTGAAAGAATCAAGTGCACATGCGCACTGATTATAAATAGTTGTCAAACTTTGTACCTGCCAAGGGAAGTATGGATTTCTTGTCAAGATGATTAAATGAGAAAAATGGTAAGAAAGAATCAATAACCTCCATAGATTTGAAACCATTCATACGAGTAAATGTGACGCTCCACTTGAAGGCTGAAACCGCATATGTGACCTATGAGTGAGAGGGGTGATCAAACGTCGAGTAACACTTCTATACCACACCATGTAAGGATCATGGTAGTGCATTGGCTGATCTTCTAGCTCGCCTGTCGCAACACTCTTCTCTCGAGCCTCCCATAATTTGACGTACTGTTCATGATGGGTCTTCCAATCATAGTGATGTCTTCCTCGCCTATCAATTATATGGAGCTTTGTTTCTGTATCACAAGGCATTGGAATTTCTTGGCGAAGACCAAATTGGCGGAGAACACGATCAGGACGATGCCATTCAACGATCTCAAAACAAATTAGCGGAGCAATCGTCCTCCACACATGCTGGTCTTCGAGAAAGGAACCTGGTAGTGATGCAAGACGCTCAGAAGTATAAGGTTGCCATATCATCTGCAATTTGTAAAAATACCAGAGTAAAAAGCTTGAGACAAATGAATAACAGTGAGGCAAATTTTTATGAAAAATATATCTTTTATGGACAAATTTCCTATATCTTCCCACTATATCTTCCCACTTTAACTGTATTTTGGTAAGAAACCGAACTCTTGAAAGAATACAAGGGCATACAAAACAATAAACCCTAAAGAAGACGGAGTCCAACAATATTACAAAATGAGACTCCAATCCAAAAGCACCATGCCAAGATCATCATTACAAAGGGTCTCGTGACTGACGCCCACAAGGAAGTATTAAACCTAACAACCTCCCAAACTTCCTCACCCAATCTCTCCTCCCTAAAAATCCTATTATTTCTCTCAAGTCAAACACCCCACAAAAAGGGGAAAAAAAAAACAAGCTTGCCACAACACATTTCCTTTCTCCCTAAAGAAAGGATGCAAGAGCACCTCCTCCAACAACCCTCGCCCATCTTTGTTACACGGACCACTAACACCGAACGAGCTCCTCCAACGATAGCAAAGGTGGTTAGCAAACTGACACTCTCACAACAAATGATACAAATCCTCCTCACGTCTTTTTTTGCAAAGAGTACACCATTGTGGGGACAACTAAAGAATGCTTTTGAACACGATCCAAAGTGTTAACCTTCCTAAGTAGGGGGTGTGCAAAAACTGACCCAAACCGACAAACCGAACTGAACCAAATCGAATCGAACCGACTGGTTCGGTCCTTGTTTTCTATTTCTCGGTTCATGCTTTTGAAAAATCAAACTTTTCGGTTCGGTCATCGGTTCAACTCTTAAAAAAATCATATAAAACCGAACCAAACCGAATTCTTTAAACTCTTAAAAATCTAGCCCAAACCAAATAAAGCCCACCATCAATATAAGTCTCTACCAAGCCCAAAAGCCCAACCCAATCCTTATCTTATCTTTTCCCAAAAGCCCTAAACTTAGTCACTCTCCCTCAGACACTCACTCTCTTTTCAGTCGTTCCCTACCTTTTTCCACCTCCATTTCTTCTTCTCCTCTTTCAATCTCCACTCTTCTCTCCACCTCCATTATTATTCATGCATGGCATCTGTTGTTTCCTTTTCACCTTCTTGCCGTCATTGCTTGTCAATTGGCCGTCGTTGATCTTCCTCTCTCCATGTTCGTTCGTCATCGCTCTTCCACTGTCGGTGCTTTTTCCTTCCCTTCTTTCCGTCATCTCTACCGTCTCGCTGATTTGTGCATAGTTTTCTCTCTCCCTCACGTTTCCGTAAGCAAAAAAAAGGGTGGATCTAGGTCTGATTTTTTTTCTTCCTCTTCCCCTAAAAAAATGATATAACCAAAAGAAGAAATAAAAATAAAGAAAATCGATTTAAAACCGAACCAAACCGTCTGAGAACCGAGACTGCTTGGTTCGTTTTAAAATCAAAACCGACAAAAATTCGGTTTGTTCGGTTTGCAACTCCATAGAATCGAAGGGTTGAGTTCAGTTATTGATTTCGGCCAAAATCAGACCGAACCGAACCATGACCACCCTTATTCCCAAGTAAGACTTGCCAAGCAAAAAAATTGACCTACTTAGGAATTTTAATCTTCCAGAAACGAGCAAAAATAGAAGTCTCGAGAGTAACATGGGAAACAGAAGAGAGAGAAAGATTGAAAATACAAATGACTAAAGAAACCCCTGGACGGGTCAAGGGACCAAACACTAACATCCCTCCTCCCAAAATAAATAAGTTGATCTCAAAGAATATGAAAGGAGGTTTGCCACATCGATCGCCTCTCTATCAGAAAGAGGGCAGTGAAAACGAAGGGAAATCGAGGAAGCCGGGTCAGAGGACAGCAACACAGAGGCCACCGAATTTAACCTTTTCTCTTACAGAAAATAAAGACGAGAGAATAAGATGCATAAAGGTTTATTGCCCACCCAAGTGTCTTTCCAAGAATAAACATCTATGTCTTCCCCCACATCACATCTAACAAACTGAGAGAAGGAAGTGAAGCAAGAAGAAATAGCTTGAGGTTTTTGGTCAACCCCCTTGACTCCTTGCTCGAGACCCACTCAAAAAGGTGAGGGTCATACCTACTCACAATAACTCTATACCACATAGAGTCAATTTCTGAAAAGAACCGTCATAACCATTTAGCAAAAAGAGCCTCGTTACGTAATCTGAGGTTCCCAATACCTAAACCTCTAAGTTCCATGGGCTTAGACGCAGATTCTCACTTAACCAAATGGGATCCTCCCCCCTCTTCGACCCCTTCCCACAAAAAGCTCCTCATCAATCTCTCCAGCTTTTTACTCACAGAAACTGGGATCCTAAACAAGGATGGGAAGAAACTAGGAATCTCACTTAAAACTGCTTGGACATGGGTAAGTCTCCCCCTTTGGAGAAGAAAACCTTTTTCCAGGTAGACAACCTTCTTTGAACCTTTTCCAACTAGGAATCCTACATAACTATATTTTCTTATCAACTCAACCAATGAGAGAAAATAAAGAGAGAGTATAAATTCCTCATAGAGAATTACTGTAATAATTAAGAAGAAAACAAGCAATTATTGAAGTTGAGTTCTCTCATAAACTTGCGTAATAGGAGGCCTTACAATACCCCTGGGTTCAAATTCACCTTGTCCTCAAGGTGAAAGTTCGAAAATTGGTTCTTGATGTCCATAGCTAGTTCCCACGTAGCCTCATATAGTTGTTGATCCTTCCACTGAATAAGCCATTCCTCAGCATTAATTTCTTCATTCCAACGCATTCCCAATCTGGTTGTTGGCTCAATCAACCATTCAAATTCTTCTGATAAGGGGGCAATGTGTCCTACACTTCAATTTGTTGCCCCATGGCCTTCTTTAACTGCGAGATGTGAAATACATCATGTATGGCAGCTGAAGTTGGAAGCTCCAACTTGTATGTGACCTACCCGATCTTCTGTAAGACCTTGAAAGGCCCATAATACCGTGGAGCAAGTTTCTCACATCGGCGCTTCGCTACGGATCTCTGCCTGTGGGGTCTGATTTTTAGGAAAGCCATATCACTCACCTCGAGTTCCACATCCCTTTGATTACGGTCAACCTATTTTTTCATCCTTTCTTGAGACAATCTCAGTTGTTCTTTCAAACGAATCAATTGTCGATCCCTCTCAAGTAGTTATTGTTCCACAGAATCATTAGATATCCTATTATCTCCATACAAAATGAGAGGAGGAGGTTGTCATCTGTAAACCACATTGAAAGGGTCAGTGTTGATAGACGTATGGAAAGTGTTGTACCAATATTCTGCCCAAGCTATCCACTGAAACCATTTCTTTGGTTGTTCGTTGCAAAAACACCTCAAGTAAGTCTCAAGGCAGCGATTTACCCTTTTAGTTTGGTCGTCTGTTTGCAGGGTGATAAGCGGTGCTTCTTTTCAGCTGAGTCCCCTGCATATGGGAGAGTTCACTCCAGAAATGACTTACAAAAATCCTATCTCGGTTAGAGACAGTTCACGATTATCTCCTTAATAAAGGATGCAGCCACTGTTTTGGCAGAAAATGAGTGCTTCAATGTGGTAAAATGAGCGTATTTACTTCGTCGATTTACCACCACCATAATAGTATCCACCCTTGAGCATTAGGCAGGCCCTCAATAAAATCCATTGACGCATCTTTCCAAATTTTATCCGGACGTGGGAAGGGTTGAAGGAGGCCTATGAAAGCTACTGAATCTAACATATTTTTCTGGCGAACAGTGCACTGTTCCACATATTTCTCGACCTCATTCTTCATCCCCTTCCAATACAACTCCCCTGTCAATCGCTTATAAATGCGCAAAAATCCGAAGTGTCCACCCATGACTGAATCATGGAATGTGTGTAAGAGTGCTGGAATTAGATTAGACTTACTCGCCAACACTAACCGCCCCTTGTAGTGTAGTTGTCCTCGTTCCAACGAGAACTTGGGGTGTTTTAGGGAGTTTTCTTACAACTCTTGACAGATCTTGACCAACCGAGATCTTGCTCAACTTCCCTCTACACAATTTCCACATCCACCAACGGCGGAACAATCAAAGCCCTCAGCTCACTTTCATGTGTGACTCTGGACAGGGCATCAACAGCCTTGTTGAGGAGGCTCGAATGGTATTTTATTTCGAAGTCATAGCCTAGGAGCTTGGTTAACCACTTCTGGTATTCTGACTGTATTTCCCTTTGCTCCAACAAGTGGCAGAGGGCTCATTGATCTGTCAAAACAGTAAACTTTTGGCCAAGCAGATAATGGCACCATTTTTGAACACCCAAAACCACGACCATTAATTCTCGCTCATATACTGACTTGGCTTGGGCCCTTGCCAAAAGAGCTTGGTTGAAGTATGCTATCAGTCTATTCTTTTGGGTGAGGATTGCTCCAATTTTTTCTTTTAACAAGAAACAAGACTTTTCATTGAAGAAATGAAAAGAGACTAATGCTCAAAGATACAAACTCCGCAACAGGGTGAAAAAGCAACAAAAATAACAAAAGCAATACAAGACCAAAAAAAAACTAAAAAACAATTAATAAGATACTATAAAGGATATATAAAAGCATTCCAATTTAGACAAATATCCTAAAGTGAGAATCCCATGAACATCTTGGACAAAGAACACCAAGATGATGCCTTAAGGCGAGAAGCTTTGAATCGATCAATCTAAGGAAGATACTTGTTCTGAAAATTCTTTGATTCCGTTCCAACCATAATTTCAAAAGATAAGCTTTGACTGCATTAATTCAAAGCAACTTAGCTTTAGAATTTAGAAGTGTTGATCCATATAAGAGTTGAGAGATGTTGCAACAGAAGTTATTAGAAAAAACCCAGTGTAGATTGAAAATAAAAAACAACTTGAACCAACCAAGTCTAGCATAAGAGCAATTAAAGAAATATGGTTGAGAGAATCTTCATCCCGAAGACATAAAATACAAACGAATGGCAATATGCAATGAGATGGGTTCTTCTTCCGTAGAACGTCAGAAGTATTGAGATTCTCATTGAGCATAATCCACAAAAGAATGTTAATTCTCCTAGGACTCTTGGACTTCTCCAATGTTGAAGAGGACTGCACCAATTCTATAACCTGAGCCATCAGTCTCAATGGTAAATGGCATAGAAAAATCAGGAAGAGTCAGCATCGGTAAGGTAAGGTTACCATAGCATGTCTCAACGCCTCAAAGGTCGAAGTAGCTTCGTCTATCCAATAGGAAGGAGTCTTTCTTTAAGAGTTGTGTCGATGGGGTTGCCAACGTGCCATAGTCCTTAAAAAATCGTCGATAATATCCAATCAATCCAAGGAACCCTCTTAGATCTTTAACTGATTTTGGCCTTGGCCATTCCATCATTGCTTTGATCTTCTCTTGGTCTGTTTCTACCCCTTCTGAAGAGATCCAATGGCCGAGGTATTTCACCCTCCTCTTGGCGAACACACACTTCTTGCGGTTGGCAAATAATGAGTTGTTGTGCAAGGTCTCAGAGACTATGGCCAAGTGCTTCCGGTGGGTATCTAAATCTGGACTATACACAAGAATATCATCAAAGAAACTAGAATAAATCTCCTCCAAAAACGGTCGAAATGCCTGATTCATGAGAGATTGAAAATTTGCCAAAGCGTTGGTTAACCCAAACGACATTACGGGGAATTCATAGTGCCCCTCATGCGTTCAGAAGGCTGTCTTGGCTACATCTTCTTCGTGCATTTATCTGGTGGTATCCAGACTTTAAGTCTAGCTTAGAGTATATCGTTGAGCCATTTAGTTAGTCAAGGAGTTCTTCGATAACTGGTATAGGGAACTTGTCGGGTATGGTAGCTTGATTCAGTGCCCTGTAGTCGATACAAAACCTCCAACCTCCATCTTTCTTTTTGACAAAGAGTATTGGGCTTGAGGAAGGGCTCGAACTTGGATGTATAATCCCTGGTAGCAGCATTTCACTCACCAACTTCTCAATCTCGTTTTTCTGGACATGTGCGTACTTGTATGGTCGTACATTAATCGGAGCTTGCCCTTCTTGCAACAATATCAGATGATCCACAATTCTTTTTGGAGGGAGCCCGCTGGGAGCTCAAAATTCTGGTTGAATTTGCTTAGCAGTTCCTTGATGGCACGAGGTGACTCAGGGTCTTCTGCGCCTTCCCCCATGAAATCCTCTGTACTCTCGTCAACCTTTAATCCTCTCAACTCTACCAAAAATCCTTGGTCTTCATCTGTCCAAGTCTTGGCCATCGTTTTCATGGAAACTTCAATTCTGGTCAACGTTGGATCCCTTTTTATCATCACCTTGTTTCTGTTCACCTCAAATGTCATCGTGAGATCCGACCAATTTACTCCCATGAAGCCCATGGTCCGGAGCCATTGCATCCCAAGATGACATCCACCCCCTGAGTTCTAAGGGAAGGAAATCCTCCTTAACGGATAGCTCTAGCAGATTGACTACAATAGACTTGCATACACCCTTACCTCTGACCGCAACAACCATGCCCATGACAATGCCGTAGTTGGATGTGGAGGTGAGAGGGAACTGGAACTCATCCACCAGCTTTTGCGATATGAAGTTATGTGTTGCACCACAGTCAACCAACACCACCACATCTTTCTCTCTTATCATTCCTCTAACCTTCATAGTGCCAAAGGTAGGGAAACCAATGACGAGTTTCAGATCTAACTCGACCAACTTTAGGTCCCTCGCTTCTATGTTGTTCACTTCAACTTCTACTTCTTCGGTTGGAGTTTCCTGAACAAGCTCGACCTTGTCTTCTTCACTAATGAGGAGCACCCTTAATTCTCGTACCTTTCTATTTTTACATTGGTGATTGATGGTGTATTTCTCATCACATCTATAACATAGCTCATTTTCCCGTTTTTCCTCAAACTCAGTGTCTGTAAGTTGTTTTGTGTGTACGTCCCTATGCTGAATCCCCCCATTTTCGGGTATGGTTACCGTCCGAATATGCAGAGAATCGTTTGACTACACATGGGTTTTGGACATACCTGCCCCAGAGGCCTTGGCTCCCCGTCTGGGTCGCCTTCTGTCCATCACTGTTTCCCTCTGGACCCAAAGACTCCAAGGTCATTTTGATAGCTAAATCCTTGTCTTCTATTAATTGGACCTGCTTCATTATTTCTCAAAGCCCAATGGGCTGCGACTTACCACGCTAGCTCACACAGTATGGTTGAGCCCATTCAAAAATGTATTCTCCAGCACCATCTTCAGCAGCTCCGACAACGGCACGGTGTAAATCTCGAATCTCTTCCGAAAGTCGGCCACTGTTCCCTCTTGTTTAACCGCTAAAAATCGCGCACATAGACTCCCTTCGTGGGAGGGATGATACAGTTTAGCCTTGAGCTCGTCCCAAGTCTTCATCTTTTCCTGATTGGTCTCCCACCGATACCAATTGACCACAACAGGATCAAAGCTAATAATGGTTGTTGTGAGATCACAGCCTCCGCCAGTTGGTGTATTTCAAAATATCTTTCCGCTCTAAAAAGCCAGGAATCCAGGTTGTCATCGACGAAGACCGACATTTCGAGTTTCTTGAACTTACATCGATCGCCACCTTGTATCTCCTTATGCACTCTATTTATCTCGACGACCTTTGTGTCTATTAAAATCTCGTCCTTTTTCTCGATTTGTTTCAACTGTTTGTGGGAAGACTGGGTCACATCTGAAGATGATTGTCCTCTACTCACATTTTATCCCGCCATTAACGCCATGATAGCTCTTTAGTTGTCCTTCATTTCCAACGATATCTGTTCCAGGTGTTTTCCAAACAACTGTAATGTTTCTTTCACTCACCCATCTCTTTCTCTTGGTTCTCCAACCTCTCTTCAACTTGCTTTTGCGCCATACTTCGTATTCTCCCCAAGATTTCACGTGCTCTGATACCAATTTGTTAGGTATCTAACCCAGAAAACCCACATAAAACACACTAAACAACACAGAAAGGGATAAAAAATGACTCAACTCTGCACTATTGAGAGTTCTTCAATAGCCAAAGGGGCTATTCAGCCGATAATCTATTGATATTCTTCAAAATAGCTACAAGAACACAGGAAAACCTAGCAATTCGAGAGGCTGGTTCTCTCCCTCTCAAACCACTCTCTGTCTGAGCAAAATGTTCCTTTCCCTCCAACATTCCCTGCCTACCCCTTTTACATCAGACCCTCACTCCCACAATCACAAGTGGTCCCCTCATCCTCTAATTGTTTTCTTTCTTGTCCCATCCTACCCTTTCTCTCATAAACTCGCGTAATAGGAGGCCTTACACACTGCTAAAGGCATTTTTAGTATTGATTTAGCAATCAAGACAAGAAAATCAAAGATGTCAAGTAATGTCCTTTTTTATTGCTTTAAACTTCCAAAATCAAATGTTTAAACTTCGAAACCATTTAAAAAATGTGAATAACATCATGGTGGGCTCTTTATGACAGTAGTACTCCAATTTTACAGAAGCTAGCCATGAGAGTACTTAATCTAACATGTAGCAGTTTTGGGTGTGAGCACAATTGGAATGTTTTTTTTAACACGTAAGTGGTTCATTCGTTTTCTACATTATTAATTTAAGATTTAAAATTTTACTTTTGACACTATGTTGGTTAATAATTTTGTAGATTCATTTGAAGAGAAACAAATTAAAGAAAAAGCACTTGAATGATTTGGTTTATATAAAAAATAACCAAGCACTTAAATAACGCTTTTGATCTAAAGGATGAGCTTAAACTAATTTTTTGGATCATATTGATGAGAACAATGAATGATTAGTGTTTTTATTTTTTTTATAAAGAACCAATTTTTCATTAAAAAAAAAATGAAAGAATACAAGAGCACCCAGAAAACCAAACCCACAAAAGGAAGTCCAACTAAAGAAAATGGCTCCAATTAAATAAAGAATGACTAGTTGGAACGCTTGAAGAAGAAAATAATGAAGTTGAATCTCATAATGAGTTAGTTTTTTTATGATGATGACATCACATGGGGAGCGGCTAGTGGTAATGAAGAACCCATAAATTACACTAGAACTAAAGGAAAATCACCCGCAACTACCACAACTTCTAGAGTTCAAACATTAACTACATAGGTGGTTAGTGATGATGACGACGATGAAGAGAAATTGGAAATTGAAGAAGAGAATGGCCAAGGAGGAGCACTAGACAAGGCCTTTGACTTAGAGGGAGAGGATGATGATTTTGGTATTTGATGTTTTACTTCTATTTTGTGTTCATTCTTAATGACTTGATGGAGTTTTGGAACTATATTTATCTTTAAGGATTTGGCATTTTATGTAACTATATTTACTATATAAATTAATGCTTTATATATATTATTTACTTATTTATTTATTCATTGCACCTCGCTTCACTCAGGCCTCACAAAGAGACGATCAAGGGGTTTGTCACCTTGGGGTGTGCCTTGTGCTTTGAAAAAAGGGTCATTACTTAGTGTCTTTGTTTTCCATGTGTTGATTGCTAGATCAATACCAAACATGTCTTTAGCTTCAGTATACCACTCTAATTTCACTCTGCATCAATTTTGGTCACTATTGATCACTAATAGATGGTATCAATCATTGCAAAACTTTAAGCAAACTACTCATAACTTCAACATCTTGAACAATTCTTTCTCCATTATCCATTTTGAACAATTATTTCTCCATTGTCATAGAAAGAGATGAATTCAAATAATAGCTAGTTGCATGTAAAGGCCAATGAAGTTGGTAATCCCATCTTTAATCAATAATCTCCCGAATTGGCTTATACTTTACCTCATTATCATTAAAACATTTTTTATTAGTATTTTTTGCCCTATCTAGTCTTCTGATGCCTTTAAAGTATACGCACCTAAGTTCCAAAATGATGGCATCAAAACGATGTCACTTGCTTGCTTACCCTTTGGATCCTTTTGGATCCTTTGCCCATTTACAAATCTTCAATTTCTCATAAATAAACATCTTTCTAAAATTAGTTTTATTTCTATTTTTTTTCTAAAATTAGTTTTGTAGATTATTTCAATTTTAAATTTATGTTTTTCCTTATTTAGATTAGATTTTATTCTATCTTTATAGTTTCCTTTTATGTATTTTTATGATATATATATCTTCTGTTTTTTGGGTGATGAAAGAAATGAAATGATTTTTCTCCCAAAACCACATGGTATCAGAGCAACCCTAAAATTAAAACCCTAACCCTAACCCTAAAAATAAAACCCTAGCCGTCAGACTTCACCGGCGAGCTCTCCTTCTGGCAACCCTTCGGCGATATCTCTTTTTTCTCCGGCGATCTCTCTTTCTTCTCCGACGAGCTCGTTCCATTCGTGTTAACGTTCGTTCGTCGCTCGCCGCCCGTCCGTCGGTCGTTGCTCGCCCTCTTCCGCCGCTCGTCGCTCGCTCTCGTCCGACGTCTTCTCCCTAGCGCCGCGGCACGTCTCCACCGTCTAGCCCCTGCAGCAGCACGAACCGTGCAGCCCGAATCCCAGCCGCGAGCGCCGCCTCCTCTCACGGTGCTCTCTCTCTCTCCGCTGCCCAGATCCGGCCGCGCGGCACCTCCCGCCGTGGTCTTGGTTCTCTTGCTCTCTTCTTTAGGGCCGATTTTGCTCAGTTTTTTGTTGCTCGATTTTTGGTCGGCTTGTTTTTCAGATTTGGCTATTTGGTTGTTCGAGTCCTTCAGCGATTTCAAATGGCGAAACATGGGTTAGCAAGTGTCAGTTATGAAAACTCCTCTCAATCTCACGATTCCTCCCTTCAAATTGTGACTAATCATAAACTTCAAGGTCACAATTTTCTTCAATGGAATCAATCAGTCTTCATATATATCTGTGGTCGTGGTAAAGATGGTCATCTAACTGGTGATACCCCTGCACCGGATGCTAAAAACCCGAAGTTTCGATCATGGAAAACTGATGATCATTTGGTCATGTCTTGGCTACTAAACTCTATGACTCCAGAGGTTGGAGAGAACTTTCTATTGTTCAAAACAGCAAAAGAGATATGGGATGCAGCCCGTGACACCTATTCTAGCTCAGAGAACTCATCTGCTCTATTGGCTATTGAAACCCGATTGTATGATTTACGTCAAGGAGACCTTAATGTTACTCAGTACTTTAATCTTCTTGTTCGAAACTGACAACATTTGGATATGTATGAAACATACGAATGGAAGTGTGGAGAAGACATGACTCTTTACAAAAGATAGTTGAGAAAAATAGAATATTGAGGTTCCTTCTAGGGCTTAATAAAGAGCTAGATGACGTAAGGGGAAGAATTATGGGAGCAAAAGATCTTCCCTCTCTTAGGGAAGCTTTTGCTGAAGTACGACGTGAGGAAAGTAGAAAACACTTGATGATGCCTGAGATTGGGTCCTCTACTGGACCAGAGGTTTCGGCCATGTTGACACACAGTTCATCTCAAGATTACAAATCTAAGAAAGGCAATCGTCCTTGGTGTGATCATTGTAAGAGAGTGGGACATGTACGAGATACTTGTTGGAAAATTCATGGCAAACCAGCGGATTGGAAACCAACAAGGAAAGGGACAATCGAAAATCATGCTCATGTTGTTACTTCTCCTTCTCCACATCCAACTTCTGCTGTGTTTTCGAAGGAACAATTAGATGTGTTACAACAAATGATTGGCCATCTTTCATTATCGACATCTACTCCCACAGCCTCAGTTGAGAAACCTTCTAGCAATCTTGCTTATCAAGGTACTGGTCTTTCTTGTTTTTCTGTGCAGCATAACAAGTCTAAACCTTGGATTGTGGATTCTGGAGCATCAGACCATATGACCGGCGACATTTCCTTATTCCACCAGTTCAAATTCCAACCTGGCTATTCGTCGGTTCGAATAGCTGATGGATCTCTCTCTGAAGTTACAGGGACAGGGTCAATAAAGTTGACAAATGATCTCGTTCTCTCTAAAGTGCTTTATGTTCCTAAGTTGAACTTCAATTTGATTTCAGTTAGCAAACTTACTGGTGATTCGAACTGCATTTCTAATTTTTACTCAAACTTGTGTGAATTTCAGGAGGTGGATTCGGGGAAGGTGATTGGCAGTGCTAAGCAACATGGTGGCCTCTATCTTCTTCAAGAAAAGTGGCCTTCAAGTTTCGTCGTCAGTTCTAGTTCTAAGTTTTCTTCTCAGTCTGTTAGTTTTGTCTCCAAGTCAGAGTCCTTGTCAATTGAAAGTCAAGTCATGTTATGGCATTTACGCCTTGGTCATCCAAATTTCATGTACCTTGAAAAGTTGTTTCCTGATTTATTTATCAATAAAAAGTCATACTTCTTCCGGTGTGAAACTTGTCAATTATCTAAACACACAAGAAATGTTTATCCTAGTGTGCCCTATAAATCTCCAAAACCGTTTTCACTTATTCATAGTGATATTTGGGGGCCTTCTAGAGTGAAAAATATATCAGGAGCACGATGGTTCCTCACCTTTATTGATGACCATACCAGGATGACTTGGACATTTCTAATGAAGGACAAATCTGAAACACCAAATCTTTTCCGTTCTTTTCATGCTATGATCTCTACTCAGTTTGAAAGTAAAATTCAAGTTCTCCGAACAGACAATGCTCGAGACTATTTCAATTCGATTCTTGGTACATATCTCTCATCTCATGGTATTGTTCATACTAGTTCATGTGTGGACACTCCACAACAAAATGGGATTGCTGAACGAAAAAATAGACATCTTCTTGAGGTAGCTCGTTCTCTCATGTTTTCTACTAATGTTCCTACCCATTTTTGGGGGGAAGCCATTCTCACTGCAACCTTTCTTATCAATCGGTTGCCTAGTCGTGTCCTCGCTTTTAAATCCCCTCGAGATGTCCTCCAAATTCACCCTCAATTCCAAAACCTTTCCTCAAATTTACCCCTTCGGGTGTTTGGTTGTTCTTCCTTCGTTCATAACCATTCTCCTCACAAGTCCAAACTTGATCCAAAATCCATCAAGTGCATTTTTCTAGGTTATGCATCCCATAAAAAGGGGTACAGATGTTATTCACCTATCACTAGAAAAACGTACACGTCCATGGATGTTACATTCTTTGAAAATCATCCTTTCTTTACCAAGTCTCAAATTCAGGGGGAGAATATACAAGAATTCGAGCTTTTGGATGTTGAGCCTTATTCTGTCATCCCTACTATTCCCATCATAAATGAGGTCTTAACCCCTACCATAAGCGAGCCACCTATTTCTGAGTCTAGTATTTCTGAAGTCGAAGTCCCACAAACTCGCACACCTATTGTTTATACAAGAAGAAAAGAGGCTACCATGCAAAACCAAGAATGTCAACCACCTGAACCAGATTCATCATCACTGAATTCCACTGACGAGAACATCACCGTTATGGCCCTGTAATTGATGATCTGACCCTACCAATTGCTCAGAGAAAAGGTGTTAGAAGTTGCACTAGTCATCCCATTGAAAAATATGTTGCATATGGCAAATTACTTCCTACTTATAAAGCTTTTGTGACTCAGTTAGACAATATTCACATTCCACAAACCATTGAGGATGCGCTCAAAGATCCGAAATGGAAAAATGCAGTGGATGAAGAAATCAAAACTCTTGAAAGCAATGGAACATGGACTCTTACAAAACTTCCTCATGAAAAGAATCCAGTTGGTTGCAAATGGATTTTCACGGTCAAATACAAATGTGATGGCAGCGTGGAACGGTTTAAAGCTAGGCTTGTTGCGAATGGTTTTACTCAGTCATACGATATAGATTACCAAGAAACCTTTGCCCCTGTTGCAAAACTGAATACTGTACGCGTTCTATTGACTCTAGCTGTGAACCAAGATTGGCCCCTTCACCAACTTGATGTCAAAAATGCATTCTTGAATGGTGATCTCGAAGAAGAAGTTTACATGCAAATTCCCCCCGGAATGGAAGACAAGTCTAATAGCAACTTGGTGTGTAAGTTAAAAAAGTCTCTATATGGATTAAAACAA
Organism: Luffa acutangula; assembly: GCA_036850905.1. Taxonomy (NCBI): domain Eukaryota; kingdom Viridiplantae; phylum Streptophyta; class Magnoliopsida; order Cucurbitales; family Cucurbitaceae; genus Luffa; species Luffa acutangula. The sequence continues at coordinate 46,959,645 of CM072099.1, read as the reverse complement.
TCTCCACGTGCTTGGTTTGACAGATTCACTAAAACACTGATTAAAAGTGGCTATTATCAATGTCAAGCTGATCATACCTTGTTTGTGAAATCCTCAAATAACAAAACTGCAATTTTTATTGTATATGTAGATGACCTCATCATTACAGGGAATGATCTAGAGGAGATCCTCAACCTGAAAAAGATGCTTGCAACTGAGTTTGAAATCAAAGATCTGGGAAACTTGAGATATTTTCTAGGCATGGAAGTGGCACGATCCAATAATGGTATTGTAATTTCTCAGAGAAAGTACATCCTAGACTTATTAAAGGAGACAGGAAATCTTGGGTGTAGACCTGCAGAAACACCCATGGATCCAAATCTAGTTTTACATCAAAGTGAAGATATTGTCCCAGTTGACAAGGGCATGTATCAAAGACTTGTGGGAAAGTTAATTTATCTATCACATACCAGACCAGACATAGCATACTCTGTTAGCGTTGTTAGCCAGTATATGAACAATCCAAATGAACGTCATCTTGGAGCTGTGAACAGAATTCTGAAATACTTGAAAGGCACTCCAGGTCATGGTTTATTGTTCAAAAAATCTTCAAACAGACTTGTAGAACTCTACACTGATGCTAGTTGGGCTGGAGAATTAACTGACCGAAAATCTATGATGGGCTATTGCTCATATGTTTGGGGTAACTTGGTCACTTGGAGAAGTAAAAAACAAGCTGTTGTAGCAAGAAGCAGTGCAGAAGCTGAATACAGAGCGCTTGCTTTGGGAATATGTGAAGGAATATGGATTCAGAAACTTTTGACAGAGTTGAAAATTGATACTCAGAACTCAATAAAATTGTTTTGTGATAGTCAAGCAGCCCTCAATATTGCAAAGAATCCTGTTCATCATGACAGAACAAAGCATATAGAGATAGATCAACATTTCATATTTGAGAAGGTCAACAGTAGAATAGTGGAACTAAACTATGTTCCATCTCGTCATCAAGTTGCCGACATTCTCACCAAAGCATTACCAAGAACAAGCTTTGAAGGATTCAACTCCAAGCTTGGCTTGTATACTATATACAATCCAGCTTGAGGGGGAGTGTAGATTATTTCAATTTTAAATTTATGTTTTTCCTTATTTAGATTAGATTTTATTCTATCTTTATAGTTTCCTTTTATGTATTTTTATGATGTATATATCTTCTTGTTTTTTAGGTGATGAAAGAAATGAAATGATTTTTCTCCCAAAACCACAAGTTTTATTTCTATGAATACTTGTTAGTGTCAAAAATGAGTGCACAAAACGAGTAGCACCCAATTCTACCAATTCATGTTGATTTGTGAACTCTCTTTTCATGTTTCATACATACAAGTGGTTATAAATAAAATCACTAAGTGTCACACCCTTCCAAGGCACCTTTTGATTTGGTCAATGTTTCCAATATTCTTTAATACTAAATCTAAACAATGAGCAGCATATGGTGTCTAATATAAATAATATTTTCCAGCTAGACATAATTTGAGGCATTATCGGTAGCAACATGGATTACATTTTCTTCTCCAATCTTCTCTACCATCTCATGTAAGAGTTCAAATATATTTCATCTGATTTTGATGCATGAAGATGCATTAGTAGATTAAAAAAAAAGCATTGTCCCAGCAGCAAAATGAACTAAAAAGTTTATTAGAGTTTTATTTATCCCTTCTATCAGTCCACTCATCTAACATCAACAAGCAACTACTTTTTCTCCCATCAACCTCAAGACTAGTCATTAAATTTTTGTGAATTGTACTTCCGTTTTCAAATAGGTTACTCCAACCTCATGATAAGATGGAGGTATCAAACCAAAACCAAATTGCCTTATAGCTTCTAACATCTAAGAAACACAGATACGAACACGAGACACGGATACGACACGACACAGACACGGGGACACGTCATTTTTTAAAAATCTAGGACACGGACACGTTTAGAAAAATATACATTTTTTAAAATATATATCATTTTTATACAAGAAGGAAATTCAAAATCAATTTAAGCATTGTGTCAACTAGTGTTTGTCACATATCAATTGTGCTAACAAGTGTCTGATGCATGTCCAACAAGTGTCGGAGTGTCCGACACGGACACGCTAGCCAAACTAAAGTGTTTGTGCTTCTTAGCCTAACATTACATAAAAATTACATAAAAACTTCTTAAGCGAACAGAACAATGAAGCACATGCAAAGACGCCAACAAGCGACAAGAGTTGCAACTAGGTGAGCGCCTGGTTGAAGACGCTCACCCTAGCTGATTACTTGGTGTAAGAGCCCCAAGTCACCTTGCCGCTTGCCATTCGCCTATGGCACATGCTTGGGGTCACTTCAATAACATTAGTTTAAGTCAATCAAATTTCTTAATTTTAGAAGAAATTGACACAACATTCCCAAAAAAAAAATGAAAAAAAAATGAAAAAAAAAAACTTCTAGCCTCTTTTCTAAATCCCTATTGCAACCAAGATGCTATTTTTCTCACCTCCATTGGATTCAAAAGAGAACTCCACAAACTAGCCAAATTGATTGGAACTTTATAAGATCCTAAAGCAACCATTTTCAACACACATTTGTTTGGATAGTTTGACATTGAAAGGAATTTCCCAGTGTAGAGCAAGAAATTTCTCCAATCATTGCAAGAAATTCTATTGAAACTTAATAAAACTTAATAAAAAAACGAACAATCCCAATTTTTTTCTTCTAACAAAAAATAAGCAAAACAAACAAATAAAGGTTTATTGTTGCTCTCCATATTAGAACTACCTGACTTGAACTATCCTTAGAAACCTATAAGGAGAAAGGAGAGAGCATTTTTCCACCTAGTGGGAAGGTCACATCGTTTGTAGTTCAATATTTAAAATCATTATTGATATTTGTAATATTAATGTAAAAAAAAAAAATCATAAGATCAAGTACCTGGTTTTAAAAAGACATTGAGATCACTTCAAATGGACTTACTGATTTACAGTTAAATTATACATTTGATATTTCAATTTTCACGATTGTGTCTAATAGGTTTTGAATTTTAAAATGTTTCTAACTTAAAATTTTGGGTCTAATGAGTCTTTGAACTTTCAATGCATCCAGTAGGTTCTTGAACTTCTAATTTGTGTTGAATAGTTCCTTAAATAGACACTTGTTAAAAATTAGGGACCTACTATACACAACATTAAAAATTTAAAGACCTATTAGCACCGGTTTATAAAATTCAGGGTCTTATTAGACACAACCCTCCAGATTTAAGGACCAAATTTATAATTTAACCATTATTTATCTACCCTAACGTTTTGAACAAAAATTTGTAGCATGAAGCATTAAAATCCAAACCTGATCATCTGTTTGCTGATCAAGCTGGTCCCTGTAAAATATTAATGCTCTGTGGGGATTATCTCTACGAATCACAGCTGCCCTCCATCTAATACAACATAAAACAAATTTCAATAAAATGAATGGAGTAAAAGATAAGTAGAGATATACCATTACAGTAACAGTAGAAAAATAGTGGAAATATTATTAGGGATATTAAGAGTAGCATATTTTTAATTACTTGAGAAGTTCTTAGGATGGAGAGTTATAAATATTTAAGTTAGAGAGTTGGGGACTAGGCAGAACTTTTGGAATTAATTATCTTGTGAACCCTTTCAAAAGGCTTGTAGGATTGTAAATTGTCTTTAATATTGCAGTACTGTTTCATTGTTCTGGTAATGGACATCCTATCACATACCTGCATCCTAATGGATCTGCTGGTAATTGTTCGTCGTCTGAAAAGGCATCCCCTGCAATGGAAGTTCTGTTCTCCTCCTCAGCCTTCGTATTTAGTAGAATTGCTTTTCGCCCTTTACTAACCAACCTCCCTGGCTGGCCAATACTTAGGCGTTCCCATGCCCATATCTATAGAAATAAAAAATAATAAAGTTATGAGAAGCATGCAAACTATATGCAATTTTTTTTCAAGAAAAAACTGAATAGGCATTGCATACTCACACCTGCAACAGAATAAGAGGGCCAGAAATCTCATTGGCCCCTTTCTTGCTGCTTCTGCAAAGCTCCCTATATAAATGTGCAAGCACTGCACTTCCCCAACTAAATTGCTCCACACTTGTCAAATCTCTCAAAAAGGGTAGGAACATCAACTGGACATCAGATCCGGACTTATCCGTGAAGAGAACACTACCCATCAAACCTAAAATGTATGCCCTGGCACAGCGTTGTAACATAACATCATCTGCATCTGGTGGAGGCTCTCGAAAATGAGTTCGCAACCAACTGACCTTAAGAGCTGAACCATGGAGCACGCTCGAATCAGGCCTAATCCCTAATAGCTCCTCACATAAATCATCCCACTGCAGATCAGTATTTCCAGTCACTACCCAGCCATTAATTCTTACACCTAACAACAATGCCACATCTTGTAACGTGACAGTACTCTCACCAACAGTTAGATGGAAAGTGTGAGTTTCTTGCCGCCACCTCTCAACCAATGCTGTAATCAAGGGCCAATCAATTTGTAAGATTCCAACCCTATGTACCCCATAAAATCCAGTCTTGATGATAAGTTGACGGACACGATGATCCAATTGCCAATCTTTCATCATTGCTGCCAGTCGTTGTCTACAAGTCAACACATTAGGGTCCTATAAGTCAGGAAGATTATCAGTTTGCTTCTTTACAAATATGCAAATGTATATTGATGAATATAAGCTACAAATAAACTACAAAAGTAGATCGAACCTCCCCTGCCCATATTGCTTCAGATCTATGCTGATTTTGTAGAATAAGAACTGAATTGTCTACTGGTCCCGGATCTAAAAAGCTTTCAACTTGGGAATCATGGGTAGCTACCTCATTTGTTGTCTATAAAACATATAATACCAAAATCAATGAACAATAAAATAACTTGAAAGCCTATATGAAACACTTGTTACCTAGCATGTTTAGAACAAGAATAAGAAACAATTTTAAACAACACATGATTTAGAATGTACCTGGTTATCAATAGTGGCCGGTTCTGCAACATTTATTGGGTTATGGTTGCTGTGTGGCTCTCTTTCAATATACAGTTCTAGACAATTAGTTCCAGGTTGTCGTGCCACGTCAAACATGATATCTATAGACTCATCATCATCAATTGGCACAGGTATATATTCTCTACATGCTGGATACCTACATATGATCTTCAGTTTAAAGGATTGCTTGTCAAATCCAGTCACCCCATATATCCTATCGACCAACTCGTTATGTGTTATCCCATAGCTAACTCGGATGGGCTTTGGTGCAGCACCTTCATAAGAAATGCCATGTGGTCCGCTTGTCGTAGTCCCATTCCAATAACACATGAGTGTAACACCTTGCCTACTCATCTTCTCCCATTCACTAACTTAAAGAAAAGTAATCCAAGCGAGTGCCCTATCGAAACAACATGGACATTTCCAACCAATGCATGATCAAACATTCACGCAAAATGAAAAAGCCACTTGATGTAACAATCAATTGCCTTCACTTTGTTTACTACCCAAGTCACAAATGAGTATGGGATTTCATGAACACGAGTGAAATATAGAATTAAAAATATTAGCAAACCAACAGTAATGTTGCAATGAATTTTGCCCTCTAAATTTCTGAGAAGTTCACACTAATAAGGCACAAGTAGCCAATTCAGGTGAAATACAAACATGGGTCAAAGAAACAAGAAATTTTGATTCCTTATTAAAAAAAAAAAGAAGAAAAAGAAAAAAAGAAAGATCAAAGAAACAAGATTTCTTAACATTTAAACTAGCACGAACTGTAGGTAAACATTTTCTACGGTATTTTAGAAAGATAAGAATGAGATGGATTGTAAATTTATTCTTATTCGCATTAAAAACTAACACAACAAAAATGGACACTATTGTGATATTTAGAGTAATCAATATAAATCTTAATGACTTCAATGCATTTCAATCATTGTTTCTTGCTCTTCAAAGTAAGAATCTAATCCTTTTTTTTAACAAAGAAACAGAACTTTTCATTGATATAATGAAAAGAGACTATTGCTCAAAGAATACAAACTCAACAAGGGAATGAAAAAGAAAAGTAGTAAAATAAAGCAATAAGGAAGCAATAAAAGATGGAACAAAATTACAACGGAAAATAAAAGCATTCTAGTGACATATCATATGTCCCATAAAGAAAAAATCAGCAAAAGATTTGGAAAGAGAGCACCAGGATGAAGCCTTAAGACAACCTGAATCAAACCAATCAAACCAAGGGAGATGTTTATTGTTAAAGATCCTTTGGTTTCTTTCAAACCACAATTTGGAAAGAATAGCTTTGATCCACAAAAATTTAAATTCTGTAGCGAAAGATGGAACAATAAGATTAAGAATTTAATCTATTATAGATAATTGCATTGACTTCCACGAAAAGATTGAGAAATAAACATTCCATCTCAAGCATATGTTGTTGGAAATTTACAGGAAATTTTAAAATGATATACAGATGAATAACAAAGAAAGGAAATGAAGAGAAATAAGTGCAAATTTATAAGAGTTCACACTTTGAACAACTATGTGTGGTCCTCTGCAAACTCCATAAGTTTACTAAGAAAATGAAGATCACGAAAAAAAACAAAGAGAAACCTCAAACACACAGCTCTCAGAATTGTCTTAACTTCAAAAACCAGCTCAAGAAATAAAACTCCTCGCTGTTTCCTCTAAGCATACCTAAACTCAAAATGTGTGCTTGCAATCAACTGCACTTCCAGAGAAACAAGAAAAGTGCATTTCAATAAGCTAAAGCAACATGCTACCTAGGAGTTATCTTTTTGCTCGTTTTTCAACTTTCTACAGTTAGCTTTTATGTGACCCAGCTTGTGGCAGTAGTAGCACTCAATTTTCTGCTTATCTTTTCCTCTACCTTTGTTGCCTTTGCCTTTATAAGGTTCATTGTTGATACTTTTCTCTCTCCCTCCAACTTTGAAGCTTGAATTTGGAGTGGAAGTCACACCAAAATGTTTTCTGCGAATCTCTTCTGCAAAAGCTGCATCTATAATATCTTCAATTTTCAATTTTCTTGTACCTAAAGAGAAAGGTAAAGCTATTTTCATACGTTCCCAACTATCAGGTAAGGAATTCAACAAAAGGATAGCAGTCACTTCTTCGTTGAACTCAAGCTTCACAGAGCTTAACTTATTAATAATCCTATTGAATTCATTCAAATGTTCAACAAAAGGCACCCCTTCAGCCATTTTTAAATCGATGAGTTTTCTAACAAGGTATAACTTGTTCAAATAAGGCTTCTCATATATATCTGACAAGGTTTTCATTAGACCAATTGTTGTCTTCTCATTTGCCACATGGTCAAAAACATTCCTTGACAAAGTCAAACGAACAATCCCTAGTACTTTTCTGTCAAGAATCCTCCAATCTTCTTCTTTCATACTTTCTGGTTTTCCATTCAGTGGTAGATGAAACTCCCTGCCCATGAAACGTAGATAATCCTTTATCTGCATCTTCCAATAATCAAAATCGGTCCCATCAAACTTGTCGATAGCAATTCCTTCAAAGCTAGACATTGCTCTTCAAAGGTACCCCCAATTTAATGATGTGATTCCAATTGTTGAAAATTTAGAGGGTCCCAGATCCTAAATTCCCTTTGGAAAGAGCCATAAAAAGATGAATAGCAAAGAAATGGAAAGTAAAAGGAAGAGAAACAACAGAACGTGTAGATAAATCCATCATTTGAACGAATTATGTCTTTTATCGTGTACAAACACTCTAAGGTTTACTATGAAGGCGAAGAAGCCAGAAAAATCTCAGACACACAATTTGTCAAAATTATATCTCACCTCAAAACAAAACCACTCAAAATATAACAAGCTCTCAACTCCAAAAGTTTCATTTCACATTGACCACATATCACAAATACAAGAAAACCCCTTTAAATAGGCTTAGGCAGTATTATGTAAGTACAAAAATCGGGAAAAAAAAAAACACTAAATTTATGGAGATCAGTATACTTAAGCTTTGAGATACATTCCAACCAAATATCCATATACACTTCTTGGGGCCACAAGAATGCAGGACCAGAAACCAAACACTGGAAAGATTGGATTAAAGAAAATATTAAACACATTTGGTGTTGTACTTCACAAGGTTTTATTCCCAAATATGAAACAATTTAGTGTATGCAACAATATAGTCCTTGAACTTTAATATATAACAATTTAGTCCATATAGTTTAAAATTTGTAACGATTTAGTCCCTCCACTTTTAGTTTGTAATTTAACATTTTTAACAATTCACCTAATGGGGGTTTGTTTAGATGCATATATTGTTCAGGAAAAATTATGTTTTTAAGAGAGACTAAAATGTTTTATATATCGATACTTGTAAAATTATAGATACTAGATCATTACAAATTTTACACTAAAAGGACTAAACCATGAATTGATGAGTGACTAAATCATTGCTTCAACCAAGTACAAACCATTAAACCAAATTTGTTCCTTAACCCCCAAAAAAAGATAGCAGAAAAGAACTGTGGGATTTGATTACCTTCGCTCCAACTTTGAAGGGTCGCTAATTTTGAACCATTTCGCCTCTCTTTCGTATGGATTTTGCCGATGAGTGGAGTAGCGAGGGGAATCTACGCCAAAGGAGAAACCGCTTGTTCCAACAACGATTATTCGTTAAACACAGTATAAAGAGAATTGCTAAAGCGTGTTGGTGTAGTCATGGTTTGAAATCCACGGGTTTAGATGAGTTGAGTCACTGAGACCGCTATTTGAAACGGCGGCTGTTTCCAATCCAGAGAGACCACAGGTTGAAACCGCTATCTGCTGCTGAACTTGGATTGAAACCCTCGTGCTTCCCTAGTGACCATCACTATGGTCTGGCACGTGCTTGCCACGTGTTTTTTTGTTTAGCTAAATATACCAAAATTTTCCCATTCCCAATTTCATCCTTCATGTTTTAAAATTAAATTTGATAAATGACTACATATTAATAGTCTTAAAAAATTAATAAATAAATATTAATAGTTCAACTTGAAAAATAACTAAACTTATTAGTTTTTGTAAAAATAGCTAAACCTATTTTTTTTTTCATTTTTATAATACAATGTGAAACAAAAGTAATGTGAAAATGTATAAGGTTTTTTTTAGTACATCAACATTTGGGGGTGGGGTTCAAACCTCTAACCTCTTGGTCGAGGGTACATGTCAATTACTATGCTCGCTTTGACATTTAAGGATCTGTTGAGCATATAGGAAACAAAAGTAATCATTTTTTTAGTACATCAACATTTGGGGGTGGGGGGATTCGAACCTCTGACCTCATGGTCGAGGGTACATGCCAATTACCGCTAAGTTAAGCTCGTTTTGACAAATTAAAATAGAGACTCAAAGCTGATGACAAAATCATCCTTAAAAAACTTATGCTCAACTATCAATATATATTTTTCGTATAAAATCACTCAATAATATTTACGAGTATAAAATAGTACATACATGGAAGTACATAAGTAATTATGTTCAAACACGCAATAAGTACAACAACATATATCTATATGTGTGTATATAAATGTGAATACACAAACAAGCATCATACCAAACAACCCTATCAATCGCTCGTATATGGATAAAAGTGTATACCTTTGACATCCCTATGTACATAAGAGTATATACATATACCTAATGCAATAACTCAACATTATCCGATTATCACACATCTTCCTTGTAGCGCGTGTTACCTTGTACTCCATGAACTAAATTTACTTAGGTGTTGGTTAGGATCTATGTAATTGTCGTGTTTCATTCTCTATGAAATTGATATTGATTTGAGCATCTTGATATTTGTTGTGCTTAATATTATTTTGTGTCCGCCTGGCCAACCGGTATGAATATCACCTCTTAGTTTCATGGATGATTTGAGAGGTGTGTGGCATTTAATCACACTACACCATTATGTGTTGGTGGATGCCAGTAACTGAGTTAGGGATTGTTGGGTTTTATGCCCTACAACTCGTAGATAGTGAATGGTGACAAATTGTTCACTTGTCTCAACAATAAAGAGTTATTGTCACTAAAATTGCACAATTTGACCCAAATCCAATAAACTAAGATCCAAGGTTGTTTAGATGAAACTTGGACTAGTATGTGGGGACATACGAGGATCAATGTTCAAGTAACAACCTAAACGGTCTATAGTATAGGGATAAGGTTGGGTACCTTATCCTGGTAACACTATGAGATACGACCCACTTTGTAATCGATACAGATGCAATGATCCAAAGCATCCATGTAGTAGACATGCGAGTGGGGGTATCATGTGCAATGAGTTTGCATAAGACCGAACCGCGAAATAGTAACCACTAGATATAACACCGTTAACTAGTTCAGGTTTCTATTTCAATAGGATGACCTAGGTAACTCAATCTCAGAGTATGTTATGAACCCCTTTTCAGGAGGGATTGTCCTTAGATTTGTATGAGTGAGAGTGGTCAGTTTGCCGACTCAATAAGCCTACCATTTCAGGGGCAAGACCGAGTGGGGGCTGTGAACATAACATTACAAGATGGAATTCACTCCTTCCCCTATTGGGGTAAGCAGATGTGTGTTCCCTTAAGGGCTGATTCCAGGTCTTGAACAAGGGCGCTCACCCTCTCCTGGCCCGAGAGGAACTGTTGTTTATTGATTGGATCATTAACAGATTGTTCATTAGAGGAATCAATGGCACTTAAGGATCCATAGGTAACCCAGGGGTAAAACGGTAATTTGACCCAACTGGCGTTACGAACACTCGTGAAGAATTGACTTACCGTTATTGGTCAATATCCGTGAACACAGAAATATTCTACAGTGAGAAGAGTGCAGTTGTGGGTCTTTAGTGGAGTGACCCACAGTTAACGAATGTTGACTAACTTGGTTAATGAGTTTAGCCAATTAGTCTCGTATCGTTGGAGCTTCTGATCTGTAGGTCCATTAGGTCCACCTGCTAGCTCGTAAAGAGTTATAAGGTTAAATAGTCTTGAAGAGAATTTGAAGTGTGTTCAAATTCGTTAAGGGAATTTTATTGTATTTGATACAATTAAGATAATGTATGAAGATACATTATAATATAAGTTTAATTAGTGAATTAAACTTTGTGGTATAAAATTAATTTTGGATGTGATTCAAAATTAATTAATGAGAGAATTAAATATTTGAAGTAGTTCAAATATTAAATATGAATTAGATTCATATTAAACTATAGGTTAAAGTAATATGAATAGAGATTCATATTAAAACTATAGTATATGAGAGAATTATTTGAATTTGATTCAAATAGATAATTAATTAAATATTTTATATTTAATTAAAGAATTAATTAATTGGAGAATTAATTAATTAGTTTAATTTGATTTGCTTAAATATGATTTAATTAAATTAATACTATAGTTTATATTTAATGTACATTTGATGCACATTAAAACTATAGGTTAAAGGAGAGAGGTGTTATTAATTGAATATATGATATTTGATTAATAGATTAGCCTAGTTAGTCCAATTAAATGTGATTTAATTGAATCAAATAGGGAAACTATATGTTAAAATTAATTTAATTAAATTAGATTTGATTAAATTAATTTATTTCATAATATATAGTTTTTAGATTTAAATTATTATTAATATTTAATAACGATTTAAATCTCAGTCGTTGGATTTGAGATGGGAGTTACAAATTATGTAACTACCTCCCCAATCGTGAAAACACAGTGTGGATGATAACTCTCTCTCTCTTGGAAACATAGAATTGATTCTCTCTCAACTTTCTCTCATATAGAAAACACAGCAAGTTTGGCTGTAATTCTTTCCCAATCTAAGACGGAGGAGTTCCCACAAACTCAAATCTCAAGAACTCAGAGATTAGTGGGTGATCCGAATGGTTGTGTTCGTTGGAGAGATCGTTGACGTGTTCGTTGAGGAGCATAGTGCTGAGACATTCTTGGGCTTCAACAAGTAAGTTATTCTAATCTAAAATAGTTTTAGATATGAATAAACACATGCTTAATCTAATTTTTGTTGTTTAGAAATAGTTTCTGAATTTTGCCCAATGTATTGGATATCTATTGACAAAATTACATTCACAACGATTTAATTCGCTTCCGCTAAGGGATTCAATTCCTTCAAATGGCATCAGAGCCATTTCGTGAATGTATTTTCTGTCTTAGATTTTGTCTAATCTCGACTAAATACCTTCTGTGGGAGCTGAAGCAAGGTAAATGAGTGGGATTCAAGACTTGGCTCGTGGAGATCGTGACAGGGACGTGCGGTTTCGACGACAATAGTGTTTAATCTCCTTTTTCTCTTAACTTTACTTGTTTTAATGGTTGTTTTAGGCTTAGTTTACATTGTAATGTTCTGTATGAGTAGCTAACTTTATTATCTTAGGGACTGATGTAGCCCTTTGGGCGTTATGGATTAATTTTGGATGTATGTTTTGATTTCATTTATGCATAGACTTTCCTTAATGCTTTCAATTTATTGGCCATGAATTGAATGATGTTTTTGTCTAAATCTTGCTCGGGAGAGGGGGTTTAGCTTAGATCTTGTTATGCATAATTAGGATAGTCTTAAGATCGGGAGATTTAAGATAATCTTGGAAATCGTTAAAAAGGATTATACTTAAGGTCTTGCAAGTTAATGAGTTTAGATAGGGATATTGAATTCATTGCATGTGAGAGAATTATTTATGCTCGGGAGAAATAAATATGAATTGAGTTATTCCTAGATTTATGAAACATAGCATGTTAATTCATCCATTGATTAATTCATAACCTCAATTGGTGAAATCAACTCCCTAAGGGGTTGTTTGAGGCACTGGGTTGGTTATAATAGTCTGGGGGTTATAATAGTTTGTGTTTGGGGTGCAGATTATTATAGTCTAGGATAAAATAGTCTGTGTTTGGGGTGTAGATTATTATAGTCTGGGATAAAATAGTCTGTGTTTGGGGTGCAAATTATTATAGTCTGAGATAAAATAGTTTGTGTTTGGGATGCAAATTATTTTAGTATGGGTTAAAATAGTCTGTGTTTGGAATGTTGCTCTGTTTAACATTAGGTTATGAATCAAAGGTTCAAACTAACTATTTTTTTTCCTGAATTTTTTGTTTATTTTCCTCATGCAACTTTGTACGTCAAATACCATATTTTGCAAATATTAATAAGAAAAATGTTTGAGTTTAGTTGTAAAAAATAATATTAATAAAGTTGTAGGTATAGGGTTAAATTGTGTGCTTAACTTAAAAGGAAACAAGAATAACGTAAGATAAGGGTTGATTTTCTTTGTTTTAGAGTCATGGTTTTTTCACAAAATAAGTCATTTTATGATTTCATATAGGAAAACCATATTTGTTTCATTTCTGTATTTCCACCATTTCTGTATTCTTCATTATCAAAAGAATCGAATAAACTAGAAATCAAATAAAATAAAAACTTGAGTAGTATTTTTTTTAATTATTATTATCATGGTAAACTTGAATACGATTAGTATAATTTGGAATGAAAAATATAGTACAGTGAAGGTAAACATTCATATACTCCATGATCAAAAGTAATTATGTAATAGAACTCTATATTTATATACGTACAAAGACAACATAGTACTTAACTCCATAGAAATGCACAAAAAATCATATTTGGGAGTTAGTGTTGCCTTCTATGGGCCACCATGATTGTGGCACAAAAATATTGTTTCCACCAAATATATAAGTATAAAAGACAGGTAGAAAATTCTTGAAAGTAAAGATAATTGTGAAGCAACATCATTGGTTGAAGAGTGATGGGTCAGTCGTGTTTGTCTAGGAAGAGTTCACAATAGTCCAACTTCAGAGCAGCCGAAATGGAGAAGAAGCTCTCTGTCGCTTTCATGTTATTGAAAAGGATATCCATGAGCTTGACCCTCTTTCGATTATCCAATTCTAGTACCTCCATCAAGTGGGTGACAATTTTATCTCGGAAGTCAACCTCTGTGGCACGTTTTTCTTTCGGGCACTCTGCAATTGACTTCAGTTGCTCTGTAAACGGTGACAATTTTTGCTATGTGCGTGTCAAACCCAGACCTCTTCCTCTTGCTCCCACGTGACGACCTCCCTGTTGGGCAACTTCGACTGCCTGGCGTACCCTGAGGTTCATCCTATGACATGTTCGCAGAAGGCATGGTGAACGGTAGGATGTGGGTGTCATTCTCTGGGGATGCACGGAGGTCTACCTCATCATCTGGCATGTTGGATCCCATTTTGCCCATCACCTCCGACACCTTCCCTGTGGCTCGATCCTTCCCAAAGAAATATTCCAAGTCTTCAAAATGCGGGAAAGGCTTGTTACGCATGCCTTTTACGATAGGATGCCCCGACATTAACCCAAAAGTTTATGTTAGAAAGTGATAAAATATGAGAAGTTAACACAATCACACGTTCTTACCTTGACCCACAAGTCAAATGTTTCCTTCTCTACCTCAATGCATTTAAATTCATCGTTCCAGCCAAAGTCGCTACTTCCAGGACCCAACATCTCTGCAATTGCTTGGTATTGTTTCTTTAAGGTGTGAACCCTAGATTCGATGCTGCTCTGTGTTGGAACGTCCTGTCCAGGCAGTTTCTCCCTCATCAAATTCTCCAACTGCCCTAGATACCCAGCTTTGATGTCCCATTATTGGACCTCCAACCGCCTGCATGAACTAAGGACACGAGGAACTCCACCAGCTTCGCGTCCTCGTTTTTTGTCCAAATGTATTTTGGAGCTCTTGACGAACTGGCCATTCTGTTATGTGAATACGCATAGTGTGGAAATGTTAAACTATAACTAATAAAAATCATGTACACAAAGACCATGAATGAAAATCTCATTAACTAAGATAAACGAGTACAGTAATAATTAGAATCTAAACAGTTAATACAACCAACGAATGATACTTGAACTAGAAGAAACAATTCCTAAATTCTATAAAGCAACATTAATCCATTAGCTATTACGTAACTCCCAATTCGAAAACATCTATGTTGCCAACTCATCCCTCCATCGGCTCCATTCGTCAGAAGTCTTTATGAAATTGATATTCTCACCATCAGTTGTAACCGAAGCAGAATCCACCTCATCCAGCTCATCGGGAATTTCACGGTCACCCATCTCTCTATTAATAAGATTGTGAAGTAAGCAGCATATTGCGATGGTCTGCCCTTGAATTCGAACTGGATAGTACGATTTCCCTCGGAGGATCGCCCACCTTCCTTTCAACAAACCGAATGCCCTCTCGATCACATTCCTCGCAGATGAATGCTTCATGTTAAAGAATTCTTTTGGAGTAGTTGGTGCATTCCCTACACCACGCCATTTAGAGAGATGGTAACGTTGCCCTCTATACGGTGCCAGGAAACCCTCTGCATTAGGGTACCCAACATCGCACAGATAATAATAGCCTGTGGAATGTGATATTGGCTCAGTACACCTTCCTAAGGGTTCTACGGTGAAAGGAAAAAAGGTCTTATTATTTACCCTTCGGAACTGTGAGTCCATTTAATTTGGTCTTGATATTGCATCTCTAAGAACCCGGGAATCAGCGGCAGACCCTTCCCACCCTGATAAGACGAATGTGAAGTCTCCTTTTGTATCACAGACAACAAGCACTTTCGTTGCAATTTCACCTTTCCTTGTTATATACCTCGGGCGATCGACAACAACAACATTGACCTTGATGTATGTTCCATCTAACGCACCGAGGCAATTCTACGTCAACATAATAGAGGCAAATTTGGTTCACGGTTCTAACCCTAAGAACTGAGTCTAGGCTTAACTAAAGTTGGAGGAATAATTATCTATACCTGAAACCATTTCCACCTTGGATCCGTACAAGAGGCTGTGACTGGCTCAGGTTTTTTTAAGAGAACATCATGCAATCGTAACACCACATGAAGGACGAAGTTGAAATGCCTAGAAACTGTCTCACCAGACTTAGCGAATTGCGTACGAACTACTCGGTTCTTAACGTCGTGGGCTACAATGTGCAAGAACATAGCAACCATCTCTTCTACATCTACGACCTCCGTACTGGATAAACCGGCAACTATTTTTAATAAGGTGCAAAGTATGGCAAAACATTTCCTGTCCATCCTTGTACTCTCTCGACAACGTAAGTCAGACTCGTGTATAAGCCTGAAGAATGCTAGTTTCCTAATGTGGTGTCAGATGTAGGGTGATTGGTGTTCTATTCTCCTATGGTCGTTCATATATAGATCTAATAGTAGGAGAATTGTAGTTTGAGCTGAGGTGAAGGCTGTCAATATGGCCACTAGTTCATGGGGATCTAGTTCATCAGGATCCATAATTACACTAGGAGTTCTACATAGGAGAAAAAAAGATTCATCATGGACGAAGGTATTGTTTAATTAAATAAAACAAGATTCAAGTGGCAAAAAAGGATATGAATTTGTTAAGGAAAATTGAGACCGATTTGTTAAAAAAGAAAACAACATAACTTTAAGGGTGGGGTTTGGTAATATATATATATATATATATTGGAGTAGTTGTTTAAGCGATGTGATTAAATTAAAATAAAAATAGAAAAAACATTAGGAAAGTGTTCAAAATTTGATTGTCGTTGCTTTAAGAAATGATAATATTGAAAAAACAAATTGAAAACAAAAATACACTATTTAAATTTAAGGTTTTAAAAAATAGTCCTATTTTATGGTTGAATAGGAAAGTATAACATTTGTTTAAACGAACTAGAAAAAAGTAGTTGTAAAGATTCACAAGCAATAAATTGCTTTAGAAAATTTACATAAAACCCACAAAATGGCAAAGGACTTCAATACATTCTCACTTGGATTAAAACACAGTGGCCTATTTATAGGCTTATGGGAAATACAATGAGTAAATAAATTTTACAACAGAAATACTAAAAATATGAAAACAGTTGCAACAATAATATTTGAAGTAACAACTAACGAGCCCTCTTAACACCCCCCTCAAGCCAATGTGTGATGAAGAGAATACATTGAGCTTGGTCGGTAAAACTGAAAACCGAGAGGCAGAAAGAGGCTTGGTAAAAATATCAGCTATTTGAACAGCAGTAGGAAGATGACAGACTTGCAACTGCTTTCATAAGACAAGATCCCTACAAAGTAAATGTCAATTTCAACATGCTTAGTACGTGAATGTAAAATTGGATTTGCAATAAGATGTACAACATTGAGATCATCACACCAAAGAATAGGTGGTTGCACTAAGTTGACATTCAAATCTCGGAACAAAGATTGTAGCCATATCAAATTTGCTTAAACATGTGCTAAACTTCTGTATACGGCTTCAGTACTAGAACGAATTATAATACTTTGTTTCTTGGTAGCCCACTGAATTAGATTTCCTCCAAGATAGACACAAAAACTAGAGGTAGATTTTCGATCATCAAGATCCGAAGCCCAGTCAGCATCTGCAAAACCTTGTAATAATAAATCCTTCCGTTACAGCGGAAGCAATTGGACCGTTCGTAGTTAATTTTGTTTCTACTAAAATACCAATACATTGGCAAAAGGTTAAGTGATGAGAAACATACCTTCGTTGACGACTCTGAATTCTTCAAGAACGCCTTTCTTGATTGCTCTGCAACAACGAAGAACACCACCATTTGATCTTCCCCGCTATAACTCTAAGATTAGGAACGTAGTTGTGGGACTACCTAATCTTGAATGGGAAAAACTCTAGAGAGAAAATTCTCCCTAGAGTTCTTGAGTTGAGAGAATATGAGAGTGCCTTATGGTGGCCATATGTTGTGGTACCTAAACCCTAGGGTTAGTGTTCTATTTATAGGAGAAATGCCATGAATAAAATATTCATTTAAAATCAATTATTTCCATAACTGATTTAATCTTTTCCATAATCAATCAATTCCATAACCAATCAATTCCATAATTGATTAATCTTTTCCATAAATGATTGATCACTTCCATAAGTGATTAATCATTTCCATAATTGATTAATTACCAATTAATTAATTCTTTAATTAATTAATCACCAATTAAATATCATATATTCAATTTCAGACCTTCTATTAGTTAATTAATTAATTACCCAATTAAATATCATATATTTAATTTCAGGCCTTCAATTAATTAATTCCATAATATGAATCAAATTCATATTAAAATTTGAACTCCTTCAAATTCTCTTATATCCTATAAATTTAATATGAATCAAATTCATATTAATATTTGAATTTCTTCAAATATTTATTTCTCTCATAGACTATGGTTTAATTAAATCTCGTTTAATTTAAACTAAATTGAATAATTAATTAATGAATTAATTAATTCATCTTCTAATTAAATACCATATATTTAATTAGACATATATTTGAACTCTTTCAAATATATTCAATCTCTCAATATAATAAAGTTTAATCTCAAATTAGACTTTATATTTTAATGCATCACTATACATTATATTAATTTGTATCTCATACAATTAACTTAATTCCCAATATGAATTTGAACTATTCAAATTCTCTCAAGATATATTTGTTCCTAATTACTCTTTACGAGCTAGCAGGGGGACCTAATGGACCTACAGATCAGAAGCTCCAATGATATGAGGTTAACTGATTAAACTCATTAATCAAGTTAACCAATTCATTAACTGTGGGTCATTCCACTAAAGACCCACAGCTGAACTCTTCTCACTATAGAACATTTCTATGTCCATGGATGTAGACCTATGCCGGTAAGTCAATCCTTCACGAGTGTTTGTAACCACGACTGGGTCAATTTACCGTTTTACCCCTGTGTTACATCTGTCTCCTTAAGTACCAGCGCTCCTCTAATGAACAACCTGTTTATGGTCCAACCATTAAACAGAAAGTCCCTCTCGGGCCAGTGAGAGGGCGGGATCCCTTTGTTCAAGTCCTGGAGTCACCACTTAAGGGAACACTCATCTACTTCTCCTAGAAGTGGGAAGGAGTGAATTCCATCTTGTGTTGTCATGTCCCCAGCCCCCACACTCGATCTTGTCCCCAAGAAGGTAGGCTTATTGAGTCGGCGTGCAGGCCACTCTCACCCATACTAATCAAAGGACAACCCCTCGTGAGAAGGAGTTCATGACACACTCAGGATTAAGACTGAGTTACCTAGTTCATCCTATTGAAACAGTAACCTAACTAGTTAACGGTGTTACATCTAGTGGTTTACTATTTCGTGGTCTGGTCTTATGCAAACTCATTGCATAGGATACCCTCGCTCGCATGTCTCCTACATGGACACCTTGGATTAATACGTCTATATCGAATACAAAGCGGGCCGTATCACATAGTGTTACCAGGATAAGGTACCCAGCCTTATCCTTGTACTATAGACCTTTTAGGTTGTTACTTGAACACCAATCCCCGTATGTCCCCACATACTAGTTCAAGTCACATGTAAACAACCTTGGATCTTAGTTTATTAGATCTGGGTCAAATTGTGCAATATTTAACAATAACACTTTATTGTAGAAACTCAATTACACTTTATTGAAACAAGTATACAATTTGTTTACATTCACTATCTACGAGTTTTAGGGCATAAAACCCAACACTTTTTCCATGGAGAAGCTATATAGTCCATCATTAAGTTTGCCTTGGAGTAGGATTTTTCCATTGAGATCCTTCACAAAACAATCAGAGGAATGAAACTCAAAATAAACATGATTATCTTTAGCAAATTGGCTAACACTAATAAGATTCTTGGTTATTTCAGTCACATGAAGCAAATTTGTAAGATGAAAAATATGTTTAATAGATGAAGGAGAATGAGATTGAAGAAAAGAAGAGCCAATATTCAAAATTTCCAAACCTGCACCATTGCTTACATGCACTTTGTTGTCTCTAAGATATTCAAAGCCAAAAGAAAAGTTTGCAAACTCATTGGTTACATGATTAGAAGCACCAGAAGCTGGAAACCATTGATTCTCCTTATTGAGATCATGCTGTAAAGTAAGAGCCTGAAGAGATGGTTGTGAAGAATTTTGACCAGTAATAGATGAAGACTGTAGAGAAACTGGACCATTGGAATTCGAATTCGGACCTTGATACCAACGCTCAAATCGAAAGTAATAACATAGTACAGTATGTCCAAAACGCCCACATAATTGGCATTGTGGCTTATTATTAATGTTCCAGAAGCGTTCAGATTTGTTACCTTGGTTCCTCCCACGATGGTTTGTGTCACTGTGATTTGGAGAAGAATGGTGGGAATGTTGTTTCGATTGACCCTGGGTGGTGAGGTTGACTGAAGGTAATGAGCCATCTGAATTAAATGACGAGTGACGTTCAATACGGTTTTCTTGAGCCAACAACAGAGAATAAACTTTCTGAAGAGAAGGAGATTCATCTTTTTCTGAGATAACTGATACTGTAGAATCATATTTCGGCCCCAATCCTGCTAAAATGTGCATTATGTGATCCTCATGTGATATTTTTCGACCAGCTGCTGTTAGTGAGTCCACAAGATTCTTAATTTTCAAAAAATATTCTTCAAGCTTTAAACTACCTTTCTTCATTGCCTCAAGTTTTGATTTAAGGTCCATAACTCTAGCCATATTGCACGAAGAAAAACGGGCATTAAGAATTTTTCATACCTCACGAGCAGTTTTGTAGTCTAACATCTCAGACAGGAGTGAGTTCGTCATAGAACCCAAGAGCCACGTCGTAATCAAGCTGTCTTGGCGAATCCAATACTGATAATTGGGATTTAAAGTTTGTTCAAACGTTGCAGCATTTGTAGAAGCAATGGATTTAGGAGGAATTGCAAAATCGTTATCAAGAAATTGTTCCAATCCATATCCTCGAAGCTTGGTAAGCACCTGAAGTTTCCACAGGAGGAAGTTCTCTTCATCAAGTTTAACCGAGGTAGTTTTATGGCCTGGGTTTTCTATTTTTGAAGATTGAGAGAAATTTGAGAGATCTGGTATCGTCTTGTTTGTTGAAGACTCCATGGCGGCAAAAAGAAAAGAGATGGAAGATAAGCGACGAAAGTAAAAGAAACTGAAGCAAAAAGGTTAAAAAAAAATGGGTCGTTTGACCTAATGGGCTCTGATACCATCACAAGCAATAAATTGCTTTAGGAAATTTACATAAAACCCACAAAATGACAAGGGGCTTCAATACATTCTAACTTGGGTTAAAACATAGTGGCCTATTTATAGGCATATGGGAAATACAATGTGTAAATAAATTTTACAACAGAAATACTAAAAATATGAAAACAGTCGCAACAATAATATTTGAAGTAACAACTAATGAGCCCTCTTAACAAAGATTACAAATTTTTTTTTTCCATTCTGGTTTAGAACTTGGTGTCGTAGCTAGCTAGTTTGACAAATGAGTTCTTTTTAGTGCAACTTGTTTTCTAAAATGTGTTGTTGTATGAAAAGCTATTATACCAAACTGTTTCTTGTTTTCAAAATTATTTCTTACATAACTATTTTTTTCATTAATCTCTATTATATACTAAAATAAAATCTATTTTTTAACAAATTGTTTTTTCTAAAACACATTCTCATTTTAACATATTATTTTTTCTAATATAAATTCTATTTTGAGTATAACATTTTTCATAAAATGTTCTAAAACAAATTGTAGACCGTTGACAATATTTTATATTGTGCTTTTTGTTAATCCTTTTTTTTTTAGTTCTATGAATAGTGAGATCTCAAAATATTTCTTTTGCCCTAGCTAGTTTTACAAATGAGTTCTTTTTAGTGCAACTTGTTTTCTAAAATGTGTTGTTGTATGAAAAGTTATTATTCCAAATAGTTTCTTGTTTTCAAAATTATGTCTTACAGAACTATTTTTTTCATTAATCTCTATTCTATACTTAAACAAAATCTATTTTTTAACAAATTGTTTTTTCTAAAACACATTCTCATTGTAACATATTATTTTTTCTAAAATAAATTCTATTTTGAGTATAACATTTTTCATAAAACGTTCTAAAACACATTCTATATTTAAAATTTACATACTTTTGAAGCAATGTTCAGAATAAGGTATTTTTGAAGCAAACTTCTGAACAAACAAAAAAACATCCACAAAACAAATATTAAAAACAATGTCCAAATATATTAAAAACACAATCATATGTTAAGATTGACGCATGTTTAACAAGTTTAATATACAATGTCTACATAGAATAGGAATAAAAATTCTACATTCACATACAGTCACAATATATATAAAAAAAAACAGTGTCCAATCAATATACACGAACAAACAAATTTGTGCAAAATAAATTATCATTATACATGAACAAAAAAAATTGTGCAAAATAAATTAATTACACAAGCAACATTCAATGTTTAAAAAAAGGAACCTCAAAGTAAGGTCGATGAATGTATGTTTTCCAAAACCTGAAAACAAAAAACGATACAGATTACAACCTAATTATCAACTACTCAATACAAAAAAGACAACGAGACTAACCTTACTAGGAGGAGATGGAGAAGCAGAGTATGTGAAGAAAACAAGTTTCCTTCCACGAAGGAGTCAGCCCCTATTGCAAGAGAAAAGTGAATTAGTATTAAGCAAAAGACCGTTAGAAGTAGTTGAGGAAAAGGGAGGTAGAGAGAAGAGACTAACCCACTTGTAAGTAGATGAAGAGAAGAAGGAGATAAGGCTTCCTGAAGAACCAATAGAGTATGACACATGTATATATAGAATGAAGAATGCTAGTGTGAGTTTCAATAGAGTATGACACATGTATATATAGAATGAAGAATGCTAGTGTGAGTTTCAATGTTGGTTTGTAACATACTAAACTAAGATGAACAAGATTGAATACATAGATATCAATCCAAGCAGCTAGCACAAAGACCGACATGGAGCATATATCTTTTTTTTTAAAAGAACATAGAGCATAGATTATGAAACCATGAATTAACATTTAATTTTTTTTTTATATATATACATAGAACATAAATCAACAACTTCTAATTAGAGAAATATTATATGCAAAGAAAAAAATGTTTATGAAGCATACTCCAACACCAACTGAAAAAAACAAGGGAAAAAGAAACCTTTGAATCAGAGAATCATTATGCAAAGAAAAAAAAATTGTATGAAGCATACTCCATCACCAACTGAAAAAAACAAGGGAAAAAGAAACCTTCGAATGATTATGCAAAAAAAAAAAAAAAAAAACTCCATTGTCGATTGGAAAAAAAAACCCTTCAAATCAAACAACAATTATGCAAAAAAAAAAAAGAGAATGGAAAAGGAATCATTCGGATCCATTAAATTAGATACCAAAGAGAGCGACAATGGAAAATAGGAAAAATCTAATCAGAGAACCATTATGCAAAAAAAAAAAAAAAAAAAAAAAAACTCCATTGTCGATTGGAAAAAAAACCCTTTGAATCAGACAACAATTATGCAAAAAAAAAAAAAAAAAAGAGAGAGAATGGAAAAGGAATCATTTGGACCCATTAAATAATATACCAAAGAGAGCGACAATGGAAAAGAGGAAAAATCTAATCAGAGAACCATTATGCAAAAAAAAAAAAAAAAAAAAAAAACTCCATCGTCGATTGGAAAAAAAACCATTCGAATTAGACAACAATTATGCAAAAAAAAGAGGATGGAAAAGGAATCATTCGGACCCATTAAATCAGATACCAAAGAGAGCGACAATGGAAAAGAGGAAAAAAATCAGAGAGAGAGCCCATAGGCATTCATCATCGGCCGACCAAGGATAGAGAACAAACCTTTGAAGAACCTCCCCCACCAGGCTCGAATGGACTCCAACCACACCCTCATGCAAATCTGAAGCTCTAACCCATCGAATCCAACATGCAGAATCAAAAAGACGAAGGAAAGCAGCAAGAGGGGGAACCCTATTCGGAGCGGCGAGGGAATGGTGAAAAGACGCAGATCTGGTGAGAAACATCGATCTGGAAACTGATAGAGAAGAGAGACAAAGAGATTGGCCTGAGAGAAGAAGAGGGCGACATAGAAGACGAAGTACATGGAGAATCGACAGTAGAAACAACCCTAGATCCAAAATGGGGAAAGACGAAGGATTCGAGAGAGAGAGAGAGCAGAAGTTTCACTGTGCGTATTGAGTAAAGAAACCAGCGTGGAGAAATAGTGCGTACTATAGCGAAACGGTGTGTAAAGAACACGGTTCCACCGTGCAGAATAATCAGTGGGTCAAACAACGTGTGGGTTATAATACCGCACGTTATTATAACCCATTTGGGGGCCCAAACGACCCCTAAGAGTTTTCCATCATTTGAATTCCATAATTTTTAGCTTTGTGTCTTGTTTTATTCATTATCACTAAATTTTGTTCCCTAGATAAAATTGGACTTAAGTATTTGTGGTCATTAATTTGATTAGAAATCCAATCTAAAGGACGACATTTGATCTAAAAAATAACTATATTATAACTTGGCTCGTACACTTGCGGTAAGCAAATTGCACGTCAATGGCTTAATTTGATTTCCCCCTTTGTTTTCTAGATTAGATGTAAAAACCCAATTTTTTTTATTGTCAACGAATTGATGCTTTGTCTAATAATTCATTCATTTAATCATTCATGCTATAAATAAAAGTGTTGAGATTCCATTCATAGCCAGAACTCTTTTTATTTACCTTAAGGTTTGTCTCCTATAAGACTTTTTTTTTTTTAAACTCTTTCAATGCATTGTATCGAACATTTATGCTTCCTTTGTCCATGTCATAATAAAAGTTCAAAGCTTCATCTACAACACAAATTTTTTTTTCATTGCTTTGGCTGAACTTAAGTTTTTTCTTAAGCTGCCTACGTACACTTCAAGTGGAAAGGGATCAAGTCATAATGTAGATCAATGTACAAATTTGATTTTTGGGTCGTTCACCTTTTTAACTCATGTGGGCCAGGAGTATCATGTCGTTTAGACTCTTACGATAAGGAGTATTTACATTTTAAAAGCTCTTATCTTCATCATGGTCTGGATCAGATCCTTCGCTAGTAGGATTGGTCAGGATAATGAGATTTGGCTTCACCATTAAGGAATCTTCTGTATTTATGAGAATAGAGAACTTTTTTTTCATACGTGACAGGACAATACTTTAAAGCTTCTTGTCACTGCTTACTTCATCAAATAGTTTCACTTCTAAGTTATCCATCTTTCTTTGTGGTTGATCGTCTGTTACTTTGAGGCGAGCAAAGAAAGATATTGAAGATCGACCCTTTTTCGATGTGGAGACACTTAGCCTTTGGAAAGCTAAAGGTCGAGTGGAGGTGGACACCAAACATTGATTTTCTTCTTCTGTCATGGCCATACTCATTCTTTGGAATACCGAAGGACGAGTAGTTGGAGGCCTGATGCGATCGAAGATGGAAATCCTTTGTTCACCCTTCTTGGAATTATCAACTTCTTCTACGTCGATGCAGTAGGAAGTTACAAAGTTTCCTTTTTCCTTTTCATGGAAAGTTTTGGAGAAGGTTTCATTCAACATCACCAGTGGTTGAGGTTGAGAAAACTTTTTACTTCTCTTTTTCTTGGGTTGAAGTTTCTTAGGATCCTTCTTTCTTTGATGTTTGCTATTTCCTTTGATTGTAGCAAGATTTGATTGAGCTACTTCATCAAGGTCGATCTCAATTTTTCCTTCCTTAGCTAGTCTTAGGATTAGCTCTTTTAAGACAAAGCATTTATCCACTAGATGGCTGATAACTCGATAATACTTTTAATAGCTAGGATCATCGACTTTATCCATCTCTTCTAGTCATTGACACTTAGGAAGCTCTATCAGTTGCGCTTCCAGTAGTTGTTTCAACATATCAGGGATGTCAGCATTAGGGAAATGATAGTTTTTCTTCTGTCTTTCTTTTAATGTTAAGTGACGCGTTCCATTTGCTTGTCTCTTTTCTTTCGAAGACGACTTGAGATGAATTGTGTTTACAACCATAGATTCTTCTATAGTCGCTTCGACGTTCTTTCTTTCTGTCTTAAAGTTAGGGAGTAGAAGGTCTTGGTTTTCTCGACTAGCAAATAATTAGCTCCATATCGTGGGCGCGAGTTGCGAGTTCTTCAAAGGTGTGAGGCTTTATACCTTGAAGGATGTAGAGAAGTTCCCAATGCATGCCTTGAATTCACATCTCAACAGTAGAGAGTTCAATGAGGCGATCCTTGTAATCTAGACTCATGGCTCTCCAACGATTTATGTAGTTAACAATGAGTTCACCTATTCGTTGTTTAGTGTTGGTGAGCTCGAACATGCTAACAGTTTTTCTAATGCTGTAGAAGCAATTCAAAAACTCTCTTTCGAATTCCTCCCAATTGCTTATTGACTCAGGTTCTAGATCAATGTACCAGTCAAAAGAATTTTCCTTAAGTGTTTGAACGAACTGCTTGACTAGTAGGTCCCCTCGAGTACCAACGTTCTCGCATGTCTCAACGAAGTGGGCAATATGTTGTTTAGGATTGCTCTTTCCATCAAACTGCTAAAACTTTGGTGGCTGATACCCGATTGACATTCTCAAGTTATCAATCCTCTTAGTATAAGGTTTGGAATACAAGAGGGAATCTTGAGTAGGTCCACCGTACTAAACTCTGATACAGTTTGTAATCATATCTTGGAGTTGTTGGATGGATAGTGAAGCGATCGAAGCAGAACACTGTGGTTGATCATCTTGCCCTATAGTCTTTCCTTTGTCGTGTTTTTTTTATGACTTGGGGTTTGACTTGATTCAGTGATATGTTGGTTCTCAATTTGACTCTTTAGGTGCTCAATTTGAGAATCTCTTTCTTCAATTGCTTTCATCAAGGTGTTGATGTGCTCCTGCCTCTCAGTCATTATTTCGTCCATAGTCCTTGTACCAGTCATCATGTTAGTCACTAAGCCAGAATCAAGTTCAAACAAAGGGTTATACTTAACAAGAAACTTGTCATTAGTATTTGCCCCTACAAGGTTGTTTCTTGGCATGCAACGATAGAAGCTTTATCTTCTTGCAACGTTAGTTCATTGAAGCAACAATGGGCGGTAGAACCAATGTAAGACTTGTTCATGGCAGCGACCATTGATGAAGTCTTGAATGACATGTTTACACTTGTGTTTTGAGATAAGAGAGAAAGATGAGAGGTAGAGATGGTCCCACCGGGCGTGCCAAATTGTTCACATGTAACTTCGAAGATGGAGACACATGGAATAAATATATATTTGTATTGATGTAATATGCGTGTGTGTACAATCTCTAACTTTAATCCGTTGATTCTCTCTCTTGTGTGTGTGTGAGTGTGTTTCACTCGAGGACTGGAGCGCTTACTCTCGAGTCTGAAGCTTCAATTGATTCTTGGAGGTTTTGAAATCTTCGGGTCTTGAAGTCTTAGAGTCTTGGAGTCTTGAGGAGCCTTTGGTCTTCAACGATTGTTGAAGTCTTTTGGTCTTGAAGGGTCTTCAGTCTTCAAGAAGTCTTGGGGTGTTGAAGTCTTGAAGAGTCTTTGGTCTTCAAGGATTGTTGAAGTCTTCCGATCTTTAAGGGTCTTCAGTCTTCAAGAAGTCTTGTGGTCTTGAAGTCTTGGAGAGTTTTTGGTCTTCAAGGATTGTTGAAGTCTTTCGATCTCAAAGGGTATTCAGTCTTCAAGAAGTTTTGGGGTCTTGAAGTCTTGGATTCTTGAAGAGTCTTTGGTCTTCAAGGAGTGTTGAAGTCTTGAAAAGTATTTGGTCTTCAAGAGTGTTCAACACCTAGGAACTTATGGATTTCAGGGAGTCTTCAGTCTTCAAGAAGTCTTGGGCCTTTATAGACCCTGGAAGGTAGGGTTGGCTGTCGAGATCAGTGTGAGAGAGCTTTGGAAGGTAAAAATCCACGATCCTTGGAGATTTGATACGAGATTTGGGATTTTTCAGATGATTCTGTGAAGATACCGCGAATCTCATTATTCTGTCGGAAAGCCCAGTTGCGATCGCATATCGGGCGCAAAATCTCTTCTGTGCGCTGTCTTGACAATTATGTCTTCAGTTGGGGATACTTTCCTTATAAGGTTGCGGGCGCATATTGATCGCATATTCCACATCTTTAGGACCAAATGCAGGCGCAAATCTTCACTTCAATTGCGGGCGCATTTGCCTTGCAAAGTCCTCTGTACAAAAACATTAACTTGGATAATTTCTTAAAAAAAATGATCTATTTTTGTTCATTTTAAACATAAATTCTATATTTCTAAGATTGTCCACAAGATTCTAAGACTTTTGCTAATTTGACTTGAAATGATAAGATTTTAAGCACAAAGTCTTTTCGTTCTTAGCAATAACCTAAGTTTTTAATGCTAAATAACACACATAAATGAGCATTTTCACACCCCCAAACTTAAGTCATTGCTTGTCCTCAAGCAATTTCAACAAAATCAAAAGAATCAAGAAAGATTTGAATTAAAATCTGGACTAATCCATCTTTTGCCTATTTTCAAGGGGAGCACATGGGAGAACCCACACAAGCACTTAAAGGAGTTATACATCGTTTGCACGGGAATGAAGCCCAACGGTGTGGCAGAAGAACAAATAAGTTTACATGCTTTCCCTTTTTATTTAAAAGATATGGCAAAAGATTGATTATATTTTCTTCCTAGTTGTTCCATAAATACTTGGGCTGAGATGAAAAAGATATTTTTAGAAAAAAAAAATTTCCAGCTAGTAGGGTCGCCAATCTTCGCAAAGAGATCTATGGCATCACTCAGATCGCCAGATAAACTCTTTACGAATATTGGGTAAGATTTAAAAGGTTATGTGCCAACTTTCCTTACCATCAAATAGCCGATCAATAGCTAATCCAATATTTCTATGAAGGTTTGCTTCCTACAGATCGTAGCACGATCGATGCAGCTAGTGGAGGAGCATTGGTGAACAAAACTACAACGGAGGCCCAAGCACTCATCTCATCCATGACCAAAAATTCTCAACAGTTCTGGACATGAGTTCCCAGTTTTCTACCAAAAGTGGTAGATGTAAATGAGGCAAGTAATCTTGATTCAAAGATGTTTGAACTTACTGATTTTGTTAAACAACTTGTGACAGGACATATTGCCAAAGAAAAGGCCTGTGGAGTTTGTTCGCTCCAAGACCATCCTATAGATTCCTATCCTCAACTACAAGAAGGCCAAACTTCAGAGGTGAATGCCATAGGAGGATATGCAAATTAAAATGGCCAAGATAGGAGGTATGATCCATATTCTAACACTTATAATCCAGGATGAAGGGATCACCCCAACTTTAACTATGGCCAGAAAAATCAATAGAAGCAAAACCTTGGATGTTGATCTTCCCATTCAGGTACGCCCCGATTACATGAAAGAGGAGCCTAGCTGCTCATGGAACACAAACAAGCTTAATTTCTCCTTGGATACATGGTAAAAAGCAATAAAACTAACCTAAATGTGAAAGAGTGGTGAAGAAAGTAAGGGAAAAGACTAAAAGAATGTAAGAATGAGTTGATGTCTAAACCTAAACCAAAGCTCCATATTTATAGAACTTTTTGGCCTCTAAGTCGTGGTGTTTTGGTGCTTGAAACAAGCCTCCAAAGATGGGAAAAAATCGTGCAAGAAAAAGAAAGTTTCAAATAAGGAAATTGCCTAGCATCGAAGACGCTACTTCGTATTTTGCCCTAGCGTCGAGACGCTATTTTATGACGTCTCGACCCTCTCAGGTTTTTGGCTTGAACTTGCTATAGACATGACGTTGAGACGTTATTTTTTAGGGTCTCGTCGCTGAGCTCTCGAGAATTTGGCTCTAAGACTGTTTTCCTCTGGTTTTGCTCGTTTAGGTTCCTTTTGGCTCCGAACCTCCGATATGGGCCTACACACATATTATACCCATTTTAAAGGATTTTTGGCAAGTAATTTAATAAACAGAAGGAAATTAGGAGATTCTAAATGTATAACAAATTAGACCTATCAGATTGACAAGCTAAGATCATGTTTAAACTTCCTAAAGGTTTTGGGAGGAGTTTGGACTTGAATATGTTATGGAGAGAAAAGTTTATTCAGGCTTCATGTTTTGAAAAACTCAAAGAGTCTAAAGTATTTAAAGCGTCTAGAGAGCTTTAGTTATCATCATTAAGGGCGCTAAAAACCAAACAAACCACAAAAGCATACTTTTTTCAAAGAGATATACTTTTTTTTTTTTTCAGAATTTTTCAAACAAAAGAAAAACAAAAGAAAAACAAAACAACCTATCTAAGAAACTGAAATAACAAAAATATATGCAGGAAAACAAATAAAGACTCTCTATCCTATAAAAACAAACAAAACAAACAAACAAAAGACAAGACATAACAAACAAAAAGATAAAGCAAACACAAAGATAACTGGACCCTGAATTCCTATCACTTATGAAAGAATAAAGCAATGAAAGAATAAGTAAGTGAAAGGAAAACTCCTCTAGGCTTTCGAAGGGCTGACTTCATCACCGCTGGGTGGGTCCATATTGATATCGGGGAAAGGAGGGAGATAATCATCTAAATCTTCAACTAACTCATCACACATCTTTCGTAGCACATGATCTCGAAGTTGGGCATATGCCATGTAGAATCTGCATTGCTCCCTCATATACTCCAAACCTCTATTGAGCTCCACTATACTGTCTTCAGGCTACTGTTGGGGAGCTCGCTATGGAGGATTTTGATCTGGATTTGCGGGGCCGCATCTACCACTGTCGATGCTTCTAGAGACACTGAAGCTTGAGGTGGAGTCTGAGCCTTTGATGACATGCGTGTGTTACAAGCGCAACACCCTACACGAGTGCAAGTATACACTATCAAGTAATAAAATGGAGAGTACTCCAGATATCGTACCCAAGGGAGATGGTGACTAGAATACTATTCTATAAAACGAGAACCTCCTCTAAATTTGCAACCGAGGATGGTAACCAAAGAAATAATTTGTTTGGGGTTTTTTGTGATTTGAAGACAAAAGATAAAATAAGCACGTAAATGAAAGTGAATAAAGATATATGAGATAAATGAGGAATTCAAATAGAATCAACCAAAAGCATTATATTGCGCCCACCTTTGTGCTAGCAACTCACTCAAGCATTGCACACGACTGGAGAATACTATCTATAGTGCCCACATAGACATGGTGCAGACAGATTACTCCAGTTTGCGTCCGCAAATGCCCTGACGTGAGTTAAGTCCTACTCCTATTCAGCTCCGTTGTAAGTGCCTTTAGAAGACTAAGCCAACTAGATATCTATTTCTAGGGCTAGCTAAAACTTAGATAATTATTGCACACGACTCCCAAAACTCTAGTGGTTCCAGTCCCTATTTCTAGGATGCAAGGAACAAAATCCTATTTCTAGGATCTTTTCCACTATTGTTTTTGGGAAGCCGCACATTCAACTCCAACCTTTCGGTCACCAGCGGAGTGCAAACTATGCTAACTTAAGTGATCAGTTTAAGCTAATAATGAAACTTAAACTTTCAGCAAAAACAAACAATGCCAAGAGGAAGCAAGATTGCCTTTGCATCGGTGGGGCTTTCTTCTACTCAAGGTATCCACATATTTGAACCCCCAAGAAGAAGCTTAGCTCATTGAGGAAATTAAAATGCAAGACATAAAATAAAAAGTGCACAAGGTAAAAGAGTAACTTGAATTCATATTAAATAATAAAAAGAGTGTTGGGTTTTATGCCCTAAAACTCGTAGATAGTAAATGAAACAAATTAATTAATCTCAATAAATCATCATTTGAGTGATTCAGTAATTTGGTTATTGAATAATCCAGTTTGCATTAATAAACTCTAAATTCAATAAACTAAGATCCAAAGTTATTTAAATGAAACTTGGACTAGTATGTGGGGACATACGGGGATCGGTGTCCAAGTAACAACCTAAAAGGTCTATAGTATAAGGATAAGGTTGGGTACCTTATCCTAGTGACACTATGTGATATGACCCACCTTGTATTCGATACAAATGAAATGATCCAAAGCATCCATGTAGGAGACATGTGGGTGAGGGTATCCTATGCAATGAATTTGCATAAGACCGGACCACAAAATAGTAACCACTAGATGTAACGCCGTTAACTAGTTTAGGTTTTTATTTCAATAGGAGTACCTAGGAAACTCAATCTCAAATCTTGAGTCTGTTATGAACCCTTTTCAGGAGGGATTGTCCTTAGATTTATATGGGTGAGAGTGACCAGTTCGCCGACTCAATAGTCCTACCATTTCAGGGCAAGTCCGAATGGAGGTTGGGAACATAACAGTACAAGATGGAATTCATTCCTTCCCCTATTGGGGTAAGTAGATGTGTGTTCCCTTAAGGGCTGATTCCGGGGCTTGAACAAAGGCGCGTTGTCCTCTCCTGGCCCGAGAGGAACTCCTGTATAGTGGTTGGACCCTGTTGGGTTTCCAGAGTGGATAAAAATATGGTAAAGATAAACTCTAGAACACTGTGCAAGCATACACAATCCGCAACAAGTAATAAGTATTTATCGAACCCAGGGTTTGAATTAGCTCTCACTCTACCTATTTTGTATAACTTTTCAATGGTTTCAAAAGTGCTTAAAATGATTGATTTTTATAGAATGCTGAAACAAAAGAAATGACAGAATAAAAAGTAAACAAATAAAGCAGACAGATTAGAAACAACTATTGGTCAGGATTTAGTAATTGTTTTAGAAGATGCTCTAGCAATATTATTGATTGATTAGGAAAAACTCTTGCAGTCTTATTAGCAGGATCCTCCCTGAACTTTGGATTTTTTAGAATGTGTTTCAACTCTAATGACGCACTACCGATCAAACACTAAGCAACTGGCTATCCCTAGTGTCGCAACGTCATCGCGACGCGGAGCGGCTGACGTCCTTCCCTAAGGGTCTCTTTCGAGGTGAGAGGTTTGGAGTCGCCACCAATCATCTTGGGGTGTGATTGGTCACCCATTTTAAAGAAAAACCGGTCTTTGAAAACCAAAGATTAGGCTCGGGAGTCGATTGAGTGTAGGGAAGGTGTTAGCACCCCTACAACACCCGTTTAAAAAACGGTTACCACATTTTATTTTAAAATTATCCTTTTATAACATAAAATGATCCTTATTATTTTGAAGAAATAAAAGAAATAAATAACAAATGTCTCACTTGATCTTACCTTAGCTTTAAGCGATAAAGTAAGGGTCTGATGTAGTGAGTGGGGTTATACCCAATAATTGTTTGTCATGTTGAAATTTTCTTTTAATTAAAGAAAATTTGTCACCTCAAGAATTTGAGAAATTTTCAACTCCGTCATAGGTTATACATGAGCTATTTTGTCTCACATCTATTATTTCACATTTCAACAATAAAATGTGAACTAATAGTCACGAGTGGTATGACACCATAACGAAAAAAATATGTTTTCATTTTTAAATAAAATTCAATTAAAAATTCATTTGAAATTTCTAAAGTAAAACCATTTTGAAAAATTCAATTTAGAATCAAATTGAAATTGATTCGAAAAGATCTAAGTTAATCAAATTTAAATTTTGATTGCCAAAATAATCGATAGTTAAACTTTAGGCTAATTTCCAGGCAGGGTGTTCCCTTTCGGTCAGCTTAAGTACCCGTTCTTAGACAAAATTAGCCTTAAAGTTTTCGTAATCGATCTATTTTAGCCTTTCAAAATATTAAATAATGTTTTCGAAATTTGATTTAACCTTTGAAATTGATTTCCAATTTAGTTTAAAACTGAAATTGATTTTCAATATAAAACCAAATAGACATTGATTTTGAAATTCCAATGAGAGCATATTGAAATTTATTGAAAAATTCTAAATTAAAACCAAACCGAAATTGATTTTGAGATTTCAAAATGAAATTTATTCTGACACCGTCAAGGTAATTTGAAATTTATTTAAGAAACCAAATTTACATCAAATTGAATCAATTTTAAAAATCTAAATTAAAATCAAATTGAAATTCATGTGTGAATATCAAATAAGGACCGAATTGACATTCATCCAAGAATTACAAATTTGAGATTTTATTCAAATTAAAATCAATCAAAGAAAAATTAAAATTCTATTTGAAAATTTCAAACCAAAACTAAATTGAAATTGAGTTAATAAAAACCAAGAATGAAATTGAATTGAAATCCAAATTAAATCATATTGACTTTGATTT
Organism: Luffa acutangula; assembly: GCA_036850905.1. NCBI lineage: Eukaryota > Viridiplantae > Streptophyta > Magnoliopsida > Cucurbitales > Cucurbitaceae > Luffa > Luffa acutangula. The sequence goes on along the minus strand of CM072099.1, from coordinate 46,925,508 downwards.
TTTAAAATCCTAAAAGAAATTAAATTGGACATTCAAATTTAGAATCAAAATGGGATTGAAATCAAAGCTTCAAATAAAAATTAAATTGAAACTGAATTGAGATCTCTAATGTGAATTAAAGACATTGATTCAAAAGTCAATTAAAACCAATGTGAAATTCAAATTATAAATTTCATGTTAAAGCCTAATTTGAATTGATTTTGAGATTTTAATGTAAACCAAAATTGAAATTGAACTCCAATTTAACTAAAGTCCATAGACATTCCCAATTTAATAAAAATTGAAATTGATTTCCCATTTAGAACCAAATGGACATTGATTTGTTTCAAATTTTACAAAAGTTGAAAATGACTTCCAATTTAAAACCAAATAAACATTGATTCGCAAATTCCAATTTTCAACCATGATGAGTTCAAGATTTGAAACTAGATTGAAATTGATTTGGTCAATTGAATTGAAAATTTTTCAAATTAAACCCACCATCATTTCATCCTCTTCCTCACTTTCTTTCTCTCTCCTCATTCTTCTTTTCTTTTTCCTTTTCTTCCTCCACTTAACTCTTCTTTACCTTTCTCTTCCATGAAAATTCACTGGAATGTGGGTCGAAGTTACTCCTGGTTCTTCGGATGGTTGGAGTTTGCGGTGGCGACAGATGTCAGATCGGGATTGGATTAGTGGCGGAGTTCGTCGGAGTGGCGGCGGCGTAGGTCTTCAACGGCGGCGACGATGTGGTGAGCGGTGGCGGCGAAGCAACGAGCAACTCAATTTTTCAAAAGATTAAAATTTCTCTCCCTCTCTCAAATTTCACTCTTTTCTCTCTCAAACTTCACCTCTTTCTCTCCTTGTTCTTCCATTTCCCACCACCTTTTGTTCTTGTTGTAGTATTTTTTTTTTGCAGGTAGTTCTTATCGTTCCTTCTCCCTAAGCTCTCCTTTTATAGGAGACCTTGGAGAAGGGGTTGAGAAATAAGGGGAGGGGTTGAGAAAGTGGGGGAGATAGTGGAAGGTTGGGAGAAGAAGGGGGAGAGGGAGAAGGAGAAGGAAGGGGGAGTGGAAGACTAAAGAAAATAAAAAAAAAAAAAGAAATAAATTAAATAAAAAAATGAAAATGAGAATAAACAATGAAAACCAAAAGATAAATTTAATTTAACAATATGTGGGGGTAGAGGGATTTGAACCACAAATCTCGTGGTTACCAATACAGTTTTATGCCAATTGAGCTACGCTCTTGGTTGGATACCAAAAAACAAATTGACCACCACATATTGGAAATATTCAAATATTTTTACTAAAAATCAAGCCGGACCAAATACGGTGTCTACACCTAGCTCAGTCACTGGCGTTCACCAATACACAATGATCTAGTGTGATTAAATGCCACACACTTCCCAAATCATCCCTGAAACTAGGAAGTGGTATTCATACCGGCTGGCCAGACGTGCACAAAATATAAATGAGCACAACAAATAATCAAGATGCATCAAATAAACATATATTGCATAGAGAATAAGCACGACAATTACATGACTCCTAACCAACACCTAAAGTAATTTAGTTCATAAAGCTCATAGCAACACATGCCACAATCTGAGTATGTGCATCCATAATTACAAAATATTACTAGAAAATACTAATTCCCTTGGTCAAATACGTAATTGATGGTCTTCTTGTAGTCTCCAATCTTTCCTCCTCTATTTGACTCCCAATGATGGAAATGAGAAATGATCTCTTCCCCAAGAGTGGAATGTCTTTGACTTGGACGACTTTTCCCTTTTATAGAGTGAAGAAAAACTAAAATTAGGTTGACCAAGACACGTGGATGGCTCTCCTTGCTTCTTAAATCCGAGAATAGCTCAACTAACTTCAGTTCATTAAAATGGATAACGAGCTGTGACATGGCAGTTTTGCTCTCTGCTTTGCTGGATCGCAGATTTTGCTCCCTCAAGTCGCTCCGCAATATATTCTGCACAAAATAACTTCCAAAGCATCCATTCTTCCAAATGGGTTAGAACATGCAATATTCATCTAAAAGAAACCCTATTTAGCACAAAAGACACACAAATTACTAGAGAAATAAGGCCTAAATAACTCCCTTTTGGAGAGTTATCAGACCCTAAACAACTTGTTCATTAGAGGGATTAGTGGTACTTAAGGAACCAGAGGTAACCTAGGGGTAAAACGATAATTTGATCCAACTGGTGTTACTAACACACGTGAAGGATTGACTTACTGCATTGGTCGATATCCGTGGACACAGAAATATTCTACAGTGAGAAGAGTGCAGCTATGGGTCTTTAGTGGAATGACCCACAGTTAACGAATGTTGACTAACTTGGTTAATGAGTTTAGCCAATTAGTCTCTATCGTTGGAACTTCTAATTTGTAGGTCCATTAGGTCCCACTGGTAGCTTGTAAAGAGACTTGAGGCAATTAAGTATAAATTGTAAATTGAACGTGTTCAATTTATTTAAGGAAATCATATAATGTATATTGATACATAATAATATAAAGTTTATGAAACTTTATAATATAATTTTGAATTAATTTAAAAATTAATTCTTGAGAGAAAATATTTGAAAGAGTTCAAATAATTAATATGAATTGGATTCATATTAATATAAATAATTTAATAAAATCCCTAAGATTAAATATATGATATTTAATTGGGTAATTAATTATTTATTTATTAAATTAAATATGAATAAGATAATAGATTTGATTAGACCTTATTCATAAGGAAAATGTATTGACCTTTTTCCTATAAATAGGACCCCTGGGGTGGGGTGAAAGACATCCCATTCATTCTCCTACTCTTTGAGAATTCCCTTGAAGACTCCCTCTAGACTCCCACCAGTCTCCTGCCTTTAGAAGTCTCAGAATCATACCAGTGTAGCCATAGTGGTGGTGTTCACAGTAGTTCGTGATTATTTCACAAGCAGTTGGTGAATTCAATTTGAGTCGTCAAGTAATTTGTTACTATATAAATTAGATTTAGATCTAATATTTTTGTATGCTTAGCCTTAATATAAATTTAGAATAGTTCTAAGATTATTGTCAATGTATTGGTATTTTAGATTAAACAAAATTAATTACGAATCGGTCCCAACCACGCTTCCGCTTTACGGAATTACGAAATTCCAATCCTTCAAAGAGTACAATGAATACAAACTAACAACTGAAAAGTAAATGAGAATACAAAATACATCAACTTACAAAATAAACTAAACAAAAAGTAAAACACAAGACTCAACTAAAGGATCTTTCCCCTCTCTATCTAGCTTGCTCTTAACTTTTTTTAAGGGGAGACAAGTCTTTCTCTTTTTCTTCTTTCGAATGGAAGAGCTGATAGAGGCTAGAAGATCCGAAACTCGGAGTTTTTACAAGATGAGAAGAAAGAAAAATAGGAAAACTATCCTAAGGACGAAATTTCGAGCTCTCTTTGCTTCTTGCACCTTGGTCGCCTTTTATAGACCTTGGAAGGTAGGGTTGGTTGTCAAGACCAGTGTGAAAGGACCCTTGAAGGCAAAAATCCACGATCCTTGGAGATTTGAGAAGAGATTTGGAATTTTTGAATGATTCTGTGAAGATCTTGCGAATCTCGAAATTCTGTCGGAAAGCCCAGTTCCGGCCGCAAAGTCAGGCGCAAAACTTCTGTGCACTGCCTTGACACTTCTGTCTTAAGCTAGGACTACTTTTCTTACAAGTTTGCGGACACATTTCAAAAGCAAATTCCACATCTTCAAGACCAAATGTGGACGCAAATCTTCAACTTTGACTCTTTTGCTCCGCTAACTCTTTCTCTCCAATTGCGGGCACATTTCCCCTACAAAGTCCTCTGGACAAAAACATTCAACTTGGATAAATTCTTGCAAAAGTAATCTCTTTTTGGACATTTTAAGCATAAATTCTATATTTCTAAGATTTCCAACATGGTACTAAGACTTTTGCTAATTTGACTAAAAAAGATATGATTTTAAGCACAAAGTCCTTGCTTTCCTAGCAATAACCTAAGTTTTTAAGGCTAAATAACGCACATAAATGAGCGTTATTAGAGGGGCAATGGACACAATTAAAATAATTAACCAATTAAAGAATTCGTGGAGTATCGGGTAATTTAATTGGTTAAACACATGTTAAGTAGGTGGACTATCCGAACAACCAAGAAACACTTCAGGTAATAAAATAATTCATGAATTTCATCTTTAGAGCAAAAAATGACGCATGGTAAATAAATTAATTCAAGAATAACCAATCCGACAATCTCGTCTTTTAATTGATTTTTCAATAGTTTTCCCTTCACTTGATTCCATTACGTGTTTACTATTTTCAGCATTTTAATGATTTTTGTTTGTGTTTTATCAGTTCGGTTAGTGACAAACCACCCCCGTTTTCACCTCCATTTCTTTTTTGTTAGCGAAAATTCAAAAGTTAACTAGAAGCACATTTTCCCTGTGGATGACCCAACCACTATCTACTACAAAGTAGCATAGAGCTGGAGTTATAAATTTATTTGGTCATGACAAACTCGTCCAACCAAGGGTAATCAAGATCATTAGTTTTGAAAGAATTTGAATTGTTCAAATTAATTAAGGGAATTTAAGTTAATTGTATAAGATACAATTAATGTAATGTATTTTGATACATTATAATATAAAGTTAATTTTGAATTAGGTTCAAAATTAAACTATATAATATGAGAGAGTAATATATTTGAATGGGTTCAAATATAAATTGATATGATTCTTCAAAATATATATATATATATATATATATATATATATATATATATATATATAAATTGATATGAATTGGATTTATATTAAACTATAGCTTAAATTTAATATAAATTCGATTCATATTAAAACTATTGGTTATGAGAGAGATGCATTTGAATATGATTCAAATAAAAGATTAATTGAATATATGATTTATTAATTATTGAATTAATTAATTAATTGGTTGGTTTAACTAATTTAATTCAGTTAAATATGATTTAATTGAATAAATTAATTAAATTAAAACGATTTAATTAAATTAGATTTAGTTAAACTAATTTAATTAATTAAATAAAATTTTAATTAATAATTAGGTTAATTAATTACTCTCCTACGGTTAAGTAGGGAGTGGGGAGGATTATTTGGTAAGTGGGCCTCCCTCACTTGATAAAACAATTCAGGATGTCGGTATTATAGGTTGCTGCATTTTTCATAACTCCCAAAAAGGCCTCTCTCTCATAGAATTCTCTCCACCAAAATTCTACAGAGAACTAACAATCTCTTTGTGTTTTCCTTTCTCTGTATCTTTCAAAAGGAGGTTCCCACAAACCCGGTTTTGGTCCCAGAGGATAGCGGGGAAGATCCAGTGGTAGTGTTCCGAGTTTTGGTACAATTGTGGTGTTCCTGTTGTGACCACTATTCATGGGAGGAAACTTGTTGTAGATTGAAGAACCGGTCTTCAAAGAGTAAGTTATATTTCTTCTCCCTTAGTTATAAGCATGCTTAGTCTAGACAGATCATGAAATAGTTATTTACTATGTAAGTTTTCCTATACTGTTTGCAAATTCTAAGTTTGATTGGAACACACACGATCACATGCACTTTCGTTGTGGGATTCAATCCCTTCAGAAGAAAGAGAGGGAAATGTGAACGGTTAGCGGATGGGTAGAATCAGTGAAAGAGGGGAGAGGAAGAAAAATGGGAAGAGAGGGAGGAAGAAGAAAAGAGGAGAAAAAAAAGGGATGATAGTGGCGGTCTGACGATGATAGTTGTTGGTGGTGGTGAAGAAAAAGAAGAAGAGAGAATTAATTTTTTTATTAATTTAATATTATATTATTTTAAAATTTTAAAAATATTTTTAAAATAAAAATAGGTGTCATGTCAGCAATCCGTTGGTAATTAATGATAAATTGGACGAAGGGTCCAAAATGAAACGAAATCCAAACCTCAGGAGCTAAATTGTCGAGTTTGAAAAATTGAAATGAAACCTAATCCAAATTAACCTTATGAACCAAAAGTTTATTTTTCCCAAAAAAAAAAAAAAAACTTTTATCAAATAATTTAAAGTAAACCAAATATAATTTGTAATTTAAATTATATAAACTTTCACATCACTATCTTATAAAAAATTTGAAACTAGATATCAACATCACATTATGCATAATATATATTTCTGTCTATTTCGGTTATTGTAAATAAATGACAACGATTTATTATTAATTTATCAAATATTAGTGCATGCTTTTTTTTTTTTAATCATATTTGAATAAAAAGTTTACCGAATACTAGTTTACTTCATATAACAACTAATTTATTTAAAAGCTTGACAACAATTATTTCATCTGCTAAAGCAATTCTCAATTAAACTTAAATTTGGAAAGATTTGTGATTTGGTTTTGGACAAAATTTAAAAAGATTTTAGGTTACTATGAAAAAGTTTGGTTCCAATTTAAGTTGAATTTTAAATGAAAATTGGAATACAAATACCGAATTCTATACATGTAATCGGCCCTCAAAAAAAAAAAAATCTATACTTTTTATTTAGAAAAAAAATTCTATACGTGTAAGTAAGGAAAAACAAAAAGATATAATTTAAATATTCTAAAAAACATTTTATAATAGCGAAGATTAACCAATATCTCCCATATTTAAATAAATAACCATAAAATATATATAAAAAATCATCCATTAACCACAATATTAATATAAATATAAATACTAATAACAAGATCGATAATTTTGTGTTTTTTTTAAAACTTAATTGTTATTTTAAACAATTTTAATTTTATAAATTTTTAAGTGTAAAAAATATTTATTGATATTGATATTTTATGCATATATGTATCCATAAAATTGAAATTTCAATGCCAAAGCAAGCTTAGCTCAGTAATTGGCATGTATCATCGACCATGAGGTCAGAGGTTCGAATCCCCCCAACCCCAAATGTTGATGTACTCAAAAAAAAAAAAAAAAAAAAGAAATTTCAATATTGATATCCACATGGATATTAATCCTTGGTTGTAAGTTATAACCATACGTGAAAGAGAAATCTAAACATAAGTCACTTTTACCAAAGCGAGCATAGGTTCGAATCAACCTATTGTTGAACTAAAAACAAAAAAGGACAAAAAATTATTTCCAACCTTAAACTTGGCAAGTTGTATCAATATTAACCCTCAACTTTCAATTTTATCAAATTGAACCCCAAACTTAGTCGATTGTATCAATTTTAACCCCAAACTTGGAAAAGTGTTGCAATGTAGACCTTTGGTTAACTTTTCATTTGAATCATCGTTAAAACATGTGATTGACAATTTCCTCCATTTATATATATATAAAAAAATCACATCCACTTAAGTTACATTGTTTTCTTGTAAGAATTTTGTTGGAGAAACTTTTTATTTGAATAAATCAAACACTTATTGATTCTTCTCACTGATATTGGTCTATGGTATGTGGAAAAAGAAAATCACAAAGTTATTAGTGTTATAGGTAATTTTGGACCACCATAGCGTACGAGGAGCTGACAGGACAACCGGGAGGAGATAAGACCAGGAAAGAGACCCAGAGGGAGGCCGACCACTCGGCCCGTTTGCGCGGGCCGAGTCCGTTTGCCTCCGCTCGGCCCTTACCGCTTCCAGCTGCCTCGGTCCAGCCTGCTTCGTCCCAGAACGCCTCCAAACCCTAGAAGTCCGAGCAGGTATTTATACCCCTCTTCGCCATCGAAGAAGGGGGCCGAAAACTCGATTCTTGACTTCTTTCTCTATTTTCTAGCTGCTCAGTTTCCTGACTTAGGCATCGGAGGCGGTGTGGCCTACACCACACCGGTGTCCAGCGATTCTTGCTGGTCTTGCAGGTCACGTCTTCCCCAGCTTCTACAAATTCATTGTTGGTGTCACGTGAAGGGCAGGTGGATTGCTTGGCCAAATTTTGGCATCAACAGTTGGCGCCGTCTGTGGGGAAGAATGCTTGCCAGTTCGGATCGCACATCGGTGGTGGTCTGCACGATGGATCGGGTTCAGAAACCAGAGGGAAGCCTCGGGTATGAGCAGAAAGCGCCGAGCCAGACTGGGTTCGACCTCGGTATGGAAAAGGCCGACCCTGACTTCAGAAGGAGAGAGAGAACCGGGAAGCTGATATATCCGACCAGCATCAAGAAGACAAAGGAAAAGGATGCCGGGTAGAAGATGTAGCCAGATCCGACATGAGCACTCCTCGGCCAATGGCCGAGGCCGAGCAGAAGCCCAATCACAAAAAAAAGCCCGCAGAAGTTCGCCGCAAAAGACAGCGTCGGGTACGTACACAGGAAATAATGCCAGGACAAAGTCAGAGGCTCGAGAAAAGTCCGAGGCCGACCAGAGGCCAAGGAGCCACAGGGCTGTGCGGAACCAAAAAGCCAGATTCGACAGGTATACACCACTAACAGCTTCGTTTGAACAGGTCTTGGCCGCAATACAGGACACAAATCTGTTGAAACGCCCAGAAAAGTTGAGGTCAGACCCCGATAGGAGGAACAAAAACAAATACTGCATGTTCCACAGAGACCACGGTCATGCAACCCGGGAATGCATACAGTTGAGGGACGAGATAGAAGCCCTAATCCTAGAAGGTTACCCCAAGGGGTTCGTGGGGAACGACAAAAGCAAGAGGCCACTGTCGGCAGATCAAGGTAAGGGCGGTGCCAACCCGCTATTCGAGATACAAACAATTTTAGGAGGATCATCCGAAGAAGGTGGAGCAGCGCATGGCGAGCAAAAAAATGTCGAGGGAATGTTACTTTATGGCGCTCGGGAACATCGACAGGAAGGCTCAAGCAACGTCGACCTCAGGAGATGGCCGAGGCCGAGCCTTTGAGGGGTCAAGCTATCCCCTTCCAATGAAACGTTGATCGATTTTCTTTCATTTCAATAGCATATTACTCAGGAATGTAATTGATTCATTTGAAATAAATTACTCTGAATTTCGTTTCAAAAGTTTTGACAGCGCTTGCAGAGAGACTCGAGAGATTCCCAGGCCTCCCAAAGCTTTTCCCCAGAGGAGTGTACGCACCCCTGGGAAGACCACAGCACTTGACCTGTTATCGTAGCCGAAGCGGTTCAAGCCGAAAGGGAGATGCTCTGCACATAAGTCGAGTCACGGACTGAGTGCGCAGATGACACAGAGGAGTTGGTCGGCCTCATGCCAAGGCCGAGGCCGACCACCTAGAGGCTAAGGCCAAACACCACCTTCAAGAGCTCGGTCACGAAGTAAGTCTTTCCTTACTAAAAAAATGCATATTTTGCGTATTGAATACATGTTTTTGAGTGGGGGACTGGGAATAATCATGGTCGTTAGTTATATTGCAATGATTTTTTCCTGGCTATATTTTCAAGCTTCAAGCTTTTGACAACAGTTTATTCCCTTAAAATACTTTGTTGCTTGATATGCCATCAAAATTGTGTGGAAATATGATAGAAGGCAGTTTGAGCTTTTGACAACGTGGCCCGACTCGTACGGTCGGCCTCGGCCTTGGGCCGGGGCCGACCACTCGGCTCGTTTGCGCGGGCCGAGTCCGTTTGCCTCCGCTCGGCCCCTACCGCTTCCAGCTGCCTCGGTCCAGCCTGCTTCGTCCCAGAACGCCTCCAAACCCTAGAAGTCCGAGCAGGTATTTATACCCCTCTTCGCCATCGAAGAAGGGGGCCGAAAACTCGATTCTTGACTTCTTTCTCTATTTTCTAGCTGCTCAGTTTCCTGACTTAGGCACCGGAGGCGGTGTGGCCTACACCACACCGGTGTCCAGCGATTCTTGCTGGTCTTGCAGGTCACGTCTTCCCCAGCTTCTACAAATTCATTGTTGGTGTCACGTGAAGGGCAGGTGGATTGCTTGGCCAAATTTTGGCATCAACAATTAGCAACATAAAAAATCTAGAAAATATGAGGGAAAAAAACCTAAAATTGTTTTGCTTTTGTTTCCTACCCTTCATGTTCTAATTAGCGGGGGAAGAAAAAGAAAAATAAAAATTTAACCAAATTCTTAGTAACAAGAAAAAACCGCAAACATTCAAAGAAAAAAACTCCAAAATTGCATTGCTTTCATAATCCTTGACAACAACAAAAGATAAAAAAAAAAAAAACCAAAGTTCTCAACAACAAGAAAAAATCGTCTACCAAATTGTTTTCCTATCATTCTATAATTGTATGTTCTTCTTCTAAGTAGCTAAAACATAACAAAACTTGGGCAAAAATTTATTCAAATAAAAAGTTTCTCCAATATAAAGTTCTTACAAGAAACCAACTTAGATGCCATATAAATTAAAAAAAAATGAAAAATGAGTAAATCTTCAATTGTATTATTTAAAGGTGGTTCAAACAAAATGTAATAAAAGGTTTACATTGCAAGTTTAGGTTTAAAATTGATACAAGCCATTAAGCATGCATGCCAAGTTTGAGGTTCAAAGCCGCGACAGTTTGTGACCACACAAAAGCGTGATGGAGCTCCCTCCCTTGTCGTTCTTCACCAAGCCTTCCCACTGTACCTTAAGAGTGAATCCATTGATTTACTGTTTAAATTTGGAGGACAAAAATGGAGAAAGGCAACAGATCGACTGATGGAGCTCCCTCCCTTGTCGTTCTCATCACCGGAGTTAGCCAAGGCTGTTGAGGATCCCACATTGAAAAGATTGGTGGAGACCTCACAATATATAAGCAACAAGGGTCACTCCACTCATTGCCAATTGGTTTTGAGATGGAAGCCCATGTTATATAATAAAGGCCTCGGCCGAGCTTTGACATTGAGTTGGTTAAGTGCGGCCACACTATCATTGGCTCCTTTCGGACTCAAAACAAGCTCGACTCTAGTTTTTTTCTTTTTAGTTTTCTCCTTACAGTGCGACCAAATCTATAGCACAAGAGTTACCAGAAGGAATGGCCATTATTGCACTTCATCCTGGCGTTGTATACACATACATGCTTTGTCACCTGCTTTGGGGATTTGGCCTCTAACTATCCAAATTCGGAAACATGGTAATTAATGCCTCATTTGATAACCATTTGGTTTTAAGTTTTGAGTTTTTGAAAATTAAGCTTATAAATCCTACTTCCACCTACAAGTTTCTTTGGTATATTAAACCAAGCAAATTGTAAAAAAAAAAAAAAGTTTAATCTTTTAGGCTTGATTTGAGTTTTTTAGATTTTTATGTTAGCATTTTCTTGACATCAACTTATAGTAGTAAGGAATTGAACTGAAAAAACTTTGTACATAAAAAGTATAAGACTTTGACTTTTATATATATATATATATATAATGAAAATAATTAAATTTAATGATAAACTATTTATATAGTATATCTATCATTAAATATAATAACTTTCGGAATAGATTGTGTAATAACAACATTAATAAAAACAAGAGCATAGTTCAACTGGCATAAAATTGTACTGATGACTCCAAGATTTGTAAACAACATTAATAAAAACAATGTGTATTTTTTTTTTTAGAAAATAAAAACATGTGTACTAGTTAACCAAAACATACAAATATTATGATACATTTTTAATAGTTATTCTTTGTTTTAAAAAATAATTAGAACATGTAAAGTAAATGACAACTAATAAAGTGTTAATATAATTAATTTGATTTTGTTAAAAAAAAAAATATATATATATATAATTAATTTGATTAATTGATAGGGCGGTAAAGGCTAGTACGATGATTCTTAATTTTACATCGGCAGACAACGGAGCTTCTCTAAGTGTTCAAGAGTAAGGTAAATTTTTGTAAGGCTATATTCTTATGTGAACTTGCCATCTAGAATGTATTATCAAAATTAGATTTTACAACAAAAGAGAGAGTATCTACTAAGATTAGTTGTTACCATACGATTTACACCATTTTTGCACTTCATATTCAATATATTTGGTTGACATCTTTTATATTCAAAATATTATACCATATAAGTGTTGAGAGTGCAACCAAAGTTCCATATTGGCTAGATGAATGGATGATCATGGGTTTATAAGGGAGGACATGTATCTCCATTGGTTTGAGGTCTTTCAAGGTGAGTTAAAAGTAAAGCCACCAGGACTTATGTCATATCATTGTGGAGATTTGTGTCCTGTCCCTTACCATAAGAAGTGAGTTGAAAGTGTAGTTTGACGAAAATTGACACATATTGATGTTATATATAGCGTATTAAAGCATAGTTTTCTTCGGGGGAACAACATACTTTGTTCTATAATCATTTTTCATTCACTTATGGAAAAGATTAATCAATTATGGAATTGATTGGTCATGGAATTGGTTGGTCATGGAATTGATTAATTATGGAAAAGATTAAATCAGTTATGGAAATAATTGATTTTAAATGAATATTTTATTCATGACATTTCTCCTATAAATAGAACACTAAACCTAGGGTTTATGTACTATAACATAAGGCCACAAGAATGCACTCTTGCATTCTCTCTAGCCTCCCTCCCATATTCTCTCAACTCAAGAACTTTAGGGAGAATTTTCTCTCTAGAGTTTTTCCCATTCAAGATTAGGTAGTCCCACAACTACGTTCCTAATCTCAGAGTTATAGCGGGGAAGATCAATTGGTGGTGTCCCAATTGTTGATGCTCGGTCCAAAATCAAGAAAGGCATTGAAGTATTCAGAGTCGTCAACGACGATATGTTTGCTTCTCCCCTTTAGATTTAGATCTAATAAATTTTGTATGCTTAGCCTTAAGTTTGTATAGAATTTGTTCTATGTTTTAACCAATGCAATAGTATTTTAGTAGAAACAAAATTAACTACGAATCGGTCCCAATTACGCTTCCGCTTTAACGGAATTGGGGAATTCCAAATCCTTACACTACGGGCTATAGTGGAGTGTCCTGGAAGCTAATAAACGATGAATGACTAGGTTAATGAGATTAACCGGTTATCATTGTTTCGTTGGAGCCCATGATCTGCAGGTCCATTAGGTCCCTCTACTAGCTCAATAGGAAAAAACATTGGAACAATATTATAGGATAAAATTTGAAACGTTCAAATTCGGATAAAGATACAAAAGTCAGTTATATACGATATTTAACGACTTATTAGTTTATTTGTGAAATTAAACTTAAAATGAGAGTTGAATATATTATAATTTAAATGTTAAACACGTGAATAGGGATTCATGCTCGAGAAAATTCGTTGGGAGAAAAATAGGGATTGGACAAGTGATATTGATTTAATATAAGATATTAAATTAATTAATTTTATTATCATTTTAATTAAATAAAAAATTTTATTTAAATTAAAATGAAAATAAAAGTGAGTGGGATTATTCAGATTTTTCATTAAAAATTACAAATTATTTGGATTTAAAAGAAATTCAAATAATTGGTAATTTTGAAGAAGTGCTTAATGACTAAACACATCAAATTAGCCTTCTTGGAACACCTAATCCATGACTCAAATCACTCCCTACTTGTTGTCAATGCTTTGTGCATTTTTGATGCATGATTTTACTATATATATAGAGGATTAGCTGATGAAAATTAGTGGAATTATTCAACCTAAAATGCTGTCAAAATTCTCCCAAAATCTCCATAGCTCAAACTCTCAAACTAGCTTATACCCATAAGCTTTCCTTTCCAATTCCTATCAATAGAGGATGCCACAATCTGTTCCAAGGCCTGTGGATAGTAGAGAAGATCCAAGTGGTTGTCCGAAAGCCGTTGGTGTGAATTATAAAGCATCGGGTTACACAAATTGGGAGCTTCAAGAGGTAGGTACCTCATTACTATGTTTTTTGTTCTTATGAACAACATGACTTCAAGGATTAAATTGATGAAATTGTGTGCCTAAGATCTTAAATTGCTTCCGCATGTGTGATATTAACACCTACAAACCTATCATGCCAAAGAGACAAAGAAATTCTTGCACCAACATGAGCAACTGGACCAGAGGTTGAATTAGACGTATCTGGTTGTAGAGCAGAGGAGACAATCGAATACATACCATTGACACTAGGGCCTTGGAACAAAATCTTGCCCGTAAGCTTGTCCTGAATGATAAATTTGTCGAAGTCAAAGGTAATAACATAATGATTATCAGCACATAGCTGATGAATAGAGAGAAGATTAGCAGAAATGGTAGGCACATGAAGAAGTTTGTGAAGAGAAAAGGAAGAAGTAGTAGTGAGAGATCTACAACTTTGATGAGTGACAGGAAGAGATTGTCCACTACCAACAGAAACTCCATCCCTTCCCATTATATTCAGAAGCAACAGTTAGATGTCTCAGATCAGATGTGATATGAGCGTTGCAATCGGAGTCAGTGAGCCAAGTCGATGAAATAAAATTAGTAGCAACAAAAGAAGAATTATAGGCAACATTCTGAGAAGCAACAAAGGTTGTCAATTGAGCCAGTGGATGACGACCTTAAAAGTTATTGTTCATCCTGTTGTAACAATCAGGAGCCGTATGTCCTAGCTTCTAACAGATTTGACAGAGAGGACGAGAAAGATTACCACCAGAATCAAAAGAGCCAAAGGGAAAAATATTACCAGATCCTCGACCACGACCAACTTGTGGAGAAAAACCTCGACCCCGACCTTGATTTCTGAATCTAAAAAAATTAGAACCACGACCACGAGAGCTCCCATCAACAATCGAATTATGACCACCACCTTGTAGGGAATAAAAGTCCCCACGCAGCGGAAACGCATCGATTGGACCTTACGCCGTATATTACTTAACATTAAATACCGTTACGAAAACTCAAACTAACTTTAAGCACACTTTAAAGCTGCTGGAAAAATTGGTTTAAACATGCTAAAAATAAATCTAAATTTATTTTCATGCTTTTCTAAAGAAAAGGGGAAGAACCGTCACATACCTTCGTTGTAGACTTGACCGTTCTTCGCCAACAACGCTCCAACGAACGAAAACGCAGCAGCCTCCTCGCCTCTTGATCGCTGGAATTTTCTTCTTGATTGACACAATAACCACAAAGGTTACACCGGTATGACTCTAGGTCTAGGAGGCAAAAGACTTGTGGGAGTCTTTCTCTAAGAGGGAGGCTAGAGAGAATTCTAGGTCTTGTCTTTTGAGAGTCTAAGAGCAAGAGCAGGAATGTCTAGTGTCATGACCAATTAGGTCTAGTGTTCTATTTATAGAAGAGAGGCCATGAATAAAATATTCAATTAAATCAATCTTTTCCAAAAATTGATTCAATCTTATTCCTTAATTAATCAATCATGATCAATCAATTCCATAATTGATTAATCTTTTCCACAAATGACTAATTACTTCCATAAGTGATTAGATCATTTCCATAAATGATTAATCACTTCCTTAAGTGATCAATTATTTCCATAATTGATTAATTCCCGGTTAATGAATTCTTTAATTAATTAACCACCGATTAAATATCACATATTTAATTCCCGGTCTAGAATTAATTAATTTGCCCAAACACATTTTAGGCCTTAAATTAATTAATTCATTATTTGAACTCTTTCAAACTTCAATAAATTTATATTTGAACTTTCAAATATTAATTTCTCTCATAATAATATATCAATATATATTATACTTGTTTTCCTTAATAAATTGAACATTTTCAATCTACTTTTATTACTTAGTTGCCTCAAATTACTTTACGAGCTACCAGTGGGACCTAATGGAGCTGCAGATCAGAAGCTCCAACGATGTGAGATTAATTGGTCAAACTCATTAACCACATTAATCAATATTCGTTAACTGTGTGTACATTCCATTATAGACTCACAGTTGCACTCTTCTCACTGCTGATAGCGAGCAGAAATGTCGCTATTTTAGTCTCAATTTAGTAAGCTTTTTGGTGCTTTAATTGTATTTTTAATGAATATATTTAATGAATTTTGTTATTTGGTCCTTAGGAGCTAAGTTGGTGATTTTGGGAGAAAAAGAGCCAAAATTGAAGTAATTATAGCCCAAATCCTAGCTTGATGCAATTGGAGGCCCAAAGAAGACATCTATGAAGAAAAGACCAAGAGAAATGAAGAAGAAGGCCCAAAAATCAGCCCAAAAGAAAGCTGAAAAATCTGGAAAATCTGGACAGCGTCGAGACGCTTAGCAAGGCAGCGTCGCGACGCTGCCCTTTCTTGTTGCCCAAGCCGCGTGCGCAGCAGCGTCACGACGCTTAGCAAGGCAGCGTCGCGACGCTACCCCTATTCCAGGCCTATAAATAGGCGCCCTTGGGTGCCTCATTTCTCATCAATCAACCAAGCCATCACTCAATCCTTTCTTTCCTAAGGCTCCTTTTTTGGAGCCCCTCTCAAGGCTTTTGAGCCTTTTTGAGAGGGTTCTTCTAGTGGGGAAATTTTGGGAATTTTGGGGAGCAATCTTAGAGGCTCAAGGAGTAGACAACGGGGGCTCCAAGCGTCAGCGACGGGTTTTTCGACGGTCAATTCCTTTCTCTTATGCTCTTTAATATGCTTTCCCTTGTAATTATTGTGGATATTATGTGTAGCTAAACCCCAATTTGGGGTCTTGAAATGAAATGATAGTGGAAATATTGTTATAATTTCTTGTCTCTTGCCCATGTCCTAATTATTTGTATGGATGTGCTTAATGCTTTACTCAATCTGGCCAATTGTGTAATGATTCGATTCTTAATGGAAACTCGACGGAGAGAAATTAGGATAGATCATAATCCATGCAACTAGTTTAATTGCCCGTTGTGACACTGGGATTAGTTGATTAAACTTAGATTCCTAAAATGAATCAGAGCGTAATAATTAATGATTTTTAATAGCGCTAAGGACACTTAGGTTGTTAAAATGAATTAATTACAATTAGGGGAAACCGACAGGAGAACCTATGTGATTAACGGAGATTCTAGGATTATAATTAGTTGGGCAATGTGATAGGATAATTATAGCAATTATTTAGCTAATCATCGATTTTCAAGACCCCTCTTCCCACTTAAAGAAAACTCTTTCTCCACATTTTAATTTTTTGATTGATCAATTTGTTTTCATTAATTGTCTTGAATTTAAATCTTTTTATTGCATAAAAATGGTCCCTAAATATTATTTCACCTAAGTATTTTCAGTGCTCAAGAGAATTTTAATTATTTGCTTAAGTTTCGCTTCGCCTCCCTGAGGATTCGATACTCGGAATACTTTCCGTTTTATATTACTTGTGACGACCCGTGCGCTTGCGGATAATCGTACCAACAAGTTTTTGGCGCCGTTGCCGGGGAGGCTTGATTTTTAAGCAAAAAATTAATTTTTCTTGACATCGAAAAGAAAAGGGTAAATGGTAATTTAGGTGTAAATATTTTTTTTTCATCACTTTGTGAATAGTATTTTATTTTCATTTTTGTTTGGTTCTTTTTGTTGTCTGGGAGCATTGCATGCGAAGAAACAAGGTGGTTGATTTGTTTCCGTTAGATCTTGAGATTAACAGGACTCTTAAATTCATTAGAAGAGAAAAAAGATTAGCAGAAACGATGGCCCACCAAGAAGAAGCTCCCAAGGCAATTAGAGATTTTCTGCAGCCAGTTCTTCCTACCGAGAATTCTGGAATTATCTACGCCCCTATCCAAGCTACAAATTTTGAGCTAAAAACAGGGTTGATTCAGATGGCACGCGATAACTCGTTCAAGATGAAGGGACTGAGGCACAAAAAGCCTCCTCTGAAAGGTTCCAACATCCTCCCAACTCTATTGAATTAAAATGTGACTTTTCTAACAGCTTTGCAGGTAGAAAAAAAGATGAGAGGCAGAATGACAATAAGAAGCTGATTGAGGAAGAAGTGGTTCCATGCAACCACCATGACAGAGGTTCGCATATTAGCCCGCCTAAGCGGAGGGGCGAATGTCCAACCTTTGATTACAGGGAGTTACCTTTTCCTCAAAGATTTAAAAATGTCAAATTAGATGAATAGTTTCAAAAATTTTTAGAAATGTTTAAAAAGTTGTCTGTGAATATTCCATTGGTAGAAGCTTTGTATAATATGCCAAATTATGGAAAATTCATGAAAGAAATGCTTTCAAGAAAGAAAAGTCTGAAAAAAGAAGTTTTTAATTTATCTGAGAGTAGCAGTACCATTATTTCTGGTAGGATACCCTCTAAGCAGAAAGACCCAGTGAGTTTTACTGTTCCCTGCACCATAGGAGAAGTATCCTTCGATAGGGCTTTGTGTGATTTAGGAGCAAGTATAAATTTGATGCCCTACTCTGTGTACAGGAAGATTGGTTTATCAGGTATGACAGACACCGACGTCACTCTCCAGCTTGCTGACAGATCGATTACCCACCCGATGGGTGTTGTAGAGGACGTGTTGGTGAAAGTCAACAAATTCATCTTCCCTGTAGATTTCGTGGTACTGGACATGAAGGAGGACAAAGAAGTGCCAATTATCTTAGGCAGACCTTTCCTAGCCACTGGTAAGGCTGAGATTAACGTGCATACAGGTAAGCTTACCTTGAACATTGATGATGAAAAAGTCGTGTTTAGTATTTTTGGCCAAGATGAATCTGTTTGTAGTTTGCATACATGTTTTTCTGTTGGGCCTGAATACTTGACTGATGACGATGAAGAGGTAGACTATAATCTTGGCCTAGGCTTAGGAGAAATGCTTGTTGATAATATGGATTTTGATCATGATGCATATATGGATAATCCTCTGTTTGAAAATGATTTGGAACTGCCTGACTTTGAAAATGAATTGGACTTGTCTGCTTGTGAAAATGAAAGATCTGCAGTTGATGATTTACCTTCCTTTGAAAATGAATTAGATTTTCCTGAAATGGATAATTTTGATGATGATATTGATTTGCCTGACATTGAGCATGAACATAAAAGGCATAAAAAAGATTGCTCGATAGATGATTTTGAGTCTGACCATGATTACAGTGAATCTATTGAGTCTGATCTTGACATTCCTGAATGCATGAATCCTGACAATGTGAATACTTTTTTTTCATGTCCTGATGATATGTATAGCATAGAATCTGACCCAGAAGAACTTGAATCTGTGCATAGTATAGAATCTGATCCTGAAATTCTTGAATTCTTTAATTCTTCTGATGATGAGTCATGTGATAGCTTAGTTGAATCATTTTTTAATTCTGAGTCTGAAGGATCTGCTGAGCATGTAGATATTTTTTTCTGATGAAGGGACTGGCATGATTGATAGGCCATCTCTAGATCCTAGACCAATAGATATTTTAGCGCTTGATGACTCTGTTAACAATTGTTTTGAGAATAGAGATTTAGAAAAGAGATTTGATGCAGCTGATTATTTTCTGAAATGTTATTATGAGAATCTCTTTAGTGAAGATGGGCCAGGGGAAAGTTTTTTTTCTCCCCTGTTTGTAGTTTGCAATTCGGTGCGTGATTTCTTGCAGGGCCCGGAGGATGATGAAATTTTTTTTTGAGCCTCCGTAAGCATGCCGAGCCTAGTCTAGCTAAAGACGTTAAAGAAAGCGCTGCTTGGGAGGCAACCCAAGGATTAAAGTAGTTAGTTGTTTTTGCGGTAAATAATTTTCTTTGCTCCGTGATCCAATTTTGTTTTGCAGGATCACCTTAGCAAATCCCGAAATTCCACATTTCCCATTTTTCATGGATTCAAAGGAAAAGGATGAAGCGCTCCTAGCTCAGGGAAGTCTCGGTATCTCTCTTTATGCTTTTCTGTTTTAAAAACATTGGGGACAATGTTTAGTTTAAGTTTGGGGGGGAGGCTTCCGCTGTGTTGAGCATATTTAAATTCTGTTGGATGCATGAATAGATAGCCATGATAGCCAAGGATGTGATTTTTGAAATTTTGGGAGAAAATGGTTTATATGATTGTGGAATCTGGGAGCACGACAGAAATTGTGAAATTTTAAAATTTTTTGATACTTAGTTTTGATGTCTAAAGCATGCAAAAGTCTTATCTAATGACTTCTTTGAAAATCTAGATTCTTATTATGGTTTTCGAAGTTGTTGTCACCCCGATAGGCTTAGTTTCTAATATTAGGAAGTTCATGCTTGATTGCTCCAAAGAACTAGGTAGGAAAAAAATGCTATGCCTGCTGAGAGAAAAGCAAAAGCAACAAAAGAAAATGAGAGAAAAGAAAATCTGTTGAAAAAGAATTTTTGCTTGCTCAAAAGAAAAAAAAAAAAACCCTAGGGGGTAAAAAGAGCTACCTGCGGTGTGATCAGTTAGGCCAACCAGAGAATAAAATTCGGGTTAAGGGTCCCTGCACCGTAGTGTGAAAGCTAGTGCCGTTAGATATCAAAATGCAAGTTTGGGGGAGGAGCAAAAGATAAAGAAAAAGAAAAAGAAAAAGAAAAAAAATCATGTGAGAATTCTGCTCCCCCATGAAAAAAGAAAAGGATGACAGGCACCCTAGTTACTTTTTTTTGCATGATAGAAGGACTCCGAAGTATTAGGGGCTCTTAGCCAGTGTAGGGGGAAAACAAATGGAGAAAACCATAAGACTAATCTAGGTTAGTAAAAGAATCAATAGATAAGTCTTGAGCATGCTATTCATTAATCTTAAGTTCAAACTAGTTTAAGATTTCTTCAAGAGTATGCGGTGCTTGCTTATTCCACTTGCATGTTTTCCATTCGATCCTAAGAATTCCAAAATCATTGAGGGTTGAGCGATTCTATTTCATGCATCTGTAGAATTTATTTTGCTCGGGACTAGCAAAAGCTTAAGTTTGGAGGTGTGATAGCGAGCAGAAATGTCGCTATTTTAGTCTCAATTTAGTAAGCTTTTTGGTGCTTTAATTGTATTTTTAATGAATATATTTAATGAATTTTGTTATTTGGTCCTTAGGAGCTAAGTTGGTAATTTTGGGAGAAAAAGAGCCAAAATTGAAGTAATTATAGCCCAAATCCTAGCTTGATGCAATTGGAGACCCAAAGAAGACATCTATGAAGAAAAGACCAAGAGAAATGAAGAAGAAGGGCCAAAAATCAGCCCAAAAGGAAGCTGAAAAATCTGGAAAATCTGGACAGCGTCGAGACGCTTAGCAAGGCAGCGTCGCGACGCTGCCCTTTCTTGTTGCCCAAGCCGCGTGCGCAGCAGCGTCGCGACGCTTAAAAAGGCAGCGTCGCGACGCTACCCCTATTCCAGGCCTATAAATAGGCGCCCTTGGGTGCCTCATTTCTCATCAATCAACCAAGCCATCAATCAATCCTTTCTTTCCTAAGGCTCCTTTTTTGGAGCCCCTCTCAAGGCTTTTGAGCCTTTTTGAGAGGGTTCTTCTAGTGGGGAAATTTTGGGAATTTTGGGGAGCAATCTTAGAGGCTCAAGGAGTAGTCAGCGGGGGCTCCAAGCATCAGCGACGGGTTTTTCGACGGTCAATTCCTTTCTCTTATGCTCTTTAATATGATTTCCATTGTAATTATTGTGGATATTATGTGTAGCTAAACCCCAATTTGGGGTCTTGAAATGAAATGATAGTGGAAATATTGTTATAATTTCTTGTCTCTTGCCCATGTCCTAATTATTTGTATGGATGTGCTTAATGCTTTACTCAATCTGGCCAATTGTGTAATGATTCGATTCTTAATGGAAACTCGACGGAGAGAAATTAGGATAGATCATAATCCATGCAACTAGTTTAATTGCCCGTTGTGACACCGGGATTAGTTGATTAAACTTAGATTCCTAAAATGAATCAGAGCGTAATAATTAATGATTTTTAATAGCGCTAAGGACACTTAGGTTGTTAAAATGAATTAATTACAATTAGGGGAAACCGACAGGAGAACCTATGTGATTAACGGAGATTCTAGGATTATAATTAGTTGGGCAATGTGATAGGATAATTATAGCAATTATTTAGCTAATCATCGATTTTCAAGACCCCTCTCCCACTTAAAGAAAACTCTTTCTCCACATTTTAATTTTTTGATTGATCAATTTGTTTTCATTAATTGTCTTGAATTTAAATCTTTTTATTGCATGAAAATGGTCCCTAAATATTATTTCACCTAAGTATTTTCAGTGCTCAAGAGAATTTTAATTATTTGCTTAAGTTTCGCTTCGCCTCCCTGAGGATTCGATACTCGGAATACTTTCCGTTTTATATTACTTGTGACGACCCGTGCGCTTGCGGATAATCGTACCAACAACTGCAGACGACATATTTTCTGTGTCCACGGATCTAGACCAATATCGACCAGTTAGTCCTTCACGACTGTTCGTAACACCAACTGGGTCAAATTACCGTTTTACCCCTGGGTTACCTCTATTTCCTTAAGTACCAATTCTCCTCTAATGAACAGCCTGTTTGTGGTCCAACCATCAAACAGAAAACCCTCTCGTGCCATTGAGAGGGTAGGGCCCTTTGTTCAAGACTCGGAGTAACCACTTAAGGGAACACTGATCTGCTTCCCTAAAGTCGGGAAGGAGTGAATTCCATCTTGTACGATTATGTTCCCAGTTCCCCATTCGGTCTTGTCCCCAAAGTGGTAGGCTTATTGAGTCGGCGTATTGGCCACTCTCACCCATACAAATCAAAGGACAATCTCTCATGAGCAGGAATCCATAATCAACTCAGGATTAAGACTAAGTTGTCTAGGCCGTCCTAGTGAAATAGAAAACAAACTAGTTAACGGTGTTATAACCAGTGGTTACTATTTCGCGGTCCGGTCTTATGCAAACTCATTGCATAGGATACCCCCATCGCATGTCTCCTACACGAACGCGTTGGATCGCAGCGTTTGTATTAAATACAAAGTGGGCCGTATCCATAGTGTCACCAGGATAAGGCACCCAGTCTTATCCCTATACTATAGACCCTTTAGGTTGTTTCTTGAACAATGATCCCATATGTCGCTACATATAGTTCAAGACTCATATTACAACCTTGGATGTCTAGTTTATTGGATTAGGGTTATTATTAGGCAAAGACAAATATAAAATAATTAATAACAATTAATGGAAAAATATATCAATATTATTTCATTAATATCCGGTCAACGGTTACATTCACTATCTACGAGTTTTAGGGCATAAAACCCAACAGACCTTGCACAGGCTGAGAATTTGCAAGCAAGGCAGTGGGTTGTAGGTCATCATGCCTGATTTGCTTTTCTAAAGCAGCTTCCTCAGATTTCATGAACACATGGAGTTCCTCAAAGCCAACAGGTTGAGAATGAGTATGCATAGGTATTGAACTCAGACGACAATCCATTCAGAGTATATATAATAAGATCCTTATCATTAATCACAACAAAGACATTAGCAAACTTATCTTTGAGCTCCTTAATACACTTAACATAATCATCAACAGATTCACCAAACTTAGAGATCGATTGCAAATCAGACTTTAAACTAACCACATTAGACCGCGAACCAGATGAGTATAATTTTTCTCATGAACCTCCCATACCTGTTTCGAAGTTGTACTACCAACAATGTAAGCTAGGGCAACAAGCTAATAGTTAATTTATCAAAAAATACACTCAAAGGAAGGAAAAGATAGAGAAGATACTTTGCTTGAGGATGCTTTCTTTTGATAAATTTTCAAATAGTTAATTTTTCACGAGGAATATTCATTTTAGATAGTTAATTATTCACATGAAATCTTCATTTAAATAGTTAATTTTTTTAAAAAAGAATATTTATTTAAACATAGAACTCTTAAATCTCCTAATGAAAACAAAATAAGATTTCATATCAAATTATATATATTCAAATGTTTAAACAATATAATTCAAACATATCTAATTTTCTAAATCATTAACAACAAAACTTTAAACTAATGTATAAAGAGAAATAATAATAATAATATATAATAAGAATACTCATAATACTACTAATAACAGTAGTATTAATAGAAAAATAATAATAAATTAAATGTGACGGAGAACGGGGAATAAAGATGGGGAATACGTTTCTTATCCCTATCCCCATTTAGTTCATGGGGAATTTTTTCCCCACTCCCTCTCCCATTCTCAACCTAAACGGGGATTCCACACTCATTAGGAACGGATCCCCACAAGGCAAATGGACATCTCAAAATCTAGTGTGTGCAGGCAGAATGTGATCTTTATATGTCATAAATTGTTTCTGACCGAACTATTTATTGAACCGATCGACCAATGTGGATTGAGTTAGTTTTTGTTGGTCTGGTCATTTTGTTGCCTTTTCATGTTCCCACCCCTTTACTTTTGGAAAGAAACGTACTTTATAAATAAAAATAAATAATAATTTATAAAAAAAATAATATAGCAACTGTAGACACCGTATTTGGTTCGACTTGATTTTTAGTATAATGTTTGAATTTTTTTCCAATATTTGATGATCAATTTGTGTTTTGGTTACCAAGAGCATATCTCAATTGGCATAAAGTTGTAATGGTGACCACGAGATTTGTGGTTTGAATTCCTCTACCCCACATATTGTCAAAAAAAAAAAAAAAAAAAAAATTCTTTTTTGGTTTTCATTGTTTATTTTCATTTTATTTTCTTCTTTTTATTATTTTTATTTAATTTATTTCTTTATTTAATTTTAATTTTTTTTCCATTTTCAAAGTCTTCCTATTCCTTCTGCTTCTCCCTCTCCCCCTCTTTCTCCCAACTTCTCACTCTCTCACAGTCTTTCACAACTCACTCCCCCACTCTCCCCAACTCCCTCCCCTTATTTCTCAACTATTTCTCCAAGCTCTCCTGTGGAGGAGAAAAAGACAAGAACAAGGTGGTGGAAAATGGGAGAACAATGAGAGAAAGTGAAGAATGAAGGAGTGATGAAAATCTAAGAAAGAAAGGGAAAGAAAGAGGTGAAGTTTGAGAGAGAAATGAGTGAAATTTGAGATAGAGAGAGAGAAATTTTAAGTTTTTGAAAGATTGAGTTGCTCACTGCATCGCCGCCACCGCTCACCACATCGTCGCCGCTGCCACTCCGACGAACTCCGCCACTAACCCAATTCCGTTCCGACGCCCGCCGCCACTGCGAACTCCAACCATCCAAAGAACCAGGAGTAACTCTGATCCACATTCCAGTGAATTTCCATGGAAGAGAAAGGTAAATAAGAGTTAAGTGGAGGAAGAAAATGAAAAAGAAAAGAAGAAAATCGTGGTGAAGAAGAAGAAGGGGAAAAATAAAAGAAATTGGTAAAGGTGGTGGGTCCCACCTATTTTATTTATTATTCTTTTATTTTTGTTTTTGTTTTTTTTTTTGTTGGTTTATTATTTTCTCTCACTTCTTTTATAATAATTTTAAAAAAAGAAGCTCAATTTTTTTTTCTTTCAAAAGTTATATATTTTTTTCTCCACTTTGATTTTAAATTAGAATTCACAAATCAATTTAAAGTAGCATTAATTGAGATTTTTCTAAATCAATTTTAATTAGGTTTTTATTTGAAATTTCTAATCTGAATTGTTTTAATCCGGAATTTCAAATTGATGTCAATTTGGTTTTAATTGAAATTTCAAGGTCAAAATGCATATAAATTAGAATTTTCAAATCAATGTCTATTTAATTTTAAATTGGAAATAAATCTCAATTTTAGTTAAATTAGAAATCAATCTTAATTTTAATTAAATTGGAAATCAATCAATGTCCATAGATTTTGTTTATAATTGGAAGTCAAATTTCAATCTTTGTTTTTACATTAAAATTTTCGGTTCGGTTTCAATTTGTTTTGATTTGGATTGCAATATACTCTCAAATTAGACTTCAATTTGTAATGCCCAAATGGATTTAATTTGGAATTTGAAATTGGATTTCAATTTTGGTTTTAAATTGATTTCATTTCAATTTGGTTTAATTTAGAATTTTAAAAATCAATTTCAATTCAGTTTTGATTAGAATTTTTCAAATATAATTTCAATTTATTTGATTGATTTTTTTTTTAATGAAATCTCAAATTGGTTCATTTTGTAATTTTTTTTTTTATGAATATGTCCTAACTTGATATTTCACCAAATGAATTTCAATTTGACTCTAAATTGATCTTTTCAAATAAATCTCAAGATAGGTTTTGATTGGAAATTCCAAAATCAATTTTAATTTGGAATTAGCATTTCAATTTTCTCTTCAAATTTAATTTTATATTAAAATATCCAAATAATCCCAATTTGATTTTAAATTAGAATTTCTCAAAATCAATTTCGATTTGGTCTTAATTTGAAATTTAATTTGGGATTTCAACTTTTGTTTGTTTTTAATTTGATTTCATTTTTACATTTACAAATGAATTTCAATTTGGAATTGCCCAAATGAATTTCAATTGAAATTTAATTTGGGATTTCACTTTTCCCTCAATTGGTTTTAATCTCAATTCAAGGAGTTTCAAAGTGATTTTGGATTTTTCAAATGAATTTCAAATTTTATAACCTAGGATTTCTGAGCAAAAATTTAAAATAGGTTTTAATTTAGAATTTCAGAATCAATGTCAATTTGGTTCTAAATTAAAGTTTCCAAGTCAATGTCTTTTGATTTTATATTGAAAATCAATTTCAATTTTAAACTAAATTGGAAATCAATTTCAAAGGTTAAATCAAATTTCAAAAGCAAAATTTAATATTTTGAATGGTTAAAATAGATTGATTATGAAAACTTTCATGCTAATTTTGTCTAAGAACATGCACTTAAGTTGACCGAAAGAATACATCCTGCCTGGAAATTAGCCTAAAGTTTAACTAGTCAATTATTTTGGCAATCAAAATTTCAATTTGATCTTAATTTAGAACTTTTCAAATCAACTTCAATTTGATTCTAAATTAGATTTTCCAAATGAATTTCAAAATAGTTTTACTTTAATTCCAAATGAATTTCTAATTGAATTTTGTTTAAAAATGAAAAAAATATTTTTCCATTGAATTCCACTCATGATTATTAGTTCACATTTTATTTTTTAAATGTGAAATAATAGATGTGAGACAAATTAGCTCATGTACAACCTATGACGGAGTTGAGATAACTCCTCAAATTCTGAGGTGACAAATTTTCTTTTAATTAAAAGAAGATTTCAACATGACAAACAATTATTGTGTATAACCTCACTCACTACATTAAAACCTTACTTTAATTTGTAAAGCAAAGGTAAGATCAAGTGGGACATTTGTTATTTGATTTTTTTCCTTCAAAATAAAGGACCGTTTCATGTTATAAAAGGATAATTTAAAAATAAAATGTGGTAACCGTTTTTTAAACGGGTGTTGTAGGGGTGCTAATACCTCCCTACACTCAATCGACTCTCGAGCCTAATTTTTTGTTTTCAAAGACCGGTTTTTCTTTCAAATGGGTGACCAATCACACCCCAAGATGATCGGTGGCGACTCCAAACCTCTCCTCTCTAAAGAGACCCTTAGGAAAGGACGTTGGTCGCTCCGCGTCGTGATGACGTTGCGACGGCTTGACGACTCTGCTGGGGACTTTAGAGAGTCAAGCCACTTCAATTTTATTTTTCTATTATCATTTTAATTTATTATGTTATTTTACTTTTGTATAATATATTTATGTAATTTTACTTTTTTAGATTATCATGCATTTCACACAATCACAACTCTATACCCGGACTATACCCTTTAGGATTAGAATCGAGGATGTAGTGGTGTCGACCTTCGAAGGGACATAATTACCCTCGCATAGGCGCACGAAAAATCCTCAGTCAGGTTAGTTCATCTATTATTTTATAACATATGGATTAATTTGGGAGCATTTTATCCAATAGAGTTAGAATCTTTCTACCCTCACTTCATTCTCATAAGGTCATTTATTTTGTATTATCATTATTTTTGTGTTTTTTTTTTTAAAACAAACATGGGTTAATCATGATATTTAGGTTTCAACTCTTTCTTTTTTATACCATCTTACCTTTTTTTAAAGGCTTTTATTAAAAAAATGAAGTCATCTTATCCTCATTGTTTTGAAAAAAAAAAACTTCTTTAAAAAATAAGGAGACTTCCTATTTTTGTTGTTTTTTTTTCTTAAAAAAGCTTTCTTTAAAAATAAAAGTCTTTCTATCTTCGTTGCTTTTTTTTTTTAAAAAAAAATAAAAATTCAAGTATTCTTATCATTTCCGTTTCTTCTAAGGTTTTCTCTCTTTCTTTTGGATTTCTTTTTAAAGAGAGAGAAAATCTCTTCGAAATTAAGGTTTTTTCCCTCATCTTCAATCATTTTCCATCTCGTTCAGTCCTTGGCCATTCGAAATTAGTAATGTCGACCTTGGAAGGGACATCATTGCCCTCGTGTAGGCGCATTAAAATTTTTGCTCAAAAGTTAATTTAATTGTTATTTTATAACATTGAATTAATTTTGAGACCTTTTTCTAGCTAGGATTAGAATTTTAATCTCACATTATCCTAACCCCTCATGTTAATTCATTTGTTATTTTATAACATTTGAATGAATTTGAGACATGTATTTTCCTCTATAGGATTAAAATTTTATCCTCACATCATTCTCCATCACTCAAGTTAATTCCATTGTTATGTTATAACATTGAGATTTACTTGATATCCTTTGTTTTCTAGGATTGGATTAGAATTTTGGTCTCACATTATCCTCACCATTCAAGTTAATTCAATTGTTATCTTATTGTCGCAACGTCATCGCGACGCGGAGCGGCCGACGTCCTTTCCTAAGGATCACTTTCGAGATGAGAGGTTTGGAGTCGCCACCAATCATCTTGGGGTGTGATTGGTCACCCATTTTAAAAAAAGTGGTCTTTGAAAGCCAAAAATTAGGTTCGGGGATTAGTTGTGTGTAGGGAAGGTGTTAGCACCCTACAACACCCGTTTGAAAACATTTTATTTTATTACTCGATTTCATTAAACAAAAGGTCCGTGTCTTAACGGAAATAAACAAAAAAATTAATTGTCTCACTAATTTCACCTTATCTTTAAATAAAGTAAGGATTTAATTTTGTGAGTGGGGTTAACCCATGACTTTATTATCATGTAAAAATTTCCTAATTAAAGAAAATATTTCACCTCAAGAATTTGAAAATTATTTCCGTCATAGGCTTTACATGATATTATTTGTCCCATGTCTATTATTTCACATTTTAGGAATAAAATGTGAATTAATAATTATGAGTGGTATGACACCATTCAACAAAAAGAAATCATTTTTTAATTTTCCAAATAAAAAACTAATTAGAAATTTCAAAGTTAAAAATTAAAATAAAGAATTTGAAATCAATTGAAAGAAGGTTAAATAATTTAGAAATTCGAACTAAAACCAAATTAAAATTCAATTGGAAATCTCAGTTTAAAAGTCATTTTGAAATTGTTTTGAGAATTCCAATTTAAAGTCAAATGGAAGTTGATTTCAAAAATTCTAAATTAAAAGTTGATTGCAAAAATATTAGGCTAATTTCCAGGCAGGGTGTTCCCTTTCGGTCAACTTAAATACCCGTTCTTAGACAAAATTAGCCTAAAGTTTCCATAATCAACTTTAAAAAACTTTTCTTGAAATCCAATTTAAAACTAAATTAAATTCCATTTGAGATTCATTTAAATAGTTCAAATTTAAATACCAAATTTAAATTCACTTTGAAATTCATGGGTATTTCAAATTTAAATCGTTTGAAGGAATTCAAGTATTAACCAAATTAAGATTGACTTCAAAATTTTCAATCAAAACCTATTTTGAAATTTATTTAAGAAAACCAATTTACATCCAATTGAAATCAATTTTGAAAATCTAAAATAAAAATCAAATTGAAATTCATTTGTGAATATCAAAACTACAAATGGAACCAATTTAAGATTTCAAATTAAATTCGGTAAGCAATTATTAAATTAACCCTCAAATTAGAATTTAATTGAAATAGATAAAAAGTTCAATTTTAAAGCAAATTTGAACATGATTTAAGAATTTCAAAGTAAAAGTCAATTTGAGATAAAACTCCAATTCGAAATCTCAATTATAAGTCAATTAAAATGACAAATAAGGATTAGAAAACTAATAAAAGAGAATAAAGAAAACGAGGAAAAGACATGAAAGCAAAATATATACCAAAAATAAAATTAAAAGAGAAAAAAAAATAAAAAAAAAATGTGAAGGACAATTAAATGGGGAGGGACCCACTTACCTTTTCTCTCTTTCCATTTTGTTTAATCTAAAATCAATTTGAAACTTGTTTGGAAAATGAAGGGGAAATGAAATCCAATTTAAAAACATCAAATTAAATCATCAAAGGGAAAGAAAAAAACTTGAAATTTTATTTAGAAATTTCAAATTAGAACCAAACTACATCCAATTAGAGACTTTAATTTTGAAAAGAAAGAAGAAGGAAAGGAAAAAAATAATAATAAATAAATAAATGAAATGAAATAAATTGCAATTGATTTGAAAACTCAATTTCATAGCCAAAAATGAAAAATGGAAAAAGTTTGGATAAAAAAAAAACCATTTTCTTTTCTTGTTTTAAGAGGAATAATAATAATAGTAATAATAATAATAAGGGAAAAATACACTTTTGGTCCCTAAGGTTTGAGTTAAGTTACACTTTGGTCCCTGAGTTTTCAAACTCAACAAAAATACCCCTGAGTTTTGAGATAAGGAGCAATTTGGTCCCTGCCGTCCATTTTTCTGTTAAACCCTAACGGTAAGCTGACGTGGAACTATTTTTTTAATTAAAAAAATGAATTTTTATTTTTTTTTAAAATAAAAATATATAAAAATATTTAAAATATTGTTATTTATTATTTTTTTTAAAATTCTCTCTCCCTTTCTTCTTCATCTTCTTTCTCCCTCCATCTTCTTCCTTCCCCAGCCCATATCTTCAGCTTCTGTGGTCGGCCGGCGGCGGCGCCGGTGAACGGCGGCGACCGTCGAATTTTTTTTTTCTTCTTTCTTCTTCTTCTCTTCTTCTTCTTTCTCTTCCTTTCTTCTGTTTTTTTTTTCTAAAAAAAGAAGGGAGTTTCGGGGAGGAGCTCCTCCTCCCCTCCCGTTTCTCTTTTCCCTTCTTTTTTTTCTTCTTCCTCCCCTCTTTTCACTGTTTATAAAAAAAAAACGAAAACGAAAACGAAGGGGAAAACCTCTTCGATTCCGACGCCGGAGAGGGAGGTCAAGATCTGTGTGTAGGTTCATCCATTAGGGGTCTCGTCGGCTAGATCTGTGTGGGCGTGTGTTTAAACTCGATCGACATCGTGTAGAGGACGCTGAAGTCGTGGGCTCGCCGAAAAATCTTGCGCCACGAAAATCCCCTTTGCCACCAATTTCACCGCAACCGTCTCGATCCGTTTCCCCCAAAATCTCGAGTCCAACACGTACCTTAGCTTTCCCCTCCTTTGGTCCCTTGCTACCGGATTAGTCGTCACTGAAATCGCCCCCCACCGACTGCTCGGTACAAAGGGTGCGATAGGACTTGGTCCTTATGAACTTGGTGGTGTTCGATTTGTCCTTGTATGGCTCCCAAGTGCAGAATGGAGCAACTTTCTCAGCCCACCCCATGAAATCGTTGATGTCGGTGAGATCTATTGGTCTGTGAGTTAGTGTCGCGACTGAAATTTTTTTGTTTGTTTCAAGATGTTGGGGATTTTAGTGGGATTTTATATAAGGGAGAAATGGAGAAAGGTGTGAGGAATTTTCGTTTTGGAGATTCAAAATTGATTTGCTTGGGGTAGACTCAAGGCTCGCATGACTGCAATTTGTGAATTGATCGATGGTATGTCTGATTTTTCTTTTTTTAAACGTAGAGGAAGAAGAATAAAATGAAAAGATGAAGAAATGAATAAGAAGAAATAAGAAGAAGAAGCTAAAAAAACTAAAAGAAAAAAATTTGTCGCCGGTCACCAGCAAGCGGCGGTCGACGGCAACAGTGGGGTGATGGCTGCTGGTAACAGTGGGGGGTGGTGATGATGGTGGTTGAGGAGGTAGAGAAGAAGAGAAGGAGGAGGAGGAGAAATAGGGAGAAAAAAATAAAAACAATATAAAATAATAAGAAAGAAAAGAACGGAGAAGAGAGAAAAAGGGAAGAAGAAGAAAGAAAAGAAAAAAAAAAATCCGGCGGGCGGCGCCGCCGTTCGCCGGCTGCCGGCGGGGGCCGACGGCGGCCACCCACCGGAGCTGAAGAAGGATTAAGGAGAGAGGGAAGAAGATGGGGTTGCAGAAAGATGGAGAAGAAAGAAAGAGAGAGAAAGGATTTTTAAAAATAATAATAAAATAATAAAATATTATTATTTTAATATGTTTTTATTTTAAAAAATTAAAAATTAATTTTTTAAATTAAAATATTAGTGCCACATCAGCAGCCGTTAAGATTTAACGGAAAAATGAACGGCAGGGACCAAATTGCTACTTATCTCAAACCTCAGGGGTATTTTTGTTGAGTTTGAAAACTTAGGGACCAAAGTGTAACTTAACCCAAACCTCAGGGACCAAAAGTGTATTTTTCCCTAATAATAATAAGACAAATAATAAGAGAGAGAAGTGAAAAGAATAAAGAATTTAAAATGTGGGACCCACCTTATTCACTTTCCTCTTTCTTCTTCCCCGACTTCCTTCCCTCCCTTTTTCTTTTTTCTCTTCCACTTTCCCTCCCTTTTTCACTTAGTTCTCACTTAGGAACTTTGTTGGAATCAACGGAAAGCGGCGGCACGGTGGTGGCACGGCAGTGGCGGCGGCGGCAGTGGTGGCGGCAACGGCGGTACGGCAGTGAGTGGCGGCGGCGGTACGGCGGTGGCGGTAGTGGTGGCGCAACGGCGGTACGGCGGTAAGTGGCGGCGGCGGTACGACGGTGGGTGGCGACGGTAGCTTTGGTTTTTGGAAAATCCTTCTCCAAACTCTATTTTCCCTCTCAAACTCACTTTCTCTCTCTAAGCTCTCTCACTATTCTTCTCTTTTTTTCTTGTGTCCTTGTTGTTCTTCCTTTTTCCTCCATCCTCCATAAGCTCTCATTATATAGTAGAGCTTGGAGGAAGGGGTTGAGAAAAAGGAGGAAAGAATGAGAGGTTGGGAGAAAGAGGGGGGGTGAGTTGAGAAAGATGAGGAAAGAATGAGAGGTTGGGAGAAGGAAGGGGGGAGAGTTGAGAAAGATGGGGAAAGAATAGGAGGTTGGGAGAAAGAGGGGGAGTGAGTTGAGAAAGATGGGGAAAGAATGAGAGGTTGGGAGAAGGAAGGGGGAGAGTTGAGAAAGATGGGGAAAGAATGGGAGGTTGGGAGAAGGAATGAGAATGGAGAAGAAAAAGGGAGAAGGAGAAAGAATAGGAGAGGTTGGGAGAATGAGGGGGGATGGAGAACGTGGAAAGAGGAGTGAAGGAAAAAAAAATGAATAAAATAAAATAAGAAAATAAATAAAAATAAAATAAAATAAACAAAAATAAAATAAAATAAAATAAACAAAATAAAGAAATAAATTAAATAAAACAAAAAAAAAAAGAAAATAAGATGAAAATGAAAATAAATCATGAAAACTAAAAAACAAATTTTGATAATATGCAAGGAGAGAGATTCGAACCAAAGACATTGTGATTGTTAATACGACTTTATGCCACTTGAGCTATGCTCTTGTTGAAATAGCAAAAACAAATTGACTTCCAAATATTGAAAAACTTCAAACATTATTACTAAAATCAAGCCGGACCAAATACGGTGTCTACAGTTTGCCCCCCGTTGTGTATCCTTGAAGGATTGAAAGGGTAAACATAGGAAAAAGACAAAGTATAGGGAAGGCGAAGATTTTCGTTAAAAATAAAAGAAAGTGCTTCATGCTTAAAACAAACATAACCTATAATTGGGAAAGGAAAATGAACCTCACTTTGACCAGATTTTCATCTCTAATCAAAGATAAAGTTCGATTTAACCAAAAGGAAAGGGGAATGGACCTGGCTCAGACCAGGCTTCGACCTCTACTGACTAGCAGGGTTCGATTTAACCAAAAGAAAAGGGGAATGGACCTGGCTCAGACCAGGCTTCGACCTCTACTGACTAGCAGGGTTCGATTTAACCAACCAAAATAAAACATGAAATGGACCTGACTCCAACCAGGCTTCGACCTCCACTAACTAGCAGAGTTCGATTTAACCAACCAAATAAAACATGAAATCGACCTGACTCCAACCAGGCTTCGACCTCCACTGACTAGCGGGGTTCGATTTAACCATCAAAGAAGTGAATCATAGACTTGCAAAATCTCAAAATGTAGAGTATGCTTAAATGTATGAGATTCAAATTTACATGCAGCATGAAAATGTGCAGGGCACAAGTTTCAAAAAACACAAACTTCAAAATTAGCGAGTTTTGAAAACCAGAACTATAAAGTAGCTCATTTCTTGTGTTCCACATTTATAGATTGAGAGACATAGACGAAGTGAAGTAAGCTGTTTTGCTGACGATGAACCAAAATACTTTGAGGTCTTGATTTAAAGACTTCCGAACGTCTCATAGCAAAACGCCCTGTGGGTGGAATTTTCCAATGCTCCTCCCACTAAACCCTTTGCACTTCGGATTCTCTTCTATCGAAGTCTATTGAATAAATGACATTGCTTTAGATGTCGCAGACATTGAAAACTTTCAATTGGTATTGCATTGACAATAAAAACATTAAGCCACCCATGAATCTAATGAGAGGAAATAAAGATTTATCAGTCAAGGAAGCTTTCAAAATATATAACAATAGACATCTTCGGATCTTGATTGCCTCTCTTTCTCTTTCTTTTCCTTTTTCTTTTCTTTTTCTTTTCTTTTTCTTTTCTTTTTGATGCTTTCAACACTCGAGAGAAATTTTATGTGTCAATCAAAGTTGCTCGACCTAAAAGAGATCATGTATGTTAATCAAAGATTGCTCAATCATATAGAGTATGGTAGGTTTTTTAGAAGTGTCTCATGTGCTAGCTTAGAGAGCTATCAATGGTAATTCATAGCATTAAACATCTTACCTGATTCAAACGCTTCATAACCTTAGCCTTGTAGTGGACAAAAAAAAAGGTTCGATACAACAAGAAGATGAATTTGGCCTAGAGACAAATGGGAATGGTAGTCAACAAAGAAAGAGAGAAATGACTGAAGGAAGAAAACATGGGTCACAAATGCC
Source organism: Luffa acutangula (assembly GCA_036850905.1). Classification (NCBI taxonomy): domain Eukaryota; kingdom Viridiplantae; phylum Streptophyta; class Magnoliopsida; order Cucurbitales; family Cucurbitaceae; genus Luffa; species Luffa acutangula. Next base: position 46,890,579 of record CM072099.1, on the reverse strand, counting down.
TTCATAAGAAATCTCTTAAACAATAAGAGATTGAACATAATTCAAATGAAAATATTTGTTAAGGTGACCTCAATTCCTTGGACAACCACTACGAGAACAAGGAGTAGCTCCTCAAGGGATTATCTCATATATCTCTTTCTTTCTTTAAGTCAGCTCGAAATCTTTGATGAAAAACCCACATTACTGTGATTGTCATTTATTTGCATGTGATTCTTCTATGAAAATGTGATTTAGCTTTCTATTCTTGAATGTAGAGAACTGCTCGAGATTGGAAGATTCTTCATAAGAGAAGCGTGATTCTCTTAACTTGACTTTTGCCCCAGTCTAAAACAGTTTACATAAATGGTAAAATGACTTTACTGTAGTATAGTGGTGAAGACCCTTTGTCGAATTTAATAATAAAGGTTTTGCCCCAGTATAATGATGAAAGCTTTGCCTCAGTGTAGCAATGAAGATTCTTGCTCCAAATGATAATTGACAAAGAAAATCTCCAAATCGTTTGGAGGTGTGACCTCTTGATCTACATTGATTGCCCCAATCATGCATTTCAAGAATTATCTTGGCCTTGTACATTTCTTTTCCTTTTTTTCTTTTTCTTTTTTCTTTTTCTTTTTTCTTTTTCTTTTTTCTGTTTTTCATAATTCTTTTTTTTTTAGGCCAAATACATACTTTCATGACTAGCAGATGATACAATCACATGTAGAAGATCAACCATTTGTTAAGTCATCACTCCACTTTGTTTCTTTGTCAGCGCTCCTTGATACCATGATAGAGTTATTTCTCACGCAAAACTTATTGAAAGGATTTGAGACTTCGAGACCCCTTCTCAAGTTACTAAGTCCAAATTCTCAAGATTATCGTCTTTAGTCTTGGAGTCACCTTCCAATAAAAGGGGAGAAGATAAACGATAGAAATGGTAGGAAAAGTGTAGACTGAACAAAGTTGAAATATAGGAATACTCAAAGAACTACAAGTCTTAATTATGAAGCATTAAATCATAAGAGTTTAATCCCTATTTCATTACCACTGAAGGTCCCTTGGTAATATTGAGTGGATATTTTGAAATGTTTGCCACATGGTTAGATGTGACAGGCTTAGCAAAAGGCTCTCAAGTGGGTAGACAAATATGGAGATTCAACGCAGTTATACGCGATGAGTTTAGCAAAGGGTTCAATTGTGAATCAGTAATTCATGTTGGCCTACCACAAAAATCACGTGTGGTGGGCTAGGCTCAAGGTTTCATAGTAAGTAATTTCGAATTCTTACTTCACGAGGGGGTGCTTTGCCCCAGTATGATAATTGGAACCTTGTCTGGGAAGAAATGGTAATTTGAAACTTTGCACATGAACGACGGTCAAAATAAAGGTTGTAGTTGATTGAGAGTATAGCTGATAACAACGAACATACTTTCCATGAAAAGGGTAAAATAGGCAAGAATTGACCAATTTTCCTCAACGATTATAGTGAAAGCATCTATTTTCTTTCTTTTTCTTTTTCTCTTTTTCTTTTCTCTTCTTTCTTTTTCTTTTTTTTTTTTTGAAAGAGAGTGGAGAGGCTGGACAATGAAATACCCGAACTTGAGATTTAACAGGCATAATTTGCATTTGTGATTGACATAAAAATAATAACTATACTAGTCAAAATGGAGGAAGCAAATCTTTTATTAATCAATAAAGTACACAATGAAGAAAAGAAATATCTCCAAATTGAGAGGGTGGAGATGGTGAGGGATAAACAACCCTTTTTTAAACAAAATATTGAGACTGAAATGAAATTTTCCAAAACACTTATTGAGTACTCTGCAACTTTGTTTAGCCTCCTTAGGAAGGGTAGTCAGGCAATCTATGCATAATACTTCCGAACATAGTCTGAATTGACTGGGCTTGATAATTCACAGCCATCCATATTGGTTAAGATTAATGCCCCACCAGAGAAAGCCTTTTTCACCACAAATGGTCCTTCATAATTTGGAGTCCATTTTCCTCGATGATCCTTTTGAAATGGAAGGATCCTTTTCAGCACCAGATCTCCCTCTCTGAATCTTCTTGGGCGAACTTTCTTATCATATTCTCTCATCATCCTTCTTTGATAGAGCTGACCTCTACTCAATGCTGTTAATCTCTTCTCTTCAACGAAATTGAGTTGTTCATAACGATTCTGGACCCATTCAGCCTCTTCCAATTTAGCTTCCATAAGAACTCTTAGTGATGGAATTTCCACCTCAATTGGGAGCACAACGTCCATACCATATACTAAGGAAAAAGGTGTTGCCCCAGTTGATGAACGAACTGACGTGCGATAGCCGTGTAGAGCGAAGGGGAGCATTTCATGCCAATCTTTGTATGTTATAGTCATCTTTTCAACAATTCTTTTTATGTTTTTGTTTGCAGCTTCAACAACCCCATTAATTTTTTGTCTGTAGGGGGTGGAATTGAGATGTTTAATCTTTAATTGTTCACATAGCTCACTCATCATCTTATTGTTCAAGTTTCTAGCGTTATCTGATATTAGGGTCTCAGGGAGGCCGTATCGACAAATGATCTCCTTCTTGATGAATTTGATCACGACCCCTTTTGTCACATCACGATAAGAGGCTGCCTCCACCCATTTGGTAAAGTAATCTATGGCCACCAAGATAAATCGATGTCCATTTGAAGCTTTAGGATCAATGGGTCCAATCACATCTATTCCCCACATAGAGAAAGGCCAAGGAGCAGTTAAAATGTGTAACTCGGATGAAGGAGCATGAGTCTTGTCTGCATAAATTTGACATTTATGACATTCTCTTGCATACTTAATGCAATCCGTTTCCATAGTCAGCCAATAATAACCAGCTCTCAAAACTTGTCTAGCCATCATATGCCCATTTGCATGGGTACCACAAATTCCCTCATGGATTTCTTTCATAATCTGGTTAGCCTCTGTGGCGTCCACACATCTTAACAGTACCATGTCATAATTTCTTTTGTAAAGTATCTCCCCATTCAAGAAGAATTTCATTGCCAACCTTCTCAGAGTTCGCTTGTCATTTTCTAATGCATTAGGAGGATAGGTTCCACATTTCAGATATCGTTTGATGTCTTGAAACCACGACTTTTCATCTGACTCATTCTCAATATTCATGCAGGAGGCGGGAACATCTCGCTTTTCGATTTTAATTGGCTGGACCCCTTCATCAAAATCCACATTAAACATGACTGCTAGAGTAGCCAATGCATCTGCTATCCGATTATTCTCTCTTGGGGAATAATCAAAAGTAATTTGATCAAACTGTCGAGATAATCTTGTTATAAGTTGCTTGTAAGGCAATAATTTAGCATCTCTGGTTTCCCATTCTCCTCTTAGCTGATGAATCACTAGCAAAGAGTCCCCCAAGACCTGAAGCCTTTCAATCTTCATATCTAGAGCAGCTTGAATGCCCATTGAACAAGCTTCGTATTCAGCCATGTTGTGCGTGCAGTCAAAACACAGCTTAGCAGTGAGAGGGAATAATTCTCCTCGAGGCGATATTAATATTGCGCCTATTCTGTGACCCAATTCATTTGAAGCCCCATCAAAGAACATGATCCACATATCTGGATTCGATATTTCTTTCTCTGTTGCTACAGTGAGGATATGCTCATCAGGGAAGTTGAACTTCATCGGCTCATAGTCCTCTATAGGTTGTTGTGCCAGATAATCAGCTAGAGCGCTCCCCTTTACTGACTTTCGAGTCACATATGTGATGTCATACTCGGATAAAAGAACTTGCCACCTTGCAATTCGTCCCGATAAAGATGGCTTCCCGAAGATGTATTTCACAGGATCCATTTTTGAAATAAGCCATGTCGTGTAATACAACATGTATTGCCTTAAGCGACGTGCAACCCAAGCAAGAGCACAACAAGTTTTTTCTATCGAGGAGTACCTGGTTTCACAACTGGTGAACTTTTTGCTCAAATAGTATATAGCTCGCTCTTTCCTACCAGAGTCATCATGCTGCCCCAGTACACATCCCATTGCACTTTCTGTTACAGTGAGATACAAAATGAGCGGACGTCCAGGCACTGGTGGTACGAGGATCGGTGGATTTCGTAAATACTGCTTAATTTTATCAAATGCTATTTGACAATCTTCATTCCAAATGCCATCATTGTTTTTGCGAAGCAACTTGAAAATAGGCTCACATGTTGTGGTCAATTGCACTATGAACCTGGCAATATAATTTATCCGACCCAAAAATCCTCTAACTTCTTTCTGTGTTTGCGGAGGCGGCATTTCCAGAATTGCCTTAACTTTGTCAGGGTCGACCTTGATACCTTCTTGGCTAACCACAAATCCTAACAATTTACCAGAGGTTGCCCCGAATATACATTTGCTCGGATTGAGCTTGAGCTGGAACTTTCTCAATCGATCGAACAACTTGCGGAGAACGATTGTGTGTTTTTCCTCCTCTTTCGACTTGGCAATCATATCATCTACATACACTTCAATCTCCTTGTGCATCAAATCATGGAATAAAGTAACCATGGCTCGCTGGTAGGTGGCCCCAACATTTTTCAAACCAAACGGCATAACTTTGTAGCAAAATGTTCCCCACAATGTAATAAATGTAGTTTTTTCCTGATCTTCAGGTGCCATTTTTATTTGATTGTAGCCTGAAAAACCATCCATAAAAGAGAAGGTAGAAAAACCAGCAGTGCTATCTACCAACACATCAATGTGAGGGAGAGGAAAATTATCTTTAGGGCTTGCTTTGTTTAAATCCCTATAATCCACACACATTCTAACTTGCCCATTCTTCTTTGGCACAGGAACAATGTTTGCAACCCATTCAGGGTAATTGGACACAGTCAGAAATCCAGCATCAATTTGTTTCCTGACTTCATCCTTTATCTTAATTAACATATCTGGCTTCATCTTTCGCAACTTTTGCCTTACTGGTTTGCACTGAGGTTTGAGTGGTAAATGATGCATTACAATATTCGTGTCTAGTCCAGGCATGTCTTGATAGGACCAAGCAAAGATATCGACATATTCTGTGAGCAAATCAATAAGCTTTTTGCGAGTTTCTGTAGAGACATTAGTGCCAATTTGAACCTCCTTGACTTCTGCTTGTGATCCCAGGTTAATTATCTCTGTTAACTCTTCATGGGGGCCCAATGCTTTTTCCCCTTCCTCTATCATTTCTAACAACTCAGCACTAGGTTCAAAATCTTCTTCTTCCTCATTAGACTCAACATTGTGTATAGGAATATCAAGTTCGTATTGAGAATCGTTTGCACATTCAATCTCAGTATTACTGCTTAAGATGTTGATAATTTGGAAAAAAGAAGAAAAGAAGAGTAAATATTTTGCCCTGGAGAGTGTAATTATGCAATAGCAAAAGGAAATGAACTAAAACCTTCATTGAATGATGAAATTTACTATTGAATGATGAAATTTACTTGAACACATAGAAAGAAGTCTGGAAAATGAAATGAGTAAAATGACTAACCTAACTTGAAATTGAAAATTGAAATTGCAAAAAACAATAAAAAAGTGGTCAATTACTTTGACATCTTAACAGCAAATGACGGTAATTCAATAGTACTCCAATTGTTGAGCTCGAAGTTTTCTGGGCACGGGTAGATCCATGGACCCAATTCTTCCTCTTTAGTCACTACTGCAACTGCAAAATCTCCTGGACGAATTATACCAGCACTTTCAAATGAATGGTAGAGATGAGGGATGACTTTTTCCCCATATTCTGGTTCACGACTTTCAAATCTGGCCAAACGCCTATCTTTTTCTCGCTTTTGTACCCTGATCATATCTGCTTTATCCGGCTTATACCCAAGCCCAAATCTTTTTGTATTTTTTGATAGGCTTAAAACGTCATCTAAATGACTGTTGCTTTCTTTGAACGTCTTGACTAAAGATCGAGATTTAGATTTCTTGCCTTCCCCATATAGTGTCGTAGCACTTGCTACCTCAAATGTTTGAAATGATGTCTCGAAAGCTTCCTCTGCTGCATCAATATATGGCATTGAAGCTGGCCTAGAAACCAAGATATCCTCCTGACCAGATACAATTACTAGGCTCCTTCCAATTGAAAATTTAAGTTTCTGGTGCAGCGATGATGGCACAGCTCCTGCAGAATGTATCCAAGGTCGCCCTAATAAGAAACTGTAAGCAGAGGGGATATCCATAACTTGGAAGGTTATGTTAAATGTGCATGGGCCGATTTGTATTGGAATCTCAATGTCACCCACCACCTGACTGCGTGCCCCATCGAAGGCCTTTACTACTACGGTACTTGGCCTCATATGGGACATATCCACTGGCAATCTTTCGAGCGTTGATTTTGGCATTATGTTCAAAGAAGACCCATTATCCACCAGGACTTTTGCTACTAAAAAGTTCTTGCACTTGACTGAAATATGAAGTGCCTTCGTGTGTCCTGTGCCTTCGGGCGGTATCTCATCATCAGTGAAAGTTATGGTGTTGTGAGCAGTTATATTCCCCACGATATTATCTAGACCATCTGAAGTGATGTCTTTGAAAACATATGCTTGATTCAAAGCTTCCAATATCGTGTCTCGATGCGAATCAGAGGATAACAAAAAAGATAATATGGAAATCTTAGCAGGCGTCTGAGCTAGCTGTTCCACTACTTTGTATTCACTCTGCTTAACCAACTTTAGAAATTCTTGAGTTTCTTCTTCGGAGACAGTCTGTTTGCCCCTTGATTTCTTCATCACTGTTGTTTCTTTAGGCTTGACATTGCTACCTGTGTTACTTTCGACTTTCTCATTTTTCTCTTCTATTGTATTCTTTGAGCACTTCAATAACTGATCTGGAGTGTAGGATTTCCCACTCCGTGTTACGCCTCCCATTACGGAAATGTTGTCAACTAGAAGTGAGGGCGTTTCTGAGTTAATAGTTACTTTGTACTCATAACTCCATGGTACTGCCTTAGAACTCTTGTACTTGAAAGGAGTCGGCACCTGAATGGTGATCAACTTTGGATCATGAGTAGTAGTTTTCTCACGGTAATAGATCATGAGTGGCTTTAGTTTGAAAGATGGATTCAAATTTTCTTTAGGCAACAATTCTTCCACGGCGCCTATTTCATTATCCTGGTGATGGGCTTGGGCAACCACAAGAAATTTTGAATCCACCAGTTCTTGGATCCTTTTATGAAAACGATGACATTGTTCCAAAGAATGTCCCTTTGCCCCAGCATGAAATAGGCAAGTCAGATTATCATCAAATTCTTCTTGAACAAGGTCCTTGTGTGCATACTCAATTGATACATATCCGTTAACGAGGAGAATCTCAAAAAGCTTCTCCTTGGGAGTCTTGATCTCTGTAACATCTGCCTTCTTGATAATATCCTGACACTGATCTATTTCATTCACCTGGTGGTTTGGTAAAGGATTATTATCAACATTGGGCCCCTCCTCCATTTTGAAATTTAACCATCCGGCCTTAATGAGCTCTTGCACCCTATACTTCAAAGCAGTGCAATTTTCTGTAGAATGTCCAACAGCACCTGCATGGTAATCACACCTTGCATTGGGATCATACCATCTTGGATAAGGGGGTTGCAATGGAGCAACAGGCTTGGGTGCCAACTGATGGTTCTGAATTAACTGAGGCAAGAGCTCAGTATATGTCATCGGAATCGGATCAAATTGGGCTTGCTTGTAAGGTGCTCAATTATTTTGCTGACCTGGAGTGACTGGTTGTTGTTGCCTTCGAGACTGAAAGTTTTGATTCATTTGGGGTCTGGTATTTTGGCCATAAAATGGGGAGTACTGCGCTGATGCATTATTCATCTGGTGTGGATAATATCCGTACGTAGGTAAATAATTCGAAGGATATTGTGTGATGGGTTGATGGATTTGTCGATGGGACTTATCCACCTTCCCTATCATCTGTACTTCTCCCTCCTTCTTTTTTGAAGTATTGCTCTTCTTCGTGCTTGAGGATTCAGCAGTTTTGGCTATTCTACCATGTTTGATCCCGTACTCAATTCTTTCTCCAATTGTCATGATATCAGAGAAATTGGTTGACGCACTTCCAACCATATGTTCATAGAAGGGGGACCTTAAGGTATTGATGAACATGGCAGAAAGCTCCTTATCCGTTAAAGGGGGTTGGACTTGAGCTGCCGTATCCCGCCACCTTTGAGCATAATCTTTAAAGTCTTCAGTACTCTTCTTTTCCATCCTCTGTAAGTCCAGTCGGTCGGGAGCCAAATCAATATTGTGCTTGTACTGTTTGAGGAAGGAATCAGCCAAGTTCTTCCATGTGACAACATGTGAACTATCCAACTGCATATACCAACGGGCAGCTGGACCCTTTAAGCTATCCTGAAAGCAATGTATGAGCAGCTTATCATTATGAACGTGCGCTGCCATCTTCCTACAGTACATAACAATGTGACTTTTAGGGCATGTTGTCCCGTCATATTTTTCAAATTCAGGAAGTTTGAATTTTGGTGGGATCACAACGTCTGGAACTAAACATAATTGAGTGGCATCCATGTTTCCAAAAACACTAGTGCCCTCAACCGCCCTTAACCTTTCCTCTAGAACTTCAAGTTTTTCATTAGAGGGTGTGGCTAACTCGTTTTTTACTTCTGGGTCATCCAAGTTGGGGACCGCAAAAGGTATTTTTGAAAATTCTGGCTTGAAATAAGAAGCACCAGCTTGGCTTGCCATGGGTAATTGGGGAATTTGACCTTCTTTAAATGATGGAAAAGGGTATTGCCCAACAGGTATGTCATATAAGGGGTTGTAGGAAGTATGTTGTGGCATGGACGTTTCTGCTGTCGTACGAACATGTGAAGCGAAACTGGGTGGAAATGGTAGGCCAGCTTGAGGGTTTCCAATCGGAGTGTCTGGTGCAGTTGTATCTGCAATCATTTTGCCCTTTTCCAAAGCGGCAATGATTGCATCAACCTTTTCCCTGATTTCCTCGATGTCCCGCTTAGTCTTCTCTTGTTCACCCTTTTCTTCCATAATCCTTGTTCTACGCCTAGTGTGGTAGACTCTTGTTGAACGAGCTATTTTATTGTTCTGTTTTTATTTTTAAAAGAAAAGTCTTAGAGAAAGTAAAAAGAAATAGAAGAAAGAAAAGTATGAGATGCATGAATGAATGAAATTTTATTATTGAAGGAAAAAAACAATGAATATATCTAGAAAATAAACAATTGGAGAATTGGAAAACAAGAAGACATGAAACATTAATGAAAGTGACCAAAGTACCCAAGGTCTCTACGAATCATCCCTAAAAACTCAAACAACTCCTCCGCATTAGAGGCCATAGGTGATGTATTCTCTCGCAGATCCCTTGCCCATTCTGAAAATCCTCGGGCTCTCCTAGACATGATCTTGATAGTGTTCATGGTTCGACTTACTTTCCCAAGAATTATCTGCAAGTCATCTCTCATAGTGTCATAATCTCTCCTTAATGAGGAGTATTTCTCCTCTAATTGTCCTCTCTCTAGTGACAACTGTTCGCTTGCCCTTTGAAATGCTTGGAGCTGACGTTCCAACGAGCTTGAATAACTTTTAAAAGCTTCAGACTCTTCTGACTGAGCCTGTATATTCACGCGTAGATTGTCCAGCGTTCGCCTTAGAGCAGTATTGGCTTCTTCAAACTCGATAAGTTGTGTTTTCTGCTTGTTGATGGTTTCGTTTAATTCCGCAACTAACTCTAAGAGAGTCTCTTTGCCTCTTGAAAGGTCTTTGATCTTATCCTCTTGTGAACGAGTTGCCCTTCGCAATGCAGTATTTTCATTCCTCAAAGCGTGATTCTCCTTAATCAATCTTCTATTCTCCTCGTCCAATATATCATAATCTCTTTCCCGCTTGGCTCGGTTTTTTGAAACTCTCTCTACTTTTTCGAGTTTGCCACTAGCTTGAGTTACCTGGTCCATCAAACGTTTGACCTCTTGCTGTAATTTTTCATTTTCTAGTTTCAATGTTTGATTTCTTCCCACTAACTCATTTCGCTCTGTCGCTAGCTGGCTAGGCTTATCTACTGCTCTACTGGATGATTCTCCCACATTGTCACGAGTCGTAATTGGGATCTTACTCCTCTTAATGCGCCATTGCAGATATTCTGGAGTAACTCCCTCAGAGTGACTATTGCCATTTATCCTTCTAACTGTTCTCCAGGAAGTCAGCACTTGCCGCTTCTTCTCGTTAGAATCATCGCAACTGTAGGAAAATTCTAATTTATGCAGACCATGAGTTGTTGGTATGAATTGTTTAAACCAACTTTGTCGCAAGGCCAACAACGGAGCATAATGGACGCATCCCCAAGGGCCTACTAGAGGAACTGTGTGGAAGCTCCCGCATCTGTAGATTAAGGCTTTTAGGGGCATCCAATGTGCCTTCCAAATCACATGCTCTAATTTGGAATTCGAAAAGAAAGACACCCATGCTTCTTTCCTCGGAAAACTTGAGTTCCATGGGGCCGTGCCAAATTCTGCAATTGTACTCCTTGTTAGATTCCATGTGCTGCTGAAGTTGATTTTTGGACAGCCAAAATCTTCTGGGAACTTAAAATGACTATGCACCCAAATATAGAGTAAGGGCACACAACATCTCAACTTCCCGCCTTTGTTGGACTTACAATAATTGAGCGTCTGAACCGTTTCCACTAGAAGAGGTATGGCTGGATCCACCCCTTGCTCAATGCTGAAGAATAGCTTCAAAACATCACCATCCACATATCCTTTAACTCTGGGATACAAGACCATCCCGTAGATGCACAAAGCTAACAGAACCAGGCCCCTTTCTTCATTTATGTGTTTGCGAGCGAGTTCTGTTAGATAATCTGCAGATATAGACTCTTCAACCCCTTTCACTTTCACATTTTTCTGCACTTCCTTTAGGTGTACAGCTAGAAATCTGAATAAAGTTCTCTTTGCAGTTAGTTGTGGGTTGAAATAATAGATCATTTCTCCACCTTTTTCTTCAATGTTTAGCATCGTATGGTATTCCTCAATGGTCGGGACTAAGTCGAAATCTTGAAATACGAAACACCTGTAGGCCGGGTCCCAGAATTCTAACACAGCTTGGACGGTGAACGGATTAACTGGAATATACATGAGGTCTGCAATATGGCCGTATCTCTTTGAGAACAAAAATCTTCTTTCTGGCGTTAAACCTTCCCAAATGGCTTTCAGCTCCCCTAGCTCGTTAGCAATGATCTGAACTTGACTTGAGAAGGATGACGACACGGGGCTTTTAAAAGGCAGATTATCCCCATGCTTTAGTTGTGTCTGCTCTGCCCATTGTAGCACAGTACTCAACTCATCATACTCAGAGGAAGATGACCGTATCGACTCTATGGGTACGTTGGCATTCATTTTGTTCCCTTTTGGAGAAAAAGAAAATGTAAGAAAATAATAATTAACTACCGCTTTAAATTAAAATAGGTCGACATTACTTCATCTAAAAAAGCAAGATAGTACCATGAAGAAATGAATTTAATTTGAAAATGTGAGAAAACTACTTAATGTCATGAAAAATGGGGAGGACCTTTCATGTGCCTACACGGGAGCATTCGCAATCCCCTCGAAGGTCGACACTACTAATTCCAAAACATGATGCAGGACCCAAACTAAATGGTATGGCTAAACTAAATACTAAATTCAACTTCAAATGGAGTAAAGGGAAAAAAAAACGCTTCTTGGGATAAACTCTTTTTTAGGAAAATAAAAAAAAAGAAAATGGAGAGTAAAAAAAAAATGGAAAGAATGTAGAAATATTTACTTCTCCAATTAAACAAAATAGAAAGACTTTTTTAGAAAACAAGTTTTTCAAAGTTTTTTGTTTTGGCAAGACTTCAATTTCTTAAAAACTCTTTTTAAACAAAAAAAAAAAAATGAATTCTTTAACCAATCTTACAAAAACTTCTTTGTCTTGTCAAGATTAAACTTTTTATTTAAAAGAAAACCCCTCTTTCAAAACAAAAATTAAGCTAAAAAAATAAAAAAAAATAAAAAATTCATGTAAACAAAACTTGAACTTTTATTTTGACAGAACTTTTAACTCTTTAGAATTTCAAGCAAAGTCTTAATTTTAAACTTCAAAGAATTTCTATTCATGACAAGACTTAAATTCTTTTTAAAAAAAAAAAACATTTTTTTTTTAAAAAAACAAAGTTCAAATTTAGTTTTCAAAGAATTTTTCTCTTGACAAAACTTAAAATGTTTGAAAAGAAAACAGTTTTTTTTTTAAAACAAAGTTAAACTTTTTTAAAGAATTTTCTTTGAAAAAAACTTTTACTCCTTTAAAAGAGAACTTTTTTTTTTTACAAAGTCTAAGCTTTTTTTTTTTAAATAATTTTTATTCTTGACAAAAACTTAAATTCTTGAAAAGAAAACCTTTTTTTTTTAAAACAAGTTTAAACTTTATTTTTCAAATAATTTTTATTCTTGACAAAAACTTAAATTCTTGAAAAGAAAACTTTTTTTTTTTAAAACAAGTTTAAACTTTATTTTAAAAGAATTTTCTTTTACAAAACTTAAATTCTTGAAAAGAAAACTTAAAGTTTAAGCCCTTTTTTTAAAAAAACAAGAAAAAGAACAAGTGACACCTAAAAGAGTGGACTTTGAAACCTATGACAATACAAAATGATGACATGAATATGAAGTGAGGTAGAGAAATTCTAACCCTAATGGATAAAAAGAGGTCCCCAAATTAATCCAAGTGTTATAAAATAACAAATGAACTAACTTGAGTGAGGATTTTTCATGCGCCTGCACGAGGGCAATTATGTCCCTTCGAAGGTCGACACTACTACATCCTCGATCCTAATCCTAAAGGTAAAGCCCGAGTATAGAGCTGTGGTTGTGTGTGATATGCATGACAATATAATATGAATTAACCATGCATTCGTTAAAGCACAAAATATATTCACACAAGTCACTCCAATAATAACTATGCATAAAATAAGATGGACCACATAATAAATAAATAAATAACAAAATGAATCGAATAATAAATAATAAAAAAATGAAAACGGCATTGACCCTCCTAAGAAAAGTCCCCAGTAGAGTCGCCAAGCTGTCGCAACGTCATCGCGACGCGGAGCGGCCGACGTCCTTTCCTAAGGATCTCTTTCGAGGTGAGAGGTTTGGAGTCGCCACCAATCATCTTGGGGTGTGATTGGTCACCCATTTTAAAAAAAGTGGTCTTTGAAAACCAAAAATTAGGTTCGGGGATCAGTTGTGTGTAGGGAAGGTGTTAGCACCCTACAACACCCGTTTGAAAACATTTTATTTTATTACTCGATTTCATTAAACAAAAGGTCTGTGTCTTAACGAAAATAAACAAAAAAATTAATTGTCTCACTAATTTCACCTTATCTTTAAATAAAGTAAGGATTTAATTTTGTGAGTGGGGTTAACCCATGACTTTATTATCATGTAAAAATTTCCTAATTAAAGAAAATCTTTCACCTCAAGAATTTGAAAATTATTTCCGTCATAGGCTTTACATGATATTATTTGTCCCATGTCTATTATTTCACATTTTAGGAATAAAATGTGAATTAATAATTATGAGTGGTATGACACCATTCAACAAAAAGAAATCATTTTTTTATTTTCCAAATAAAAAACTAATTAGAAATTTCAAAGTTAAAAATTAAAATAAAGAATTTGAAATCAATTGAAAGAAGGTTAAATAATTTAGAAATTTGAACTAAAACCAAATTAAAATTCAATTGGAAATCTCAGTTTAAAAGTCATTTTGAAATTGTTTTGAGAATTCCAATTTAAAGTCAAATGGAAGTTGATTTAAAAAATTCTAAATTAAAAGTTGATTGCAAAAATATTAGGCTAATTTCCAGGCAGGGTGTTCCCTTTCGGTCAGCTTAAATACCCGTTCTTAGACAAAATTAGCCTAAAGTTTCCATAATCAACTTTAAAAAACTTTTCTTGAAATCCAATTTAAAACTAAATTAAATTCCATTTGAGATTCATTTAAATAGTTCAAATTTAAATACCAAATTTAAATTCACTTTGAAATTCATGGGTATTTCAAATTTAAATCGTTTGAAGGAATTCAAGTATTAACCAAATTAAGACTGACTTCAAAATTTTCAATCAAAACCTATTTTGAAATTTATTTAAGAAAACCAATTTACATCCAATTGAAATCAATTTTGAAAATCTAAAATAAAAATCAAATTGAAATTCATTTGTGAATATCAAAACTACAAATGGAACCAATTTAAGATTTTATTCAAATTAAAATCAATGAAAGGGAAATTAAAATTCTTATTTGAAAATTTCAAACCAAAACTAAATTGAAATTGAGTTAATTTAAAACCAATAATGAAATTGAATTGAAATCCAAATTAAACCAAATTGACATTGATTTTGAAATTCTACATTAAAACTTATTTTGAATTTTACTTAGAGATTCCAAATTAATTAGATACAATTTGAAATTCCTTTGAAAAAAAAAAAAAAAATCCAATATCACCTTGAAATTCACTGGAACTTGAAATTAAAACCATTTGAGGTTAGATTTCAAATTAAATTCGGTAAGCAATTATTAAATTAACCCTCAAATTATAATTTAATTGAAATAGATAAAAAGTTCAATTTTAAAGCAAATTTGAACATGATTTAAGAATTTCAAAGTAAAAGTCAATTTGAGATAAAACTCCAATTCGAAATCTCAATTATAAGTCAATTAAAATGACAAATAAGGATTAGAAAACTAATAAAAGAGAATAAAGAAAACGAGGAAAAGACATGAAAGCAAAATATATACCAAAAATAAAATTAAAAGAGAAAAATAAAAAAAAAATTAAAAAAAAAAAGTGAAGGACAATTAAATGGGGAGGGACCCACTTACCTTTTCTCTCTTTCCATTTTGTTTAATCTAAAATCAATTTGAAACTTGTTTGGAAAATGAAGGGGAAATGAAATCCAATTTAAAAACATCAAATTAAATCATCAAAGGGAAAGAAAAAAACTTGAAATTTTATTTAGAAATCTCAAATTAGAACCAAACTACATCCAATTTGAGACTTTAATTTTGAAAAGAAAGAAGAAGGAAAGGGAAAAAATAATAATAAATAAATAAATGAAATGAAATAAATTGCAATTGATTTGAAAACTCAAATTCATAGCCAAAAATGAAAAATGGAAAAAGTTTGGATAAAAAAAAAACCATTTTCTTTTCATGTTTTAAGAGGAATAATAATAATAGTAATAATAATAATAATAAGACAAATAATAAGAGAGAGAAGTGAAAAGAATAAAAAATTTAAAATGTGGGACCCACCTTATTCACTTTCCTCTTTCTTCTTCCCCGACTTCCTTCCCTCCCTTTTTCTTTTTTCTCTTCCACTTTCCCTCCTTTTTTCACTTAGTTCCCACTTAGGAACTTTGTTGGAATCAACGGAAAGCGGCGGCAGTGGTGGCGGCAACGGCGGTACGACAGTGAGTGGCGGCGGCGGTACGGCGGTGGGTGGCGACGGTAGCTTTGGTTTTTGGAAAATCCTTCTCCAAACTCTATTTTCCCTCTCAAACTCACTTTCTCTCTCTAAGCTCTCTCACTATTCTTCTCTTTTTTTCTTGTGTCCTTGTTGTTATTCCTTTCCCCTCCATCCTCCATAAGCTCTCATTATATAGTAGAGCTTGGAGGAAGGGGTTGAGAAAAAGGGGGAAAGAATGAGAGGTTAGGAGAAAGAGGGGGAGTGAGTTGAGAAAGATGGGGAAAGAATGAGAGGTTGGGAGAAGGAAGGGGGGAGAGTTGAGAAAGATGGGGAAAGAATGAGAGGTTGGGAGAAAGAGAGTGAGTTGAGAAAGATGGGGAAAGAATGGGAGGTTGGGAGAAGGAAGGGGAATGGAGAAGAAAAAGGGAGAAGGAGAAAGAATAGGAGAGGTTGGGAGAATGAGGGGGGATGGAGAACGTGGAAAGAGGAGTGAAGGAAAAAAAATGAATAAAATAAAATAATAAAATAAATAAAAATAAAATAAAATAAACAAAAATAAAATAAAATAAAATAAACAAAATAAAGAAATAAATTAAATAAAACAAAAAAAAAATAAAATAAGATGAAAATGAAAATAAATCATGAAAACTAAAAAACAAATTTTGATAATATGCAAGGAAAGAGATTCGAACCAAAGACCTTATAATTGTTAATACGACTTTATGCCACTTGAGCTATGCTCTTATTGACATACCAAAAACAAATTGACTTCCAAATATTGAAAAACTTCAAACATTATTACTAAAATCAAGCCGGACCAAATACGGTGTCTACACTTATAATATTGAAATTGACTTGAGATCATTTGTTTCAAGTCAAGTTAATTTAATTGTTATCTTATTACATTGAAATTAACCTGAGATCATTTGTTTAAACTCAAAGTTAATTCAATGGTTATCTTATAACATTGAAATTAATTTGGAATCCTTTGTTTCCTAGGATTAAAATTTTATTCTCCGTCACCTTTTACGATTCTTTGTCAAATATCTTCTTCATTATTTTTTTTTATCATTTCTTTGTAAATAATCTTGTGAAAAAAAAAAAGAATATTAATGTTTTCTTTGTTTAGAAACAATATGATCTTTTGTAAAAAAAAAAAAAAGAGGCAAAAAGAATTTCTTTTATTAGCTTCTTATTGTTTCCTTTCTTTTTAAAAAAATAAAAAATAAAAAGGATTCCATTTAACTTGAGTGAATCTCTCCTTTTAAAATTTTTATTTTTCCATTTTTTTAAGAAATAAATTGTGGAGATAAATTTTCACCTTGAAATAAATTCTCCATATATCTTTCAGAAAAAGGAAAAATTCCTAGTTTTCTTTTCGTCTCTCCTTATAGTTTTAAGTTGCACATCTAGCACATATTTGAGTCTTAGGAGTCATGCACCATTCAGTTTAGGTTCGTTTCATTCACGACCTTTGGGGATCATACTTGTCATGATGAAGTAGTGTCGAACTTCGAAGGGATATAATTGCCCCCGTGCAGGCACATGAAAAATCTTCACTCAAGTTAATTCTTTGTTATTTTATAACATTGGAATTATTTTTTAGGAACCTTTAGAGGTTCAAATTTCTCACTTTATTAGGGTTAGAATTATCTTTCATCACTCACATAACGATATTTTCTTCACAGACTATCATCTAGGGTTAGAACATTCGTACGATAGAGTAGTGTCAATTTTTAATACCCTCGTTCCTCATATATATCCACTCATTCATCATAAGGATCCCGATTTCATCTTTAGAACATGAGTGTCATGCATTTGGATCTATGTTCATATTTGCGTAAAGTTGTGAGACATTGACTCTCATGCAAACACAAAGAATATTTCACTCATGTTTATGGTTAGGAGACATTTTTCTCTTCATGCATTTCAATCCATGTTTACAATTTACACATTTTCCACATACATCATTATCTCATATTCCATGTTAAGGTCATTTAAAAAAAAAGGGTCTTCTTGCATTTTTGACTCAATAATGACATAGTATCTTCTCATGCATCAATTTTCAATTTTCTTTTATCACATTCTTCGATCACATCATTCAGTTGCATATTTCATGAAAAAAACTTGTATAGTCATTTTATCTTTTTTCTAAAAAGCAAATGACTCAACAACCACATGTTCGTCGTTCTTATAGGCTACAAGGCAAAGACATGGAAGGACAAAATGTTGAACAGTCTCATGAACAAGCCATGAAAATTCTTTCTCTTTTGGAGAATGGTGAAACAGTGGCAGATGTCTCTCAACCTGACATCCCAATCAATAATCCTGGTGACTCACCTCATTTGCACAAGTTGGAAATATCTCTTTGTCAGCCAACTAGAGATTTCACTCAACCACAGTCATCACCCCCCTTCAACAAGCTATCAATTTTCATTTTTTCAAGAGGGTCAATCTATCATAAGCCGTAAAACTGAATCAACGTTCCAGAAACCTATCCCATTAAAAGCAACTTCCAATGTTCCTAAACTTCATGATCCTGTAATTTGAAGAGCCTTGATTGGAAAAGGTAAAAAAGTTATTACCAAGAAAAGGTTGAAATTCTTGAGAAAAGATTAAATGTGATTGAAGGAACTGACATCTTTGGTAATGTTGGTCCTACCCAATTATGTCTGGTGTCGAACGGGGTTATTCCACCCAAACGAGGTTATTCCACCCAAATTCAAAGTACCTAAGTTTGGAAAATATGATGGGACGTCTTGTCTCAAAAGCCACCTCGTTATGTATTGCAGAAAGATGTCAGCACATTCTTAAAATGACAAGCTCCTCATACACTATTTTCAAAATAGTTTAACTGGTCCAACATCTCGTTGGTATATGCAATTAGACAGTAGACACATCCGTTCTTGGAGGAGCTTGGTTGATTCCTTTTTGAAGAAATACAAACATAATGTAGACATGACTCCTAATCGATTATACTTGCAGAACATGGGGAGGAAGGAACCCGAGAGCTTTAAAGAATATGTTCAAATGTGGAGGTATACAACTGCACAAGTACACCCATATTTAACTAACAAGGAATTGACAACTATGTTCCTTAATACCCTTGAATCTCCCTACTATGATCGAATGATAGGAAATGCATCCACCAATTTTTCAGACATCATGATGATTGAAGAAATAATAGAATATGGGGTTAAGCATGGAAGGATATTCGATAATGCAATTAAATCGAAGACGAAGAAGACTGCTCAAAGGATCAACAAGTCCAAGTAATATTTTCTACGCCAAGACTCATGCACAACTACAAAGAAAATCAGCAAAGTTCTCCTCAAAGCCATTTGCTTATTCACCTATTTTGCAGCATAATCCACAACCAACAAGGTTGATTGTATCTTACAATCATAATGGTAAGAAGCAACAAAGGTGGTGAATGTTCATCCAGTACCAATTGCATTTATCGAGGCTTCGTCGTGCTTATTGAGGAAAAACCTATCGGTACTCATGCTTACAATACCAACTCAATCTCTCCATACCCAAAGTAGTGTGATCCCAATATTATGGAAGAGCTTTAGGTCACGCTTGAAAGAATCGAAGCATTATGTGCAAGATTGAATGAAGGCAGTTCAGGCATTAATCACTAGAGTTTGGGGCTTCTATTCATCATGAGAAGAAATATTTAGTGTATCTAATTATTCTTCATTAGTAATAAAGTCTCTACTTCTCTTTGAATTGTCTTTAAGATTTTGAAATTCAAAGATAGACAAGGGACCATGATTCAAGAACACATGCATAAGTTAGCTAAGTAGTCAAGAAAAACATGGGCATGTGGAAATTGAGCTATTTTCTTTTGGTCGAGGTTTCATCATACATGCATTTATGCATCATTCATTTCATATGTTTTTTTTTTCAAAATGAAAGTGGTTTTTTATTGCAAACAAAAGTAAAACCACATGTTTTTTCCAGAAAAATTTTAGAATCAAAGCTTACTTTGATCATTCTTGTCAGTTAAGAGATTAACAATAATCCTGGACAACCATAGTAAGTTTTCATTTGGAGGAATTGTGAAAAAATGAGACAAAAAAGGAAAGCAAAAAAAAACAAAAAAAAAACAAAAAACAAAAAACAAAAAAAAACAAAAAAGAAGAGAAGCAAAAAAAAAAAAAAAAAGAATGCTCTCACTACTCTCACCGAGAAAAAAGGAAAGTAGTCAAATCTCAATCATTTTTGTTGCATTCTAAATGGTTTTCACACTCCATTATTGCAAAACCATAGTCTCAATTAAAGGTAATTTTATCCTGACCTTCATATTTCTCATGTGTTGAAATATCATATTACCATACCTCCTCAAACAAGGTTTGAATTTTCACACTAGGGCCAATACCCATCTTGAAGTGATGATCTAACATTACTCACTATAAAACCTTGAGCCTAGACCACCACACATGTGATTTTTGTGGTAAAACAACTTGAATTACTAATTCACCACTAACCCGTTGCTAAACTCATCATGTATAGCTGTGATGAATCTCTACATTTGTTTACCCACCTGAGAGCCTTTTGCTAAGCCTACCACATCTCCATGTGGCAAACGTTTCAAAATATCCACCCAATATTACCAAGAGACCTTCAATAGTAATGAAATAGGGATTAAACTCTTATGATTTACTGCTTCACAATTAAGACTTGTAGTTCTTTGAGTATTCCAATATTTCAATTTTTTTCAATCTACACTATTCCTACCATTTCTATATTTTGTCTTATCTCCTTTTATTAGAAGATGACTCCAAGACTAAGGACGATAATCTTTGAGAACTTGGACTTAGTAACTTGAGAATTTGTTTCGAAGTCTCAAATTCTTTCAATGAGTTTTGCCTGAGAAATAACCCTTGAAAGATTGAAATTCCGTAATTTCGTAAAGCGGAAGCGTGATTGGGACCGATTCGTAATTAATTTTGTTTAATCTAAAATACCAATACATTGACAATAAACTTAAAACTATTCTAGATTTATATTAAGGCTAAACATACAAAAATATTAGATCTAAATCTAATTTATATAGTAACAAATTACTTACTCTCGTTCACGACTCAAATTAAATTCACCAACTGCTTGTGAATTAATCACGAACTAGTGCGAACACCACCACTATGGCTACACAGGTATGACTTTGAGACTTCTAGAGGCAGGAGACTGGTGGGAGTCTAGAGGAAGCCTTGAGGGGAATTCTCTGAGAGTAGGAGAATGAATGAGATGCCTTTCACCCCACCCAGGGGTCCTATTTATTGGTAAAGGCCAAGACTTTTTTCCTAATACGAAAATGTCTCTAATTTTAATAAATAATTAATTAATTCCATAATTAATTAATTTCCCTAATTAAATATCATATATTTAATCTTATGGATTTTATTTTATTAAAATTAATATGAATCCAATTCATATTAAATTTATTTGAACTCTTTCAAATATTTTCTTTCCTAATAGGAAAAAGTTTCTAATTTTAATAAATAAATAAATAATTCCATAATTAATTAATTTACCCAATTAAATATCATATATTTAATCTCAGGGATTTTATTAAAATTAAAATTAATATGAATCCAATTCATATTAAATGTATTTGAACTCTTTCAAATATTTTCTCTCAAGAATTAATTTTTGAAATTAATTCAAAAATCATATTATAAAGTTTTGGCTCAGTTTCCAGGTAGAAGGTGTTCCGTAAACCGTCATCTTAAGTACCTCCAGCCTTAGATAGAACTTTACCGGTAGAGTTCCCTTATAACCAATAGTTAGGATAAATCTTTACTCTAAAGATCTAGGTGAATTAAACCCTTTTAATTGACCTAGTGATATTGCATGATAATATAACTATGGTTAATTCAACTCCAGTTCCGAGTCAGTTCCCAGGTAGCAGGTGTTCCGTAAACCGTCATCTTAAGTACCTCCAGCCTTAGACAGAACTTCATTGGGAGAGTTCCCTTATAACCATAGTAATGTAAACTCTTTACTCTAAAGATCTAGGTGAATTAAACTCTTTTAATAAACCTAATGTCATTGCATGCTAACATTTAACTATGATTAATTCAACTCCGGTATTCCGGGTTAGTTCCCAGGTAGTAGGTGTTCCGTAAACCGTCATCTTAAGTACACCTCAGCCTTAGACAGAACTTAACCGGTGGAGTTCCCTTATAATCATAGTAATGTTTTTCCTACTTAGTCAATTAAAACTATTTTTAATTCTACGTAAGAAAATAATTCTAATCCTATTAGAATTATAATGAGCTTAGGTCTATTAATTTTAAACATTTTAAAATTAATTCATTTTAACCTAAGGTCCTATGTTTGCATGCAACTCTTTGTTATAGGTTGACGGTTTCTAATCAATTTTATAAATTATTATAAAATTTTAATGATTAGCCCTATAACATGCTTCTATGGTGTTAGAAAAATAACAATCATATTCTAATTATTAAACACCATATTATTATGACGCCGATAACAATAATATAACGATGATATTAATCTAAAGTGGTGTCCTGCTTCATGCAATTTCAATTTCATTTAATTAATATCGATTATATTAATTAAACATCCATGAAATTATATTACATGAAATTTAACATTAATATAATATAACTCTTATATTAATCTAATTAATGTCATGCTCAATGCTATTCCATTTTCATTTAATTAATATAACATTTTATATTAAATCATACATGAAAACAAACATTTATTTATATTTATTATTTTCATTCATAATATAACTAATTATATTAATTCTCATGAAAATAATCCTAAGCATGCATGCTACATTAATAAAATATAACAATTATATTTAGCTAAATTAATGTTACGCATCATGCTTCACCAATTTCATATATGTAATATAACGATTATATTAAATAACTCATGAAATTAAAGTCATGCATAATTACCATACATTATAACAATTATAACATAAATATGCATGAAATCATGTTTAACCTATGGTGGGAATTTAAGCTATATGACATCCATAAAGCAAATAAATAGCAATTGAATCGGTTAATTTTGGCCTCTTGGATAAAATAAAGCATAAATTACAATAATTATAGCTAAATTCTATCCTAAAAATCCTTCTGCAGCTCCAAATACTAGTATAGACCGCCCGAACCGACCCGAACCACTTCGAACCAACCACGAAAACCACAAACCGAGCCAAATTCCAGCTGAACCAGACCTAATCGGTCCCAACCCAGATGGACCATGCGAAGCAGATCGCCAGCTACCTTGAACCGCCTGAAAAATGTCTTCGCACCGCACATCGTGACAGTGTCGCGATGCTGCAGATTCTTCTCGCCGTGAATTCTATGTTTTTCAATCATCTCATAAAAAGCTTAATCTAGACCCGGACTTACAAAGAACTCGATTTTACATAAAATACCCGAAACACCGGGCCCTTACATGATCAGATCACATAAAAAATAGTAAAATCTATGGCCATAAAGTTAACCTAAACAGTCCAATGCAAACCATACATACTTTATGCATTAATCAATCTCACCAATAGCCAATGTAAATTTTAGAGAAACAAAATTAGATCTACGATCGACTCTCATACCAATTGAAAGATTGGAATTCCATAATTCCGTAAAGCGGAAGCGTGATTGGGACCGATTCGTAATTAATTTTGTTTGATCTAAAATACCAATACATTAGCAATAAACTTAGAACTATTCTAGATTTATATTAAGGCTAAGCATACAAAAATATTAGATCTAAATCTAATTTATATAGTAACAAATTACTTACTATCGTTGACGACTCATATTAAATTCACCAAATGCTTGTGAATTAATCACGAACTAGTGCGAACACCACCACTATGGCTACACCGGTATGACTCTGAGACTTCTAGAGGCAGGAGACTGGTGGGAGTCTAGTGGAAGCCTTGAGGGGAATTCTCTGAGAGTAGGAGAATGAATGAGATGTCTTTCACCCCACCCCAGTGGTCCTATTTATAAGTAAAGGTCAAGACCTTTTACCTAATAGGACAAGGAAGACCTTTTCCTAATAGGAAAAGGTCTCTAATTTTAATATATAATTAATTAATTCCATAATTAATTAATTTCCCTAATTAAATATCATTTATTTAATCTTAGAGATTTTATTAAAATTAAAATTAATATGAATCCAATTCATATTAAATTTATTTGAACTCTTTCAATTATTTTCTTTCTTAATCGGAGAAGGTTTCTAATTTTAATAAATAAATAATTAATTCCATAATTAATTAATTTACCCAATTAAATATCATATATTTAATTTTAGGAATTTTATTAAAATTAAAATTAATATGAGTTCAATTCATATTAAATTTATTTGAACTCTTTCAAATATTTTCTCTCAAGAACTAATTTTTGAAATTAATTCAAAAATTATTTATAAAGTTTCATAAACTTTATATTATAATGCATCAATATACATTATACGATTCCCCAAATAAATTGAACACTTTCAATTTACAATTAATGCTTAATGTCCTCAAGTCTCTTTACGAGCTACTAGTGGGACCTAATGGACCTACAAATCAGAAGCTCCAACGATACGAGACTAATTGACCAAACTCATTGACCAAGTTTAGTCAACATTTGTTAACTGTGGGTCACTCCACTAAAGACCCACAACTGCACTCTTCTCACTGTAGTATATTTCCATGTCCACGGATATCGACCAAACAGTAAGTTAATCCTTCACCTGTGTTCGTAACACCAGTTGGGTCAAATTACCATTTTACCCTTAGGTTACCTCTTGTTCCTTAAGTACCACTGATTCCTCTAATGAACAAGTTGTTTAGGGTCCAACCACTAAACATGAGTTCCTCTCAGGCTAGGAGAGGACGACGCGCCTTTGTTGAAGCCCCAGAATTAGTCCTTAAGAGAACACGCATCTACTTACCCCAATAGGGGAAGGAGTGAATTCCATCTTGTACTGTTATGTTCCCAGCCCCCATTCGGTCTTGCCCCTGAAATGGTAGGCTTATTGAGTCGGCGAATTGGCCACTTTCACCCATACAAATCTAAGGACAATCCCTCCTAGGTCATCCTATTGAAATATAAACCTAGACTAGTTAACGGCATTACATCTTGTGGTTACTATTTCACAGTCTGGTCTTATACAAACTCATTGCATAGGATACCCTGACCCGCATGTCTCCTACTTGGATGCTTTGGATCATTGCATCTGTATCGAATACAAGGTGGGTCGTATCACATAGTGTCACCAGGATAAGGTACCCAGCCTTATCCCTATACTATAGACCTTTTAGGTTGTTACTTGGACACTGATCTCCGTATGTCCCCACATACTAGTCCGTGTTTCATTTAAACAACCTTGGATCATAGTTTATTGGATTTATGGTTTATAATGCAAACTCGATTATTCAATAACCAAATTACTGAATTACTCAAATAACGCTTTATTGAGATCGATTAATTTGTTTCATTTACTATCTACGAGTTTTAGGGCATAAAACCCAACAACCCTATCATGGTACCAAGGAACATTGACAAAGACACAACATGGAGTGATTATTGAAGTTGATAAAGGATGACTTACACACGATTGATCTTTTATATGTGATTGCACCATATTCAGCTAGTCATGGAAAAAAAATATATTTGGCCTAAAAAAGATATATGAAAAACGAGAAAAAGAAAATAAAAAAGAAAGTGAAAAAAGAAAAAAGAAAAGAAAAAGAAAAAGAAAAAGAAATGTACAAGGCCAGGATAATTCTTAAATTGAATGATTGAGGCAATCAATATAGATCAAGAGGTCACACCTACAAAGGATTTGAAGATCTTCTTTGTCAATCATCAACTAAGCTAGAACCTTCATTGCTACACTGGGGAAAAACCACCATCACAAGACTGGGGCAAAGCCAACATTATTAAATTGGAGCAAGGGTCTTCATCACTATACTAGGACAAAGTCTTAATCACTATACCGAGACAAAGCCATCGTCACTACATGAGAGTAAATCCTTCATAACTACACTGGGGCGAAGCTTTCATCGTTACGCTGGGGCATAGTCGTCATTATTAAATTGGAGCAAGAACCTTCATTGCTACATTGGGACAAAGTTTTCATCATTATGCTGGGGCAAAGCCGTCATTATTAAATTAGAGTAGGGCATTCACCATTACACTAGATCAAAGTCATTTAACAATTTATGTAAGCTGTTTTAAACTGGGGCAAAGGCCAAGTTAAGAGAATGACACTTCTCTAAGAATCTTTCAATCTTGAGCGATTCTCCACATTCAAGAATAGAAAGCTGAATCATATTTCATAGAAGAATCACATTCAGAGAAAGAACAATCACAGTAATGAGGGTTTTTCATCAAAGATTTCGAGCTGACTCAAAGAAAGAAAGAGATATATGAGATGATCTCTTGAGGAGCTACTCCTTGTTCTCACAGTGGTTGTCCAAAGAATTGAGACCTTAGCAAATATTTTCATTTGAATTATATTCTAATTTTCAAAGTTATGTTCAATCTCGTATTATTCAAGAGATTTTTTATAAAGACATTTGTGACCCATGTTTTCTTCCTTCACTCATTTCTCTTTGGAAAAAGAAACTTGATTTCTTTCTTTGTTGACTATCATCCCCATTTGTCTCTAAGCCAAATTCATCTTCTTGTATCCAACCTTTTTGTCCACTACAAGGCTAAGGTTATGAAGCAGTTGAATCAAGTAAGATGTTTAATGCTATGAATTACCATCGATAGTTCTCTAAACTAGCACATGAGACAATTCTAAAAAACCTACCATACCCGATATGATTGAGAAATCTATGATTTACATATATGTTTCCTTTCGGATTGAGCAATCTCTGATTAACATACATGATCCATTTCAGGTGAAGACATTCAAAAAAAAAAAAAAAAAAAAAAAAAAGAAAAAAGAGAAAAGAAACAAGATAAACAAAAAAAGAAAATGAAAAAAAGGAAAAAGGAAAAATAAAGAATGTTTCCTCCAATGATGACAATGGGGTTCTCCTTTGATTCCTTTCTAAATATTGATTGATAAGAATGATGAAAGTAAGCAATGATGATCATTTTGTAAAATATGGAAAACACATTTGGTTATCTTAATTGATTTCACAAATCAAGCTCTTCATCATCGTTTGCATCGCTATTTCTCACAAAAAAAATCGTTTTCATACCATGGAATTATTGGTGAACATAGATCACATGAATATCGTGCATACATGACACTCATTGATCTACCCTAAGCATGCATATGCATCCCTACATCATCCTTTAGAGTCGAATTATTGACTTACTCAATTCATCAGCAGGGCATACGTCGTTAGACATGATTAGTTGCATTATCATTGCATAGAATGGTCAATGAGCATATGTTCAATCCATGACACTGGGGCAAAAGCACTCATCTATTTCATGTAGGATATTCACGTGAATAGTGCATCATATGTTACATAAATGTTATAGCTTGCCTTTGCATACCTACACAAGCTCTTTTGAGTATTATATATCATTTCAAGATGATTTAACTCACTTTTCATGCATGTGGGTATACTCCATTCACGAGAATTCCCAATATATTCAAAAGAATCTTTTTTCTTATAATTGATTCTTTTCCTTTTCAGCAACTCAGTTTTGAATTAAAAAATCGTCGCCTCATTTTAAAACAAATTTCTGAAATACGAAGTTCCTGTTTTAAAATATTTTCTCATTTTTGGCAACTAAGTTTTGAAATAAAAACCGTTGTCTTCATTTTAAAACAAATTTTTGAAATACGAAATCTCTGTTTTAAAATCTTTTATTGTTGGCAACTAAGTTTTGAAATAAAAACCGTTGTCTCATTTTAAAGCAAATTTCTGAAATACGAAGTCCATGTTTTAAAATATTTTCTCTTTTCAGCAATTAAGTTTTGAAATAAAAACCGTTGTCTCATTTTAAAACAAATTTCGGAAATACGAAATCCCTGTTTTAAAATATTTTCTCCTTCGGCAACTAAGTTTTGAAATAAAAATCGTTGTCTCATTTTGGAACAAATTTCTGAAATACGAAGTCCCTGTTTTAAATTCTTTTCCTTTTTAGCAACTAAGTTTTGAAATAAAACCGTTGTCTCCTTTTAAAACAAATTTCTGAAATACGAAGTCCATGTCTTAAATCTTTATTTTTGGCAACTAAGTTTTGAAATAAAAACCGTTGTCAATTTCTGAAATATGAAATCCTTGGTCTTTTCCTTTTGGTTAAATCGAATCCGACTATTGAGTAGAGGTCGAAGCCCTAGTCAGAGTTAGGTCCAATTTCTCTTCCTTTGGTCAAATCAAATCCTGCTAGTTAGTAGAGGTCGAAACCTGGTCCGAGTCAGGTCCATTCTCTTTTCTTTTGGTTAAATCGAATCCTACTAGTTCGTAGAGGTCGAAGCCTGGTCAGAGTCAGGTCCATTCTCTTTTCTTTTGGTTAAATCGAACCTGATAGTGAGTAGAGGTCGAAGCCTAATCAGAGTTAGGTTCATTTCCATTTCTGTTGGTTAAATCGAATCCTACTAGTTAGTAGAGGTTGAAGTCTGATATGGTCCGAGTTAGGTCCATTCTCTTTTCTTTTGGTAAAATCGAACCCTGTTAATTAGTAGAGGTTGAAGCCTTGTCAGAGTCAGGTCCATTCCCATTTCCTCTTGGTTAAATCGAACCCTATTCTTGTTTAGTGGTCGAAGCTTGGTCAGAGTCAGGTCCATTACATTTCCTCTTCTTTTGGTTCAATCAAACCCTACTAATTAGTAATGGTCGAAGCCTAATCAGAGTCAGGTCTATTCCCCTTTGCTTTTGGTTAAATCGAATCCTATTCTTGTTTAGAGGTCGAAGTCTAGTAAGAGTTAGGTCCATTTCCTATTTCTTTTGGGTAAATCGAACCCTGCTAGGTAGTAGAGGCCTGGTAAGAGTCAGGTCCATTTCATTTTCTTTTGGTTAAATTGAATCTTATCTTTGATTAGAGATGAAAGTCTAGTCAAAGTAAGATTCATTTTCTTTTTTCTAATTTTAGGCCAATTGGTTTATGCATGAAATCCTTTCTTTTATTTTTAACTAAAAATCTTCGCCTTCCCAATACTTTGTCTTTTTCCTTTGTCTACCCTTTCAATCCTTCAAGGATACACAATGGGGGGCAAACTGTAGACACCGTAGTTGGTCCGACTTGATTTTTAGTATAATGTTTGAATTCTTTTCCAATATTTGATGATCAATTTGTTTTTTGGTTGCCAACAAGAGCATAACTCAATTGACATAAAGTTGTACTGATGACCACGAGATCTGTGGTTCGAATCCCTCTACCCCACATATTATCAAAAAAAAAATATTTTTTGGTTTTCATTGTTTATTTTCATTTTCATTTTATTTTATTTTTTTATTTTTTTATTTAATTTATTTTTTTATTTTTTTTATTTAATTTAATTTTTTTTTCCATTTTCAAAGTCTTCCTATTCCTTATTCTTCTCCCTCTCCCCCTCTTTCTCCCAACTTCTCACTCTCTCCACCTCTTTCTCAACTCACTCCCCCACTCGCTCCCACTCTTTCTCAACTCACTCCCCCACTCTCTCCAACTCCCTCCCCTTATTTCTCAACAATTTCTCCAAGCTCTCCTATGGAGGAGAAAAAGACAAGAACAAGGTGGTGGAAAATGGGAGAACAATGAGAGAAAGTGAAGAAAGAAGGAGTGATGAAAATCTAAGAAAGAAAGGGAAAGAAAGATGTGAAGCTTGAGAGAGAAAGAAGTGAAATTTGAGAGAGAGAGTGAGAAATTTTAAGCTTTTGAAAGATTGAGTTGCTCACTGCTTCGCCGCCACCGCTCACCACATCGTCGACGTCGCCACTCTGACGAACTCCGCCACTAACCCAATCCCGATCCGACGCCCGCCGCCACTGCGAACTCCAACCATCCAAAGAACTAGAAGTAACTCTAATCCACATTCCAGTGAATTTCCATGGAAGAGAAAGGTAAAGAAGAGTTAAGTGGAGGAAGAAAAGGAAAAAAGAAAAGAAGAAAATCGTGGTGAAGAAGAAGAAGGGGAAATAGAAAGGAAATTGGTAAAGGTGGTGAGTCCCACCTATTTTATTTATTATTCTTTTAGTTTTTTTTTATTTTTGTTGGTTTATTATTTTCTCTCACTTCTTTTATAATTTTAAAAAAAAGAAGCACAATTTTTTTTTCTTTCAAAAGTTATATATTTTTTTCTCCACTTTGATTTTAAATTAGAATTCACAAATCAATTTCAAAGTAGCTTTAATTGAAATTTTTCTAAATCAATTTTAATTAGGTTTTTATTTGAAATTTCTAATTGGAATTGGTTTTAATCCGGAATTTCAAATTGATGACAATTTGGTTTTAATTGAAATTTCAAGGTCAAAATGCATATAAATTGGAATTTTCAAATCAATGTCTATTTAATTTTAAATTGGAAATAAATCTCAATTTTATTGAAATTAGAAACCAATCTTAATTTTAATTAAATTGGAAATCAATCAATGTCCATGGATTTTGTTTAAAATTGGAAGTCAAATTTCAATCTTTGTTTTTGCATTAAAATTTCCGGTTCGATTTCAATTTGTTTTGATTTGGATTTCAATAATCTCTCATATTAGACTTCAATTTGTAATGCCCAAATGAATTTAATTTTGAATTTGAAATTGGATTTCAATTTTGGTTTTAAATTGATTTCATTTCAATTTGGTTTAATTTACAATTTTAAAAATCAATTTCAATTCAGTTTTGATTAGAATTTTTCAAATATACTTTCAATTTATTTGATTGATTTTTTTTTTTTGTTTTTAATGAAATCTCAAATTTGTTCATTTTGTAATTTTTTTTTTTTATGAATATGTCCTAATTTGATATTTCACCAAATGAATTTCAATTTGACTCTAAATTGATCTTTTCAAATAAATCTCAAGATAGGTTTTGATTGGAAATTCTAAAATCAATTTTAATTTTGAATTAGAACTTCAATTTTCCTCTTCAAATTGAATTTTGTATTAAAATCTCCAAATAATCCCAATTTGATTTTAAATTAGAATTTCTCAAAATCAATTTTGCTTTGGTCTTAATTTGAAATTTAATTTGGGATTTCAACTTTTGTTTGTTTTTAAGTTGATTTCATTTTTACATTTACAAATGAATTTCAATTTGGAATTGCCCAAATGAATTTCAATTGGAATTTAATTTGGGATTTCATTTTTCCCTCAATTGGTTTTAATCTCGAATTCAAGGAGTTTCAAAGTGATTTTGGATTTTTCAGATGAATTTCAAATTGTATAATCTAGGATTTCTGAGCAAAAATTCAAAATAGGTTTTAATTTAGAATTTCAGAATCAATGTCAATTTGGTTCTCAATTAAAGTTTTCAAGTCTATGTCTTTTGATTTTATATTGAAAATCAATTTCAATTTTAAACTAAATTGGAAATCAATTTCAAAGGTTAAATCAAATTTCAAAAGCAAAATTTAATATTTTGAATGGTTAAAATAGATTGATTATGAAAACTTTCATGCTAGTTTTATCTAAGAATGGGTACTTAAGCTGACGGAAAGGGAATACCCTGCCTGGAAATTAGCCTAAAGTTTAACTAGTCAATTATTTTGGCAATCTAAATTTCAATTGATCTTAATTTAGAATTTTGAAATCAACTTCAATTTTATTCTAAATTAGTTTTTCCCAATGAATTTCAAAATAGTTTTACTTTAGTTCCAAATGAATTTCTAATTGAATTTGGTTTATAAATGAAAAAATATTTTTCCATTGAATGGTGTCATAACACTCATGATTATTAATTCACATTTTATTTTTGAAATGTGAAATAATAGATGTGAGACAAATTAGCTCATCTACAACCTATGACGGAGTTGAGATAACTTCTCATATTCTTGAGGTGACAAATTTTCTTTTCATTAAAAGAAGATTTCAACATGACAAACAATTATTGGGTATAACCGTTTCAACATCAATACCTTACTTTAATTTGTAAAGTTAAGGTAAGATCAAGTGAGACATTTGTTATTTGATTTTTTTTCCTTCAAAATAAAGAACCGTTTCATGTTATAAAAGGATAATTTAAAAATAAAATGTGGTAACCGTTTTTTAAATGGGTGTTGTAGGGGTGCTAACACCTTCCCTACACTCAATCGATTCCCGAGCCTAATTTTTGGCTTTCAAAGACCGATTTTTCTTTAAAATGGGTGACCAATCATACCCCAAGATGATTGGTGGTGACTCCAAACCTCTCATCTCGAAAGAGACCCTTAGGAAAGGACGTTGGCCGCTCAACGTCGCGATAAAGTTGTGACAGCAACTATCCAAAAATGGGGTCAAAGTGAGCATAACTTAATGGTAATAGGCATGTACTATAACAATTGAAAAAAAAAAAAGAAAGGTGGGTTTGTTTTACCTGGTTAAAGAAGGAGGAAAAAGGGGGGGGGGGGGGGGGGGGAGTTTTTTAAGTTCCCCCCTCCCAAATTTTTGGTTAAAGAATTAAAAAAAATAACGATTTTCTCTCTCTCTCCCCGATATTTCCTTTCTCTCTACGCTCTCCCTCTCACGCTCTCACACACTCTCTCTGGTCTGCAGTGTATAAGTCGCCACAACCACCCTCCTCCATCGCCTCTCGTCGCCGCCGCCCTTTGTCTCCTTCACCGTCGTCGCATGCTGCCGTCGTCGACCATCCACCGCGAGCCTCCGGTAAGACAACTTTCTCCCTTTATCTCTCTCTCGTCCCTCATCTCGCACGACCTCACACTCTCTCTCTCGTTTTTAGCAGCCCCTACCGCCTCTGTCTTTTCTCCGGTCACCACCAGTGTCACTGCTGCCGGTTAGTCACTCTCTCTCTCTCTCTCTCCCCTCTCTAATGGGTCTCTCGACTTCTCTCTTACTATCAAATCTTTTGCATACTTCTTCTGGAAAATGTTAATCCCATGATCACCTTGCTTAACTTCAATACCAAGGAAGTAATGAAGTAAGCCCATATCTGTCATCTCAAATTATTTGTTCATAAGTAAAACACACCGGGCCCTTACATGATCAAATCACATAAAAACAGTAAAATCTATGGCCATAAAATTAACCTAAACAATTCAATGCAAACCATACATACATTATGCATTAATCAATCCCACCAATAGCCAATGCAAATTTTAGTGAAACAAAATTAGATCTACGATCAGCTCTGATACCAATTGTAGGACTGGAATTCTGTAATTTCGTAAAACGGAAGCGTGATTGGGACCGATTCGTAATTAGTTTTGTTTAATCTAAAATACCAATACGTTGGCAATAATATTAGAACTATTCTAAATATATATTAAGGCTAAGCATACAAAAATATTAGATCTAAATCTAATTTATAAAGTAACAAATTACTTACTCTTGTTGACGACTCAGATTAAATTCACCAACTGCTTCTGAATTAATCACGAACTAGTGCGAACACCATCACTATGGCTACAACGGTATGACTCTGAGACTTCTAGAGGTAGGAGACTGATGGGAGTCTAGAGGAAGCCTTGAGGAGAATTCTCTGAGAGTAGGAGAATGAATGAGATGCCTTTAACCCCACCCCAGGGGTCCTATTTATAGGTAAATGCAAAAATCTTTTTCCTAATAGGAAAGTGTCTCTAATTTTAATAAATAATTAATTAATTTCCCTAATTAAATATCATATGTTAGAGATTTTATTAAAATTAAAATTAATATGAATCCAATTCATATTAAATTTATTTGAACTCTTTCAAATATTTTCTTTCCTAATAGGAAAAGGTCTCTAATTTTAATAAATAATTAATTAATTTTATAATTAATTAATTTACCCAATTAAATATCATATATTTAATCTTAAGGATTTTATTAAAATAAAAATTAATATGAATCCAATTAATATTAAATTTATTTGAACTCTTTCAAATATTTTCTCTAAAGAATTAATTTTTGAAATTAATTAAAAATTATATTATAAAGTTTCATAAACTTTATATTATAATGCATCAATATACATTATACGATTCCCCAAATAAATTGAACACTTTCAATTTACAATTTATACTTAATTGCCTCAAGTCTCTTTACGAGCTACCAGTGGGACCTAATGGACCTACAGATCGGAAGCTCCAACGATACGAGACTAATTGGCCAAACTCATTGACCAAGTTTAGTCAACATTTGTTAATTGTGGGTCACTCCACTAAAGACCCACAACTGCACTCTTCTCACTGTAGAATATTTCTGTGTCCACGGATATCGACCAAGCAGTAAGTCAATCCTTCACGTGTGTTCGTAACACCAGCTGGGTCAAATTACCGTTTTACCCTTGGGTTACCTCTGGTTCCTTAAGTACCACTGATTCCTCTAATGAACAAGTTGTTTAGGGTCCAACCACTAAACAGGAGTTCCTCTCGGACTAGGAGAGGACGACGCGCCTTTGTTCAAGCCTCGAAATCAGCCCTTAAGGGAACACACATCTACTTATCCCAATAGGGGAAGGAGTGAATTCCATTTTGTACTGTTATGTTCCCAGCCCCCATTCGGTCTTGCCCCTGAAATGGTAGGCTTATTGAGTCGGCGAATTGGCCACTCTCACCCATACAAATCTAAGGACAATCCCTCTTGAAAGGGGTTCATAACAGACTCAAGATTGAGATTGAGTTACCTAGGTCATCCTATTGAAATAGAAACCTAGACTAGTTAACGATGTTACATCTAGTGGTTACTATTTCGCGGTCCGGTCTTATACAAACTCATTGCATAGGATACCCCCAATCGCATGTCTCCTACATGGATGCTTTGGATCATTGCATCTGTATCGAATACAAGGTGGGCCGTATCACATAGTGTCACTAGGATAAGGTACCCAACCTTATCCCTATACTATAGACCTTTTAGGTTGTTACTTGGACACTGATCCCCGTATGTCCCCACATACCAGTCCAAGTTTCATTTAAACAACCTTGAATCTTAGTTTATTGGATTTAGGGTTTATTAATGCAAACTCGATTATTCAATAACCAAATTACTGAATTACTTAAATAACACTTTATTGAGATCGATTAATTTGTTTCATTTACTATCTACGAGTTTTAGGGCATAAAACCCAACAGACATGTGTTTAACATTGGTTCTAGTGTAGTTTCATGGGCATCAAAGAAGCAGGATTTTGTAGCCTTGTCAACAACCGAAGCTGAATACATTTCTTTGTCTACTGCCAGTTGTCAAGCTCTTTGGCTGAGAAGGGTACTACAAGAACTGAAGTTTCCTCAAGAAAATGACACAATCATGTTTTGTAACAATAGTTCGTCAATTGCTCTGGCGAAGAATCCAGTTTTTCATGGAAGAAGTAAGCACATAAAGATCAAGTACCATTTCATCAGAGAATTGATCAAAGACAGAGAAGTATGCATCAAGTATTGCAAGACACAAGAGCAGGTTGCAGACATATTCACAAAAGCATTAAAAGTTAATTTTTTTTTTTTTGAAAATGAAAGAGAAGCTTGGAGTCATGGAAGTCTAGCTTAAGGGAGGATGTTAGGAATTAAGCTAGATTTATGATGTGGTAACTTAAATAAGTTACAATTTTATAAACAGTTGTGAGTTACTACTTAACTAAGTATACATTCAAGCTAGATTTATGTTCTAGAAGTTTCACCAGAATGCTATAAATATAATGCATTTTGTTATGTTTAAAGCAAGTCAAGAAAAGCAATTCAAAGAGACTTATTCAAGAGAACAATTTTATTCTCTTGTGTGTTCTTGAGTTTTGTAAGGGAACAAGTTTCTTCTCTAAAAAATTGTGAGTTTTAGAGTGATTATTATTGTGAGCTCATCGACATTTCCAACGTAATAGCACTTTTAGTCATCATTTTCAACAAAAACAATCTATTGTGTAGTTATGGGCTATGTTATTATGTCTTGAGAGTTTGAGTAAGTTATCTCACGAGTTTGTGTAGTAGATTGACTTTTAATTCTATGAATGAACATGTGTACCTCTCATTAAATTAAAATTGGCTGGAGGAGCCGAAGTGAGCGTATCTCTTCATCAAGGGTACATGCATATCGTTAAGCTATGCTCACCATAACGTCTAACAGTCTTTTGATTTTCTAACTGTCTCATAGATCTTTAAACAATCAATTTTTATCTAATGTCTTTGATTTTTTAATTTTTTTTTGTCTAATACGCTTTTGGCTTATTCAACATTATTTTAAAAATTTTACAGACTTATTAGGTACAAAGTTAAAATTTTAGGATCCTGTTAAACACAAATTCAATTTATGTCTAACATAATTCTTAGTTTTTAAAACTTTTGAAAATTTCAATAGCCTATTGATACAAAACTGAGAGTTTCTAAACCTTTCAGACATTTTTAAAGTTCAAAAACCTGTTAGACACAAATTGAAAGTTTAAGAATTTATTATACTTTTTAAAGTTCAAGAAACTTAGAGATACAAACTTTAAAGTTTCCATCCGCTTGATAAACATTTGATTTTTTACAATTAGCCTAAAACTCAAAAATTAACCTAAAAAAAACCAATCACATTGAAAAAATGAATCAATAAAAATGTTATTGTACCGACAATTAGCCTATGACATTGGTGTGTGTACATCGATATCATACGTAAACGTCCACACGGATGGTAAAAG
Source organism: Luffa acutangula (assembly GCA_036850905.1). Lineage (NCBI taxonomy): Eukaryota > Viridiplantae > Streptophyta > Magnoliopsida > Cucurbitales > Cucurbitaceae > Luffa > Luffa acutangula. The sequence goes on along the minus strand of CM072099.1, from coordinate 46,854,451 downwards.
TATGTCTGGAAAGAAATAATACATTAAAAACAAAACTAAATTTTCATTTTTTTTTCTAAAGACCAGATATGTTTTACATTTAGCCTGTTAATTATAAAATATTACCAACATATTTGGAAGAATACTAATTATAAGTATGTTTTGTTTCTAGGCATAATTAGAATTGATCGCAATTATTTTTAAGGATTGAGTGAAAACTAAGAAAGTAATTTGATCCATGTATCAGGGCAGTAAAGGCGAGTACAATTATTCTTAATGTTACATCTGCAGATAATGGAGCAACTCTCACTGTCGACTCTAATGAGGTAAACTTTACTCTGGATATTCTTATACAAATTATTTATTAAAAATGAAATACATTATTTGTAACGCCCTCAAAATTTAATCTAATTTAGGAAACATGACTGCACTTCTTTACCTAAAAACCTCAAGGTATGCACAACAACTACACTGGACAAATCTACTGCTTGTTCTAGAAAAGAACCTTGCCTAAAGTTTAATAACTCAACACACTAAAAGGAAATGTGGCAATTTATTCAAGGAAAAAAAAATAATAACCTATAAATCACAAGCAAAAAGATGAAACCTTTTTCCAAAGTTTCAAGTGAAAAACAAATAGAAAAACTAAGGTCCCGTTTGATAACCATTTGGTTTTTGAAAATTAAGCTTATACTTACCTACTTCCACTTATAAGTTTCTTTGTTTTAGTATCAATCTTCTTTCTTGTTTTTAAAAACAAAGTCCAATTTTAATTTGAAAAAAAAAAAAAACTCATATGTTTGGTTACATTTTCTCATAAGCGTTTTTCTACACAAGTTATTGTTTTTGTTTTTAGAATTTGGCTAGGAATTCAAATGAAATCCTTAACAATGATGAAAGTCGTTGTAGAGAATTTAGAAGAAAACAAGCATAATTTTCAAAAACCAAAAACCAAATGGTGTTATCAAACGAGGCCTAAATGATCTCTCTTGGTCAAACCTGAAAACAAAACTACATGATTTAGTCAATAAATTCACAACTCTCAAGAGAGATGTTTAACTTTAGGTTACAACACCTAGAGTCTGTTTGGAATACATTTTAATTTAAATGTTTTTCAAGAATGTATTTTTTAAAAAAACATTTTGTATAAAAATTGTTTAGAATTTAAACACTCATATGTTTGGTTACATTTTCTCATAAGCATTTTTCTACACAAGTTATTATATACGTAAAAACTCTTTTTAAAGAACTTGGTTTCGAGTGTTTCTCCCAAAATGATTTATTTCTCAATTTCATTCTCTAATAAGTCATTTTTAGTGGTTGTCAAACACTAGAAATTTTTTTCAAAATGATTTTTTTTTTTTTCAAAATTAAACACTTGAAAAGTTAAACCAAACACACCCTTAAAAATAAAGGCATTCAACTATAATAAACTTCCAAGAACAACTCGAATGTCTAAACCGTTGGAAGTGTGTGATGGACACTCACAAATTTAGAAACAAATAAGGAATATTTGAAAAGTAACAAAATCATTTGTATTAAAAAATAAATAAATAAATAAAATCGTCAAGAACTACAAACTTGGTTCACATTTTTCTCTCTAACTCTCCTCGTGTTTTCTTCTCCACACACTTGCTTCAAACACATTCTAAAGCTATCCTATTTAACTTCTAGATCTAAAAACTAGATCTAAAAACTCATCCAATCTTAACTTCATGAACATAAAACTTCCCTACATGAATGTTATACTTAACTCCCAACAAATTAAAATTACAAAACTTATTAAATTACTAATAACTTGTATAACTCATGCAGTTAATTAATTAATGGTCCATTTACAATACATTTGAACTTAAATGTTTTTCAAGAATGCATTTTTTAAAAAACATTTTGTATAAAAATTGTTTAGAATTTAAACACTCATATGCTTGGTTGCATTTCCTTATGGGTGTTTTTATACAAGGTTATTGTATACCCAAAGACTATTTTTTAAAAAGTTGGTTTCAAGTGATTCTCTCAAAATTTATTTAACAATCTCATTTTTTTAGTGGTTGTCAAACACTAGAAATTTTTTCAAATTGATTTTTTCTCAAAATTAAACCAAACACACCCTAGCAGATGTTTAATTTGCAACATAAACAAGTCTAATAATTCTGACGCTAAACTCGAGCACAAACATCAATTTTAACCAACACCAAATTTCACTAAACAATAAACCAAGGAGCATCATAATGAAATATCAACAACCAGAACACAAACTAAACTTAAACTACTAAGTAGAATAGATCAACGGTAATTGGCATGTAACCTCGACCATGAGGTCAGAGATTCAAATCCTCCCACCCCCAAATGTTAATGTACTAAAAAAAAGAAGAATAGATCAGCGACTACCCAATGTGTTCTCTCGTTTGTCATGTCTCCTCATCACCAAGCTCATGAAGACCTTAATCACCTGCAAAATTGTTGTTTGAAGGGGTGGGGTGAAGGATTAGTATAGCTCCCACTTCAGGAGCCACCAAACAACATACAATATACATCACAATCAACGTGCTTTTCGCATACACATTCATGGATCACAAGTAATATATACAACATGCTTAACTCGTGAGACTTATCACCACACTCATGTCATGCACATGCAATCTCTACACAAGATCTTTGATAGCGAGCATAGCTAGCTAGTTTTTCCTAATTAATTTAGCGAGTCTTTTATAATTTATTGGCCAAAATTATGCATTTATGTGTTGTATTTGTACGATACATAGTTTTGAGCCAATTGGATGTTCGGGTTGCGAAAAGAAGCCGAAGAATGAAAAAGAATCAAAGTTGGAAGATTGAAGATAGGCTCATCCACAGACCAACGTCGAGACGGTGCTCTCTGGGCGTCTTGAAGCTGACATTCTATATTTGGAGTTTCCAATCTTAAAAAAAAAATCATAGTGTCGCGACGCTAGGACCAGTGGTCGCGACGCTCTCGGCGAATTTTCCAGATTCGCGGTATTGCGGCAGCGTTGCGACGCTACCCCCACAGCATCGCGACGCTACGACAAAATTTTTCCTATAAGTATTTTGCAATTAGGGCTTTTTGGGAGACTTCTCTTGGATTATTTGGAGCCGTAAAACAAAGAAAATTAGCCTCTTTTGAAGCTGTACCAAGTGGAGAAAATTGGGATTGAAGGCTTGGCTCGTGGGGATCGTGATGGAGACGTGCAGTCTCGGCTCACCTAGCGTTTATTTCTCTTTTCCCTTATTTTAGTTAGTTTTTATGGCTTATTTAGACTTAGTTGATATTGTAACGCAAATTATGTGTAGCTAAGTTTAATTCTTAGGGACTGATGTAGCCGTTGGGCACTTTATGGATTGATTTTATGGTTTTATGCTATTGATTTCATTTATGCATAATGTATGTTTAATGCTTTCAATTTACCGGCCATGAATTGAATGTTGATTGTGATTAAATCTAACTCCGGAGAGAGGATTTAGCTTAGAACTCATTATGCATAACTAGGATTTAGCTAGAAATCATGAGATAATAGTTAATTCTAGAAATCGTTAAAAAGGTTAACCTTAATGCCTTGCATGTTTAATGAATTTAGATAGGGATATCGGGTTCATTGCATGTGGGAGAATCATGTATGCTCGGGAGAGATATGTGTGATTTTAGTTACCCAAGATTTATGAATCATAGCGTGTCATTAATCCATGAATTAATCCATAATCCCAATTGGTGAAATCAACTCCCTAAGGCCGTTGTCTCCATTAGATTGTCATACTTTTTCATTGTTTTGTGTTTGATTTACATTCATTCTCACTATGATTGGTTCCCTAAATAAAATTGGGCAAGAGTATTTTCGGTAATTAAAATTGATTAGAAATCCAATCCAGAGGACGACATTCGAATATCACATTCACTATATTATTACTTGACTCGTGCGCTTGCGATGGGAAAATTTCACATCAATCATCAAGCTCCATCAACTACGTTGAGAACTCTCGACTCTTTCTAGCTTTACCAAGTTCTCATATTTAGCTCAAACTCACAAAGCTCTCCAAAACTGATCCTTCGAGTTGCATCAACCCCTAACCATTTATACTCAGAGCCTCGATGATTATCTAATCTTTTCAGTGCTCGATGTTCAACCATTGACCTTTTATATCCAAGGTCTTGAATTGTGCTTTGACCCTTGACCATTTATACACAAGGTCTCAATGACTTAGTAACGTATTGACCATTGTTGTGCGTTATTGTTGCCTTGTGCAATGTGATTCTAAATATGCAAGAAAAACTCACAAATAGCTAAAAAACGTGCAAGTATACACATCATGGCAACAAGTGATAAGTAATTTAAGATCGTTCTCCTCAGGGATTGAATTAAGGAAATTTACTACTTCTAAGCTTGATTTTTCGATGAAATTCAAAGTCATCGAGGACAAAATATCATTCACTAACTAAATTGCACAAATGTAAACAATTTTTGAGTGAAATTAAAGGTAACTTAAAGTAAATAAAGCAAGAAAAATGGTTTGATGAAGATGAGAAGAAAGGCTCGGATTAGGGATTTTCTATACTGCTTCCAGAGATTGATGTAGCTAAATCTTTGCTAATTTCATCTGACCCAGATTACAATGCTAGAAAATGGTTGGCCAATTCTCCATAGATTAAGGCGATTAAACTCCCATTTAACCCCCCTTTTTTTAGCTCAACTGATCAGTGCCTTAGGTGGTTATTTATCCCTAAATAGCCACTCATTTTCATGATCTTAAAGACTAAGGTGAAGTAAAGTAATCGGTTACTAATTGTTTTCCCAAACACTCAATAACAATGCTAGAAAATGGTTGGCCAAACGAAATTCCAGCTTTAACAATGAATAACATTTTACTCTAAGATGAAATATGCAAGGTTCAGCTACAACAACCCCTCGTTACAATATAGGGATCCCTAATCCTCACCTAAAGAGGATTAGCTCATGTTCAAAGATGAAATAAATTCAGTACAACAAGGAATACCCATACACAACATATTTTCAGCTTCTTACACAACTAATACCAATGAGAAGATAAAAGATGAGAAGAAAAGACTAAAGAAGAAGCTTCCAAGATCAAATCAAGCTTTTCCAAGCTGAATATTGGCTCCACAGCAGCTCCCCTTTTCTTTATCCTTTGTTCTCCTTTGATTTCAGCTCCGATTCACAACTTCTCTCTTTCTCCAACCCCCTTTCCAAGTTTTGACTTCTTTCCTTATATACCAGCCACCAACGTGGATTTCAGGGCTGATTAGACAATCCTTGCCCACTTGGAATTCCTTCTAATGGATGAAAAGAGCTTCAAACACCAGTTGGGAATGCCACATCAATTAATGAAGTCCCCCACGTGGAAAACAGCTCCAACAACCAACTAAATTCAGCTTCTTTTACAATCCTCTGCCACCTCAGCTGCTATAGCAATATCTGCGCAAATTAGAGCTCCAGGTCAGCTTAATTAAACAATTAGCACAAAAATTAACAACCAAAGTCCTCAATTAGAATTCTCGTTAGATGCCTTTAATTCCAGCAAAATTCAACACAATTAGCAATTTCTCAAAGTAAATCAAAGCCTTAAAGCCTAAAAATCATGGCAAACAACTCTTGTTTCCAAGAGTTATCAGTTATTTGCAAGCGTATGATTGCCACAAGTAATCTAAAATGGTAGAGTACCGAATATCAGTTTCACAGGGAATTTGAATTAAATCCATTAATTACCAAGAACAATCATGTTCAATTTTATTTAGAATCTCAACTCTAAGAATAAAAGAACTAACAAGAAATTAAAGGAATCATGCAAATGAAGGGAAATATCCTATTAAGGAGACTTGACCTAGGGTGTTAACTAGCTTTTTGGATTTGTAGCTGAATTATTTTCATAAATCTAGAAGTGAATTTTAAGTGGACTTCTCTTTCAAGTTCCTCCACATCTCATACTAACATAACTAATTTATGTGTCAATTTCCTTAGTTAATTATAGTATGACATTAAGCAACCTTCATCATAAATTTCTAACAATTATTTTTCACTTTCGTGTTCCAAGCAACCATTGACCATTTATACCTAAGAAGACCTCAATACTTGCCTCAAAACTCATCACACAAACCCTTAACCATTTATACCGAAGGCATTGATGCTCCTCTTTATTCAATATTGATATGTCGATCCCTGACCATTTATACCTGAGGCCTTGACACCAGCTCTTGACCATTATGAACTGAGGCCTTGATATCCTCCTCATTTTCCTTTACATACCAGCCCTCCATTATTTATGATTAAGGCCATGATATCCTTCTAATTTTCATTTATCACATACTCAAGGTCCTATGATCCATTTTTCACAAATAGGTTCACAATCTAGATACGCACAACCTATACATTCTTTATAGACTATGCTTCTAATTCAATAACCAGATGACGCTCTCATCATATGCATTGTGCTTTTAACATAAACATCATAACATCGTATAGTCTTAGACAATATCAACATTCAACATGCTTAGCATAAGGACACATCACAACATACATACATATCAAAACAGATAACAACTCATAATGGCATTTTTTTGGGGACAGTTGCATAGATGGCAAATTGGACCAAATTAATAGCAAATATAGCAAAGTTGCAAACTAAATGAATATATAGCACAATTAATTGTACAAGACCAAAAATTTGTCGTCAGATTCTATCCATGTCTATCACTGATAGACTCCGATTATTCAGAGTCTATCAATGTCTATCGCTGAAAGACTCCGGTTAATTGAAATCTATCAGTGACTATCATCATCGATCAAAGTCTATCAGTGATAGTCACTGATAGATTTTGATTAATTGGAGTCTATCAGCGATAGACACTGATATACTCTGAATAATCGGAGTCTATTAAATAGAGTCTATCGCTGATAAACTGTGATAATTGAAGTCTATCATATAGATTCTAATTAACCAGAGTCTATCAGTGTCTATCAGTAATATACTCTGGTAGATAGTTAAAACATCACCTCTCGTTGTCTCCTCCGTATGAATGCCTTGCTGGATTTCTTATTGCTTTAGTTTATGTTCCTTGGTCAAATGACATGGATCCTCTTGTAGATGTAAATGACTCATCAGAAAATCGAGTAGAAGGTGTTGTCAATCCAACGATAACTCAATCGATGAGTAGTACAGTCAAACCAACTTCCATTCATCCTTTTTGAAATCCTTTATCTACTGTTCTCACAGTGAAATTGGATGAAAAGAACTACATCCTTTGGAAGAAGATGGTTCTTGCAGTTTTGAGAGGCCAAAAGTTGGATGGGTATATTATTGGGACTAAGGCACAACCACCAGAAAACATCTCTCCCAAGAATCAAGGTGCTGGTACTTTAGAGTTGACTCAAAACACAACATATGAAGAATGGTTAACAATGGATCAAGCTTTGCTTGGTTGGCTCTATGGGTTAATGACTCCAGCCATAGCCTCTGAAGTTATCGACCTCTCTACTCCTAGACAAGTGTGGAAAGCTCTTGAGGACCTTTATGGATCCACAAACAAAGCAAGGAAATAACAGCTTAAAGCTACACTTCAAAACACAAGGAAAGGCTCAATGAAGATGGGTGAGTACCTCACTCTCATGAAAGAAGCTGCAGACAACTTGGCGTTAGCAGGTGCACCACTGGAAATAGATGATCTCACGTCATATATACTGTCGGGCTTAGATGCATAATATCTTCCAATAACCTGTCAGATAAACAAAGAGAAGTTAAAATAGCAAGAACTCCACTCGACACTCATAACATTTGATAACACTTTGGTCAACTTGAATATCATTAATCAAAATACAGAGGTAGGTAATTTTAATGCTAACCTTGCCTTCAATAGACAAAATACTTCCTCTAACCAAAACAACAGCAAGAATGCTTCCCAATGGAGAGGAAATAGCAGGGGAAATGGAAGATCAAGAGGAAATGGTGGAAGAGGAAACTATTACAGAAACAACAACTCCAAACCCACATGTCAAGTATGTGGAAAATATGGACACTCTGCAGCCATATGCTACCAAAGGTTTGAAAAGGATTTTGTCTCATCAAACCAAGGAGGTAATAGTCAAAACTCTGCTTATATTGCTACTCTTGAAATAGTAGCCAATCCAAGTTGGCTAGCTGATAGTGGAGAGTCGAACCATGTGACTCCAGACTTGAGTAATTTGAAGATTCAATCTGATTACCAAGGTAATGAATCTATCTCTATTGGAAATGGCTCTCAACTTTTGATTGCTAATATAGGTCACAATGCCTATGACACAAAGTATACCTCTGTACAATTGAAGAATATTTTACATGTCTCTTGCATCAAAAGAAACTTACTGAGCATATCAAAATTGACTGCCGCTAAAAATTTTGTTGTGGAATTTCACTCCGATTGTTGTTTTGTGAAGGACAAGGAAACAGGGAAGGCAGTGCTTCAAGGGAAACTTAAAGATGGCCTATATCAACTCCAATTGGACCTACCTAAGGCAAGCAAAAAGTTAGCAGCCAAAGTCTTTGAAGCCTCATTTTCAGATTCTGTGTCCGTTAAAAACATTTCGGAGTCAAAAGGATATGACATCGACGTTTAAGTCATTTGTCTGATAGGGTGTTGAGCCATGTCCTCAAATTTTGTAATGAAAAGGCCTCAATTAATGAAACTCCCACCTTTTGTGATGCTTGCCAATTTGGAAAGTCTCGATCTCTTCCTTTTAAACTCTCTAGCTCTCACACTAGTGCACCACTTGAGCTTATTCACTGTGATCTTTGGGGGCCTTCACCAGTTTCATCCTCCTTAGGATATAACTACTATATAAGTTTTGTTGACAACTTCACAAGATTAACACATATTTTTCCTCTCAAAAGAAAACCAGAAGCATTGAGTGCCTTTATTCAATATCAAAGTATAGTTGAAAACAGATTTGAAGAAAGAGTTAAAATAGTTCAAAGTGACTGGGGAGGAGAGTTTAGGCCTTTTGCCCCTCTCCTCAAAACCAAGGGAATAGAATTCCGTCATCCTTGTCCACACACTAGTGAGCAAAATGGCATAGTTGAGCGAAAACATCGACACATTGTGGAGATGAGTCTATCATTGTTAGCCCAAGCATCATTGCCATTAAGGTATTGGTGGGATGCATTTGTGACAACCACTTTCTTAATCAATCGTCTTCCTACACCTACCTTAGACCATCTATCACCGAGGGAGAAAGCCTTTGGAAAAACCCCAGACTTCAAATTTTTCAAAGTTTTTGGATGCTCTTGCTTTCCTTGCCTAAGACCATACCAAAAACACAAATTTCAATTGCACTCCACCAAATGTGTCTTCCTAGGATATAGTGAAGTTCACAAAGGATACAAGTGTCTAAGCTCAAGTGGTCGCATCTATATCTCTAGAAATATCATTTTTAATGAAGAGGAGTTTCCCTTCAAACTTTGTTTCCTAACTACTTCTCCATCAATTCAACAATCTCATGAGACTATTGTGACTTGGTTAAACACCTCCAGTAATTACCCCTCTCAAAATCTCTCAAGAACCATCAAACTCAATTCCTAACATATCCTCACCTACACCCTCAACCACAAACTCTTCAAGTTTCTCTAAAGCACCACCACCCTTTATTCCTATTGTGGCTCAAAGTACGGATGAACCAACAAGTGAAATCAGGATTGGAAATGGTGATGCAGAACCAACAAGTAATGAAATGGGCAATGAGGCACAATCTGAAATAGATGAAAACAGAAATGTGGTAGCAGCTACCTCCCATCCTATACAAACAAGATCTAAAAGTGGGATCTTTAAGCCAAAGATTAGAACATATCTTGTTCAATCCAATGCTGAAATGAACAGTACAGAAGGAAAAAGCTCGAAATTTAGTGAACCTCGGGTAGTTTCAGAAGCACTTCAATCTAAGGGATGAAAAATAACCATGAACGAAGAAATGGAAGCCTTGATCAAGAACAACACATGGAGTTTAGTCCCTTTTTCCAGCACTTACGATTTGGTAGGAAATACATGGGTTTTCTGTAGGATTGGAATTCCGTAATTCCGTAAAGTGGAAGCGTGATTGGGACCGATTCGTAATTAATTTTGTTTAATCTAAAATACCAATACATTGACAATAATATTAGAACTATTCTAAATATATATTAAGGCTAAGCATACAAAAATGTTAGATCTAAATCTAATTTATAAAGTAACAAATTACTTACTCTCGTTGACGACTCAGATTAAATTCACCAACTGCTTGTGAATTAATCACGAACTAGTGCGAACACCACCACTATGGCTACACCGGTATGACTCTGAGACTTCTAGAGACAGGAGACTGGTGAGAGTCTAGAGGAAGCCTTGAGGGGAATTCTCTAAGAGTAGGAGAATGCATGAGATGTCTTTCACCCCACGCTAGGGGTCCTATTTATAGGTAAAAGCCAAGACCTTTTTCCTAATAGGAAAAGGTCTCTAATTTTAATAAATAATTAATTAAATCCATAATTAATTAATTTCCCTAATTAAATATCATATATTTAATCTTACGGATTTTATTAAAATTAAAATTAATATGAATCCAATTCATAATAAATTTATCAATTCATAATAAATTTATTTGAACTCTTTCAAATATTTTCTTTCCTAATAGGAAAAGGTCTCTAATTTTAATAAATAAATAATTAATTCCATAATTAATTTATTTCCCTAATTAAATATCATATATTTAATCTTAGGGATTTTATTAAAATTAAAATTAATATGAATCCAATTCATATTAAATTTATTTGAACTCTTTCAAATATTTTCTTTCCTAATAGGAAAAGGTCTCTAATTTTAATAAATAAATAATTAATCCCAAAATTAATTAATTTACCCAATTAAATATCATATATTTAATCTTAGAGATTTTATTAAAATTAAAATTAATATGAATCCAACTCATATTAAATTTATTTGAACTCTTTCAAATATTTTCTCTCAAGAATTAATTTTTGAAATTAATTCAAAAATTATATTATAAAGTTTCATAAACTTTATATTATAATGCATCAATATACATTATACGATTCCCCAAATAAATTGAACACTTTCAATTTACAATTTATACTTAATTGCCTCAAGTCTCTTTACGAGCTACCAGTGGGACCTAATGGACCTAAAGATCAAAAGCTCCAACGATACGAGACTAATTGGTAAAACTCATTGACCAAGATTAGTCAACATTCGTTAACTGTGAGTCACTCCACTAAAGACCCACAGCTGCATACTTCTCACTGTAGAATATTTCTATGTCCACGGATATCGAGCAAGCAGTAAGTCAATTTTTCACGTGTGTTCGTAACACCGGCTGGGTCAAATTACCGTTTTACCCCTGGGTTACCTCTGGTTCCTTAAGTACCACTGATTCCTCTAATGAACAAGTTGTTTAAGGTCCAACCACTAAACAGGAGTTCCTCTCGGGCTAGGGGAGGACGACGCGCCTTTGTTCAAGCCTTGGAATCAGCCCTTAAGGGAACACACATCTACTTACCCCAATAGGGAAGGAATGAATTCCATCTTATACTGTTATGTTCCCAGCCCCCATTTGGTCTTACCCCTGAAATGGTAGGCTTATTGAGTCGGCGAATTGGCCACTCTCACCCATACAAATCTAAGGACAACCCTCCTGAAAGGGGTTCATAACAGACTCAGGATTGAGATTAAGTTACCTAGGTCATCCTATTGAAATAGAAACCTAGACTCGTTAACGGTGTTACATCTAGTGGTTACTATTTCGCGGTCCGGTCTTATACAAACTCATTGCATAGGATACTCCCACCCGCATGTCTCCTACATGGATGCTTTGGATCATTGCATCTGTATCGAATACAAGGTGGGTCGTATCACATAGTGTCACTAGGATAAGGCACCCAACCTTATCCCTATACTATAGACCTTTTAGGTTGTTACTTGGACATCGATCCCCGTATGTCCCCACATACTAGTCCAAGTTTCATTTAAACAACCTTGGAACTTAGTTTATTGGATTTAGGGTTTATTAATGAAAACTCGATTATTCAATAACCAAATTACTGAATTACTCAAATAACGCTTTATTGAGATCGATTAATTTGTTTCATTTGTTATCTACGACTTTTAGGACATAAAACCCAACATTTTAAAGACCAAATACAATCATGATGGATCCATTCAATGACTTAAAGCTCGTCTAGTGGCCAAAGGATCCCATCAACAACCGGGACTTGACTTTAATGAGACATTTAGTCCAATTGTAAAAACTCATACTATTCGAATTGTTCTAACTATTGTTGTTGCAAAAAAGTGGGAGGTTAGACAACTCGACATTAACAATGCATTCCTAAATGGGAAACTGAAAGAGGACGTTATGCTTCAACCGGAAGGCTTTGTTGATCAGAGACTGCCCAATAATGTGTGTAAACTTACCAAAGCATTATACGGGTTGAAACAAACAGCTCGAGCTTGGTATGATAGTTTAAAAGGAACTCTTATTAGGTGGCAATTCAACAACTCCAAATCGGACACCTCCTTATTTTACTTCAACCAAGGTAACAAAATTATAATCATTCTTATTTATGTAGACGATATTTTAGTTGCTGGAAGTTGTAAGTACTTGATTGATAAGTTTACAAAGGAACTTAATGTAGCTTTTGCTCTAAAGGATTTGGGTGAACTAGACTACTTTCTTGGAGTTGAAACTTTTAGGAATGAGAGCGGAATGTTCCTCACTCAAGCCAAGTACATTACAGATTTACTTTAAAAATTGAACTTGACTCACATTAAACCTATGATCAGCCTATGAAGGAGTTCCAATTGAAAACCCAACAGTGTACAAAAGTGCTATTGGTGCTCTTCAATACCTAGCCCACACTAGACCGAAAATAGCTTACATTACAAATAAATTGAGCCAATTTATGCAGAGACCAACAAATGTACATTGGAAGGTAGTAAAACGAGTTTTGCGATACATACAAGGTACAAAAAATTATGGGCTTCACGTGAAAAGTTCAAATGAATTGTAGCTTACTGCCTTCTCCAACACTGACTGGGCGTGCAATCCAGATGATAGACGCTCCATTTATGCTTATCTCGTGTTCCTTGGAAGCTCCTTGGTGTCTTGGCCATCGAGGAAACAAAAGGTTGTGGCCCGATCAAGTACGGAAGCCGAATACCGAGCATTGGCACATGTAGCTGCTGAATTAAGTTGGATTCAATCCTTATTGAAAGAAATTGGGTTCTTTGCAGGTCAACCCCCCGTGATCTGGTGTGATAACACAAGTGCTCTTTTGCTTGCCGCCAATCCTGTTCTTCATTCTAGAAGCAAGCATGTGGAGATTGATCTTCATTTTATTAGAGATAAAGTAATTGACAAGCAACTAGATGTAAGGTATGTTCCTACCGGAGATCAGCTCGCTGACGGTCTAACCAAAGGTTTGTTTGAACAAAAATTTACTGAGATGCGTGGCAAACTCGGCGTCCTTCCAGCCCCTGTCGTTTGAGGGGGGAAGTTAAAACATCACCTCTCGTTGTCTCCTCCGTATGAATGCCTTGCTGGATTTCTTATTGCTTTAGTTTAGGGGCAACAAGAAATATGACTAAAAATAAATAGGTGGCTTGAAAAATGGCTACAAACATTTATAAATTAAATAGATGGCTAAACGATTTAGTGATTAATAAATCCCTATTTGTAAAAGACACAAATGCCCCCCAACAAACTCCTAACGTGTTCTCAACGTTTAAAACCAAAATCAGAGTTTAAGAGAGATAAAATATACCCCTAAAAATAAGTTGGAGACATTTTAGGAAGTTTGAAATTAAAAAATCCAAAAAACAAAACTATTTTAAAAATCTAGATCTACTGGAAAAAATTGTTTCCCGGAAAAAGGAGTCAATACATTTATTGGGGAAGGAGTACAAAGTTCAACCTCCCTCAGTAGAGAGAAACACCTTCAGAATGCATTAATTGGAAAAAAAACAGTCATGTCAATAAGAAGATTTACTACCTGCAACTAAGAAAACCTGAAAATTAGAAAACAAATAAGAACACAGTAATTATGATACCTTAAGTGCTGCAATTATGACATGTCATAACACCGCCCAACCTCCCACCAGAACCGCCTTCATGCATCAGCCCGTCCGTCCATCTTCGTCTTCCACGAACTTCCATTCCCACCATTTCCCACCGCCAAAAACCCTTGAGAGCCAAAAACCTCCATTCCCACCATTTCCCACCGCCAAACATAGTGGATATCGCTACCTACCTCTCACATCACGCCGAAGACCCACCTTCGTCGTGCCAACGACCTTCATCCGCCGCGCCGAAGACCATCTCTTTTGCATTCTCAATCAATTCTTCTTCAATGCGAGGACTGTACCAAAAAAATTGAACTAAGGTAACAGATTCATTTCCCTTCCCTTATATTTGCAACGACCTCCCCCTACTTTATAGACAATCCCTTGATTTTAGGGATTTTTTTTTTTGCAATATTTCGTGATTTATGTGAAAAAGGCCAAGTACATCCAACCCTTGTGACATGTTATTATAATTTGATTGTTTTTTATTGTAAAAATCCTCCAGGATGCTGTTAAAAAGGACATTGCAAGGAAAAAAAAGAAGAACAAATGGATTAAGAAAAATGTAGTTAAAGAAGTTGACCTCGTCAGAGCGGTATGTACTGATATATACATATATTATTTACACCGTTTATGACCTGCTTGTGTGTATTGGAGCTAAAATTGAGATGTATGTATTTGGATATAACTCTATCCTGTGTATTGAAGGGTGAAAGTGTGCTGGAATGCCTATTGAATGACACTCTGTTGTCTGTCTGTACTCTTATATACATGCATATTAGTCATGCCAGTATATAAGTTGTGTGTCTCCCCCTACTTTATAGATAATCCCTTGATTTTAGGGATTTTTTTTGGCAATATTTCGTGATTTATGTGAAAAATCCCAACTACATCCACCCCTTGTGACATGTTATAATTTGATTGTTTTTTTATTGTGAAAATACCTCGTTAAGAAGGACCCTGCAAGGGAAAAAAAACAAACAAATTAAGAAAGATGTAGTTGAAGAAGTTGGTCCCGTTAGAGTGGTATGTACTGATATATACATATATTATTTACACCGTTTATGACCTGCTTGTGTGTACTGGAGCCTAAAATTGAGATGTATGTATCTGGATATAACTTTGTCTTGTGTATTGAAGGGTGAGATTGAGAAAATCTTTTAATTACAAACTTGCAGCCACTATTTTGATCATGATATGCAAAAAAACAAATAAACTAAGCTAGGATATTTAAATGAGGGAAAATATAAGAAGATTAATGGAACTTAACAAACAAAATATTTTCTTACAGTTGGAGAGATAGAAGAAGCCTAAAATATAGGAAAATCTTGTTTGACGGTTGGAGGGATATCAAAACCTGAAATTCCTGTAAATCAGGGTGCATCCCCTGAAAAATGGGGAAAATCTGTATGCAGCTGTTAATGACGTTTGTATATAGACGTATATACCAGGGGTAAAATTGGAAACAATTATCCGAAAAGCAGTTCCTAAAAAGGTGGAAGCCATGTCTGTAACTATTGAACTTCCTTAGACAAAAAACAAGAGGGGGGTATTTTTTCTAGCCATTTACCACAATTCCCCTTTAGTTTATGTTCCTTGGTCACATGTAATATTGGGCCCAATTCAATGGGCCTTATATTTAATTATTTTGGGTCTTAGGATTTTGTTCCCAAACCACCTCTGTTCATATATATACATGCTTGCCCTGTATTTTGTACATATGAAAAGAATATAGAAGTGGGTGCCTCCATATTTTTAACCCTAAAACGTTTCTTAGATTGTGCTATATATGTCATTCTTTTTACATTGTGTTATATTTGCAATTGTATAATTCTTATTTGCCACCCACCACAAATTCTCTAAATTAAATATCATATATCATACAAGACATACAAACATGCTGCAAACAATAAATAGATTTCACAAATAAGAACTACTTACTAACGTCCTAAAACTCTCCTAAAGTGGTCTGATAGGATCCTAAAATCAACCTTAAGAGTTAATTTGAACACTCCAAAACTAGATTGAACCAAATGCTTGAATCATTATTGCTAGAATGTGTTTGAATAAATCCAACCGAGTCTGAAATGAAATTCATCGATTGGACTTGAACTCTAGCAGTAACCTATTCGAATTGATTGGAACTCACAGATCTGAACTCCTCAGACTAGATTATCCATAATCTAGGGTCGTCTGAGTTGCGGGTCAATGCTAAAACTTGCGAATGGAGAAAACGCCTTTGTCTAGTTCTCAGGGCTCACCGAACGAGAGGAATCGCGTCGTGGGGACAAGTTTAGCCGCTAGATACGTGTGGGTCACCATCGTACACGAAATCACGCTGCCACGAAATAAAACGCATTGCTAACATCGTTAACGCTTGTGTCTGGGTCGTCGATGTCTTGCTCCACGGGCAATTGAAAAAATGGACTCTTGAGTTTATAGTTTGTAAAAATTACCCATTTTTTAAAAACTTTTTTTTATGGACCCGTTGGTTACTAATATGATTTCATCACAAAGCTTTGGGATGTAAAATGACCTTTATACCCCCATTAATTTTAAACCAACCAAAATTTATCAACTTCTATCCAATTTTACCAACTCTTTATTTAAAAACAACCAACCAATTGTTTTTTAAACTATCAACCAGTTTTTTTTAATTCAAAACAAGTTTGGGAGATTTTTTGAAATTATTCAATGTAAATCCATATACAATATATTAATTCAATATTTTTTCAAATTTTTTAAAAAATCATTTAAATAATTTTTTTAATATAAAGAATAATAAAGAAAACTTTTAAATATTAAAAACATTAAAAAATTAAAATGAACAAAACAAAACAATCAAGCTTGGCGAAAGTGGTCGGGATTGCATAAAAAAATAAAAAAATAAAAAAATGAGGCTACATGATTCTTGGCCAGAATTTGCTAGGAATGCATGAATCCCGACCACTTTCAATTGGGATTCACTAAATTCGATTGGGATTCATTAATTCCGGGCACATTTAGTCCATGGTTGAATGAATCCCGATGCAATTTCGGTCGGGATTCATTAAATCCAGTCGGATTTTGTCGGATTTCACAAATTATCCCAATTTCGATTATGATACATTAAATTCAGCCGGATTGTACAAATTTCGGTTGGGATTATCTTTTTAATTTGTTAGAATGATTGTCTGCTTTGTTGGCTTTGTGGAGTAATTACAATTTACCGTTTCCTTTGTTTTTTTTTTTTTTTTTTTGTGTTTTAATTGATAAACAGTTTCTAAAAAAAATTGTGTATTAAGTATTGAAATTTATGTGTCAATGGCAATGGTAAAGAAGAGGATTTGAAGTCTAAATAGTGAGGATATTATAGTTTTTAAATATAGCAAGAGGTCTATAAAAATATATTTTAAAAAAAATGAGCCATTTTTACAAACTATAAACTCAAGGGGTCCATTTTTTCCAATTGCCCTTGCTCCACCGTAAAAAGGGCATTTGTTTTGCTGGCACGAGTCTTCGGAGCTGCTCGTCGAAGGAAAAAGAGCATGTGTGGAAAGGTTTTGTCGCTGCCGTGGAGAGCACCACTGGCCGCCTAAAACCAAAACGCACTGTTGCAGCTCATGTAAGCTGGGTCACTGGGGGTTGCGTGGTTGTCACCGTGCAAGGAGCCGAACGCTACAGATCTGAGTACAAGGTGTGGGTGCTGCTACATCGCCAAAAGAAGAGACATTCCAACACATATGAGTCGCCAAAAAGGAGCGGCATTTCTTGTCGTACTACCATCGTTTGTCGGGGAAGAAAATAGATAGGGAGAGATGGCGGCTACTAGGCGAGGAAGGAGGAAGACGAGTTTGGTCAAAACTCTAATTTTGATTTTTGTACCCAAAATTAAAAGGGAGGAAAGAAGTTAGGTCCTCTAGATTATCATTTTTTTTCTCTTTTTCAAGTTTATAAAATCTTGTTTTTTTTTTTTTTTTGGATAAGGAGAATATTTCATAAGAATAAAGATACACTTTCCATTGGGGTATAAACGGTAGGACAAGAACCCCCACTAGTTTGAAAACCAAACCCAATGTCAGCCATATTTAAGTTAATTAGCCAATCAGGAAAAGATCTATCCCAATAATCTGACTCACCACTTTGGCAAGCTTTATTACCCAGTAGATGAGTCATGCCATTATGAGATATACTCACATGCTGAAGGAAAACAATATTCAGGGCTTCAATTAGGGCTTGAGCCTCATGGATGAAATTAAATATCTATGTGATATCCTTTTCTTTAGACTTGAGAAGTTTCACTATTTGGAGGGCATCAGTTGCCACGTGAACCCCAACTGACTGCTCTGGTAGGTGTCGGAAACCCTCACAGATTGCCAAGGCCTCTAACCAACTAATCCTCCATGTGCTCTTAATACATCTAAAGCCAGCTACCAACGACTTTCCGTTCGACTGTCGAAGGATCCAACCAATGCCCCATTGCTGTCGATGTTCACTCTTGGGGGCGTCACAACTTAGTTTCAACTCGTTTGTCAGCGGTGGAATCCAAGTCGAGGTTGGAGACGGAGCACGTTGTAGAGGAGCTCGGTGAATCCTATGAGGATTAACTGACAAAGGATGGGCATTATTAAATACAAAGGAGCTGGACTGATTCAGAAGGGAAGAACTGTCCAGACAGAAGAAATCCGTATGGTATGTGTCAATTTGATCCTTCAATCTCTCTATGTTGGGCTACTGTTTGCGCTGATAAATTTGATTCCTGAAATGCCATATTTGCCAACAAATCACCAGACTTGTCTTTAATCTCCTTTCGTCAATTTCATCTCCCCTGCTTCCTTTCCACAATCGATCACAGTAATCCTGGGTGGACCATCCATTCCTGCCATTCAATCAACGTAACTCAGTAGAAGGTGGTGAAGCAGAGGTTGAATGATGGATGTGAGATAAGATGATAGATAATAATAATGATAAATTCATCCAACCTTAGTGCAAGTATACATTATCGCACATAGTAATGAAAACAAACCTTAGAAGTATTCCAAGGGTATCGATCCCACGAGGACTAATTGGAAATTCAGATTTGAAGAAGAAACTGCTCAAACGATTGCTTAAAATAGGTAACCAAAGAAATGATTGATGATTGATTTTTAGAAAAATAAAGAACACAAGCAAATGAATAAAGAATAACAATAATAAATAAAACAAGGTATTCAATATGGATTCATCCCAAAGGCAATAACCTTAATCGTGAATTATTCAACTTAAGCCTATTCAATGCATTGGGTCAGATTTAACTTCTACTTCGCCTTGCTCCCAAGAACCGTGAGAAGGCTAAGCGAGTACCGTTATGCACATTTCTGTAACTCGACTCCGACATAGATAATTCATGAATGCAATCTATAACCCTATAGTTGATTTAGGGTGCCTTAGGCAGCTTGCCCTATACCACCGAACAATCTCTTTCGAGCTTATTCTCCTATATCACCTTTATGAGAATCGATATTGTCTGTCCCTTTCGAGATCAAACTCACATAGCATGCAATGTCTAAGTGATCAATTTAAACTCAGCAAGATCAAATTGATATTCAATAAAGAATGACATGCACTGAACAATAATTAAGCAAATAAAACACTTTCGAGCTATTGAACCATAAAGGAATTCACCATATTGAACCTCTCAATGGAATTTAGCTACTCATGGTTGGATAAAGTGAAAATGAATACATTTTCATTGAAAATAAGATGTCAAGAATACAGATAAATGAAAAGTAACAAGAGCTGGAATAAAGTAACAAGAGCTGGAATAAAGACAATAGCTAAATACTAGGGTTTTTTCTATTTTATCCAATCCTTTTAGAGTTCGCTTAGACACTCCACTCTCTCGCTTTTACAAGGTGGGAATGGGTGAAAATCCCTACAAACCCTAAGGTTTGATGTCTAACTTGTAGGATTTGGAATTCCCTAATTCCGATAAAGCAGAAGCGTAATTGAGACCGATTCGTAGTTAATTTTGTTTATTAAAAAATACCATTGCATTGGCAAAAAATATAGAACAAATTCTATACAAACTTAAGGCTAAACATACAAAAATTATAGATCTAAATCTAAAGGGGAGAAGCGAACATACCGTTGTTGTCGTCTCTGAAATATCAAGAACGCCTTTCTTGATTTTGGACCAAGCGTAAACAATTGGGACACCACCAATTGATCTTCCTCACTATAACTCTGAGATTAGGAACGTAGTTGTGGGACTACCTAATCTTGAATGGAAAAAACATTAGAGAGAAAATTCTCCCTAGAGTTCTTGGGTTGAGAGAATATGAGAGGGAGGCTAGAGAGCATGCTAGAGTGCATTCTTGTGGTCTTGTGTTGTAGTTCCCAAACCCTAGGTTTAGTGTTCTATTTATAGGAGAAAGATCATGAATAAAATATTCATTTAAAATCAATTATTTTCATAACTGATTTAATCTTTTCTATAATTAACCAATTCCATAATTGATTAATCTTTTCCATAAATGATTGATCACTTCCATAAGTGATTAAATCATTTCCATAAATGATTAATTACTTCCATAAGTGATTAATCATTTCTATAATTGATTAATTTCCAATTAATTAATTCTTTAATTTATTAATCACCAATTAAATATCATATATTTAATTTCAAACCTTCTATTAGTTAATTAATTAATTACCCAATTAAATAACATATATTTAATTTCAGACCTCCAATTAATTAATTCTATAATATGAATCAAATTCATAATAAAATTGAACTCCTTCAAATTCTCTTATATCCTATAAATTTAACATGATTCAAATTCATATTAATATTTGATCTTCTTCAAATATTTATTTCTCTCATAATAATAAAGTTTAATCCCAAATTAGACTTTTTATTTTAATGTATCACTATACATTATATTAATTTGTATCTCATACAGTTAACTTAATTCCCAATATGAATTTGAACTATTCAAATTCTCTCAAGATATAATTGTTTCTAATTACTTTTTACGAGCTAGCAAGGGACCTAATGGACCTACAGATCAGAAGCTCCAATGATATGAGGTTAACTAATTAAACTCATTAATCAGGTTAACCAATATTCATTAACTGTGGGTCATTCCACTAAAAACCCACAACTGAACTCTTCTCACTGAAGAACATTTTCGTGTCCACGGATATAGACCTATATCGGTATGTCAATCCTTCACGAGCGTTCGTAATCACGGCTAGGTCAAATTACTATTTTACCCTGTGTTACATCTGTCTCCTTAAGTACCAATGCTCCTCTAATGAACAACATGTTTATGGTCCAACCAATAAACAGAAAGTCCCTCTCGGTCCAGTGAGAGGGCGAGATCCCTTTGTTCAAGTCCCGAAGTCACCACTTAAGGGAACACTCAGCTACTTCTCCTAGAAGTGGGAAGGAGTGAATTCCTTCTTATGTTGTCATGTCCCCAGCCTCCAATTCGGTCTTGTCTCCAAAAAGGAAGGCATATTGAGTCGACGTATTGGCTACTCTCACCCATGCTAATCAAAGGACAATCCCTCATGAGAAGTAGTTCATGACACAGTCAAGATTAAGACAGAGTTACCTAGGTCATCCTATTGAAACAGTAACCTAACTAGTTAACGGTGTTATACCTAGTGGTTTTCTATTTCATGGTCCGGTCTTATGCAAACTCATTGCATAGGATACCCCCGCTTGCATGTGTACTACATGGACGTTTTGGATCAATACGTCTGTATCAAATACAAAGCGGGTCGTATCTCATAGTGTTACAAGGATAAGGTACCCAACCTTATCCTTGTACTATAGACATTTTAGGTTATTACTTGAACATCGATCCCCGTATGTCCCCATGATAACTGTCCAAAAGGTAGTTATTTAGGCCTCATTTCTATAGGGATTTGTGTGTCTTTTGTGCTTAATAGGGTTGGTTTTAGATATATATTATATGTTTTAACCCATTTGGAAGAATGGTAGCTTTGGAAGTTATTTTGTACAGAATGCATTGCTGAGCGACTTGAGGGAGCAAATTCTGTGTTGCAGCAAAGCTGGGAGCAAAACTGCCACGTCACAGCTCGTTAGCCAACTTAATGAACCGAATTCTGTTGAGTTATTTTCGGGATAAAGGAGCAAGGAGAGCCATCCACGTGTCTAGGTCAACCTAATTCAAGCTTTCCTCAACTCTATAAAAGGAGGTAGCTGCCCAAGTAAATTCATTCCACTTTTGGGAGAAAACATTCCGTTCTTGGAAAGTTACTTCCACCTTTGGGAGCCGAATAGAGGAGAGATTGGAGACCATCAAGAATACCATCGATTGCAAGCTGTTCAAGGGAATTAATATTTTCTTGTTTTATCTTGTAGTCATGGATATGCTTACTCAGAGTGTAATTTGTGTTTCCATGCATCTTATGAACTAAGTAGCTTAGGCGTTGGTTAGGAACAATGTGATTGTCGTGCTTAATTCTAGTAATAAATATTGATTATTGCATCTTGATTAATTGTTGTGCTCATTTATATTTTATGCTCGCCTGGCCAGCCGGTATGAATACCTCTCTCTAGTTTCAGGGATGATTTAGGGAGTGTGTGGCAATTAATCACACTAGATCATTGTGTTTTGGTGAACGCTAGTGACTGAGCTAGGGATAGCCAGTTGCCTAGTGCTTGATCAGTAGTACTTCATTGGGTTGAAACACATTCCAAAAGATCTGGAGTTTCGGGAGGAATCTGCTAATAAGACTGCGAGAGTTTTGCATGATCAATAATATTGCTAGAGCATCTTTTAAAACAATTACTAAATCCTGACCAACGCCTGTTTCTAATCTGTCTGCCTATTTGATTATTTTATGATCTGTCATTTCTTCTGCTTCAGCATTATTCTTATAAAAACCAATCATTTTTACCATCTTTGAAACCATTAAAGAGTTATACAAAATAGATAAAGTGGAAGCTAGTTCAGGCCTTGGATTGATAATACTTATTACTTGCTGCGGACTGTGTATACTTGCACAGAGTCTAGAGTCTATTTACATCTTATTTTCACTCACTCTAGGAACCCAACAAGTTTTTGGCTCCGTTGCCGGGGAATTGAATAAGTTTTTATCTGATCTATTTTGTATATGTGTTTTAGTGGTTAGGTGCTAGAACTTTTTGATTGTTTCTTTTGTTTTTGCAGGTGTGAGTTTCGTGCATGAGCGATCCATCTGGGGTAAGGTTCGAGCTTGTTCCAGAAATCGAGAGGACATTCAGGAGAAGAAGGAGAGAGCAACGTAGAAACCAGAATCAAATGGATAACGTGTTGCGTCTCCCGCAGGGTCCTGAAGATCCAGTGAAACCCTAGCAGAATCCTTTGCTGCAGCAAAATCCGCCGCTAGAGCAAAATGAGCAGCAAAATAATCAGGCTGAGAATCCTATCTTGGTAGCGAATGATAGAGCCAGAGCCATTCGAGCATATGCTTTTCCAATGTTTGATGAGTTAAATCCAGAGATTGCACGTCCTCAAATTCAAGCAGCAAATTTTGAGATGAAACCGGTACTGTTTCAGATGTTGCAAATCGTGGGTAAATTCCATGGTTTGTCATCTGAAGATCCTCATTTGCTTCTTAAGTCTTTTCTAGGAGTTAATGATTCTTTTGTAATTCAAGGAGTGCCTAGGGATACCCTTAGATTAACTTTGTTCCCATATTCTCTTAGAGATGGAGCAAAGGCATGGTTAAATTCTTTTGCTCCAGGATCAATTAGGACATGGAATGAGTTAGCTGAAAATTTTTTGAGTAAATATTTCCCACCAAATAGAAATGCTAAATTAAGGAGTGAAATAGTATGGTTTAGGCAACTTGAAGATGAAACTTTTAGTGAGGCTTGGGAGAGGTTTAAGGAGCATTTGCGAAAGTGTCCCCGCCATGGTTTACCTCATTGTATCCAAATGGAAACATTTTACAATGGGTTAAATGGAGCAACCCAAGGTATGGTGGATGCTTCAGCTGGAGGGGCCCTTTTGGCAAAAACTTTTAATGAAGCCCATGAAATTTTAGAGCGAATATCTACTAATAGTTGTCAGTGGTCGGATGTTAGAGGCACAAATAAAAAGGTTAAGAGTGTGTTAGAGGTTGATGGTGTGTCCACCATTAGGGTTGATCTTGCAATGATTGCTAACGCTCTGAAGAATGTGACAGTGATTAGTCATCAGCAGCCGCCAGCTGTGGAGCGTGCTGCATTGGTGAACCAAGTCGCAGAAGAAGCATGTGTCTATTGTGGTGAAGATCACAACTACGAGTTTTGCCCCCAGCAATCCAGCTTCTGTGTTTTTTGTAGGTAATCAGAGGAACAACCCTTATTCTAACTTTTATAATCCAGGTTGGCGCAACCACCCCAACTTTGCATGGGGAGGACAAGGAAGTAATGTGCAAGTACAACAAAAGGTGAACCAGTCGGGATTTGCTAAAGCGCAGGTAATGCCCCAGCAAAATAAGCAGGCTTTGCCCCAGCAAAATTCGGGGAGTTCTCTTGAGGCAATGATGAAATAATATATGGCTTGTACAGATCCCGCAATTCAAAGTAATCAAGCTTCAATGAGAGCCCTGGAATTGCAAGTGGGTCGGCTAGCTAATGAGCTGAAGGCACGACCTCAAGGGAAACTTCCTTCAGATTTTGAACACCCTAGAAGGGAAGGTAAGAAGCAGGTAAAGGCAATGACTCTTAGGAGTGGTAAGCCACTAGAGGAAAGAAAAGAGCCTAGTAAAACCCAGGATATAGAAAAGAATGGTGATAAAAATGGTGTTGCTGAGAAAGAGTTGGAGACTGGTAAGTGTGCTGGAGGCAACAATAAAGATGCTGGAGCATCTGGTTCTGTTCCAGATGTGGAACCACCTTACGTGCCGCCCCCACCTTATGTACCACCTCTACCTTTTCCACGAAGGCAAAAGCCTAAGAATCATGATGGTCAATTTAAAACGTTTTTAGAGATTCTTAAGCAATTGCATATAAATATCCCTTTAGTAGAAGCTATAGAGGAAATGCCTAATTATGCTAAATTTCTTAAGGATATTTTAACTAAAAAGAAGAGGTTAGGTGAGTTCGAAACTGTATCTCTTATTGAGGAATGTAGTGCTATTCTTAAGAATGGGCTACCAACCAAGGCTAAGGATCCAGGATCATTTACTATACCTGTGTCTATAGGTGGAAAAGAGTTAGGTAGAGCACTCTGTGATTTATGTGCAAGCATTAACCTTATGCCTCTTTCGATCTATCGGAAGCTAGGTATTGGTGAAGCTAGACCTACCACAGTCACGCTCCAACTAACTGATTGGCCTATCACATATCCTGAGGGTAAAATTAAGGATGTCTTAGTAAAGGTAGATAAGTTCATATTTCCAGTTGATTTTATTATTTTAGACTATGAGGCTGATAGAGATGTCCCCATTATTCTAGGTCGTCCATTTTTGGCTACTGGTAGGGCGTTGATAGATGTTCAAAAAGGGGAATTAACAATGAGAGTCTGTAATGAGGAAGTGAAATTTAATGTGTTTAAGGCCATGAAGTATCCAGACGAAATGGAAGATTGCTCTTTCATTAGGATTCTGGAGAACACAATTGTTGAGACAGCAATGCAGGATTCGGCTAACAAGCATTTGGAAAATCATGGAGAGGTTAGTGTAGAGGATTTAGAAGTTTGTTCTTTAGAAAGAAAAAATGAAAAAGAAGTGTTTAGGTGTGAGGATGTTTTTGACTCTTTGGATTTAGATCAAAGGAAGGCTCCTCCTGTTAAGCCATCCCTGGTGGAGGCACCCACTTTAGATTTGAAGTCCTTGTCGGATCATCTAAAGTATGTGTATCTTGGGGAAGGTGAGACGTTGCCCATTATTGTTGCATCGGATTTAATATCGGAGCATGAAGAGGCCTTAATAAAATTGTTGCAGCAATACCGCAAGGCTATTGGTTGGACATTGGCTGACATTCAGGGAATTAACCCCTCTTTCTGTATGCACAAAATCACTCTAGAGGAGAGATCCTTTAGGAGTATTGAGCAACAAAGAAGGCTTAACCCTGCAATGAAAGAGGTTGTTAAAAAAGAGGTGATTAAATGGTTGGATGCTGGGATCATTTATCCAATTGTGGATAGTAATTGGGTAAGCCCTGTCTAATGTGTTCCTAAGAAAGGAGGTGTCACTGTGGTGAGCAATAAAGACAATGAGTTGATCCTAACCAGGACAGTAACTGACTGGAGGGTTTGCATGGATTACAGGAGGCTTAATAAAGCTACCCGTAAGGACCATTTCCCTCTACCATTTATTGACCAGATGTTGGATAGATTGGCTGGTCAGGCCTACTACTATTTCTTAGATGGTTATTCTGGGTATAACAAGATTACTATTGCTCCTGAGGATCAGGAAAAAACCACTTCCACCTGCCCTTATGGGACGTTTGCTTTTAGGCGAATGCCTTTTGGCCTTTGCAATGCTCAAGCAACATTCAGCGGTGTATGTTAGCAATTTTTTCTGATATGATTGAGTCCATTGTTGAGGTATTTATGGACGATTTTTCAGTTTTTGGAGGGTCTTTTCAGAATTGTTTAGATAATTTAGGAAAGGTGTTAAAAAGATGTGAGGATACCCATCTAGTTCTCAATTGGGAGAAATGCCACTTCATGGTGAAAAAGGGCATAGTGTTAGGTCATAGGATTTCTAAGAATGGTCTAGAAGTTGATAGAGCAAAAATTGAGGTTATTGAAAGGCTAGAGCCACCGAGTTCTGTTAAAGGGATTCAAAGTTTTCTAGGTCATGCTGGATTTTATAGGAGGTTCATAAAGGATTTTTCCAAAATTAGTAAACCTCTTTGTAACTTATTGTGCACTAATCATATTTTTAACTTTAATACAGATTGTAGGAAGGCTTTTGAAACATTAAAAGCTGCTTTAATCTCAGCACCCATTCTTTGTGCACCTAATTGGAACTTACCATTTGAGGTAATGTGTGATGCGAGTGATGCTGCGGTAGGTGCTATGTTGGGGCAAAAGCAGGGCAAATTTATCCATCCTATATATTATGCAAGCAGGGTTCTAAATGAGGCACAAATCAACTATACAACTACTGAGAAGGAGTTGTTAGCTGTTGTGTTTGCTTTTGAGAAATTCCAGCCATATTTGGTTGGATCCAAAGTCACGGTGTTCAAGGATCATGCAGCAATAAGGTACTTAATGTCTAAGAAAGATGCAAAGCCTAGACTAATTCGTTGGGTTTTATTATTGCAGGAATTCGACTTGGAGGTCAAGGACAATAAGGGATCAGAAAATGTCATTACAGATCATTTATCTCGTCTTGATCCATCATCATCTTTGCTGAAGCAATCTGCCATTTCAGATTCTTTTCCAGATGAACAACTCTTTGCTGTTGAGGTAAAGGTAGTCAGGGATGTCCCTTGGTATGCTGATATTGCCAATTTTTTGGTCAAGGGAGTCACTCCTATTGACATGGATTGGAGGCAGAAGAAAAAGTTTAAGCATGATGCAAAATTTTTCTATTGGGATGAGTCATTTATGTATAAGCAATGCTCTGACGGTATTATTCGTAGGTGTGTTTCAGGTGATGAAGCAAAGGAAATCCTGGAGCAATGTCACTCTTCGCCATATGGAGGTCACTTCAGCGGACAGAGGACAGCTATGAGGATTTTGCATTGTGGATTCTTCTGGCCTACCTTATTTAAGGATGCCCATTGGTTCTACAAGTAGTGTGATGCTTGCCAAAGGAGAGGAAATTTGGGGCCTAGAGATGAAATGCCTCTTACTTACATTTGAGAAGTTGAATTATTCGATGTATGGGATATTGATTTTATGGGGTCATTTCCCCCTTCTAATGGTAATGTTTTTATCTTATTGGCAGTTGATTATGTGTGGAAGTGGGTGGAGGCCATTGCATGCCATCAGAGTGATGCCAAGACAGTAGCAAGGTTTCTTCAATCGCACATCTTTGCGCGGTTTGGGACACCTAGAGCTCTAGTGAGTGAGGAGGGTACACATTTTGTTAATAATGTCTTAACTAAGCTTTTAGCTAAGTATGGGATTAAACATAGGATAACTACCCCTTATCACCCACAAGCAAATGGTCAAGCTGAAATTAGCAATAGGGAAATAAAATCTATTCTAGAAAAAGTAGTCCATCCATCCAAGAAGGATTGGTCTTTTAGGTTGGATGAGGCACTTTGGGCTTATACGACAGCCTATAAGACTCCTCTAGGTATGTCTCCCTATAGGTTAGTATATGGGAAAGCTTGTCATTTACCATTAGAGCTTGAGCATAAAACGTTTTGGGCTTTGAAAAAGTTGAATTTTGATCTGAGTCGTGCAGGAGCAATAAGAATGCTGCAGCTTAATGAATTGGAGGAATTTCGCCAATTTTCTTATGAAAATTCGAAAATGTATAAAGAAAAGACTAAGTTGTGGCATGACAAGAAAAATAAATCTAAAGAGTTTGTCAAGGGTCAGAAGGTTTTGCTTTATAATTCTAGATTAAAATTATTTCCTGGGAAGCTAAAATCTAAATGGTCAGGGCCATTTATTGTGATTGAGGTTTTCCCCCATGGAGCAATTACTTTGCAGGATGAAAAAAATGGGAGAGTGTTTAAAGTGAATGGACAACGTGTGAAACATTATTGGGGAGAGGAGTTTCAGTCGAAATATCATTCCCTAAGGTTGGTTGATGATTGAGAGAACAAGATTTTTGCGGGCGCATTTCACAGAGCAATATTTTGAGCTCCCAGTGCTTGTTTTTATTTTCTCCCTGATTTGATTTGATTTGTTTTTAATTTCGAGTATTTTAGATTTAGTTCGTTTAAATTTTGCATGATTTATTTTAAGTTCGTTGTTATTGCCTAGAATTTATTTTAGATTTTATCTATTTCGTTTGAAATTTTATTTGATTTTGTGGATTTTATTTTCGGTTTGTTTATTTATTTAAATTATCTTTTAATTATGCTAATTAGTTTAAATTAGATTTTATGAGATTTTAGTTTAGATTAATTTCGGTTATTTAAATTCTGTTTAGAGTCCGTTTAATAAAGATTTTCCTAATTAATTCGGCTTCGAAAATAAAAAAGATAAGATTTGATTTGGTCGGTTAAATTTAAATTTGAATTCATTTCAAATCCGTATCCAAGATTCTTCAGGATTTGTTTTGCTCAGACGGTTGTTACGGCAATTGTATGGCTGAAGCAAATCTCTTGTCCGAATAGAAAGGGTTTTGTTTAGAGTTATTTATCTTTTACCGTTTGGATTTTGAATTTTCTATTGAAAGGTAAATTTGCATGTGTTAGCTGATGAAGCCACGTGTCACATAGAGATGATCCAAGGGCTTTGAGGTTGGACAACGCATAAATATTTACTAGGGGCAATTGGAATCCACGATTTTACCGTTGTTGGTTTCGAATTTTCAGGTTGCATGCGATTAAACGGTAATATAATTTAATGTGGTGCAAATCTTTTCGGTTGGGATTTGATTTTTGCTGAAGTCTTATTTATGGGAAGACGGTGGTAAGTTTCTTTTCACTTCCCCTTCGCATTTAATTCCTTTACTGTTCGTATTTCTTCTTATTCTTCCTTCGTTGCTATTCTCTGTAAAACCCTTGAGTCTTCCATGGCGAAAACACGAGCAAGAAAAGAGAGAGAGAATGAGGACGAAGAGGTACCGATTACCCCTGAGGTATAGAGAGTAAAGGCGAAGAAGAAAAAGACCCCGGAGGAGAAAGAAGCCAAAAGAAGAAGGAGACAACAGAGGGCTGCAGAACAAGAAGAGGTTCAGGAGGCGACAAAGGATGTTTCCACTACAGTGGAGGACAGACATTCAAAAGAACCTGAAGTGCAAAGCCCAGTGGCGGTCGTACCGAGAGTAGCTGATACAGAAAGAATGCAAGAAGAAATTACTGAGGAGAATCAAGAAAATAAGGCTGGCGAGGTGCAAGAAGGACAGGCGGAGGTTGCACCAGAGGAGGGTAATGAATAGGAGCAAGAGGCTCGTGTTGAGGTCATCATGCCAGAAGCACCGAGTCGACGTTGCATAAAGCGAAAGGCTGGGCGTGTCCAGGTGATTCGAATTGATACCCCATCACCACCGTCGTCGGATTCTGAGAAAGAGAAGGACAAACGAGAGAGAAAAGAAGCTGAAGAAAAAGAGAGAGAAGAAGCGACAGAAGAGACTTTGAGAAAGCTTAGAGAAGACACAGGCAAAGGAATTGTTGAAGCATCGGATGAACCTGTAGAGGAAGCAAGAGAAGGACCTTTCATCCACTTCATCAATGACCTTGCTCGAGCAAAATACCAAGAGATGCTACGAAGGGATTTCTTATTCGAAAAAGGGTTTGGTGATGATCTCCCCCATTTCTTGAGAGCAGGAATTGCAAATCTTGGGTGGAGTCAGTTCTATGCAAAACCGGACCCGGTGAATTCGAATATTGTTAGAGAATTCTATGCAAATGTTGATAATGCAGAGGAATTTCAGGTCATAGTTCGAGGAGTATCTTTTGACTGGAGCCCAGGGGATATCAACTCGTTATTCAACCTTCAGGACTTCCCACACGCGGGCTTTAATGAGGTGGTCGTAGCACCATCAAGTGATCAATTAAATGCGGCGGTCCGAGAGGTTGGAGTTGAAGGGGCTTAATGGAGGCTATCCAAGACGGAGAAACGCACGTTTCAGGCTGCCTATCTAAAGAGTGAGGCCAATACTTGGTTGGGCTTCATCAAGTTGCGTTTGCTGCCGACTACGCATGATTCAAAAGTGTCTCGTGAATGAGTGCTTCTGATATTCGTCATTCTTCGATCCCTGAGTATTGATGTTGGAAAAATTATTTCGAATGAGATTTTAAGTTGCTGGCACAAGAAGGTGGGGAAAATGTTTTTTCCGAACACGATAACGATGCTATGCAGTAGGGCATGAGTGCCCACAGTTCCAGAGGATGTGATTCTACTTGACAAGGGAATCATCGATACGCCTAATCTAGCGCGGCTTCAGCGTACGCAAGAGACTCTTAAGGGTGGGCTTGTGTGTGGTATTCATCAGATCCTAGAGCAACTGGCACTGTCGGCCAGTAGGCAAGAGTTTGCTGAAAGGCAAGCTTAAACCTATTGGACCTATGCTAAAAGGAGAGATGACACACTTAGGAGGGCCTTACAATCAAATTTTTCCAAATCATATCAGGCCTTCCCGATGTTTCCCGATGATTTGTTTAACCCCTGGATTCCGCCCCCACCTGTTGAACGAGAAGAAGATGATGATGAAGAGTAGGGTCAGAAAGATTGATGGATGAGATGATCTTCAACGAGCATTTCTTTTGTTCCTATATTTTTTGTTTGCTCGCGCATATCTGACCCCGCTTGATGTTTTGTTTGCTTGTTTCTTTTTAATTTCTCTGCTTCTTAAAAAATATATCTGCTTTTGTAATTTCTTTTCTATGTTTTTAATGAAATTTCCTAGTTGTTTCAGTTCTATGAGCACTGAGTAACTCTAACTGATTTCTTCTGAATTTTTGAAGCTTGGACTGGTTAAGGTTAATTAGATCAAGGTATTCTGATCTCCAGAAACCTTTTGCTTGAGCATTTCTTCTAGCCTAGTCTATTGCTACGACAAAGAAGATTCTGGAGGTAGTGTTGATTTATATGATCCACTTTAAGCTTAGTTATAGTCCCACGCTCAATTTAAAATTCAGATAGAAAAATTAAAGTTTGGGGGTGTAATTGCAGATAAATGATTCATTGGGGACAATGAGTAATTCAAGTTTGGGAAACTTTTTGCTACTCCAATTGTTTTGCTCAAGCATTCATCTCCTTCATTTAAAATTTGTTAGGTTATTGAGTAACCGGGGACATTTGTGATACCCACAGTTTTTATTCGCGTCAAAAGATTGTAGGGATAAGAGCCCTAGCGCAGCGGAAACGATCAGAGACCTTATCGGTTTAAATATCGATTGGGAAACCAATACGACGGGAAACGAAACAAATTTACAGCAAACATATAAATAAAATACATGTTGTAAAACTCATAAAGCATGCTGAAAACAAAAAATAAAACTCTAGATCTAATCTAGAATTGGATCCTATTGATCCTAGTTCAAGAAAGAATTACCCTTGTAGAAATTCTTGAACGTTTCGCCAAAAACTCTTGATTCTCCACCGAAATACAGCAGCAAAAACTCATTTTCTTTGCTGGAAAATGATCACGAACACCACCACCAAAATTGCACCGATATTCTATTAGGTGTGTGTGTTGAGTGGTGATAGCGAGCATAGCTAGCTATCTGTACTGATTTAATTTAGCTAGTCTTTTATGGTTTTTGGGCCATTTTATTGCACTTTAATGTTTATTTTGTAGGAAATGGTTGATTGGAGCTATAATGCAATATCAGAGTTAATCGGGTGCTCGGGGCGTGAAAAGATGCAAAAGGAATGAAAAGAGTAAAAGTGGAGAAAAGTCAAATCTCGGTCAACAGCAGGCTAGCGTCGAGACGCTAGCTCTTGAGCGTCTCGACGCTCACATTCCATATCAGATTAGGCGCGTAAAGCTTACAGCGTCGAGACGCTACGATAGGAAGCGTCCCGACGCTACCGTTTTTCCTTATTCAGAACGCGCGTATAAGAGGCAGCGTCGCGACGCTGTCTTGACAACGTCTCGACGCTAAGACGAAAAATCAGAATAAAAGCTTCACTTCGGCTAGGTTTTGAGGGAGATCAATTTGGGACCTTTTGGAGCCGTAAAGAGGACAGAATAGAGGATTTTGAGGCTGCAAACAAAGGAGGAACTTGGAAATCAACCCATTGTTCGTGGGCATCGTGACGGGGACGTCGGGACTCGGCCTACATTGAGTTTTCTTTTCCCTTTTCTTTCTTTAGTTAGATTTATGGCTTTCATATGTTTAGTTGAGATTGTATTTTCATTCATGAGTAGCTAAACTTGTAGCTTAGGGATTGATGTAGTTGATTAAGTTTATGGATTGATTTATGGTTTAAGTTGTGCAATGTTATTGTGTTTGTAATCTTGATTTAATGCTTTCAATTAATTGGCCATTAGTTGGATGATTTAAGTTTCGAATCTAGCTCGGGAGAGGGGATTTGATCTAGACTTGCTCAAGATTGCATGAATAAAGTTTACTTTCTAATTCTTGACGGTTTTAGATTAACTTTAGAATTGGTTAAAAGATCTCATTGCCTTGCTTATTAATAAACTTAGATAGGGATATCAAGTTGATTAATTTGCATGAGAATCAATTATACTCGGGAGAGGTAGTTGTGGTTAAAGGGTCTTTGGCTCATAATTTCATTGTGCATAATAACTTATTCCTTAAAATCAATCCTAAACGAAATCGGCGAAATTAATTCCCTAAGTAGTTTTCCCAATTGAATTTCCATTCTTTTTACTTGCTTTGATTTGGTTTTATTATCATCTTTTCATCACTTTTTGATCCCTAAATAGAATTGGGCAAGATAATTCACAATACTTGATTTGCTTAAAAATCCAATCTAGAGGACGACATTCGAATTTACTATTCACTATATTATTACTTGACCCGTGCGCTTGCGGTTAGGAAAAGTCCACATCAAGTTTTTGGCGCCGCTGCCGGGGATTGGCACATTTGGCTAGATTGATATTGTGGAAAAATTGCTTGATCTTAATTTAGGGTGTATTGTTATTTTTCTAGGTTTGTTGCATTTTTTTCCTTATTTGTTTTTCTTTCCATATTTGATTTTCTAGGTTAGTTTCCTTATTTGCATTTTGTCATATTTATTTTTGCATTCCTTATTAGGTTAGTTTGTTTCCTTTTTCTTGATTATAGTTTCCATATTTAGATTAGTTGTTTACTTTTTCTTTATTTATTTCCATTTTTGTTTTTCTTTTCTTTTTAGGGTATTTTTAATTTTGCATGCGTAGTAGTAGAGAAGTGATACCATTTGATCCCGAGATAGAAAGAACAATTCTTAGGCTTCGAAGGGAAAATAGAGAAATTATTCAAATGGCAGACCATAATCCACCTGAGGAGCCTAGGCCTATTAGAGATTATTTTCAGCCTGTGTTTCAGGGACAACAATCGGGGATTGTCTATGCCCCAATTAATGCCAACAACTTTGAGCTGAAGACCGGCCTCATTCAGATGGCTCGAGACTGTGCATACAGAGGATCGCCCACTGAGGATCCAAATTCTCATCTTAAATCATTCTTTGATATTTGTGGGACGGTAAAGATTAATGGTGTCTCTGAGGATGCTATTCGCTTACGTTTATTTCCCTTTTCTTTGCAGGATAAAGCACGAGATTGGTTGCAGTCTATTACTCCTGGGAGCATCACCACTTGGGATGCTTTGGTCCAGGCCTTTTTAAAGAAATTTTTCCCTCCTGCCAAGACGGTCAAGCTGAGGACCGAGATTGGGACATTCCAACAACAATACGATGAGCAGCTGTTCGAAGCTTGGGAGCGATTCAAAGAGTTACTGAGGAAGTGTCCTCAGCATGGTTACCCCGACTGGCTTCAGGTTCAATTGTTTTATAATGGTTTAACTCCTAGTACAAAAACTATTGTTGATGCAGCTGCAGGTGGGACTCTGTTGTCCAAGACCGTAGAAAACGCTCGCACACTTTTAGAGGATATGGCCACCAACAGTTATCAGTGGCCATCTGAGCGGTCTACACCTAAAAAGATTGCTGCTGGAGTGTTTGAGGTTGATAAAGTAAGTGCACTCCAGGCCCAGATGACTTCCCTTGCCAATGCTTTTATGAAATTTTCAGGTACAGGGAGTGCACAGTCAATTGAATCAGCTGCTGCTTTAGCATCTAGACCTCAGGAGGAGACCATCGAGCAGGTTCAGTATGTATCAAATTTTAATTCTAGGGGATATAATAATAGTTCTACACCTACACATTATCACCCTAACAATAGGAACCATGAAAATTTCTCTTATGCTAATACTAAGAATGTTCTTAATCCTCTTGGTTTTGCCCCTCAAACTCAAGATAATAAAAAGTTGGAAGATCTTGTTGGAGCTTTCATTGCAGAGTCTAGTAACAGGACAACCAAGTTAGAGGAGGCAGTCGTTGCCATCAATTCAACAGTGAATGGCCACAGTGCAGCCATCAAGAATATTGAGACTCAGCTGGGACAGTTGGTGAATGTTGTAAGCACCATGAATAAAGGTAAAGCCCCAGCTGAACAAGAGAAACCCCAGATGGAGTATTGTAAGGCAATCACTGTGCACCAGGAGGAATCTGACGAGGAACCTGAATCCGAGGACTATGAAACGCCTACAGGAGAAGCTGAGGAGGACACATCATCTGATGAGGCTGAAAAGCCTAACCGGGAGCCTCCTATTCCTTCTCCCACACTGATGGTTCCCAAGGAAAAGAAAAAGAAAAAGAAGAAAAAGAATAATCAGGTTCAGTTTGATAAATTTATGAATGCTTTTATGAATCTGAATATTAATATTCCTTTTGCAGAGGCATTAGAGATGCCCCAATACAACAGGTTCATGAAGGAGTGGTTAGCAAAGAAACGAAAGGAAAAGAAAGTTGACACTGTTTATCTTGCTTCCACATGCAACACCAGAGTACAATAGAAAGTACCTGAAAAAGTAGCAGATCCAGGGAGTTTTTCTGTTCCTTGTAGTTTTGGTACTTATTCTTTCAGAGCATTATGTGATTTAGGTGCTAGCATTAATATTATCCCATTGTCCTTGTGTAAGAAGTTAGACATAGGTGAGATTAAATCTACTCCTGTAAAGCTCCAATTGGCTGATCAATCTGTGGTGAGACCAGTTGGTATTGTCGAAAATGTGTTAATCAGAGTAGGTAGATTTTTCCTCCCTATTGACTTGTATGTTATGGACATGATAGAAAATCCTTCAATGCCTGTCATATTAGGACGACCATTCCTCGCTACTGGGCGAGCGATCATAGATATTGAGCGCAGGGAGCTCACTATTAGAGTCAAGAACGAAAAAGAAATATTTAAAGCAGTTGAAGACTCTAAAGATGAAGTGCTTTACATGGGCTACAGGAAAGGTGCAAGAAAGAGCACCTCTGTTGGATTCACAGAAAAAAAGCCTCCTTGAAGCACGTGCAACACGTCGAGCTAATGACGTTAAACAAGCGCTTATGGGAGGCAACCCAAGTAAGTTAGTGTGTTTTCTTTTTGCTTTTGATTTATTGTTTGTTTTTGTTTTGTAGGTCTTGTTTTCTTTCTCTCCTTTGCTTTCAAGCTTTCAAGATTCCAAGCTTTCAGTCAAGAAGTCATCATCATTCCAGGCCAGTATTATTCACTCCTGTCATTCTTTTATTGTTCTCATGCTTGTTTATGCCCTATGTTCTTTATACATTGAGGACAATGCATGTTTTAAGTTTGGGGGTGGATTAGCATGTTTGTGGAGCCCTTGAGCATCTGAGTTCGGGCTATAGTTTTGAGCTTTCTTTGAATTATGCATATGGTGGTTTTCTGGATGCTACTTTTGCATGATTATGATATCCTAGGATAGGCTTTCTTGTCAATTTTCAAGCTTGTGATGAGATGTAAGCATAAGTGCCCAAAAAGGGAGACTTTTTAAAAATTTTCTAGGAGATGGCTTGCATGAGTAGAGTATCTGTCTTGGCTAGATTTGGATTTGAATGCTTAGGAGCGAATTATTGGGTTCATATGCTTGTTGTCACCTCGATAGGTGTAGGGTAGAGCTAAAGAGTTAATTTTTTGCAAATTAGCATGTTTGATCTTGCTTAGGAGAAAAGAAAAGAATATCTGCTATTATGTTCATAACGAAAAATCATTCTTGTTGTTACTGTTGAAAAGAAAATTATTATGCCATGGCCTGTGCACAGTTTGCAATGTTTAATAAAGATTAAGGCAAAAAGAGCTACCCCTGTTGTGATCAGTTAGGCCAACCAGAGAAATCTCAGGTTAAGGGTCCATGCAATGGGTGTGTGAAAGCTAGTGCCACATATACATGCTTAATTTGATTGTTAATTAAAAGCACTTAAGTATGGAGATAAACAAACTAATTTGTTGCATTAACTCATTAGTGACACCTTAGTGCCAGTGTAGAGGGAAGATGAGCTGAGAGTTTAATAATCCAATCCTGGGCTAGTAGAGTCTGATCTTGCTGAGTTAGATCTCGCTTGTGCAAGTTAATTTTGGAAAAATTTTAATTTGTCTCCCTCATTGGTCCTTGTGTGCATATCTCTTGCTTGCTTGGTTATTGACTTTTGAGCCTTGAGGATTGAGTTATGACTGTTGCATCCATTCTTCCATTGTATGTCTGATTTAGAGTTTGCTCGAGGACTAGCAAAAGCTTAAGTTTGGGGGTATTTGATAGCGAGCATAGCTAGCTATCTGTACTGATTTAATTTAGCTAGTCTTTTATGGTTTTTGGGCCATTTTATTGCACTTTAATGTTTATTTTGTAGGAAATGGTTGATTGGAGCTATAATGCAATATCAGAGTTAATCGGGTGCTCGGGGCGTGAAAAGATGCAAAGGAATGAAAAGAGTAAAAGTGGAGAAAAGTCAAATCTCGGTCAACAGCAGGCTAGCGTCGAGACGCTAGCTCTTGAGCGTCTCGATGCTCACATTCCATATCAGATTAGGCGCGTAAAGCTTACAGCGTCGAGACGCTACGATAGGAAGCGTCCCGACGCTACCGTTTTTCCTTATTCAGAACGCGCGTATAAGAGGCAGCGTCGTGACGCTGTCTTGACAGCGTCTCGACGCTAAGACGAAAAATCAGAATAAAAGCTTCACTTCGGCTAGGTTTTGAGGGAGATCAATTTGGGACCTTTTGGAGCCGTAAAGAGGACAGAATAGAGGATTTTGAGGCTGCAAACAAAGGAGGAACTTGGAAATCAACCCATTGTTCGTGGGCATCGTGACGGGGACGTCGGGACTCGGCCTACATTGAGTTTTCTTTTCCCTTTTCTTTCTTTAGTTAGATTTATGGCTTTCATATGTTTAGTTGAGATTGTATTTTCATTCATGAGTAGCTAAACTTGTAGCTTAGGGATTGATGTAGTTGATTAAGTTTATGGATTGATTTATGGTTTAAGTTGTGCAATGTTATTGTGTTTGTAATCTTGTTTTAATGCTTTCAATTAATTGGCCATTAGTTGGATGATTTAAGTTTCGAATCTAGCTCGGGAGAGGGGATTTGATCTAGACTTGCTCAAGATTGCATGAATAAAGTTTACTTTCTAATTCTTGACGGTTTTAGATTAACTTTAGAATTGGTTAAAAGATCTCATTGCCTTGCTTATTAATAAACTTAGATAGGGATATCAAGTTGGTTAATTTGCATGAGAATCAATTATACTCGGGAGAGGTAGTTGTGGTTAAAGGGTCTTTGGCTCATAATTTCATTGTGCATAATAACTTATTCCTTAAAATCAATCCTAAACGAAATCAGCGAAATCAATTCCCTAAGTAGTTTTCCCAATTGAATTTCCATTCTTTTTACTTGCTTTGATTTGGTTTTATTATCATCTTTTCATCACTTTTTGATCCCTAAATAAAATTGGGCAAGATAATTCACAATACTTGATTTGCTTAAAAATCCAATCCAGAGGACGACATTCGAATTTACTATTCACTATATTATTACTTGACCCGTGCGCTTGCGGTTAGGAAAAGTCCACATCAAGTGGCTTGTGGGAACCCAGATCTCTAAGGATTTTCTCTGGAATAGGCTCTATATCCACAGAGGGAGAGCAAAACGAGAGAGAGGGCGAGAGAGAGGGAGAGAGAGGCATTAGAGTGGGATTCTGATAAAACTGAATCTGACTGCTTCAATTAACCTACTGGTCAAGATAAGCTACCTCACGCATAATATCAGGTAACTGAAATATCAGTTACCTGATATTTTTAATTAATTATAAAATTAAAATCATAATTAAAATTATAATTAATTAATCAATATTAATTAAAATAACATTAATTTAAATCTAATTTAAATTAATATCCCTCTTATCTTGTAGTTTAATTAAATCAAATTTAATTAAACTAAAACAATTAACTAATTCAAAATTAATTAATTTAAAATAATAAAATTGAACATCATATATTCAATTATTATTATTCCCTCTCATAAAACTATAGTATTAATATACATCCAATGCATATTAATTATAACCTATAGTTTTAATATGAATCAAATTCATATTTTAGTTTAATACTCGAACCCCTTCGAATGCTTAATTCAACCTTAGAAATTTACCTCAACGCCCTTATAGAGCTACCGATGGGACCTGATGGACCTACAGATCAGAAGCTCCAATGATATGAGATTAGTTGGCTAAAGTCATAAACCAAGTTAATCAATATTCGTTAACTGTGGTTCACTCCACTAAAGAACCACAGCTGCACTCTTCTCACTGCAGATATATTTCTGTGTCCACGGATATCGACCGTTAACAGCAAGTTAGCCCTTCACGTGTGTTCGTACCCCAGCTAGGTCAAATTACCGTTTTACCCCTGGGCTACCTCTTGGTCCTTAAGTACCAGTGTTCCTCTAATGAACAACCTGTTTGTGGTCCAACCAGCAAACAGAAATCCCGCTCGTGCCATAAAGAGGGTAGGACCCATTGTTCAAGACCCGGAGACACCACTTAAGGGAACACACCTCTACTTACCCTAATATCGGGAAGAAGTGAATTCCATCTTGTAACCCTACGTTCCCAGCTCCCCACTCGGTCTTGTCCCCAAAATGGTAGGCTTATTGAGTTTGCGAACAGGCCACTCTCATCCGTACAAATCAAATGACAATCCCTCATGGACAGGAGTCCATAATCCACTCAGGATTAAGGCCAAGTTGCCTAGGTCATCCTAGTGAAATTGAAACCGAGCTAACGAACAGTGTTACAGTTAGTGGTTAACTATTTCGCGGTCCGGTCTTTGTGCAAACTCATTGCACAAGATACCCCCACTCGCATGTCAACTACATGAACGCGTTGGATCACTACGTTTGTATCAATATACAAAGCGGGCCGTATCCATAGTGTCACCAGGACAAGGTACCCAGCCTTATCCCTATACTACAGACCCTTTAGGCTAAAACTTGAACATTGATCCCCGTATGTCCCTACATACTAGTTCAAGCCTCATTCTATTAGCCTTGGATGTTTAGTTTATTGGATTAGGGTTATTAAGACAAGATATAATACAAACACTGAATAATGCATCACTTTTATTAATGTTCGGTCAAATGTACATTTACTATCTACGAGTTTTAGGGCATAAAACCCAACAAACTCCCACTTGAACTAAAACTCAAGTTACAGGGAAAGTATATACAACATAATCCAAAGCTGGAAATGGTACATGTATGTTCGGTCAAATGTACATTTGCCTGACTCGTTTTGGGGTCATGCAGTGTTGACTGCAACACATATTTCGAACAACGTTCCATCAAAAGTGTTTCTGAAACATCTTTTAGATTGTGGATAAGACGTAAAAGTAGTTTACGTTATTTTGGGGAGTTCAACACACGTGCTTGTGACTAACCCAAAAAGAAATTGGAACACTGTTCAACAATATACCTATTCGTAGGCTACCCCATGAAAACGAAAGATGTGGATACTTCTTCAATCCGAAGAAAATAAAGAATTTGTACCGACAAATTCTACATTCTCAGAAGAATACCGCATAAAAAATAATAAGCCACAAAGTAAGGTCGTTTTAAGTAAATTAACTGATGAAGCTACAGAAATATCAACAAGAGTTGTTGATGATGCTGGACCTTTATCAAGAGTTGTTGATAAGGTTGACACAACTGGTTAGTTACATCTATCTCAAAAGTTGAGAGTGCCTCAATATAGTGGGAAGATTGTTCTACAATCTGACCGTTACATGGGCTTAATAGAAGCCCAGATCGTCATACCTGATGATGATTTGGAGGATTCATTGTCTTAGAGAAAGGCGATGAATGATGTTAATAAGAACCAATTGGATTAAACTGATGGACTTGGAATTGAAATATGTGATTTCAATTCCATCAAGAATCTTGTAGATCTATCAAATGAATCTACAAGAAGAAATGAGACATAATCTTATGGTTAGACTTATGGCAAAAAGGTTATACCTAGAGACAGGGAACTGTAAGAAATTCTTATCTCCTGTCGTCATGTTGAAGTCTGTTAGAACTCTTGTCCATTTAGAATGGATGTCAAGACTAACCTTTTTGAATGGTAATCTTGAGAAAAGTATCTACATGTCTCAAGAAGAATGGTTCGTTTAGCAAGATCAGAAGCAAAAGGGGTTTGCAAGCTTAAGTGATCCATTCATGGATTGACCTAAGCAATTCGATCTTGGAATATAAGATTTGATACTGTGATTAAATCTTTTGGAATTGATCAAGAACATTGATGAATCTTGTCTTTACAAGAAGATCGTCAATAGTTCAGTAGCTTTATTAATGTTCTATGTGATTGATATCCTAGTCATTGGGAATGATGTAGGTTATCTTACTGACTAGTAAAATAAGCTAGCAGCTCATTTCCAAATGAAAATTTGGGAGAAGCTAAGTTTGTTCTTCGGATCCAAATCGTTAGGAACCGTAAGAAAAAAAAAAGCTAGCCTTGTCTCAAGTGTCTTATATCTACGAGATGTTAGTTAGATATAAGATGCAGAATTCCTAGAAGGGGTCACTACCTTTCAGGTGTGGAATTCATTTTGTCTAAAAAAACTGTTTCATGAGACACCTCAAAAAGTTGAGGACATGAGACGAATGCCATATGCAATAGGGATTGTCAGTAAGTACCAATCTAATCCAAGATTTGATCATTAGAAAACCGTTAAGAATATCCTTAAGTATCTAAGGAGAAAGAGGAACTATATGCTCGTGTATGGGACTAAGGATTTGATCCTTACGGGATACACTGTCATGGATTTTAAGACTGATAAGGATATCTGTCTGACGTAAAAGAATGGCTAGCAGCCCAATTCCAAATGAAAGATTTAGGAGAGGCCTAATATGTTCTTGGAATCCAAATAATCCGAGATCGGAAGAACAAAACGCTAGCCCTGTCTCAAGCAACGTATATTGACAAAATGTTGTCCCGATATTCGATGCAGAACTCCAAGAAGAGCTTATTGCCTTTCAGGCATGGGGTTCACTTGTCTAAGGAATAGTGTCCTAAGACACCTCAAGAGATTGAGGATATGAGATAGATTCCCTACACCTTCGTTGTGGGCAGCTTTTTGTATGCAATGCTCAGCACGAGGCCTGACATCTATTATGCTGAAGGGATAGTCGGCAAATATCAATCAGTATCCATGGTCAAACTTTACAATGGAGCTATAGTGTGGCATAATTACAGTCTTGACCATATAGGTCGAAAATATAGCTGCTTGTGAAGCAGCAATCGAGACTGTAAGACTTAGAAAGTTCTTGACTGATTTGGAATGTATTCCAAATGTGAACTTGCCCATCAGACTTTATACTGATACAGTGGTGCTGTGGCAAATTCATAAGAACTTTGCAGCCCAAAACAAGCAAGCACATTGAATTAAATTGAAATATTCACGAAGGCTCTCTCAGCTAAAGGGCATGAGGGTCATCTAGAAGGGCTAGGTCTACGAGTTATGTGCAAAGGTGAAATCTAGGGCAAGTGGGAGAAATGTAATGAGTATAGTGATACCATTATG
Source organism: Luffa acutangula (assembly GCA_036850905.1). Lineage (NCBI taxonomy): Eukaryota > Viridiplantae > Streptophyta > Magnoliopsida > Cucurbitales > Cucurbitaceae > Luffa > Luffa acutangula. The sequence continues at coordinate 46,811,725 of CM072099.1, read as the reverse complement.
TAATGGGTATTGTGATGCCCTAGTTTATTGTATTTGTACATTGTATATGTTTTGTACATGTATTTATACACCCACTGCTGAATAGATTGTTGTACATCCCACTAAACTAGAGTTTTAGTTCAAGTGGGAGTTTGTTGGGTTTTATGCCCTAAAACTCGTAGATAGTGAATGTAAACAAATTTTATACTTGTGTTTAATAAAGTGTTATTTAGTTTCTACAATAAAATGTTATTGTTAAATATTACACTATTTGACCTAAATCCAATAAACTAAGATCCAAGGTTGTTTGTATGTAACTTGAACTAGTATGTGGGGACATACGGGGATCGATATTCAAGTAACAACCTAAAAGGTCTATAGTACAAGGATAAGGCTGGGTACCTTATCCTGGTGACACTATGGATACGGCCAACTTTGTATTATGATACAAACGCTATGATCCAACGCGTTCATGTAGTTGACATGCGAAGTGGGGGTATCCTATGCAATGAGTTTGCATAAGATCGAACCGCGAAATAGTTAACCAGTAACTGTAACACTGTTAGTTGGCTTGGTTTCTATTTCACTAGGATGACCTAGACAACTCAGTCTCAATCTTGAGTGGATTATGGACTCCTGTTCACGAGGAGTAGTCCTTTGATTTGTATGGGTGAGAGTGGCCAGCACGCCGACTCAATAAGCCTACCATTTTGGGGACAATACCGAGTGGGGAGCTGGGAACATAATCACACAAGATGGAATTCACTCCTTCCTGACTCTAGGGTAAGTAGAGGTGTGTTCCCTTAAGTGGTGTCTCCGGGACTTGAACAATGGGCCCAACCCTCTCTATGGCACGAGAGGGACTTCTGTTTGTTGGTTGGACCTCAAACAAGTTGTTCATTAGAGGAGCACTGGGGACTTAAGGACAAAAATATAAACCAGGGGTAAAACGGTAATTTGACCCAGTTGGGATACAAACACACGTGAAGGACTGACTTGTAGTATTGGTCGATATCCGTGGACACAGAAATATTCTGCAGTGAGAAGAGTGCAGCTGAGGGTCTTTAGTGGAATGACCCACAGTTAACGAATGGAGACTAACTTGGTTAATGAGTTTAAGCCGATTAGTTTTGTATCGTTGGAGCTTCTGATCTGTAGGTCCATTAGGTCCCATTGGTAGCTCGTAAAAAGACTTGAAGCAAACAAATATAAATTGTAAATTGAAAGTGTTCAATTTATTTGGGGAATCGTATAATGTATATTGATGCATTATAATATAAAGTTTATGAAACTTTATAATATAATTTTTGAAATTAATTTCAAAAATTAATTCTTAAGAGAAAATATTTGAAAGAGTTCAAATAAATTTAATATGAATTGGATTCATATTAATTTTAATAAAATCCCTAAGATTAAATATGTGATATTTAATTGGGTGATTAATTAATTATGGAATTAATTAATTATTTATTAATTAGAGACCTTTTCCTATTAGGAAAGAAAATATTTGAACGAGTTCAAATAAATTTCATATGAATTGGATTCATATTAATTTTAATAAAATCCCTAAGATTAAATATGTGATATTTAATTGGGTAATTAATTAATTATTTATTAAAATTAGATATTGTTCAGATAATAGATTTGATCTTATTCCTAGACCTTTTCCTATTAGGAAAAGGTCTTGGCCTTTACCTATATATAGGACCCTTGGGGTGGGGTGAAAGGCATCCCATTGTCTCTCCTTCTCTCAGAGATCTCTCCCAAAAGACTCCCACAAGTCTTCTGCTTCAAGAAGTCTTCGAGATATACCGGTGTAGCCGATTGGTGGTGTTCGCACAAGAGGGTTGCTGCGTTTTCATTCTTATTGGCAAGAAAAGGCGAATTGATCCAGACTTTCTACAAAAGTAAGTTTTCTATGAAATCCTTGATCACTAGGATCAATCTAGTTGATTTTTAGCATGTTTATAGCCTATGTACAGCCCATTAAATATAGATTTATTACTGTAATATTTTGCAAATTGTATTGGTATTTCAATTAGAATCTAAGACTCTGAGTAGGTTCGGTAATACTTTCCACTGCGTGGGGCTTTTATCCCTTCAGCAATCTCAAAAGCTTGAAATGATGACTCAAAAACCTCTTCTGCTGCTTCTATGTAGGGCAATGAAGAGGGTCTTGGCACTAAGATATTCTCTTGCCCAGATATGATTACTAGTTTGCGGTCGACCACAAATTTAAGGTTTTGGTGTAATGATGATGGGACCACTCCAGCTGAGTGAATCCAGGGACGCCCTAACAAAAAGCTGTAGGCCGAATTAATGTTCATAACCTGAAAGGTTATATCGAAGGTGCATGGACCTATTTGAATGGGCACTTCTATGTCTCCAACAACTTCACTACATGCCCCATCAAAAGCTCGTACGATCATAGTGCTGGGTCTTACATGAGACATATCAACAGGCAATTTCTCCAACGTGGATTTAGGCATTATGTTCAAGGAGGAACCATTATCAACTAGAACTTTTGCCACAGCAAAATTTTTGCACTTAACTGTAATGTGCAAGGCTTTAGTGTGTCCGGTGCCTTCTAGTGGTAACTCATCATCTGTGAAAGTTACTGAACGGAATGCAGTTATGTTTCCAACGATGTTATCCAAGTTGTCCACCGTAATATTCTGCGGAACATAAGTTTGATTCAATATGTCCAACAAGGTCTTACGATGCGTATCTGAAGCCAATAGCAAAGCCAGTATGGAAATCTTTGCAAGGGTTCGACCTAAGTGTTCAACCACTTTATAATCACTTTGCTTAACCAACTTCAAAAATTCTTGGATGTCCTCTTCAGATGCCGGCTGTTTAACATCTAGGTTCTTCGCTACAATGGGCTCTTCTATTTTTTCCTTAATATCTTCAGTGATCTTGGCTTTTCCTCTTTCTTTACCCTTGGGTTTCAATAGGTCTTCCGATGTATAGCACTTCCCGCTTCGTGTTAGACCTCTTATCCCACTGATATTATGGATTGGGAGGGGTTCAGAACCAACAGTTACCTTATATTCATAGTTCCAAGTTACTGCTTTTGAACTTTTATATTCAAAGGGAGTCGGAATCTGGATGGTAATCGGTCTTGGCTTGGAATTTGGGGTACTGGGCTTCTCGCGATAAGAAATTGTCAACGGTTTTGGCTTGAGAGAAAACCTTGAGCATTCTTCTATAATATCAAAATCCCCATACTGAGGGAGTTGAGTCATCTTTTGAGAAACTGTTAAAAAATGTGAATCTAACAACTCCTGGACCTTCAAACGAAAATGAGGACATTGGTCGATAGAATGCCCTTTTTCCCCAGTGTGATAAGAACACATCAAACTGTCATCGTATGCTCTGACACCGAGATCCGATTGGAGACGTTCTACTCCAATGTATCCATTACTGAATAATATTTCGAATAGTTCTCCCGTAGGAGTAACTATGCTCTCAACATTGTTTTTCAAATCAGCTCCATGAACCTGATTTATCACATTTACTTGTGCATTCTGATGGTTTAGCAGAGGATTGTTGTTGACATCTGGACCATTTTCTTTCTTAAAGTTCAACCATCCTGCCTTGATCAATGCTTGCACCCTATGCTTGAGTGCAGTACAGTTTTCAGTGGAATGTCCAATTGCTCCTGCATGGTAGTCGCAACGGGCATTTGGGTCATACCACTTTGGGTAAGGTGGCTTTACTGGGTCTCTTGGCACGGGTGCCAGCTGATTATTCTGGAAGAATTGGGGAAGAAGTTCGGTATATGTCATCGGAATCGGATCAAAATGAGTGTTCTGTTTTGGTGTCCTTGGACATAAGGAGTGTTCTGTTGATTCCGAGGCTGGTAACCTTGAGTAGGACGAGGATTTGGGACGTAAGGGGATGAGTATTGGGCTGACGTATTATTGATTTAGGGTTGAGGGTAAACATATGGAGGTGGATAGTGATATTGTGGCACTCCAGCATTAGGGTATGGTTGTCTTGAATTGAAACCAATCATCTGAACTTCTCCCTCTTTTTTCTTCGATGGAACCCCCTTTTTCGCTGTTGATGATCCAGTCGTATCAGTTATTTTTCCTTGCTTAATTTTGTACTCGATTCTCTCTCCAATTGTCATTATGTCAGAGAAATTGGTAGAGGCCCTCCCAATCATCTTATCATAGAAAGGAGATTTGAGAGTATTAATAAACATGGTTGACAACTCCTTATCGGCTAAAGGTGGTTGCACCTGAGCAGCAGTATCCCTCCACCTTTGGGCATACTCTTTAAAGCTTTCTGTGCTCTTCTTTTCCATCCTCTGGAGGTCTAGGCGGTCAGGAGCCATATCTATGTTGTGCTTATATTGCTTTAAAAATGAATCGGCTAGATTCTTCCATGAACATATATGAGTGCTGACTAACTGCATATACCATCGAGATGCTGGACCAGTAAGACTGTCCTGGAAGCAGTGAATTAACAGCTTGTCATTTTGAACATATGCTGCCATCTTCCTACAATACATGATGAGATGGTTTTTAGGACAGGATGCTCCATCATACTTTTGAAACTCGGGCACCTTGAATTTTGGAGGGAGGATTACATCTGGTACCAAGCATAACTTGGTCGCATCTATATTTCCGAAGACGTCAGTTCCTTCTACTGCCCTTAACCTTTCCTCCAAGACTTCAAGCTTTTCACTAGAAGAGACTTTCTCACCTCCCATTAACTCTTTCCTGATTTCAGGATCATCTAAATTGGGAACTGTAATGGTCACCTTTGGAGGTACCTCTGTAGGTAGTGAAAATCCAGGTTGATTGTGTACAGGCACTTGCTTATTCTTGAAAAATGGAAATGGGTGTTGCTCTACTGGAATATTGTACAATGGATGATATTTTGGAGTAGTACCCTCTGTTGATTGCCTGATTAGAGGGTCATTCATTGTACTGCTGGATTGAGCAATATCAGGTATTATTTTGCCTCTTTCTAGGGCGACAAGAATGACATCCATTTTTTCTCATAACTCCTCAATATCTTTCCTTGTTTTCTCCATCTTAGTACTTTGCTCTTCCATGATCCTTGTCTTGTATCTTGTGACGTAGGTGCGGTGGATTCGAGGTGACCGAGCTATCTTATGATTCTGTTTATATTTTTAATGAAAAGTGATTTTAGTGTAAGAAAAGAGAAAGACAAAACGAAACAAAAAAAAAGTGATAGAAGAGAAGAAAAAAAAATGGCTTTGATATTAAATTGGAAAATGATAAAACAATGTAGCAGCAAAATTTGTGCAAAATTGAATTACAAGATATTTCAACTATCTAAATAAAACATAAACTAAAGTAAATAGTTAATAAAATTGCCCCCAATACTCTAAACTTATACGAAGTTTTCCCAGAAACTTGAGCACATTCTTGTTATTCGGCTGGGTAGGTGCTATGACTTTAGAGAGAGTACGTGCATCTTCTGCTAGTTCATCTGCCCTTCGAGTGACTCTCCTAATCTGAGTGAGCATATGTTCCGCTTTACTTCGTAGTGTCGCGTGGTTCTGTCTCGCAAACCCAAAATCATCGCTTAATCTGTCATACTGCTCCTTTAAATAGGTATAGTCTTTCATTAATCTATCAGTGGCATCCTGATACTTACCGAGGCATACATTGAGTGACTGAACGGACTCTCTTAGACCCTTGTTGTCGTTGATGAGCTCTCCTAGTTGATCTTCTCTAATCTTGAGCGTTAATTGCATGTCGTCAATTGTTCGACATAGCGTTCCATTCTTTTCCTCTACCTCAGTAATCGTTTGATTCCTCAAACTAATGCAATCTTTGAGCTCTTTCATCAACTCATGGAGTGAGGCAATCTCAGATTGTTGCTTCAAAACTTGGTCATTCCTTGACTTGAGAGTTGCTTGGGAGAGTTCATTATCCCTTCTTAATCGATGCATTCTTCTGTTCAGGTTGCGGGCCTCTGTGTCTAATGCTGAAATTTCCTTTTCTAACTGTTCTTGTTTGCTGACACTTCCCTTTAATCGGTTCAACTCTTTTTCTAGTTCAACATTGCGCAACAAACCTTGCTTTATTTCTAATTGCAGCCTTTCATTTTCTTGAACCAATGATGAATTCGCTTTTCTCAATTCATCACATTCCTTTTCGCGTGCTGCTTGTTCTGTCTGTTGATCTGGTATCACCTTTGCATTAAATTTTATCTTGGCTTTCATTTTTGGTGACACAAGCGCGGTTTTAGCTTTGTTCGCATGCCATGTTTTGTACGCCTCTGTGGTATCATCATGAAACTGACCACTCTGGATTTTAGTGATCATTTTCCATGCTTTCACAATTTTCTGAATTCTATCTTTACAGAAGCCTTTATCATAAGCAAATTCGAAATCCTTCAACTCATGCGTAGCAGGGATGAATTGTCAGACCCAAATTTGGCGTACTACCAATAAAGGAGCATAGGTTATACATCCCCAAGGGCCCAAAAGAGGTAAACTTTGAAATTTACCACATTTATAGATCATTGGCCTAGTTGACATCCAAGGGGCTCTCCATATTACATCTTCTACCTTTAGTTCGAAGAAAAATGCTTCCCAAGCACTCCTTTCAGGGGAGGATGAACTCCAACCTGATTGCACGAACTCTGAAATGGGATTTTGCAGCTTATTCCAGGAACTTGAAAATTTGATCTCTGGACATTGGAATTCTGGTGGACATTTCACATGACTAAGGATCCAAATGTACAATAATGGTACACACCCTATAAATCTTCCTATTCCTTTGGTTCTGCAATAATTTAGTGAACGAAAAGTTTCTGCCAATACAGGAATAATGAGATCAACTCCTATTTCTATCTTAGCAAACAACTTGACCACGCGTTCCTCAACATATCCACATACTTTAGGAAACAAAACAACATTAAAGATACACAATGCCAGTAAAGTTAATTCCTTGTCTTCATTTGTAAATTTTTATTGAAGAGTAAGGATGTAATCCAGGGGTAGGCATGTGTTCTCTCCTTTTATCTTTACTTGTTTCTCAATGTCGCTTGTACGAATCTTGCCCAAAAGAGTAGATAATGCTCTTTTCATTGTAAGCTCTTGATCGTAAGAATAAGCTTCAACCTCTGTTCGTGCTGGCATATGCAGAAGGGACTGATATTCCTCTATTGTAGGAGTCATGTCAATTGAGCCAAATGTGAAACATCTATAGGCTGGATCCCAATGTCAAACCAAAGCTTTTAATACAGAATAATTGACTTGTACATACATGAGCTAAGCTAGATGGCCATATTTGCTTGTAAATTTAGCCTTTCTATCTACAGTTAAACTTTCCCAAGCCTGTTTTACTGTTTCTAATTGACTTTCTGGAAAACTGACATCCTTAAATTGAGAAACAACATTTTCTACTAAAGAATCTCCGTGGATTTGTTGTACTTTTTCTGACCATTGACGTACTGTTGCTTGATCTTCTTTACCCATTTCTTGTATTGGAGGGGGTGATTTTATTTTACTCATACTTTAGTTTCTGCCAATGTAAATAATCGAAAAATCTTGTTAATTTAATTTGCACAATTTTCTTAACTACATTAAAAGAGATTTTAAAGGATATTTTCAATGAGCGAAAATTGAAAATTGATATAAGATACAAGGGAAAGAAGAAAAATAAATAAATAAATAAACTTTGACAATAATGCATGTAATAAGTCAAATAATCCTAGAACTATATGAGTGGAGTTTAACTCTAAGGCATCCTAGAAAAGGTCCCCAAGCTTACCCACCGATTTAACGATGTAGTAGGCTTGAGTGGAGAATTTCATGCGCCTGCACGGGAATCGAAATTCCACGAAGGTCACACTACTCAGTCTCCTAGTCTAGTCCTAAGGTAGAGCCCGGGTAGGAGGCTAGTGAAAGTGTGTGAAATGCATGATTAATAAGATGACATGCAAATTAATGACATAACTAAGATAAAGTACAATTACAACATAAAAAAAATGATAATAACAAGATGACATGCAAATGAATGACATAACTAAGATAAAGTACAATTACAACATAACAAGATAGTAATAGACAAGTGAATAACAATATGCAAGACAAATCATATTATAAAGTAAGGGAAAAAAATAAATAAATAAAATAACAAAAATAATAACGAAGAGACCTAAAGGAAAAATCAATCAAAGGACAATAAAGATATCAATGGCTTGACCCTCAAAAATCCCAATGGAGTCGCCAAGCTGTCGCAATGTCATCGCGACGCGGAGCGGCCGACATCCTTTCTTGGGGTTTTAAGAGAAAATTGGAGTCGCCACCAATCATCGAGGGTGTGATTGGTCACCTTTAAAAAAAAACCAATCTTAGAAAACCAGGAATTAGGTTCGGGAGTCGTTTGAGTGTAGGGAAGGTATTAGCACCCTACAACACCCATTTTTTAAAAAAACAATTACCACATTATCTTAAATTGTCCAATTAAGTGAATAAAAACAGTCCTTCATTTTTATTTTTCTTTAAAAATGATAAATATGAAAATAAAAACTCAAAATGCAATAATGAACACAATATGTCTCATTCGTTTTTACCTTAACTTTAGAAATAAAGTAAGGATTAAACCTTATGAGTTGGATATCCAATTTAATATAAATCATGCCTAATTTCTCTTTTAATTAAAAGAAACATGGGTGTACATGATTATCTTTATTAAAAATAATTTATTATTTTTTTAAAAAAAAAATAGATGTAAAAGAAGAAAATTATTTAAAGAGTAAAATCTTTTAAAAGGGAAAATGAGAATTTTCATACGCCTACACGAGAGTTGAACTCCACGAAGACACATTACTCAGTTCCCATAATCCCTTTCAAAAGAAAATCAAAACAATAACAATAATTGAAATTAACCAAGCAGAATTAAAGATTAGATTAAAGTAATTTGGAGAATGAAAGAGAGAAAAAAAATAAATAAATTAGAAAGTTTAAAAAATGAAGTTGGCAAAGTGCAAAAGTGAACTAAAAGGAGAGAGAAATTAAAAATGATAATCATAATGATAATAATAATAATAATAACAAAACAAAAAAACACAAAGGAAATAGAAAAACAAAACCCCACCTTTTTTACCTTTCTCTTTCTTCTTTTTTCCTTCTTTCTTACCCAATGTTTTCTCTCCCCGTGTACTCTTTCCTCCCCCTCTCTTTTCCTTTTTTCCTCTTCCACTTTCTTTTCTCTTCTTCTATCACTCTCTAATCTAAGCTCACTTCCTAAACAACTCTCTCCACTAGGCTTATGCTCAAATCTTCTTCTTCTCCTTTCTCCCTCAAAAGAAATTCTTCTAAACTCTCTCTAAACTAAACTCTTGCTCCAATGCCTAAACTCTCTCAAGCTCACTTTTTTCTAAACTTCCTCTCTCTTTTTTGTGTCCTTTCATCCTTCATCTCCCCCCTTTTATACTTGATGGGTTACTAATTTGGGAGGAGATGAATGAGAAAATTGTGGGAAAAAAGAAAAAAGAAAAAATAAATAAAAAATCATGTCCATGGAAAATGCTTCAAAATAGGGAAGCTTCCCCTTGAATAGGAATGAGGAAGACCAAAAAAATAAAAAAATAAAGAAAAAAAATAATAATAAAATAAAAAAATGAATTTTTGATAAAAAAAATATGTGAGAATGGGGGTTTGAACCAAAGATCTCGTGATTATCAATACAACTTTATGCCAATTGAGCTATACTCTTGTTGACATACAAAAAAAAAAAACAAATTGACCACCAAATATTGAAAAACTTCAAACATTATTACTGAAAATCAAGTCGGACCAAATACGGAGTCTACATTAGAGTTTGATTAAACCTAGATAAATCCGACTAAGTCATTTATCTAAGTCTAGTCCTATTATAACTATTATAATAAGACCTAATGTCTAGGTGTATTAAACAATTTTAATTTACCTAGCGACATTATTCTAACATTAACCTGTGATTAATTCAACTCCGGTGTTCCAGATCAGTTCCCAGGTAGGAGGTGTTCCGTATACCGTCAACTTAAATACCTCCAATCCTTAGACAGAACTTCACTGGTAGAGTTCCCTTATAATCTCAGGAATGTTTGTCCTACTTAGTTCATTAAAACTATTTTAAAACTAAGTAAGAATTTCTAATCCTATTAGAAAATGATCTTAGGTCTAATTAATTTTAACTCATTAAAATTAATTCATTTTAACCTAAGATCCTATGTGAACATGCATATCTTGATTATAGATTGACAGTTTCTAATCATAAATTTTAAACTATTTCAAAATTTTAAAGATTAGCCCTATAATCATGCATACTATAGTTTAAATCAATTAACAATCACATTCTAATTAATCAAATTTAAACTATATGATCATGACTTTGTATTGCATGAAATTAATATAACTCTTATATTAATCTATGGATGTTACATGCTCAATGCAACTTGATTTCCATTTTTAATTAATAAACAATTTTATTATTGCCAAAAAAATGGAAAATCACCTTAGCATGCTGCAAAGAATTTATTTTTAATATAACTCTTATATTAAAACTATGTAATTGCATGCATCATACTATTCCATTTTCATGAATTTAATATAACTCAACTATATATTAAATAAATCATGAAAATCCATGCATTATCATCCAAATATTATAATCATATTATAACATACATAATGCATGAGCATGCTTTACAACCTAAGGTGGGATTAAAATTTAAATGACATCCACAAAGCATTTAATTAGTGAATAAACCGGTTTAATTGGCCCCTAGGATAATTAAAGCAAAAATTACACTAATTAAAGCTTTAAAACTATCATATTCCATAAAATACAGCTCCAAAACTGGTCTAGAATCCACGAACCGACCCGAACCACTTCGAACCGACCTTGAAAATCCCGAACCGCCCATGAACCGGGTTCAACCGGACCAAACCGGTCCCAACTCAACCCTAACCGCACGAACCAAACTACCCATTAGGGTTTCAGCACTCGTTTTCACGTAAAACAACCGCCGGATGAAATCGCGACAGCGTCCCGACGTTGGCGCGATTTCAACCGTTCGCTGGGTGAAATCGCGACAGCGTCGAGACGCTGTAGGCCTTGCGTCCCGACGCTGCTGCGTCTGGAGCTCGATTCTGGGCAAAAAACAACGGCTGAACATTTCCAATTGGCCTCGATTGATACCGCGTTCTTCACTGATCTTCAACCTATTCTAGACCCGGACTGTACAGACTCGATTTCATGAATTAATGCCCAAAAACACATGGGCCTATACAAATAATTGCATCAAAAAACTCATAAAATCTATGGCCAATTAAAACCCAAAATAGTTTATCGCAAAATTTAATACATACATTATGCAAATCCCACCTTACAACCAATCGCAAATCCCAAATCAATATTCAAAACACAACCTGGCTCTGATACTAATTGTAGGGATAAGAGCCCTAGCGCGATCAGAGACCTTATCGGTTTAAATATCGATTGGGAAACCAATACGACGGCAAACGAAACAAATTTACAGCAAACATATAAATAAAATACATGCTGTAAAACTCATAAAGCATGCTGAAAACAGAAAATAAAACTCTAGATCTAATCTAGAATTGGATCCTATTGATCCTAGTTCAAGAAAGAATTACCCTTGTAGAAATTCTTGAACGTTTCGCCAAAACTCTTGATTCTCCACCGAAATACAACAGCAAAAACTCCTTTTCTTTGCTGGAAAATGATCACGAACACCACCACCAAAATTGCACCGGTATTCTCTTAGGTGTGTGTGTTGAGTGGCTTGTGGGAACCCATATCTCTAAGGATTTCCTCTGGAATAGGCTCTGTATCCACAGAGGGAGAGCAAAACGAGAGAGAGGGCGAGAGAGAGGGAGAGAGAGGCGTGAGAGTGGGATTTTGATAAAACTGAATCTGACTGCTTCAATTAACCTACTGGTCAAGAGAAGCCACCTCACGCATAATATCAGGTAACTGAAATATCAGTTACCTGATATTTTTAATTAATTATAAAATTAAAATCATAATTAAAATTATAATTAATTAATCAATATTAATTAAAATAACATTAATTTAAATTAATATCCCTTTTATCTTATAGTTTAATTAAATCAAATTTAATTCAATTAAAACAATTAACTAATTCAAAATTATTTAATTTAAAATAATAAAATAGAATATCATATATTCAATTATTATTATTCCCTCTCATAAAACTATAGTATTAATATACATCCAATGCACATTAATTATAACCTATAGATTTAATATGAATCAAATTCATATTTTAGTTTAATATTCGAACCCCTTTGAATGCTTAATTCAACCTTAGAAATTTACCTCAACGCCCTTATAGAGCTACCGATGGGACCTGATGGACCTACAGATCAGAAGCTCCAACGATATGAGATTAGTTGGCTAAACTCATTAACCAAGTTAATCAATATTCGTTAACTGTGGTTCACTCCACTAAAGAACCACAGCTGCACTCTTCTCACTACAGAGATATTTTTGTGTCCACGGATATCGACCGTCAAGAGCAAGTTAGCCCTTCACGTGTGTTCGTACCCCAGCTAGGTCAAATTACCGTTTTACCCCTGGGCTACCTCTTGGTCCTTAAGTACCAGTGCTTCTCTAATGAACAACCTGTTTGTGGTCCAACCAGCAAACAGAAATTCCTCTCGTGCCATAAAGACGGTAGGGCCCATTGTTCAAGACCCGGAGACACCACTTAAGGGAACACACCTCTACTTACCCTAATATCGGGAAGGAGTGAATTCCATCTTGTAGGACTACGTTCCCAGCTCCCCACTCGGTCTTGTCCCCAAAATGGTAGGCTTATTGAGTAGGCGAACAAGTCACTCTCACCCGTACAAATCAAAGGACAATCCCTCATGGACAGGAGTCCATAATCCACTAACGATTAAGGCCAAGTTGCCTAGGTCATCCTAGTGAAATAGAAACCGAGCTAACTAACGGTGTTACAGTTAGTGGTTAACTATTTCGCGGTCCGGTCTTTGTGCAAACTCATTGCACAGGATACTCCCACTCGCATGTCAACTACATGAATGCGTTGGATCACTATGTTTGTATCAATATACAAAGCGGGCCGTATCCATAGTGTCACCAGGACAAGGTACCCAGCCTTATCCCTATACTACAGACCCTTTAGGCTAAAACTTGAACATTGATCCCCGTATGTCCCTACATACTAGTTCAAGCCTCATTCTATTAGCCTTGGATGTTTAGTTTATTGGATTAGGGTTATTAAGACAAGATATAATACAAACACTGAATAATACATCACTTTTATTAATGTTCGGTCAAATGTACATTTACTATCTACGAGTTTTAGGGCATAAAACCGAACAAAGATGACCTAGGAAATGATGGAAAAATAAGAAAATTTGTTTGCTGAAAAAATTGATTGTTGAAAATTTTGATGAGAAAATTCATGGAGCAAAAGTTTTGAAGGATGAATGTTAATCCAACAGTTTTTCTTTCTCCCAGAACTTAGGTGAGCTTCATCATAAAATGTCGCCATTTTGAGGGGCAAGAGATGGAATAACTAAGGATTTTTTAGCTTTTCAAAGAGTATTGAGCCTAGTTGGTGATGAGTTTGAGGAAAGGGTATACTGCACCATTAAGTGGGTCATCCCATGCTTAAGAGCTTATGACTGTAGGGCTGCTTAAAGTCTGAAGAACAACAATATAAACTCCTTAAAAATGTGTGTTCTAAAGTGTCTGATAATAGAGCTCGGTTGTGGTAAGGTCTTAGAATTTAGTTGAAAGTGGTGATTATTTGTCCATGCCGGCAGAATTGTTTTGCTGCAGCAGTCCTTTGTTTTGTAGAGTGCTCAGGTAAAGGTTGAAGGTAGTGTTGGATTGTCTGGTTTGATTAAGCTATTATTTGTCTAACGTCTTGAATTCTTAAGGAAAGGTTGGTTAGTATTGCTCGGGACGCACAATAGTTCAATTTTGGGGGTGTGATAACTATCCAAAAGGTAGTTATTTAGGCCTCATTTCTATAGGGATTTGTGTGTCTTTTGTGCTTAATAGGGTTGATTTTAGATATATATTATATGTTTTAACCCATTTGGAAGAATGGAAGCTTTGGAAGTTATTTTGTGCAGAATGCATTGCTGAGCGACTCGATGGAGCAAATTCTGTGCTGCAGCAAAGTTGGGAGCAAAACTGCCACGTCACAGCTCGTTAACCAACTTAATGAACCGAATTCTATTGAGTTATTTTCGGGATAAAGGAGCAAGGAGAGCCATCCACGTGTCTATGTCAACCTAATTCAACCTTTCCTCAACTCTATAAAAGGAGGTAGCCACCCAAGTCAAATTCATTCCACTTTTGGGAGAAAACATTCCATTCTTGGAAAGTTACTTCCACCTTTGGGAGCCGAATAGAGGAGAGATTGAAGACCATCAAGAAGACCATCAACTGCAAGCTGTTCAAGGGAATTAATTTTTTCTTGTTTTATCTTGTAGTCATGGATATGCTTACTCAGTGTGTAATATGTGTTTCCATGTATCTTATGAACTAAGTAGCTTAGGCGTTGGTTAGGAACAATGTGATTGTCGTGCTTAATTCTAGTAATAAATATTGATTATTGCATCTTGATTAATTGTTGTGCTCATTTATATTTTATTCCCGTCTGGCCAGTCGGTATGAATACCTCTCTCTAGTTTCAGGGATGATTTAGGGAGTGTGTGGCAATTAATCACACTAGATCATTGTGTATTGGTGAACGCCAGTGACTGAGCTAGGGATAGCCAGTTGCCTAGTGCTTGATCGGTAGTACTTCATTGGGGTTGAAACACATTCCAAAAGATCCAGAGTTCCGGGAGGAATCTGCTAATAAGACTGCGAGAGTTTTGCATGATCAATAATATTGCTAGAGCATCTTTTAAAACAATTACTAAATCATGACAAGCGCCTGTTTCTAATCTGTCTGCCTATTTGATTATTTTTTGTTCTGTCATTTCTTCTGCTTCAGCATTATTCTTATAAAAACCAATCATTTTTACCATCTTTGAAACCATTAAAGAGTTATACAAAATAGATAAAGTGGAAGCTAGTCTAGGCCTTGGATTGATAATACTTATTACTTGTTGCAGACTGTGTATACTTGCACAAAGTCTAGAGTCTATTTACATCTTATTTTTACTCACTCTAAGAACCCAACACCCCACATACTAGTTCAAGTTACATACATAGAACCTTGGATCTTAGTTTATTGGATTTGGGTCAAATTGTGCAATACTTAACAATAACACTTTATTGTGGAAACTCAATAACACTTTATTGAAACGAGTATACAATTTGTTTACATTCACTATCTACGTGTTTTAGGGCATAAAACCCAACAAAAAGGTTAGAATTTAGTAATCTAAGAAGGACCTCGGACATCCCTACTCATAGGCGTCAACTAGGGTTCTGTCACCACCTTCTTCTTCCAAATGAGTTCTGCTTGAATTTTACTTCGAATCACGAGCTTATATAGTGTTGGAAATGATTGAGGAGCTGTGAAATAGGTACTGGTAGGTAGCCCAGTCGGTTTCGGGGTCAAAACAATCGGTTAGGTGCGAAGAAGTTGAAGGGGATAAAAGCCCCTACGCAGCGAAAGCGCATCGATTGGACCTTACGCCATATATTAATTAACATTAAAATACCGTTACGAAAAGGTCAAATAAACTTTAAACATACTTTAAAGTTGTTGGAAAATTGTTATAAGCATGCTAAGAATAATCCTAGAATCTTGCACCTTTCCTATATCCCATGAAAAACACTTCATCTTTAGAGTCTTCAACTGCTTTAAAGATTTCTTTTTCGTTCTTGACTCTAATAGTGAGCTCCCTGCGCTCAATATCTATAATCACTCGCCCAGTAGCGAGGAATGGTCTTCCTAATATGACAGGCATTGAAGGATTTTCTATCATGTCCATAACATATAAATCAATAGGGAGGAAAAATCTACCTACTCTGATTAACACATTTTCTACAATACCAACTGGTCTCACCACAGATTGATCAGCCAATTGGAGCTTTACAGGAGTAGATTTAATCTCACCTATGTCTAACTTTTTACACAAGGACAAAGGAATAATATTAATGCTAGCACCTAAGTCACATAATGCTCTAAAAGAATAAGTACCAAAACTACAAGGAACAGAAAAACTCCCTGGATTTGCTACTTTTTCAGGTACTTTCTGTTGTACTCTGGTGCTGCATGTGGAAGCAAGATAAACAGTGTCAACCTTCTTTTCCTTTCGCTTCTTTGCTAACCACTCCTTCATGAACCTGTTGTATTGGGGTATCTCTAATGCCTCTGCAAAAGGAATATTAATATTCAGATTCATAAAAGCATTCATAAATTTATCAAACTGAACCTGATTGTTCTTTTTATTCTTTTTCTTTTTCTTTTCCTTGGGAACCATCAGTGTGGGAGAAGGAATAGGAGGCTCAAGGTTAGGCTTTTCAGCCTCATCTGCTGATGTGTCCTCCTCAGCTTCCCCTGTAGGCGTTTCATAATCCTCAGACTCAGGCTCCTTGTCAGCTTCCTCCTGGTGCACGGTGATTGCCTTACAGTACTCCATCTAGGGTTTCTCTTGTTCAGCTGGGGCCTTACCTTTATTCATGGTGCTTACAACATTCACCAACTGTCCCAGCTGAGTCTCAATGTTCTTTATGGCTGCACTGTGGCCATTCACCGTGGTGTTGATAGCAATGACTGCCTCCTCTAGTTTGGTTGTCCTGTTACTTGACTCTGCAATGAAAGCTCCAACAAGATCTTCTAACTTTTTATTTTCTTGAGTTTGAGGGGCAAAACCAGGGGGGTTAAGAACATTCTTAGTATTTTCATAAAAGAAATTTTCATGGTTCCTATTGTTAGGGTGATAATGTGTAGGTGTAATATTATTATTATATCCCCTAAAATTAGGATTTGATACATACTGAACCTGTTCAATGGTCTCCTCCTGAGGTCTAGATGCCAAAGCAGCAGCTGATTCAATTGATTGAGCACTCCCTGTACCTGAAAATTTCATAAAAGCATTAGCAAGGGAGGTCATTTGGGCTTGGAGTGCACTTACCTTGTCAACCTCAAACACTCTAGCAGCAATCTTTTTAGGTGTAGACCGCTCAGATGGCCACTGATAGCTGTTGGTGGCCATATCCTCTAAAAGTGTGCGAGCGTTTTCCACGGTCTTGGACAACAGAGTCCCACCTGCAGCTGCATCAACAATCGTTTTCGTACTAGGAGTTAAACAATTATAAAACAATTGTACCTGGAGCCAGTCGGGGTAACCATGTTGAGGACACTTCCTCAACAACTCTTTGAATCGCTCCCATGCTTCAAACAACTACTCATCATACTGTTGCTGGAATGTCCCAATCTCGGTCCTCAGCTTAACCGTCTTTGCAAGAGGGAAAAATTTCTTTAAAAAGGCCTGGACTAAAGCATCCCAAGTGGTGATGCTCCCAGGGGTAATAGACTGCAACCAATCTCGTGCTTTATCCTGCAAAGAAAAGGGAAATAAACGTAAGCGAATAACATCCTCAGAGACTCCATTAATCTTTACCGTCCCACAAATGTCCAAGAATGATTTAAGATGAGAATTTGGATCCTCGGTGGGCGATCCTCTGTATGCACATTCTCGAGCCATCTGAATGAGGTCGGTCTTCAGCTCAAAGTTGTTGGCATTAATCGGTGCATAGACAATCCCCGACTGTTGCCCCTGAAACACGGGCTGAAAGTAGTCTCTAATAGGCCTAGGCTCCTCAGGTGGATTTTGGTCAGCCATTTGAACATTTTCTCTATTCTCCCTTCTAAGCCTATGGATGGTTCTTTCTATCTCGGGATCCAATGGTGCTAAAATTAAATCTTTACTACTACGCATACAAAACTAAACTACCCTACAAAGGAAAGAAAACAATTATGGAAAGCAACAGAGAAAAGAAAACAACTAATCTAAATATGGAAAATATAATCTAGAAAAGGAAACAAAATAACCTAATATGGAATGCAAAAAATAAATATGCAAAACACAAATAAGGAAACTAACAAATAAGGAAAAACTAATCTAAAAAAGAATAACAAGAAAAAAAATAAGGCAAAGATTACACAACTAAAAGAAAAACTAAGCTAAAAAAAAAACAAATATGGAAAGAAAAAAAAATAAGGAAAAAATACAATCAACCTAAAAAAGTAAAAATACACCCTAAATTAAGATCAAACAATTTTTTCACAATATCAATCTAGCTAAATGTGCCAATCCCCGGCAACGGCGCCAAAAACTTGATGTGGACTTTTCCTACCGCAAGCGCACGGGTCAAGTAATAATATAGTGTTCGTAAAAACGAGTGTCGTCCTCTGGATTGGATTTTTAAGCAAATCAAGTATTGTGAATTATTTTGCTCAATTTTATTTAGGGATTAAAAAGTGATGATTGAATAATATGAAAAATAATTCAAAGCAAGTAAAAAGTTTGGAATTTCAATTGGGAAAACTACTTAGGGAATTGATTTCGCCGATTTAGTCTAGGATTGATTTTAAGGAATAAGTTATTATGCACAATGGAATTATGAGCCAAAGACCCTTTAATCACAACTACCTCTCCCGAGTATAATTGATTCTCATGCAAATTAACCAACTTGATATCCCTATCTAAGTTTATTAATCATGCAAGGCAATGAGATCTTTTAACTAATTCTAAAGTCAATCTAAAACCGTCACGAATTAGAAACTAAACTTTAGTCATGCAATCTTGAGTAAGTCTAAATCAAATCCCCTCTCCCGAGCTAGATTCGAAACTTAAATCATCCAACTAATGGCCAATTAATTGAAAGCATTAAATCAAGATTACAAACATAATAACATTGCACAACTTAAACCATAAATCAATCCATAAACACAATCAACTACATCAATCCCTAAGCTTACAAGTTTAGCTACTCATGATCAAAATTACAAGCTCAACTAAACATGTAAAAGCCATAAAAATCTAACTAAAGTGAGGGAAAGAAGAATTAAACTCGTTGTAGGCCGAGACCGAACGTCCCCATCATGATCCCCACGAACAATGGGTTGATTTCCGAATTATCCCCTTTGCTTCAGCCTTGAATTCCTCTGATTTTGCTCTGTTTACGGCTCCAAGAAGTCCCAAAATTTGTTCCCCAAAAACCTAGCCGAAAAGAATTATTTATTTTGAAATTTCATCGTAGCGTCAAGACGCTGCCTCTAAACACGCGCGTTCTGGAAAGGAAATTACGGTAGCGTCAAGACGCTAAGTGACGCTGCGACGATTTCGTGCCTATCCGAATAAGGAATGCTAGCGTCTTGACGCTAGTCACCTTTTGACCGAATTTCGACTTTTTTCCCATTTGATTCTTTTCCTTCCTTTGCATCTTTTTGCGTCCCGAGCACCCGATTACTTCCACTATTGCATTTTAGCTCCAATCAACCTTTTCCTACAAAATAAACATTAAAGCACAATAAAATGGCCCAGAAATCATAAAAGACTAGCTAAATTAAATAATTAAAGATAGCTAGCTATGCTCGCTATCAGTATTCCGGGTCAGTTCTCAGGTAAGAGGTGTTTCGTAAACCGTCAACTTAAATACCCCCAACCTTAGACAGAATTTTACTGGTGGAGTTCCCTTATAATCATAGCAATGTTTTTCCTACTTAGTCAATTAAAACTATTTTTAATTCTAAATAAGAAATAATTCTAATCTTATTAGAAACTGATCTAGGTCTAATTAATTTTAAACAATTTAAAATTAATTCAATTTTTCCTATGATCTTATGTTTGTTTGCAATTCTTGATTATAGATTGACGGTTTCTAATCATTAATATTAAATAACTAATTCAAATTTTAATGATTAATCCTATAATCAAGAATCTAGGGTTTAATTCATTCAACAATCTCATTCAAATTAAATAATTAAACCATATTAATTGCATGAATAATATAACAATTATATTATTAACTATGGTTGTTTCATGCTTCATGCAATATTGATTTTCTTTTAATATAACAATTTCTAAGCTAATCAAGAAAATCAATAAAGCATGCTTCATTCATCACATTAAACATAACTATTTATATTTAATTTAAGTAATGATATGCTTCATGCTTTCTGATTTTTCATATAATTAATATACACTTATATTAAAAAATATGAAAACAATTTCATGCATTTAAAACATATATTATAACAATTTATAATATATAAATAAATGCATGAGCATGCTTATAACCTAAGGTGGGATTAAAATTCTATATGACATCCATAAAGCATATAAATAGCAATTGAACTGATTAATTTTGTCCCCTAGGATAAAATAAAGCATTAAATTACATTAATTTTAGCTAAATTCTATCCTAAAATCCTTTTGCAGCTCAAAAAATTGGTCTAGAAACCACCAACCGCCCCGAACCACCTCGAACCGGCCTCCAAAATCACGAACCAAGTTGAAATTCAGCTGAATCGGACCGAATTGCAACCCAGCCGAACCGGATGAACCGGACCACCCTCCCTTTGAACCGCGCCTGTTGAAGCCCTAATTCGCGTCGTCATCGTGACAACGTCGAGACGCTTGCATCGCAGCGTCCCGACGCTGTGCACTTTCCTTACCTGAGCACCTGCGTTATCGAGACAGCGTCGAGACACTTTTGGAGTAGCGTCCCGACGCTGTTGCGTCTGGAAGCGTATTCTAGGCAGAAACAGCAGCTCGTTCTCGGTTTTGGCCTCGGATTTCAGCGGCGATTTCACCGATTTTCATCTCATAAAAACCTATTCTAGACCCGGACTTACATAGGACTTGATTTTACAGAAAATACCCGAAACACCGGGCCTTACATGATCAAAATCACATAAAAATAAAATTTGTGGCCATAAAATTAACCTAAACAGTTCAACGCAAACCAAACATACATTATGCATAAATCCCACATATTATAGCCTATCGCAAATTTTAATGTCAATTAATAGGGACAGCGATGGCTTTGATACCAATTGAAGGGGATAAAAGCCCCTACGCAGCGGAAGCGCATCGATTGGAGTTTACGCCGTATATTAAGTAACATTAAAATACCGTTACGAAAAGGTCAAATCAACTTTAAACATACTTTAAAGTTGCTGGAAAATTGTTATAAACATGCTAAGAATAAATCTAAATTTATTTTCATGATTTTCTAAAGAAAAGGGAAAGAACCGTCATAAACCTTCGTTATAGACTTGACCGTTCTTCGCCAACGACGCTCCAAGAATGAAAACGCAGCGATTCCTTCTTGATTTCTTCGCTGGAAATTTCTTCTTCAGAGACACAATAACCACAGAGGTTACACCGGTATGTCTCTAAGTCTAGGAGGCAAAAGACTTGTGGGAGTCTTTCTCTAAGAGAGAGGCTAGAGAGAATTCTAGGTCTTGTCTTGTGAGTCTAAGAGCAAGAGGAGAGCACTGAACCAATTAGGTCTAGTGTTCTATTTATAGAAGAGATGGCATGAATAAAATATTCAATTAAATCAATCTTTTCCAAAATTGATTCAATCTTATTCCTTATTTAATCAATCCATGATCAATCAATTCCATAATTGATTAATCTTTTCCACAAATGACTAATTACTTCCATAAGTGATTAGATCATTTTCATAAATGATTAATTCCCGGTTAATGAATTCTTTAATTAATTAACCACCAATAAAATATCACATATTTAATTTCCGGCCTTAAATTAATTAACCCAAATAGATTTTAGGCCTTAAAATTAATTAATTCATTATTTGAACTCTTTCAAACTTCCATAAATTTAATGTGACTCAAATTTATATTAATATTTGAATTTCTTCAAATATTAATTTCTCTCATAATAATATATCAATATATATTATGTTGTTTGCCTTAGTAAATTGAACATTTTCAATTTACATTTATTACTTAGTTGCCTCAAATTACTTTATGAGCTACCAGTGGGACCTAATGGACCTGCAGATCAGAAGCTCCAACGAAGTGAGATTAATTGGTCAAACTCATTAACCACATTAATCAATATTCGTTAACTGTGTGTACATTCCACTATAGACTCACAGTTGCACTCTTCTCACTACAGACATATTTTATGTGTCCACGGATATAGACCAATATCGACTAGTTAGTCCTTCACGAGTGTCCGTAACACTAGCTGGGTCAAATTACCGTTTTACCCCTATGTTACTTCTATTTCCTTAAGTACCAGTTCTCCTCTAATGAACAACTTGTTTGTGGTCCAACCATCAAACAGAAAACTCTCTCGTGCCATTGAGAGGGTAGGGTCCTATGTTCAAGACTCGGAGTCACCACTGAAGGGAACACTCATCTGCTTCCCTAAAGTCGGGAAGTAGTGAATACCATCTTGTACGATTATGTTCCCACCTCCCCATTCGGTGTTGTCCCCAAAATGGTAGGCTTATTGAGTCGGCGTATTGGCCACTCTCACCCATACAAATCAAAGTACAGTACCTCATGAGCAGGAGTCCATAATCAACTCAAGATTAAGACTAAGTTGTCTAGGTCGTCCTAGTGAAATAGAAAACCAACTAGTTAACGGTGTTATAACCAGTGGTTACTATTTCGCGGTCCGCTCTTATGCAAACTCATTGCATAGGATACCCCCACTCGCATGTCTCCTACACGAACGTGTTTGATCATAGCGTTTGTATCAAATACAAAGTCAGTCGTATCCATAGTGTCACCAGGATAAGGCACCCAGTCTTATCCCTATACTATAGACCCTTTAGGCTATTTTTTGAACAATGATCCCATATGTCGTTACATATAGTTCAAGATTCATATTACAGGCTAGGATGTCTAGTTTATTGGATTAGGGTTATTTTAGGCAAAGACAAATATAAAATAACTAATAATATTTAATGGAAAAATATATCAATATTATTTCATTAATATCCGGTCAACGGTTACATCCACTATCTACGAGTTTTATTGCATAAAACCCAATAGAAGTCTCGTTCAAAACGACCCGCGGTAGACTCGGAATTGCCTCTATTTTCCAGAAATTCGGTTGCATTTCATTTTGCCTTCCCAGAAATGCAGTCGCATTTCTGGGAAAATTCTAGCATTTCCTCTATTTTCGTGCACATCAACAAACTTAGTCAAATTCCCTTAAAATTGAGTCTTTTTAAGCACAAATGAGCATAATTTGACAAAAGTGACTCTCAACACCCTAACTTATCAACATTAACCTATTTTGAGCTCGGGAACAGTAAAATTAATCTAAAACATATAGTTTTGACAAGATTAAGAGCTAAATATAAGGGTAAAATAGGTATATTTTTGCCCTTATCGAAAGGAAAATAATTACACCACAAACCTTTTGTAGTTTTACATTTTCAAAATAAGTGCTCCGTCGATTTCAGTTTGTCCCTACACAAGTAACATATGAGATTAATATCCATTCCACGAGTAATCAAGTTAGATAAAGTAGGAAGAATGTTATTGTAGAGTTTCCATCCACAATGTTTTATTTTGGATGGGATGTTAGAACTCCAAAAAACTTTCCAGATGCGTTGTTGATTTTGGTAGCTAGATGTGGAGGCTTCATTAGCCGTTGGGAGTTGTCTTCCTAGCCTATAGGCACTTTTGACAGAGAAGTGTCCTTTTGGATCAAGATTCAAAATAACCTCATCCTCCTTCACCATCGAGCTAATCGAGATATTTATTATTCTCAAAGCATCATCTTCTGTGAAAGAACCTCAAATCAAAGTCTCCTTCCATTTGCCATATTTATCTATGAGTTGTGCCACTGTAAATTGGTGAATATTTGGGTGTGTCCTAATAGACTTCCAAGACCCTTCCTTTGGAATCCATGGATATGTTGTAGCGTCAATAGAAAGCCCATTTCCAACCCTCCACCCATAGTCTTTCATGAACAACTCTCATCCCCATAATATACTCCGCCATGTGAAGGATGGATTATTTCTGATCGGAGCTTTAAGGAAATTCCCTATTTTAAAGTATCTTCCCCGAAGCACCTTAGCTAGTAAGTTATCAAGAATTTTAATCAACCTCCAACTCTGTTTAGTGAGCATGACTTAGTTAAAGGTAACAATATCCCTAAAGCACAAACCACCATGGATCTTGTTAGCACAAAACTTTTTCCAGCTACGCCAATGGTTTTTGTTTCCGTTTTCCGATTGTCCCCACCAGAACCTAGCACACAAGGAATTTAACTCATTACATGGTGCTAAAGGGAATTTAAAACAATACATCACATAGTTAGGAATAGCTTGAGCCACAGATTTAATGAGAACTTCCCTTCTGGCAAACGAGAATAACTTTCCTTTCCATCCTTGGAGGGTTTGCCAAACTCGATCTTTGATATTGCTGAAAATTTCCTTCTTCTTCCGAGTGTTCTATGAAGGGAGGTCGAGGTATAGTCCTAAGCTCTCTATGACATCGACCTGCAAAATCTCTCTAATTGTATTCTTCATGTCCGAGCTAGTATTGGGACTAACCATATACATTGATTTCTCAAAGTTTACTGTTTGACCCGAAGCATTCTCGTATGCATCTAGAATATTCTTTATGGCCCTAAAATCCTTATTAGAAGTTCTAAAGATCAATAGACTATCATCTGCATAAAATAAATGAGTTATAGTGGGACAATATTTGTTAATCCTCAAACTTGAAACCTCATTTCTATCTTCAACTTGATTGAGGAGACTCGACAAGCCTTTTGCACAAATTACAAACAGGTACGGGGAGAGGGGGTCCCCTTGGCGGAGACCTTGAGAAGGCCTAAATTCCGCTCTTGGGATCCCATTTAGGAGCACCTGGAAACAGACTGACTCCACACATCTCATGATAAGGTCTACCCATTTAACGTTGAACCCCATCTTAACCATTATGCTCCTTAGATAATTCAACTACACTCTATCGTAGGTCGTGGTCATATCTAGCTTTAGGCCCACAACTCCCTCATTTCCTAATCTTTTGCTTTTAACTGCATGGATACATTTGAATCCAAGAATGGTGTTATCAGTGATTAGTCTCCCAGGGACAAATGTTGACTAACTAGGAGAAATAATAGTGTCTTGCACGATTTTCAATCTATTAGTGAGAGCTTTAGCGATGATCTTATAAAGAACCGTGCACAGACTCATAGGCCAATAGTTCTTCGTGGTTTTAGGATTTTTCACTTTAGGGATGATGACATTGAAGTTTTTATTAACGTTGTCCATGTTGGGTTTTATGCCCTAAAACTCGTAGATAGTAAATGAAATAAATTAATCAATCTCAATAAGTCGTTATTTGAGTGATTCAGTAATTTGGTTATTAAATACTCGAGTTTGAATTAATAAACCCTAAATCCAATAAACTAAGATCCAAGGTTGTTTAAATGAAACTTGAACTAGTATGTGGGGACATACGGGGATCAGTGTTCAAGTAACAACCTAAATGGTCTATAGTCTAAGGATAAGGTTGGGTACCTTATCCGGGTGCACTATGTGATACGACCCACCTTGTATTCGATACAGATGCAATGATCTACAGCATCCATGTAGGAGACATGTGGGTGGGGGTATCCTATGCAATGAGTTTGCATAAGACCGGACTGCAAAATAGTAACCACTAGATGTAACGTCATTAACTAGTTTAGGTTTCTATTTCAATAGGATGACCTAGGTAACTCAAACACAATCCTGAGTCTGTTATGAACTCCTTTTCAAGAGGGATTGTCCTTAGATTTGTATGGGTGAGAGTGGCCAGTTCGTCGACTCAATAATCCTACCATTTCAGGGGCAAAACCGAATGGGGACTGGAAACATAACTGGAATTCACTCTTTCCTCTATTGGGGCAAGTAGATGTGTGTTCCCTTAACGGCTGATCCCGGGGCTTGAACAAAAGTGTGCTGTCCTCTCTTGACCCGAGAGGAATTTCTATTTAGTGGTTGGACCCTAAACAGGTTGTTCATTAGAGGGATCAATGGTACTTAAGGATCCAGAGGTAACCCAGGGGTAAAATGGTAATTTGACCCAACTGGTGTTACGAACACACGTGAAGGATTAACTTGCTGCATTGGTCAATATTCGTGGATATAGAAATACTCTACAGTGAGAAGAGTGCAACTGTGGGTCTTTAGTGGACTGACCCACAGTTAACGAATGTTGATTAACTTGGTTAATGAGTTTAGCCAGTTAATCTCGTATCGTTGGAGCTTCTGATCTGTAGGTCCATTAGGTCCCCTTGCCAGCTCATAATAGAATTAATTGAATATGATTTAATTGAATTAAAACTATATGTTATAATTGATTTAATTAAGATTGGTTTAATTAAATTAATTATAATTAATTAGATAATTAATTATTATTATTAAATAATTATAATTAATTAATTAAATTAATAATTATTATTTGATAATAATTAAACGGTCTAGATCTAATTGGTTTAGATCAAAGGACAGGATTGGTTAGGGAGTTAATGATAACTTCCTAACCTAATCCTACGTAGTGGTCTGATGGGGTTTCCCTATTCTCTTCCTCACTCTCTCATTCTAACGTGAACACACAGAGAGAGAACTCTCACTCTCTAATTTTCTCTCTAAAAATCCAGCAATATACTTGTAGTAAAATTCCTTCCAAGACAATCTTTGGGTTCCCACAAGTCGGTTCTCAGCAAACCAAGAGGATAGTAGATGTTTCTTGCGTGGTGGTGTCCATTGGGAGATGAAGATCGTGATTATTGGAGTATCGTGTTGTTTGCCTCCAAATTCATGTGAGTTTTCAGTTCTAAATTAGTTTAGAATTGAGTTTAATGTAGTTTAGGGTTTAGGGTTGTACCAGTATTCCTATTAATCGAAATTAAATCACGACGAGGATTCAATTCCTTGAGTCCATCGATGCCCCTTCATTGAGAACCTGTAAGCAAAAATTACAAATATCCTCCCCCATTATCTCCCAATACTTCTGATAGAATACTGCTCGGATACCATCCAGACCCAGGGCTTTCGTGGGATGCATGCCTTTTAACCACTTCATATACCTCCCCCCTAGTAAACCGTTTAAGGAGAGCTTCATTTTGCCGATCCACAATTTTCGTAGGGATTGCCTCTAAAATCCTCTCGATTGCCTCCTGGTTTGGATTAGAAGAAAGGAATAGCATGTGAAAATAATCATTAGCCACTCTCTCCATTTCGGAGTCATTACTAATCCACGATTCATGCTCATCTAATAGTCCTTTTATTTTATTCACTTTTTGTCTCTAATTAGCCTTCAAATAAAACCATTTAGTACTTTGATCCCCCCAGTTAAGCCACTCCCCTCGAGATCTTTGCTTACAGTATATCTCGTCATCCTTCAGAAGCTGCTCTAATTCCTTTTCTTTCGTCTTCACATCTCTAGCACTCTGCAAATTTGTTTTGAGCGCAAGTCTTTGTATTTCCTTTTCTAATCTCGGAAAAGCCCCTCTAATTGAACCTCCATACCTGTGACGCCTCCACTAAACCAGTTTAGTTAAGCACTTCTTGAGCTTGCCATGAACTGAATTAGCATCCTACCTGATTTGACCATGTCACACCTGATGAACTATATCCTTACAAGCCTCATATTTGGTCCATATTTCTTCAAACTTGATCATTTGTTTTAGCCCCTGATTTGCAGTGTCAACTACATCATCTTTCCATTATGCTAGAATTTGTTTGTGGTTCGAGGCGAGAAAAGCTAAATGTTTCACTTCGATGAGACTACACCTTTCTTGCATTTCAATATTTAGTAGAAATCGGTCCAATCTCTCCCAAATAGTGTCACTATATACATGGTTGCTACACCATGTAAACTCTAGCCCAGTAAATCCAGGATCAATTAGCCCACACGTGTCTGTTGCCTCTAAAAAATCTTGCATATGCATTTCCAACTGACTCGAGCCCCCCCTTTTCTCAGTCGAGCTTGTAATTTCATTAAAGTCTTCACCAAGCATCCATGGGAAATTAGAATTATCTGCCAATCTCTTTAGAAGCGTCCAAGTTTCGTGATGAAGGTCCTTGTTTGGATTCCCATAGACTCCTGTGAACCTCCACATCCACCCAGTCTCCTTTATTAAGACATGGATGTGGCCTTTAGAAAAGGATCTAAGAGTCACATCAAGGTCTTTTTGGCAAAGAAAAAGTAGACCCCCACTTAAGCCCAAGCTAGGAACTGTAGATGTTTCCACGTTTTACCTTTCCTATTCTCCCCGTTATTGGATGTCTTTACTTGTTTACTTTTTAGCTTGGCAACATCTTCTGAGGTTGGCCCATCTAGGATCAAACTTTGGTTCACCTCACCATTTTCAGCCCAAACATAATCCAACTCCATTAAGGAAATATCTTTCATCTGGGCGACGTTATTTTTATTAATCCCACTAGCCGTTGTACTATAAATTTAAACGTCAACTCCTCCTGTATTCTTGGTCATAACTTCCAGATCTTCCTTCAATTTCCTTGTTGATTGCTTTGACTGTTACCTTTGCTGTCGGAGGAGAATCTGTCGCCGCATCGGACTTAGCCACATCCTTCTGTTTTCCTTTTTTCGGCTGCGAATTCTTCTCCGATTGACCCTAGTTTTGTTTGCTATGAATTTTTTCATCTTCCTCTTCCAAATTATTATTGTATCTCCAACTGCCACAACCACCCTCCATACTCTTCCTCGCCCGCGTCCCAGTTGATGCATAACAGGATTAGAGGTCGTTCCATTATCCCAGATTTTTTCACTATACTTTTCACACTCTTTAATAGAGATTACCACATCCATAGCAAAAGTCCGATAGTTTTGATTTCAGAAAAATTACGTCTTTCAAAGGGGATGTGACATCAATTTGCACTTTAAGAGCAACCCCACGTTTGTTCCGAATCTTCATCAAAATCCACATGTTCCACCTGATCGAGAAGACTGCCAATTGTCGTGGGAGATTTCCTAGAAAAACAGGTATAAGGTAGTTTACGAAAAAGAATCCAAAACGATACATACCTGAATTCTGTCTCGTCGCTACCAATAATATCTCCTTTAGGTTCCTCCATCAAGATTAAAGGCTTTATCAAAAAACCACGAGTCGGTCGGAATCCTTGATACGCCTCTTGATATGAATATTCTTGAATTTGCAAGTCTAACCAGAAAAGAGCATTCTTCAGTTTCTGGTTAGACTTGTCAATTTCCTCTTCCTGCAGCTGATAAACACTAGCCTTCAATTCTCATTCGCCGTCATCTTCAGTTTTTCAAGTTTCTTTAGAACCGCTTCCTCTTCACTCTAAGCCACCATAATATAACTTCCAGCCAAACTCTGCCCCCTTCAACACTGATGGCTGCCGCTTTCCACCATTTCCTAGACAGAAAACAGGGAATCCTTTACACTCTAATTATAAAAAAGATTTAAATTCTTTTGGAGATGGAAGATACAAGGTCTAAAATTAAAATCTCAAATCTTGAAATAAAAAACTTAATTCATCTCCACACTAGAAAACTCTGACACACTTGTTAACATAATAATTATATACTAGACAAAGTTAAATTAGATCCAACATTTGTTAGTCATGTATAGAATACTTGTTAAGTATACTAAATAGAAACATGATAATAATAAATTTTGAGAGTTAAATATGTCAAACTCATTTCTTAAAAATAATATATATTTTAATAAATGTGTCATTTTTGTGTCCGTGTCCCGAGTTTTAAAAAAATAACATATCATCTTGTTCGTGTAATGGTGTTGTATTGTATACATATCTCATATTCGTATCTATACTTCACAGTGATTCAACATGTTGTATACAATTTAGAGATTAACCTGAGTAGAAGTAGGTGATGATGGATTGCTTCTTCATGTTGAGGTTGACTAATTGAATCCGAGAAGTACAGCATAAGCTAATTTGAAGGGATGAATTTTGGCATCAAACTTAGCCCACTCAGCATCAACCAAGGCATGAAAAGTCAAGGGAGAATGCGTTGAAATAAACATATCATAGTGAGAGGTACCTTTAGTGCCAATGAAGTAATATGGATGGAGGCAGTAAAAAGGAAAGTGAAATTGTAAACATTTATGCATAGGTTAGATTTTAGGTTATTTGCCAAGAGCATAGTTCAATTGGACATAAAGTTGTACTGATGACCACGATCTGTGGTTCGAATTTCTCACCCCACATATTGTCAAAAAAAATAAAAGATTTTAGGTTATTTTATCGATAGCTATAGCTCACACATTCTCTTAGAGTATCGTCTTTTTTGGATGTTCCTAATTCTAGGAGTACATGTGAACTTCTGTGACGTTGTATGTGTCCTTTCTCTCTTTTTAATAAACTAGTTACTTGATCATGTAAACTTTTCTACTGTTTCTATAATTTGTAAGTTAATTCGTTTTATTAATTAGATTCATTTTCATCTAAAAAAAAATTAACTTCACTTCCTTTTTTACCTGTATGAGGGTTATGAGGGTACACTTCTATATAAAGTGTGACACCAATTTTTTCTACTTCAATTGGAAGTTTATTCGTCTATCGGATGATTTCACTCTCTTATTTTCTAATTTCTCTCTTTGTTTAACAAATATTGTGATTTTGATTGTTACTTCCATAATATTTATCTTTCAAATGGTGTCAGAGCCTTGAATTTAAAAGGTTTTGATGTTATTTTAGAGTGAGAAATTCTATTTTATATTTGAAAATGTCTGTTCACACGAGAATTCAACAAATAAATTTAATACGTGTGATTGAACATGAATTTTGTATTGATTTGTATGTGTGTATAATCTCTAATATGATCTTTTTATTCTTTCTCTTTGAACGTATACTTGACTTGAGAGTTGGAATGCTTGTTCTCAAACAAACTTATCGATTTCATTTGATCAATCCTTCGCTTATTGATCTTCTTGAAGAATTAATTGAAGTCTTGAAGTCTTGTGCACTTCAGGTGTTTTAAATTATTTGTCTTCAAAGTCTTGATTTTCAAAAAATCTTTAAGTATTGAAGTATTATGATCTTCAAAGCGTCTTTTGTCTTTAAAGAGTCTTCAGTCTTCAAAGAGATTTTTGAGAGTTTTTTTTTTGTCTTCAAGAGCTTCAGGGAGTTTTCTAATTTTCTAGAAGTCTTCCGAGTGTTCTAGGTTCCGAACTTTCTATTCCTTTGAAATGAAGAATAATTTT
Source organism: Luffa acutangula (assembly GCA_036850905.1). Taxonomy (NCBI): domain Eukaryota; kingdom Viridiplantae; phylum Streptophyta; class Magnoliopsida; order Cucurbitales; family Cucurbitaceae; genus Luffa; species Luffa acutangula. The sequence continues at coordinate 46,780,563 of CM072099.1, read as the reverse complement.
GCTACTTATAGAGCTTTCTTGGGATAAATTATGGGTTCACTACAGGAAAAATCACATCCGATAGCATTGAAAAAACGCTATCGTAAGGCTACAATAGCGTTTTATGAAACGCTGTCGTAGCCCATGTTATTGAAAGTCCGAAACTTTTCATAGCGTTTTTTTTTCGCTATCGAAACTGTTATAGGAAGTTTGTATTTATTGCGTTATTTTAATGTTATAGAAACCTTTCATAGCGTTTCTATGATTTCTCTTTAATAGCGATTTTTATAGCAGTAAAATGACGCTATAAAAGACATATCATAGCGTTTTTACCATGTTGTTGTAGCCGATGTTATTGAAAGTCTCTAACTTTTCATAGCGTTTTTTTTACGCTATTGAAAACGTTATAGAAAGTCTATTTTTATTACGTTAATTTAATGTTATGAAAACTTTTCATAGCGTTCAAAAAATGCTATGACGATTCCTCTTTAATAGCGTTTTTTTATAGTGGGGAAAACATGCTATAAAAGACATATCTTGACATTTTTACCACATTGTTGTAGCCCATGTTAAAGAAAGTATCTAACTTTTCATTAGCGTTTATTCGACGCTATTGAAAATGCTATAGAAATATTGATTTTTTATTGCATAATTGTAATGTTATGGAAAATTTTCATAGCATTACGGAAAAAGCTACGGTTTGTCTTTAATGGCATTTTTTATAGCACTAAAAAATGTTATAGAAAATATAGCATAACATTTTTAATCTTGTTATAATAGACACAATTATTGAATTTTTATAGGTTTATATATATATATTATATTTTTTTGTTTACATTTATATTATTTGTTTCAAATATTTTTATATTGAAAAATCAACTTGAATTTGTTTAGAAGGTATTTAAATACATTTTCAAAAGTAAAAACATATATGTAACGCCCGTGCACATTTGGGTGTGTTTAAATTCCAAGTTTCAAGTTGAAAGAAATATAAACTCTATTTTGGCTTGAACTTAGGGATTTAATTATATACTAAGGTGTGAGGAAATTAATCTATTAAGTTAACTAGTTTCTCTCCTTAAAAGCTCGATTAAAAGTTAGCCAGTGTTGGTTACTTGAGAGTTAAAGCGTTAAAATATTCACGCTAATTGGGGGTTAGTTGAAAGCTAATCTAGGATTGGCTATTTTTTGGTTTTTGGTTATTTGGTAAAGAAAAAGAAATTCCAAGGAAAAGAAGAAAGAAAAAAAAAGAACCCTAGTGAACCCTCTCCATCTCTTTTCTCTCTTCGTGCATGAGGCAGCCCCCCAACCGATCTAGCGTCGTCGCCTCCCGTCTTCAGCCGCCGCCGCCGTCTGGGTCGATGCAGTGGTGTCGACGCAGCAAGCCACCGCGTGGTTCTTCTTCCCCCGCGAGCTCTCTCTTCGTGGATCCCTCTCTCTACACCGTCTCTCTCTTGCTCCCGTCGGTTTCTCTCCCTCCGTTGCAGCCCGAGTGCCGCCACCCAGACCTGCAGTCGCCGCCGCTGCCCCTTGCTGTCGTCGCTCAAGTTCAGCCGCCGCTTTCTCGCGCCACCGTCTTCCTCTCTGTTTCGTGGGTTAGATTTGTGGCTCTCGCTCTCTCTGTCCGTGCGTTTTTGGGCGAGATAAGTCGTGGGTTAGCCTTTTCCCTTTCGTTCTAAGTGTTTTAAGGCCCGATCTAACTCCTTCATGTCCGTATTGATTAGATCTCGTGCGGACAGCAGCTCGAAGTATCGTTCCTCGCGTTTTGGCCTCTGTCCAGTAGCTATTTCGGGCGTTTTCGAGGTCGTTTGGCATTTTTGGTAAGCTTAATCTCTTACCCATGCCCTCTTTAGGCCTTTAGCTAAGTTTAATCAAATACCCATTCTTGTTTAGTGCTTTAAGTGGAATAACCATTAGTATTAGGTGCTGGAAAATTGAGTTTGGTTTGATTTTCTGATCTGCAGCGTCGTCTAAGTATTCGATTAAGTTTGAAACACTTCTACTTGATCACCCACTGCCCAAGGACTATTCTAGCGCATCGTTAGAGGTTTGTATAACTCGTCTAGCGTTGAAACGGGACTGTTTGGGTAAGTTTCCTTGTTGTCCCTTCTCTTTTAGCGTTAAAGGTTGTTGTCCATTAGTGTTTTAGGCTTAGAATCATGATCTTGTTGTTACCCGTTGCATATCTAGGCTCGTAGGAGTTGTCTAACCTTTATAAGACCTAGATTATGCATTTAAATGAGTTATCATGGCTGTTTTGGCTAGAAGCATGTAGTTTTCACTGCCCAATAAGCCTCATTGCCTTAGAATGTTTCCGTTCAATTATAGGTTCTTGAAGCTTGAGTTAACGACCTTTTCCTTGCTGTTTGTGGTTTAAAAAGCATGCTAGAGTAGGCCTCCATTAATTGTCTTAGTCTTAGTAGCGTGCCCGATCATTAGGAGTTCTTAGTGCACTTTATGTGGGTCGTTTACTTACTGTCCAGCGGCTGAAAAGCCTAATCTAGAGCCGTTTGGCGAACACCCATTGCCCGTTGTGCCTTAGACATGGTTGCCCATGGTCTAAAGGTTTTGGGTTTTCATTTTGGGGTACGTTTAAAGGCTGTCCAGCAAAATAAATTAGCTGGGTAAAGTGGTTTCGGCCCCTAGTAGCTTATTAGGTCGTTCTCGTTTGGTTTAGTCTTTGATTGTAGCGTTTTTTGTTGTAGTTTGAGGTGCTTGTGGAGCTTGGTGCAAGTGTTGCCTCGGTGGTAGCTGGAAGCGTGTTTTGTAAGTAGTTTCTACCTGCTAGATTATGATTGATTGTGTGAGCATGATGTTTGTTTATGTTTTATCATTGTTCTTGTGAAAAGCATGTTCTGATGTTTATATTTGTTCTGAAACGCTTGAGATAAGCTTATTTTGTTTAGTGCTTGGGATAAGCATGTGTGTTATTGTGATAAGCATGATTTGTCGAGTTGTGGTTTTTGTCTATCATGTTGGTTAGGCTAGCTTGTGTCACAAGAAGTGTAGCATAAGTCTAGTAGTAGCGTTGCATGACGCATAATTCATGTGTAGGTGCACAGTGTGGCGCGTAATTCACGTGTTTGGTTTAGCGTAGCATGACGCGTAATGCATGCGAGTGGTTGCGTAGCATGGCGCGTAATGCATGCGAGTGGTTGCGTAGCATGGCGTGTAATGCATGCGAGTAGTTTGTGTAGCATGGCGCGTAATGCAGGCGAAAGGATTTTCGTAGCGTGGCGCGTAATGCACGTGTTGGTTTGCGAAGCATGACGCGTAATTCATGCGTTAGGTGCGGAGCATGATGCGTAAATCATGTGTGGTCTAGTAGAGTGTGGGTGCAAAGTGTGGGAAGCATATGCATGATGGTTATTCGTTGCTTGTGATCATGGTGTTATAGGCAACTTTGTACCACCCCGATGTACAAGGAGCTGACGAGGACAACCAGGGAGAAATCGGGCTGGGAGATGGACCCAAGAGGCGAAACCGGCAAGTGGGACGGGCCAAGACAGAAGGGGTCGGGCTTTTGGCCCGACCCTCTGCTCGGCCTCGGCCATGCCTCGACCCGCTCGTGCGGGTCGAGCCCGTTCGACTCCGTTTGGTCCCTACCGCCTTTTGTCGCCCTGGTTCGTCCCGAAACGTCTCTGAATTCCTAAAAACCCTAGGAGCATGAACAGATATTTATACCCCTCTTCGCTACTGAAGAAGGGGACCCGAACTCTCTACTCTCTAGCCCTCGTACTTCTGTTTTCTGACTTAAGCATCGAAGTCGGTGTGGCTAGCACCACACTGGTGTGCAGGTTTTCCATCTTGCAGGCCACGTCTTCCCCCCTCATCTACAAATTTACTGTTGGTGGCACGTGAAGGTCAGGTGAGTTCCCTCTGACCAAAATCAACCATCAACAGTTGGCGCCGTCTGTGGGGAAGAAAGCTTGTCTAATCTGCATATTGGTCATTCCATGAGTAAGGGGATGGAGAAGAGAAATCAAGATGTAAACACAGACAATTCGGACGGTGACCGCCACCGGTGGAGGTCACAGGAAGAAGGCCGAGATCGGCCTCGGACCGAATCTCCTCGTCCTCGGTCTCCACAACCCTCATCCCGAGAGAAGCAAGTCGATCTCAAAATTGCTGCTCTCGAAAACAAAGTAAGTGCGATGGATCATATTTTGTCCAGGATACTTCGTATCATGGATAAACCTGGTCCTAACACTAAAACCCCTGATGAGAGGTTGGTTAGGGATCCGAGGAAGGGGAAGGAGCCCATGGAGCACACTACGGAATCAGAGACGAGATCGAAGGGAAAGAAGACTGACAACATGACCAGCAAGGTCAGGGGGCTCAAACCTACTGATCGTACAATTTTGAGGAGCCTAGAGTCAAGTACCCTTAAGGGGCGTGACTACACAGTTTCTACCCCAAGCTACGGTCATATTAAGACAGACCTGAGAAATCTGATCGAGGAGAAGCACAGAGTGGCCAAAACTGCCGAGTCCGAGGCTAGAGCTGCCGAATCCGAAGCCAAGGCTGCCGAGGCCGAGGCCAAGAAAGACAATCTCCCTTGGAAGACTGAGCTTCTAAACACACTAAAGGAGCTTAGAAATCCGCAAGCAGACCTGCAGAAGTCAAAGGACTCAAAAGAGCAAGACATGGAAGAACTAATCGACCAAGTCAACACACTCTTCACAGAAGAAGTCATGAAAGCTGAGATGCCCCAGAAGTTCAAGGTACCTACATTCAAGCCGTATGATGGCAAGAAAGACCCTGTCCAGCATCTAAATGCCTACAAAAGCTGGATGGACTTCCACGGCGTCTCAGATGCAATAAGGTGTCGTGCCTTCTTTTTCACCCTAACAAGATCAGCCAAGCATTGGTTTGAAAGGTTGAAAAGGATGTCCATCAGTTCTTTCAAGGAATTAGCCCGAGCATACCTTGCACAGTTTATGGGTGCCAGAGAACTGTGCAAGCCTCACATCAACCTCTTAACAGTCAAACAGCAGCCAGGTGAGAGCTTGCGTGATTACATAACGCGTTTTAATGACGAAGCACTACAGGTTGAGGGGTACAGCGAGGGAGCAACCCTAGTAGCCATAATAGCCAGACTAGAAGACGAAAGACTGCTCAATTCAATAGGTAAGAGCCAACCTCGAACCTATGCAGAGTATGTCTCCTAGGCACAGAAGTATATGAGCGCAGAGGAGTTACTGAAATCAAAGAGGTCAGAACGAGAACACAATAGTGGCCGAGGCCGAGGCCGACCACGGAAAAACGATAAGAGACCACGGACAGACGATAGTGGTCGAGGCCTAGTCGACCATGACCATGGCCGAGGCCGAGCACATATTTTCGGTAAGTTTGAGAAATACACCCTAACTGCTGTTCCACAGAAGCAAGTACTGATGGAGATCCGAAATACGGGCCTCCTGAAATTCCCAGGGAGGATGAAGCCGAGTGCCGATAGAAGAGACAAAAGCCAGTATTGCCTTTTCCACCGGGACCATGGGCATTCAACCAAGAATTGTATTCAGTTGAAGGATGAAATCGAAGCACTGATCCAGAATGGGTATTTGAAAGAGTTCGTCGGTGAGCCTAGGGCCGAGGCCGACCATGGATGGCCAAGGCCGAGCCTAACCAAAGGTGGTCGAGACAAAGAAGAACCCCTACGAGAGATCAGAACCATCTTTGGAGGACCAGCTAGAGGGGGTTCAAGCAGGAAGAGGAAAGTTATTGCCAGGGAAGCAAGGTCCGAACCAGAATATCGAGGTATGTACTCTGTCCATCTAGCAAAGACACACCCCTCTTTGGAGTTCACGGAGGCTGAGGCAGCAAGCATTCATCAGCCACATAATGATGCCCTAGTGGTCACTCTGGTTGTAGCCAATGTGAAAATCCACCGGATCCTAATTGATGGAGGAAGCTCGGCTGATGTCCTTTCTCTAGCGGCCTTTAAAGCAATGCAGTTAGAGAGGGAACTTTTAAAGTCAAGCCTTACCCCACTTGTAGGGTTTGGAGGAGGGAAAGTGACCCCAGAAGGTAGCATAGAACTTCCTGTGACTTTTGGGGATGGAAAGAATGCAGTGACAAAGATGATAAACTTCCTAGTTGTGGATTGTATGTCAGCCTACAATGCAATCCTAGGAAGGCCAACCTTGCATGAAATGAAGGCCATAGCTTCAACTTACCATCAGTTGCTGAAGTTTCCAACTTCGAATGGCGTGGGAGTTGTCAAAGGAGAGTAGAAGGAATCACGAGAATGTTACTGGACCGCGCTGAAAGCAGTTAAGCCACAAAGGCCCGAGGCCGACCAGAGGATAGGTCGAGGCCGAGCAGCACACACCTCCACCAACACTGAATCTGAACTTATGGAGTTTTAGGGCTTCTTGTTTATTGCACTTTATCATGTAATTAGACATTATTTATTTTGTTTCTGCATCTAGTATAGGTTGAGTACTTTTCCTTCATTCAAGGTGTAAAAGTTTAATTAATGTCAAAGCCCCACAGTTTCACCATTAAAGTTCAGTACTCAGAAGTGTGCACAAGGCAACCGACTCAAGCATCACATCATGCGAGCCTGGACTACCGAGTCTACCTCGCCTCATCCAGATTGAGATTACGTGAGCCTGGACCAACGAGTCTACCTCACCTCAACTGGCTTGTGCATCTCCACATCAGGCGAGCCTGGACTATCGAGTCTACCTCGCCTCATCCAGATTGAGATTACGTGAGCCTGGACCAACGAGTCTACCTCACCTCAACTGGCTTGAGCATCTCCACATCAAGCGAGCCTGGACTACTGAGTCTACCTCGCCTCATCCAGATTGAGATTACGTGAGCCTGGACCAACGAGTCTACCTCACCTCATCTGGCTTGAACATCTTCACATCATGCGAGCCTGGACTAACCAAGTCTACCTCGCCTCATCCAAATATGGGATTACATGAGCCTAGACTGCCAAGTCTACCTCACCCCATCTGGCTCGAGCCAATGCACTTCATGTAAGTCAAGCTCACCCGGCAGAGGCCGAGACCAGGCACCTCTTGCCAAGGTCAAGATCAAACTTTAAAGGTATTCTCCTATTTACTAAACTATACTTTATGTTTTAATGAAATTTTACTTGAGATTGGGGGCTACAAAGGGGATATGCACTCCCTATTAAACAAAAGGCACACTAGCTTAGAATGTCTAGCCAATAGCTACATGTTCTAGCTTTTTATTTCATTATTCTTTACAAGGGCTAATGTATGAATGCAGGGGTCTAAGTTTCAGGCTAAAAGGGGCATGAGGCCGAGGCCGACCCTAGCCTCTTCCCTCATTCTTCTTTTGTACAAATTAACTTTTTATGCAGGATCGTGAGATCTTCTATTTTTCCTACATATTACTTGTGGAATGGCCCTGGATCTAGAATGAAGCACTCTGAATGACCAAGTACGGGGGTCTCGCTGCCCGGTCAGCGAGTCGAGGTCCAGGGGCGTAGCGCTCGGTGGGGGTTCGGGGGCAATGCCCCCTAAGCAAAATTACAAGCATGGTATGCTCGGCCTCATCCCGAGGCTGAGGCTGGGTCAATCACACAGGCCCTCCGGCCATTTCTATAATCTCTCACCTTTCTCATTGCCATTTCACCTAACCCCTATTCAAGGAGTCTCTATTCTGTCCAGTTTGTCCTATCTTGCAGGATAACAAGGAATCCATACATAAGTCAGCATGGAACGGGAGTTATACTCTTAAATCAGACTTAAGGAGCTCACCTAATAGCACTAAGCCGCACTTGAATCCCAATTCAAGAGTGGGGGCTTAATGTTATAGGCAATTTTGTACCATCCCAATGTACAAGGAGCTGACGAGGACAACCGGGGAGAAATCGGGCTGGGAGATGGACCCAAGAGGCGAAACCGGCAAGTGGGACGACCAAGACCGAAGCCCGACCCCCTGCTCGGCCTCGACCATGGGCTGAGGCCGAGCCCGTCCGACTCCGTTTGGTCCCTACTGCCTCTGGCCGCCTTGGTTTCGCCTGGTTTGTCCCGAAACGCCTCCGAATTCCAAAAAACCCTAGGAGCATGAGCAGGTATTTATACCCCTCTTCGCTACTGAAGAAGGGGACCTAAACTCTCTACTGTCTTCTCTTACTCTCTAGCCTTCGTACTTCCGTTTTTTGACTTAAGCATCGGAGTCGGTGAGGCTAGCACCACACCGGTGTGCAGGTTTTTCATCTTGCAAGCCACATCTTCCCCCCTCATCTACAAATTTACCGTTGGTGGCACGTGAAGGTCAGGTGAGTTCCCTCTGACCAAAATCAACCATCAACACATGGTTTGGTTTTTATAACTTTCTGAGCATGTGGGAATCTTTTTATTGCTTTTGAAGCATGTTGTATGCGTGTATGAAGCATGCTGTTTGTAATTGTTTGATGCCTGTGATCTAGCTCATGTGAGCTACTTACCAGTACCGCGGTTGTACTGATGCTCCATTCTCCACCTTCCCCCCAACATTTTAGATGTTGCAGGTATCGAGAATTATTCGGACCTTGGTGGCGAGGAGGAGAACTGCGAGGAAAGATTCCTAGAGTGATGGTTTCCTTGTTGTTATGTTTTCTTAGTGTTGTAATAAGTTAGCTTGAGAATGGTTTGTTTTCGAGTTTATAAACTAGCTTGGATAGTTTGATTGAGTTTAATAACACCTATAGCTAGTGGACTAGCTCTTTTGTTAATAAATGTGTTTAAGTTCCGCTGCGTGGTTTCATATTAATGCATGTTCTGGTTAAGTATGTCTTGTCTAGAGGAGATAGACTTGTGATTCTGGCTGTAGTTTGGTGGAGCTTGGTTGGTTGCCTAATTAGAAGTGTTAAAAATCTTTATCAGGTGTTTTAAAATTTTGGGATAACCAATTTTACGCCGTTATGTTGCCAAAATTTTTGGTACATTCGGTTTAAAGAGAGTTGTCCTAAATGCTTAAGAGTCTAGAGTAGGTAGTAGCGCCGTTAGGCTAGAGGTTAGAGAATCTGGGGCGTTACAATATATCTATCGAAGTCGCTTGCCTCATCATGTATAGACAACTAAAAATGCAAATCTTTAAATTTCTCATAAAGATACACATAAAATCTTCAAATACCTAGCACAAAAAATTAAGATACTACATTAATAAAATCAAGTGTGTTATAACAAATAAATTAAAGTACTTACATATAACGATAGTTGCAAATTCATAATCCAAATGACTAAAATTACTACATATATCTATAATCTATAATCTATAATAGTTAAAAAGCAAACATCTTGGGAAAACATTTTTAGACCATCTTATCCTTCTTATTTTTAGTGAATTACGAATATGCCATTTTCATTAACACCATATTATTCCTTGTGTTTTGTATTAATTACACATACCAATTTTATTTAACCATCCATCTTTTTATCATCAATAATTAATAATTTCTTTATAAAATACTTTAAACTTTAAATAAGAATAAAAAAAATAGCAAGCTTGCACCACTCCACGTTTCCATCTTTTTTTTGTTTTTACTTTAATTAAATAGCAACTTTAATTAATAAGTTCCTTGGTTATTTTTTTTTTAATATTTAATAACTTTAATTGAAATTAATTCTAAAATTTTGATTAATTATAAAAAGTGTATTAATTTATAAATAATTAATTATCGATGATAAATTTATAGTATCTTAAAGTTGGAATGCTAAAGGTTTTTCCTACCACTTAAATGAGTTTAATTTATTTAGAATTCAAAAGGTTGGAATGCTAAAGGTTTTTCCTACCACTTAAATGAGTTTAAGAATCCAAAAGGTTTTATAACCCTCACATTCTACTACTATAAAAATGGGTTTTCTTCACCATTTTTTCATCACACCTACAACTTTGTTCTTTCTTTATTTTTGTTCTCTCATTGTCTTACTCTCAAAAGCTCTCCAAGCTTCAGAACATCTCAAGATGTTGGCGTTACATCCAAGATGCAAATGATGCATGTGTCGTTATGTACCTGGCCCTTGGCGTTACATCTGAGATTTAGCTTTCTCATTTTTTATTTGTTTTTCTTCATCTATTGTAGTTCATTCTTATAGTTTTAGATTTAGATAGATTAAGAAGATTGCAATGCATATTGATGTAGTGCTAAGTTGTAATAATTGCATTGCAAAGTAGTGTGTTTTTATAATTGGATGTAGTTGTATCTAGAAAAATGGATTGATCTCAAACAAAAAACATCAATCAAATGCGAACCTCTTTTCAGGTAATCATATGAAGCAAATGTATCAATATCTTATAAATGATTTGTGTTATTTTATAAATAATTCTCTTATTGTGTTGATGGTTTATATGTATGATCATTTGTTTTAAATAAGAGAAATTACATTTAAGAACAAACATCTAACCAAGCTTAAAATCTCTTTTTCTTGAAAAAAAAAAAAGAAAAAAAAAAAGCTGAAAAATCTCTTTTGACAAGAGAAACAAGTTATTTGGGAAAACCAAATCTTTTTTTAAATTTTATTTCCTACCTAATTTTTTTATCTATTCTTTAATTTTAATGAAAGTACCATCCTGTCCTTTCTGTAATGGTAAAAAAGAAAAAAAAAATTGTAAAACCATCAAAGTAATTACAATAACAAAGTGATGGTATTACAAAAAAAAAAAAAAAAAAAAAAAAAAAAAAAAAAACCATATTTTAATTTAAGATTTTCATTATGCCCTTTTAATTTAAATTATTTATTGACAACAATTTTATTTTAAAATTAATTACAATCATAATTTGAAATAAATAGAATAATAAATTGACAATGTTAAGGAAATAAAAAAAAAACTAACTTTATTTTATGAGGTTTTGATTTAAATAATTGCATAGTTTTTGATTAATTGAGAAATGGGGAGGTCATTGAAATGATAAAAAAAAATGGTAAGTTTACCGAAAAAGAAATATATATATATATATATATATATATATATATATATATATATATATATATATATATATATATTTTAGAAGAAAAAAGAAATAGTTTTAATTAGTTTTAATTATTCATACTGAAAAATATATATAGTCAACTTTAACTATTTAAATTCTTCTCAAATTAAAAATATAAATATCATTCAAAGTCAATTGTTTCTTACTATATTTTTTTTATTGTATAGTTCATTGTGATTGAAGAGTTCATCCCATTGAAATGAATTTCCAATGATACTAATATGCAAAGCAAGAAGAATAAATGATCAAGTTTTTTGACCATTGTGGATCGTCAACTTTAATTTAGATGAGAAAAAACAAAACTCCAAATCAAATATAGATTTGGTAACTTTGTAAATATTTATTCTTTCTATTTTAGGGTGTGAACTTCTTGGGATTAGATTATATTTATTTTGGTTACATCCTTCTTTCTTTTTTTTTTTTTTTTTTTTTTTGAAAAAAGGTTACATCCTTCTTTCTTAAGTCATATCTTTTAATAGAGAGTAGTGATAATGATGACCAATAGTGTAGTACAACATACAAATAAAAAACTTATAATAAGACAACAGAGATAATGAAAATGTGACTTGATAATATTGATAATTGAGATAAAGTTATACATAATTAGGGTTTTGAAAACATATGAGCTCCCGGTTACAAGATTTCCATTGAATGTTGTATATTTATTTGTTAATAAAAAATACTCTTAGGCGTAGTTATATATATATATATTTTGCACGAACTAATTGCATTAACATTAATAATTACTAAATTGCTATTAACAATTTAAATTTATCTTAATATATGTTTAATTTTTGTATAATACAAAAAATATAAATATTGATGGTTTGATGTAATTCAACGTAGAACTTTATTTTAATGGTTTTGTTTGATTTAAGTAGACTAACATGATTAACTAACCAAACATACTCAATTGTTTTGATTCAATTTATAAGTTCTTTTTTTTATTATTATTTTTTATATGTTAGAATTGAGATTTTTTTCTAAGATAACCAATTGAAAAAATCTATAGACAAACATCCTAAAAGAGGTAGCAATTCAAAATCCATTTGACCAATTTTTTTTTTCTTTTTTGAAAAATGACCAAAATTGTTTATAAGCACAATATATGGAAATATATATATATATATTTTGTAATGAAATAAAAAAATTAATCAACTAAAAAAAAAATAGTCTAAATAAATATAAAAACATTTTAAATTAAATAGAAAATCATTATAATTAATATCACTCCCCAAATCAATTTAATTTTCGTTTATTTCAATTAAAAAACTAAAACATGTAATGTAAGATAAAAAAGTTTTTCATAAAAAGAATTACATTGCTAAATAAAATAATCATCTAAAACATTTTACTTCATATTTATGCTTTATTTAAAATAAATAGTGTTTTTTTTTTTATTTTATAACATGTAGGAGTGGGGATTGAGCCCTCTAACCTCTTGGTCAGGAAAATAAATAGTATACTTGATAAACAAGAATACGTAGCTATATAAATATTATATTATTATATAAAAGTAATTAATAAATTCATTTATAGGAGTTAATTATATGATTAAGATATCAAAAACCTTTAATTATAATATTATACTAAAAGAATTAAAATTTCAAAAAAATTATTAAGTTAGTAACATCAAATTTATATTCACATAAGATATAACATGTTACCAACTAAATAAGAATAAATGATAAGAACGTATAAAACTGATTCTAATTAATTTTTAAAATAAATATATTGAATAGAAACACACGTGCATTGCACGTGGTAAAACACTAGTATATATAAAAGTACGAATGTGGAAGAAAATTTTTTGGACAATAATATCCTTGATTTATTATTTAATACCTACATTGCCCTTCATTTTAATTTTTTTTTTTTAAATTACAATTGAGCATTCATGGTACATCCACGAAATTGTGTTGAAGACCATTTTTCATTTATTATATCATTTAAAACCAATAATGGTATAATTGATTGTTAAAAATAAATTAAAAAACATAAAGATGAACATAATAATTAATTAAAAGGAAATAAATGTAACTATGAAATTTATTGTTTGTCTTAAATCTCAAATCATGAATATACACAACCTTACAAAAAATTGGTTCAAATTCATTTATCCCCTCATTATATTCCCTACAATCTCTCCACCTCCCTCAAAACCTATTTATTATATTTTAGGGAAAAATACACTTTTGGTCCCTGAGGTTTGGGTTAAGTTACACTTTGGTCCCTGAGTTTTCAAACTCAACAAAATTACCCCTGAGGTTTGAGATAAGGAGCAGTTTGGTCCCTGCCATCCATTTTACCGTTAATTCCTAACGGACTGCTGACGTGACACTATTATTTTAATTAAAAAAATTATTTTTAAATTTTTTTAAATAAAAAATATAAAATAATAAAATATTATTATTTTTTATTCTTTCTCCCTCTCTCTTATTCTTCTTCTTCAACCTTCTTCTTCAACCTTCTTCTCCTCTTCAACCTTTTATTCTTCCCTTCTTCTTCAGAATGTCGTCGGCGACCACCACTCACCGGCGGCCAACCGTCGCCGGTGACTTTTTTTTTTCTTCTCTTCTCTTCTCTCTTCTTCCCTCGTCTTTTCTTCTTCTTCTTTTTCTCGTTTTCTGTAAATTTTTTTAACTGGGCTGCCAGAAAATCAAAGGAGGGAGCCCTCTGAACCCTCTGCTCTAAAAACTACTATGAAACTCAAACAACCCTCACCATTTCCATGGCCTCTCCTTCGCTTTCCCTTTCTCTTCACATCCTCTGTTTCTTCAACCCTCTTACCCACTGCCACTCCCACCGCCTCCCCGTCGCAGTCTCCTCCTCGAACCTCAACCCCAAGCAACTAAGGGCCCTTCAATCCCTCAACATTCCCACTTCTAGAGACCCATTTTTCGTCGTCCTCCTTCTCTGCGACTCCTCCGCTCCATTCCGTCACTTTCTTTCTCTTCGCCTCGCCAACTGCTCCGACGACGTCGCTTTGTCCTTCACTACCCTCAAATCTCTTTCCACTCTTCAATCTCTCCAATTCCTCAACTGCCCCATTGCCCCCATTCACTTCCCTTCCGATCTCGCCACTTCCGTCTGCTCCTTCACTTGCATTTGCAGTCTCTGCAAGCTCACTGGCGTGTGGCTCGACCGTCTCCGCAACCTCTGGCCCTTATGTAATTCTCGGCAATATGAAATCCCTCAGGTCTCTTACCATTTCTCACGCTAATCTCACGGGTTTCGTTCCTAAACACCTCAATCTCAACCTCACCCATGTCGATTTTTCAGGCAAAAAGCTCAGGGGGGAAATACCCAGTTCCATTACATTGATTGAAAATCTTGAAACTTTGAATTTTTCGTTGAATTGGCTCAATGGTGAGATTCCCACTTCAATTGGGGACTTGATTTCGCTTCAAAACTTGTCATTAGCCTCTAATTTGAAGTACTTGAATCTAGAAAACAATCAGTTTCGTGGGATAATTCCTTTCAATGAATCGTTCATCAAGAAATTGGAAGTGTTCAAGATTCAGGGGAATAACAATCTATGTTATAACCATTCGATATTATCGTCCAAGTTGAAGCTTGATATTATCGTTCATCAAGCTTGGTATTCCTCTTTCAGATTCGATATTATCGTCCAAGTTGAAGCTTGATATTATCGTTCATTTTCTGGCAGCCCAGTTAAAAAAAAATTGCAGAAAATGAGAAAAAGAAGAAGAAGAAAAGATGAGGGAAGAAGAGAGAAGAAGGAAAAAAAATGTCACTGACGGCGACTGGCCGCCGGCGAGCGGTGGTCGTCGGCCACCGGCGACATTCTGAAGAAGAAGGAAGAAGAAAATGTTGAAGAGAAGAAGAAGGTTGAAGATGAAGAAGGTTGAAGGAGAAGAATAAGAGAGAGAGGGAGAAAGAATAAAAAATAATAATTAAATAACAATATTTTTTTATTATTTTAATATATTTTTATTTAAAAATTTTAAAAATTAATTTTTTTAATTAAAATAATAGTGCCACGTCAGCAGTCCGTTAGATTTAACGGCAAAATGGATGTCAGGGACCAAATTGCTCCTTATCTCAAACCTTAGGGATAATTTTGTTGAGTTTGAAAACTCAGGGACCAAAGTGTAGCTTAACCCAAACCTCAGGGACCAAAAGTGTATTTTTCCCTATATTTTAAAAACATTATGAATAAGATTAAATTCATCCGAGGAAATAAGGTTAGTAATTTAAATATACCTATATATTTTGGATAAACCAAAAATAATGACAATGAAGAATCTAATTTTCAGATAAATTGGGAGTGATGGATAACAAACAATTTTGATGGAGAAGATAATTATCCATGGTTACCTTAACCAATCAAAAGTTGCAATGCCAAACAAATGCAACATATTTGAAAATAGTCTTAAAAGAACTAAAAAATCTACTAAATCTCTTATATTATATCTTTGAGAAATTAGTATTTAATAGTGAGGAAAGTTTAAAATATGAAAACCACGTGCAACACACATGTGGAAAATGATACCTTTACTTTTTATAAAAGTACGAATGAGGAAGAAACTTTTCTTAGACAATGATACCCTTTACTGTTTACTTAATACCTAATTTATCCTTAACATTTATATAAAAATATTAATTTTAAACAATACATCCTTAATTCTTTCTCATACGAAGTCAAAAAAAAAAAAAAAATCAAATCTCATTCCACTCCATACAAAATTTAATCTAACTAATTCATACAAAATTCCTTAAATCCCTCTACCTCCATTGCACACGGAAAAGGAAAAAGGAAAGAAACATTTAACATTTATATTAAATAGAAAGTCTTAATTTAAAACAACCCATCTTTAATTCCCTCTCCTTCCATTTCACGGAAGATTAATTTAATTACAATCAGTTACTTCTACAATTCCTTAAATCTCTCTAGATTCATTTCACACAAATTAGGAAATCTCTCTAGATTCATTTCACACAAAAATTAAACTAAATTCGGCTAAATGAATGTTGACTGTTCAAAAAAATTATAATTAATTAATTCACTAATTGGTCCATAAATATCTCTAGATCCATTTTCCACTAATTAAATTCAAAACTGCCAAATTAATTCATGAGAATTCCAATCAATTCAACTCCCATTCTTGAAGGTATAAATTTTTCTTTCTTTCCCTCCACCTCCTCATGACTTTCGCTCACCGATCGATAACTCTTGCTCACCCCTTTTATGCTGGAATAAGAAGATGGAGAATAATGCTATGAGAAATATGTAGACAAAGTCATAGGAAGGTGGAATAGATAGTCAACGTCTTCCTTTTAGATTATTTGAGATCTAAAATGAGGGAGGTGAAGGAAAATCGATGCTGGGAAAGGGAAGAAAGTTGTCACGATACATAACATATTTGTTTAATTTTTGCCAAATCTCACTATAACCATTTGGGTTTCTCTAGCTTTTCTTGTTTGCTGTTTTTTTTTTTTTTTTTCCTTTTTTTTTTCAAATGGTGCGATTTTCATTTCTAATTTTAATGAGATCTCATGTGATATTCACAAGGTTAAAATTAATCTGGAGATACATAAATTATATGAGCTTCTGATTGAGGTGTGTATGATTTATGTTTATATTGTTGAAATTTAGAGTATTACATGTTCAAAAATAGTTAGATTTATTTCTTAAGCAAATATTGGGATTATAGATAATGTCGAAAAACCCTACAAATCTATTAAAAGTCTTATCAAGAAGTGAACAGTCCCTAACCTTTTCATGAATATTAGGAAAAGAGAATCCAAAATTTCATAATCCAATTTTCATCTCATGCTTCCAAATCTTCCTTTAGAATATTTCACATACCTTCCACTGAACCCCTACTTTAACGTTTTGGTGGAGTTGTTATTAAAACTCTTACTCATCTTTAAAAAAATATATATTTTAAATGTTTCATTAAGTCGTGATTGTGATTTAAGAAGGGCTCCTTGTAATTTTTTAAAAAATAAAAGAGAATAAATTAATAAAAAATTAATTAAGCATTAAAAAATTATATTGATTTGCATTTTTTGAAGTTTAAATTTTGACCAATTACAAATTGCCACGTCATTACACGAAATTAATGACGAAATTATAATTAATAAAATTTGGGACCAATTATAAATTGACATCTGTCCCAAATTTAATTTGAAGGCAAAGTTGGCCAATTAATTTGATCAATTAATTAAAATTAAATTGTTTTGATCAAATTAATTAATTTGACCAATTAATTTTAAAAAAAAATAATTATTTGGATCAAATTTGGGTCTTTTAAATATTTGGGTCATAAGGTTTTGAGTCAAATATGACCAGACCCAAGACTAAAGGATTGAGCCCAAGACCAATAAAGCTCAAGCCCAAGTTGTTGGCCCAAAAGTCACCAGGGTCCATCCAGCCAGAACTCTATAAATAGAGGGGTTCTCTTCCATTTTAAAGGGTCAGAATTTTGAAGCTCCAAGCCAGAGTCAGAGAGTTCAGAGAAACTTCATCAAGATTGAAGACTGAAGACCGAAGACTCCTTGAAATCCATAAGTTTCAAAGTGTTGAACACTTCTTGAAGATTGAAGACTCCTTCAAGATCGGAAGACTTCAAACTCAGAGAATCTATTAAAGCTTCAGACTCGAGATCAAGCGTTTCAGCCCTCGAGTGAAACACAACCACACACAAGAGAGAGAATCAGAGGACTACATTAGAGATTGTACATCCACACACATATTTCATAAATACAAATATATTGTTTATTCCACGTGTCTCCATCTCTGAAGTTACGTGTGGACAAATTGGCACGCCCAGTGGGACCATCTCTACCTCTCATCTCTTTCTCTTGTTTAAAGATCCAACCAACGTGATGGCACCAAAGAAAGCTCCCGCAAAGATTACCACATCAAGCGACTCTTACACTAGTCCTGTCACTCGTAGTCGTTCCCAAGGAATTGAGATCAAGGAGGATCATACTCCTCTTGCTGTTGCAAGCAGGATCTCAAAGTTGATCGAAGAATCCTCTAAGGATAAGGTTGCATTCAAAGACAACCCACTGTTCGAATCTGTCGTTCCAACATCTAAGCAACCAAAGGATACACTAAATCCTGATGTGATGTCCGTCATGATGGCTGATGTAGACCAGGATGAAAGAATGGCAGAGATGAAAAGGAAACTCAATCTTTTAATGAAGGCAGTTGATGAGAGAGATCTTGAGATTGCCTATTTGAAGAACCAGCTGCAGAATCGAGAAGTGGCTGAGTCTCGCCAGACCCCTGCTGCAGGAAATAATGATAAAGGGAAGGCTGTCGTGCACGAGGATCAGCCGCAACACTCTGCATCAGTTGCCTCTTTGTCTTTCCATCAACTACAAGACATGATCATGAATTCCATCAGGGCTCAGTATGGTGGACCCACTTAAAGTTCCCTCTTGTATTCTAAACCTTATACAAAGAGGGTTGACAATCTGAGACTGCCCACTGGGTTTCATCCTCCCAAATTCCAGCAGTTTGACGGAAAAGGCAACCCAAAGCAACACATCGCCCACTTTGTTGAAACCTGTGAGAACGCCGGTACTCGGGGAGATTTGCTTGGTAAGTAATTTGTCCGAACACTGAAGGGAAACGCGTTCGATTGGTACACTGACCTGGAACCCGATACAATTGACAGCTGGGAACAGATGGAGAGGGAATTTTTGAATCGCTTCTACAGTACGAGGCGGACAGTTAGTATGACGGAACTCGCGAACACAAAGCAGCGAAAGGGTGAGCCAGTCATTGACTACATCAACCGTTGGAGAGCCTTGAGTCTCGACTGTAAAGATAGACTCTCCGAGGTGTCCTCTGTTGAAATGTGCACCCAAGGCATGCACTGGGGACTTCTTTACATCTTGCAGGGGATAAAACCTCGGACCTTTGAAGAGTTAGCGACTCGTGCTCATGATATGGAGTTGAGCATCGCTAGTAGAGGGGGCAAAGATCCCGTAGTCCCAGACATGAGGAAAGAAAAGAAGGAAGTCAAGGGCACTGAGAAGGTTACGAAGAGTGCCACGAAAGAATCCATGGTCGTCAATATGACCCGTTGAAATTTTCCTCAAAGGAAAAAAAAGTAAATCCAATAAGCAAATAGAGACAGGCGAGAGACGTCGCCTAACTATAAAAGAAAGACAAGAAAAAGTGTATCCGTTTCTAGACTCCGACCTCCCAGATATGTTGGAACAGTTGTTGGAGAAGCAATTAATTGAACTCCCCGAATGCAAACGACCGGAAGAGTTAGGGAAAGTCAATGATCCTAACTACTGCAAGTATCACCGAGTTGTTAGTCATCCAGTGGAGAAATGTTTTGTATTGAAGGAGCTAATCCTTAAGTTGGCTCGTGAAAAGAAAATTGAGTTGGACCTTGATGAGGTGGCTCAAGCGAATCATGCAACAATAATGGCGAGTGCAGAGGATCAAATTCCCCTAATCTTCTCATGTGGTTATGAAGAAAGGCTCATTCAATTTGGGACCCTTGATCCTGTAGTGGTTCGATTCCAAAAAGAAGCCACAATGAAGGGGCCCCAAGAAAAATATAATTCCGTTGAAGATGAGAACGAAGGTTGGACCCTTGTCGTTCGTCGCAAAAAGCAAAGGCAAAGCTACGCACAGAAAGAGTCCCGCCTATTTCGAGATAGTAAAAGAAAGGTTAAGTCTCAAAGGAAGAAGGGAAAAAAGAACTCGAGGAAGTCAAAGCCTGTCGTGGAGGAAAGTGAAGATTTTTTTTGCCCTCCACCACCCATAACTTTTGCAGAATACTTCCCAAGGCGCTTTCTCGATGATAGTCAAGGAGAAGCACTTGAAGTCGTCACGTGTCACATTGTGGACGTGGTGGAAAATGATGATGTCCCTGCTAGTTCCTCGGAAACGGTGTCAAGTCCAGGGGACTTATCCTCCTTCAGCATAAAGGACTTATTGTCACTTCCTCAGGAAGCTAAAAGTGTCCTTATTGATGTGTTGATCGAGTCTGATAGTTCAAACGTCCCGACCATTAAGGCACTCACAGGCACTTCATGTTGTATGTCCATAGGATTTTCTGATGAAGATTTGTTGCTAGGGTCGAAGCCTCACAATAGACCTTTATTCGTCTCGGGATACATCCGAGAACAGAGGGTAAGTCGGATCCTCATCGATGATGGATCAACTGTCAATATAATGCCTAAGTCAACCATGAAGCAATTAGGCATCTCGATGGAAGAATTATCAAACAGTAAATTGGTGATTCAAGGTTTCAATCAAGGCGGACAACGAGCAATTGGCATGATACGTCTCGAGCTCATCATTGGGGATTTGAAGGCCGATACTTTGTTTCATGTGATAGATTCCAAGACCACTTGTAAACTGCTATTAGGTCGTCCTTGTATCCATGGCAATGGAGTGATAACTTCTACATTGCACCAGTGCTTCAAATTCTATCAATATGGCATTAAGAAAGTTGACACTGACACTAACCAATTCTTAGAAGCTGAATCTTATTTCGCTGATGCAAAATTTTATCTGAAGAGCGACAACACTGGGGAGATTATACCTGCAGAAATCCCCTTGATAAATAAGAATGAGAAACTCAATTTAGAGCCCCGAGCTGATACAAGAAAGGAAGCTGTTGAAGATGTGGAGGCTTCCGATCTGAAAAATGGTGAAACGTCTACAAGTCTTGTGAAACCTAAAGGTGTAAAAGATGAGAAGTGTTCACCTGTTCTACGATACATCCCTTTACCTCGACGTAAAAAGGGTGAATAACCTTTCACTGAATGTCCAAAAAGCATAAAGGTCGGTGATGTTGAAATACTGAAGGAAAGTTTCACTACGCCTCTTACAAAGATCACAAAGCAAGAGGTTAAG
This sequence comes from Luffa acutangula, assembly GCA_036850905.1. Taxonomy (NCBI): domain Eukaryota; kingdom Viridiplantae; phylum Streptophyta; class Magnoliopsida; order Cucurbitales; family Cucurbitaceae; genus Luffa; species Luffa acutangula. The sequence goes on along the minus strand of CM072099.1, from coordinate 46,759,762 downwards.
AAACCTGAGGATGACCAGATAAAAATGATTCTGCCTGACAAACGAACTAAAGACGAGTTTGATGTGGAATTTTCCTTACCGCAAGCGCACGAGTCAAGTAATAATAAAGTGTTCGTAAAAATGAGTGTCGTCCTCTAGATTGGATTTTTAAGCAAATCAAGTATTGTGAATTATCTTGCTCAATTTTATTTAGGGATCAAAAAGTAGTGAGTGAATGGTAGGAAACTTAAATCAAAACACGTAAAAAGTATGGAAATTCAATTGGGAAAAATACTTAGGGAATTGATTTCGCCGATTTAGTCTAGGATTGATTTTAAGGAATAAGTTATTATGCACAATGGAATTATGAGCTAAAGACCCTTTAATCACAACTACCTCTCCCGAGTATAATTGATTCTCATGCAAATTAACCAACTTGATATCCCTATCTAAGTTTATTAACATGCAAGGCAATGAGATCTTTTAACCAATTCTAAAGTTAATCTAAAACCGTCACGAATTAGAAAATAAACCTTAGTCATGCAATCTTGAGTAAGTCTATATTAAATCCCCTCTCCCGAGCTAGATTCAAAACTTAAATCATTCAACTAATGGCCAATTAATTGAAAGCATTAAATCAAGATTACAAACATAATAAACATTGCACAACTTAAACGATAAATCAATTCATAAACACAATCAACTACATCAATCCCTAAGCTTACAAGTTTAGCTACTCATGAATAGAATTACAAGCTCAACTAAACATGTAAAAGCCATAAAGTCTAGCTAAAGAAAGGAAAAGGGAAGGAAAAACTCAATGTAGGCCGAGACCGACGTCCCCGTCACGATCCCCACGAACAATGGGTTGATTTTCGATTTTCTCCCTTTTCTTCAGCCTTCAAATCCTCTGTTTTAGCTCTGTTTTCGGCTCCAAGAAGTCCCAAAATTGAATCCCCCAAAAACCTAGCCGAAAGGATGCTTTTATTCTGAAAATTCGTCGTAGCGTCGAGACGTTGCCTCTAAAACACGCGTTCTGGAAAAGGAATTCTCGCAGCGTCTCGACGCTGAGACAGTTTCGCGCCTCCTCTGATATGGAATGCCAGCGTCAAGACGCTAAAGAAGCAGCGTCTTGACGCTGGTCTATATTTGACCAAATGTTGACTTTTTTCCTTTTTGATTCTTTTTCCTTCCCTTGCATCTTTTCGCGTCCCGAGCACCCGATTAACGTCATTATTGCGCTATAGCTCCAATCAACCATGTCCTACAAAATAAACAATAAAGTGCAATAAAATGGCCAATAATCATCAAAGACTAGCTAAATTCAATAAGGAAAGATAGCTAGCTATGCTCGCTATCAAATTCGACCCCAAGGCATACAAACTTCTAGCGAACGCAGGTTATGACTTCACAACTCACACTGAGTTTAAAAGTCTAAGGGTTTTTTTATGGAAGATCTGAGCTTTCTGCAACACAGAAGAAGCTTATAAAGGAAGGTTATAGTCTGCCTACAACGAGAAAGAGGTTTGGATATAAGTCGCCAGAACCGGTTCGCATAACTAGAAAAGGGAAGGGGAAAGTGGCAAACACAAATCATATAACAGTAGAGAAGGTTGATGATTCAAAAGAAAAAGAAAATGTCGACCAACGAACTTCTGTTTTTAGGCGCATCAGGCCACCAATGGCTCGTGCTTTAGTCTTTCAGAGATTAAGTGTCAATGAAACGAAAGATGAGAGCACACAACCTACTAATAGCTCCACTCGACCTTCAGTTTTTCGAAGGTTAAGTATGCCCATTAGGGAAGAAGAGAATACATTTTCAACTCCGAATGCCACTCGACCTGGGTACGCCAGAAGAGCCACGCCCAACTTTTATTAGCATGTCACTTACTCGGAAGAAGAAGGTGAATATATGAGTTTACTCGCTTCATATAGAGATATCTTCGCTTGGTCATATAAAGAGATGCCTGGACTTGACCCAAAAGTAGCTGTCCATCATCTCGCAATTAAAGAGGGGTATCGGCCTGTCAAACAAGCTCAATGACGCTTTCGCCCGGAACTTATCCCTCAAATTGAAATAGAGATCAACAAGTTGATAGAAGCGAGATTCATCCGTGAGGTGAAATACCCTACGTGGATAGCCAACATTGTTCCTGTTAGAAAGAAGAATGGATAGCTTCGTGTTTGTGTTGACTTTCGCGATTTGAATAACGCATGTCCAAAAGACGATTTTCCACTACCGATCACAGAATGTTGGTGCTACTTATGCCCTTTGGATTAAAGAATGTTGGTGCTACTTATCAACGTGCTATGCAAAAGGTCTTCGACGATATGCTGCATAAACATGTCGAGTGCTATGTCGATGATCTTGTTGTTAAGTCGAAGAGAAGACAAGATCACTTGAAGGATCTAAAAGTGGTATTTGATCGTTTGAGAAAGTATCAATTGAGGGTGAACCCTCTCAAATGTCAAGGGGCAGGCATTGGTCGACTTCTTGGCGAATCATCCAATTCCTTCATATTGGAAGTTATGTGAGGACCTACCTGATGAAGAAGTCTTCTATGTTGAAATCATGGAGCCCTGGACTATGTACTTTGATGGTGCAGCACGAAGAAGTGGAGCGGGGGCAGGAATCGTCTTTATTTCACCTGAGAAACACATGCTCTCCTACAGCTTTGTGCTTGGTGAATTGTGTTCAAACAATGTCGTTGAATATCAAGCACTGATAATTGGCCTCCAAATGGCCTTGGAGATTGGCATAGCGTATATTGAGGTCTATGGTGATTCAAAGTTGGTCGTTAGCCAACTCTTACTCCAGTATGAAGTGAAGCATAAAGACCTGAATCCTTATTTCATCTATACAAAACAGCTGCTAGAGAGGTTTGACAGTATAATACTAGAGCATGTTCCGAGATCAGAAAATAAAAAGGCGGATGCTCTAGCTAATTTGGTGACTGCCCTAACAATCCCAGAGGATATGTCAATGAACATCTCACTTTGTCAGAACTGGATTGTGGCGCCAATAGAAGATGAAGGTCAAGAGACAAATATGATCTCTGTTTATGCAATTGACGAAGAGGACTGGCGACAACCTATTATAGACTATCTTCAACATGGAAGACTTCCCACAGATCTCAGACGTAGGACTGATATACGAAGAAGAGGTGCCCGATTTATCTACTATAAGGAGACCCTTTATCGTCGTTCTTATGAGGGACTCTTCCTTCGATGCCTTAGAAAGGAAGAAGCAGCGAAAGCATTAGATGAGGCACATTCAGGTGTTTGTGTTGCCCACCAGTCGGGTCCAAAACTCCAGTTTCAATTAAAAAGGATAGGTTATTATTGGCCTACAATGATTCGAGACTCAATGGAATTTGCAAAGAAGTGTGAAGCCTGTCAATTCCATGCAAACTTCATACATCAGCCACCAGAGCCTCTCCATCCGACTGTAGCTTCATGGCCTTTTGAAGCTTGGGGACTTGACCTTGTTGGCCCTATAACACCTAAGTCTTCAGCAGGACATTCTTACATTCTTGCAGGGACGGATTACTTCTCAAGATGGGCTGAAGCTGTAGCATTAAAAGAAGCCAAGAAAGAAAATGTTGTGGATTTCGTTCGAACTCATATAATCTATCGGTACGGTATTCCTCATCGTATTGTGACAGATAATGGAAGGCAATTCTCCAACGACCTAATGGACAAGTTATGCGAGAAGTTTAACTTCAAGCAATACAAGTCCTCCATGTACAATGTCGCGACAAATGGGTTGGCAGAGGCATTCAATAAGACGTTGTGTAACTTATTGAAGAAGGTAGTCTCCAAGACAAAGAGAGATTGGCAAGAAAAAAACGGTGAAGTGTTGTGGGCTTACCGAACTACTCATCGCACTCCTACAGGAGTCACACCTTATTTCTGAAGGGAATAAAAGTCCCCACGCAGCGGAAGCGCATCGATTGGACCTTACGCCGTATATTAATTAACATTAAAATACCGTTACGATAACTCAAACAAAACTTTAAACTAACTTTAAAGTCGCTGTAAAACGGTTTAAACATGCTAGAATAAATCTAAATTTATTTTAAAAAACTTTTCTAACGAAAAGAGGAAGAACCGTTACAAACCTCCGTTGTAGACTTGACCGTTCTTCACCGACAACGCTCCAACGAACGAAAACGCAACAGCCTTCTCGCCTCTTGATCGCTGGATTTTCTTCTTTGAATGACACAATAACCACAGAGGTTACACCGGTATGTCTCTAAGTCTAGGAGGCCAAAGACTTGTGGGAGTCTTTCTCTAAGAGGGAGGCTAGAGAGAATTCTAGGTCTTGTCTTTCAAGAGTGTCAAGTGTCATGACCAATTAGGTCTAGTGTTCTATTTATAGAAGAGAGGCCATGAATAAAATATTCAATTAAATCAATCTTTTCCAAAATTGATTCAATCTTATTCCTTAATTAATCAATCATGATCAATCAATTCCCCAATTGATTAATCTTTTCCATAAATGACTAATTTCTTCCATAAGTAATTAGATCATTCCCATAAATGATTAATCACTTCCTTAAGTGATTAATTATTTACATAATTGATTAATTCATGGTTAATGAATTCTTTAATTAATTAACCACCAATTAAATATCACATATTTAATTTCCGGCCTTGAATTAATTAATTTTGCCCAAACACTTTTAGGACTTAAATTAATTAATTCTTTCAATCTTCCATAAATTTATATTTGAACTTCTTCAAATATTAATTTCTCTCATAATAATATATCAATATATATTATATTTATTTCCCTTAGTAAATTGAACATTTTCAATTTACATTTAATTACTTAGTTGCCTCAAATTACTTTACGAGCTACCAGTGGGACCTTATGGACCTGCAGATCAGAAGCTCCAACGATGTGAGATTAATTGGTTAAACTCATTAACAACAATAATCAATATTCGTTAACTGTGTGTACATTCCACTATAGACTCACAGTTGCACTCTTCTCACTGCAGACATATTTTCTGTGTCCACGGAACTTAGACCAATATCGACTAGTTAGTCCTTCACGAGTGTCCGTAACACCAGCTGGGTCAAATTACCGTTTTACCCCTGGGTCACCTCTATTTCCTTAAGTACCAATTCTCCTCTAATGAACAATCTGTTTATGGTCCAACCATCAAACAGAAAAACCCTCTCGTGCCATTGAGAGGGTAGGGCCCTTTGTTCAAGACTCGGAGTAACCACTTAAGGGAACACTCATCTGCTTCCCTAAAGTCGGGAAGGAGTGAATTCCATCTTGTACGATTATGTTCCCAGCTCCCCATTCGATCTTGTCCCCAAAGTGGTAGGCTTATTGAGTCGGCGTATTGGCCACTCTCACCCATACAAATCAAAGGACAATCTCTCATGAGCAGGAGTCCATAATCAACTCAGGATTAAGACTAAGTTGTCTAGGTCGTCCTAGTGAAAATAGAAAACCAACTAGTTAACGGTGTTATAACTAGTGGTTACTATTTCGCGGTCCGGTTTTATGCAAACTCATTGCATAGGATACCCCCACTCGCATGTCTCCTACACGAACGCGTTGGATCGCAGCGTTTGTATCAAATACAAAGTGGGCCGTATCCATAGTGTCACCAGGATAAGGCACCCAGTCTTATCCCTATACTATAGACCCTTTAGGCTGTTTCTTGAACAATGATCCCATATGTCGCTACATATAGTTCAAGACTCATATTACAGCCTCGGATGTCTAGTTTATTGGATTAGGGTTATTATTAGGCAAAGACAAACATAAAATAACTAATAACAATTAATGGAAAAATATATCAATATTATTTCATTAATATCCGGTCAACGGTTACATTCACTATCTACGAGTTTTAGGGCATAAAACCCAACAATTTCCTCGTCTATTGGGTAGAAGCTATGCTCCTGTTAGAAAGAGAGATTTCTTCATTAAGGATGGTTGTCCAAGAAGGGTTGACAACAGAAGATAATGCTAGGTTGCGCCTTCAAGAGTTAGAAACACTTGATGAAGGAGGGTTAGAGGCTCAGCAAGCGTTGGAATGCTACCAAGCACGAATGTCTAAAGCTTTTGACAAAAATGTGAAGCTTCGATCATTTCAAGTTGGTGATCTTGTGCTTGCTGTTCGAAGACCCATCATCACGACACGACACACAGGGAACAAGTTCACACCTAAGTAGGATGGACCCTACGTTGTCAAAGAAGTCTACACAAATGGAGCGTACAAGATCGTGGATAAAGACGGATTAAGAATAGGCCCGATAAATGACAAATTTCTTAAAAAGTTTTATGCGTGAAATGTAATGCTCCATATCGCAAAAGCCTAAACTGCATGATACTCCTGGCCCGCATGAGTTAAAAAGGTGAACGGCCAAAATATAAGAAAAATCAAATTTGTATTCTGAACTACGTTATGACTTGATCCCGTTTGTTACTGGGTACGTAGGCAACTTAAAGGAAACTTTAAGCTCAGTCCATAAAATAAAAAAAACTCATTATTCCGTTATGTGAAACAAGTATGATGTTGAATAAAAAATCTTGCCTATTACAAAAAATGGAGATATCTTCGATAAAAAATATAATAAAAAAGTCCTAAATGATAAAAAAAAATGAAGTCTGATCATGGTACCCACTTGTAGTTTTTCAGCTCTTCTTGTGCATCTTCCAACATTCCACGAAGTATCGTCAGAGTTTTAGCATCAGCATCAGTAAGAACAGGGGCATCTTCAATGCTACTTATAGTTCCTCGCAGTTTGGAAGCCTCGAGTTGATTTTGTTTTAGAAGATCCTCCTTCTCAATAATCGATTTAGAAATCTCAACTCGTTTAGCTTTCACAGTTTCAAGCCTAGCTTCCAATTCTTCTTCTTCTCGTAATGCTTGCAGATGTTGTTGCTGAAGTGAACCTTTCGCGGTGAGTAGTTCACTTTCACTGTATAGTATCTTCTCCGAGCTAAACCTAGTCTCTTCCAGTTGACAATTCTTACTCTCCAAAGTTAATTGAGAAGAAAATGACGACTGCAGCTGGTTATACTTCTCTACCTTCTTGAAATACGCACTTACAATTTCTTTAAGAGAATCCAAGCCGGGTACACGAATCTCAGAAATTGTATGAAGTATTTTGATTGCCTCTTGTTTAAGGCGAGGTATTTTGTTGAACGGAGTGCGTATGATCTTTTGGTGTATGCTCTCCCACAGGGCAAGGGCAGATTGTTTCCTATAGTTGGAAATAACATCGTCAGCAAAGTAATCGGAGATCTCAGACGCGGCTGCATGGGTCGTTGTCTTCTTTTGTTCAGGAACTTCATCAATTGCAGGATGACAAGATTGAATCGCGACTCTATCCGTTGGCGCTTTGGAATTGCCCACACGCGCAGCTACAGAGTCAAAGACGTCTGGACTCACAAAAGAAGGAGGATTATGATGCCCTTCGACTTCAATAAGGGGATCATTTAAAGGTGACTGCAAAGAAAAGGGGGAAACAATGATAATAATAATAATAGTAAAATATTAGAATGAAGAAAAAAAACTTACCAGTGGTGTAGGGAGTTTAGGAAATTGTGATGAGCTAGGGACTCCATCAAAATATTCATCTTCATATACTGATGGTTGTTTGGACTTTTTAGACCTTTTCCAATGATGATCGTCGCTACTGCTCTGACTATCATCATTATCCTTAGAGCGAAATTCACCAGGTTCAAACATGCGAATCCTTTTGCCTCCGTTGTCGTTACCAACCTTTTTGGGAAATTTCGGCTTGGGAGGAAGAGGAATAACACTAGCCACCAATTTATCTCTGCCTTCTTCAAGGTAATTTCCATTTTTTGTCAACCACCAACTCCTGTAGCATTGGGTAATTTGGATATGTGGCTTCATCGCGTGCGCAGGGAGATAAACTTGAGACAATGTTTTTGCTCGAACGCATATCATCCAAAGGCGCAATACATTATCTAAGTTGACCTCAGGAACTTCTTCACTTAGATCATTTGGCACATCTTGGTAAAATTCGAATTGTCGGCTAAATCGACAAGGACTATAAGATTCAATGACCATCGAAGACCCACATCGGGAAGATAAGAAGCATGATCGAATACTTATAAAGAATGAGGAATGCCAAAATGATAGCTGGTCATCATCTGTCAGAACCATGCCTTTGTTGCGGGGAGGGAGATTCGCATACCACGATACATATTTACCTTTATGAATATGTACACGAGCTTCAAAATCGTCGAAGTATTTAGCTCCACCCTCTCCGGAAAACTCAACCATCATTGGGCCCCTAACTTTCTCTGGAACTGCATAGTGCGTGTTAAAATAATAAGCAAGCCAAGCGTAAACATAATGCACTGGAAAACAGGCCTCTGAACGTCCTGCCGAAGGAGACGCTTTGTAAATCTGGCCCAAGACATGATAAATATTGGCCAAAACTGGGACAGCAAGACTAAAAGCATAACCTTCTGCCATAAGGCTTGCAATTTTGAAGACCTCTGGACGAAGAGAAACCTGCTTGTTAGGAAACACAAATACACATAACCAACAAGAAAGAAAAGCAGCCAAGTAAGTCTTTTCTATCAAATCGTCTTCTACACCTAGCTCATGAAAGAACTCGAGTTCTGTTTCAGACCAGTCAGAACATTTGATAGGAACTCCATTTGAATTATGAGTTGAACGAGGACGACTAGCTTTCTTCACTTTTCGAGAAGGAGGCTTCTCATACTTCAAATCTCTCTTAAACCAAAAAGAAATCCATGAACTAATGAAAATCTAGAAATGATCACGGTTCTGAGAGGCTATATGATAATAAGCAGCAAAAAGATACTCACAACTTTTCGGGAGGCCTTCGTTGTTTTGGTCAGATGACGCTAACAATTCCTTGCAGCAAGGAATAACTTCATCATAGAACTTCCCTTTAATGGAAAGGCCCCCTAATCTCCACATGTCCCATAAGGAGATAGATTATTCTCCAAACGATGTATGAAGAGTATTTGTTGAAGGACACCATGCCTCACAAAAGGCTCGAATTATATCGGTGTTGCGATCATAGGTGTATAGGGAAGCCATCACAGCATCAAACAGACGAGCCTTCTTAAGTGTCGACTCATTGCGAGCAGCCACAATTTCCAACCATTCCCAATAATGGCGAGTGTAACTGAATTCTCCATGGATTTTAAACGATGAACTCCAGCGAGCTTTACCCTCAATAATTTGACGACCTAGTGTTGACTCTGGATTCTGACCTGACTCTTTATTATGTATTGGAGATTCTAGGAACCACATTTTTTGGGATGATTCTCGATTCAAGGGCCTCCCCTCTCACCATCTAGATGGGACTCTAGAACTATCTAAGGAAGGCTGCAATGTCCTAAAGTTTCCATGCATCGCCTCTCCTACATGGAGAATGACTCCATTTTCAACAGGTTGATCTCTATCCTTCAAGATGACTAAGCAGTTCTTCTCAGGATCAGGATGCTTAGTGAAACACACCATGATGGAGATAAGTTTTTCTACACAAGAAAAAAAATTGATGTCAATCTTTTCCAATAAGCTATGAAAGCAAGAAAGTGATGCAAAAATAATCAATCATAGAAAAAAGGCAAGTGAAGCTGATGACGACCGTGGTGACCACCCCTGCAAGAGACTACAATCATCAAAGTGACTGGTCTAGACAGGTGGTGAAATCACTGCAAGTGAAGTTGATAACGACCGTGGTGACAACCCCTGTAGGAAACTATAGTCATCAAAGTGACTGGTCTAGACAGGTGGTGAAATCACTGCAAGTGAAACTGATGACGACCGTGGTGACCACCCCTGCAGGAAACTACAGTCATCAAAGTGACTGGTCTAGACAGGTGGTGAAATCACTACAAGTGAAGCTGATGACGACCGTGGTGACCACCCCTGCAGGAAACTACAGTCATCAAAGTGACTGGTCTAGACAGGTGGTGAAATCACTGCAAGTGAATTTGGTGACGACCGTTGCAGGAAGCTTACACATTCAAGTAAGAAAGAAAAAAATTGCAATAATATATGTGCAAAAAAAAATGAGATAAAAGAAAATCTATGATACAATCAAAGCAGTTCATATGCGCGACATCCAATAAGGACACACATGGAATATATATGCGTATTCAAAAAAAACAATTGGCAAAAAATTGAATATGTATATATACCTTTCAAGTGGTGGACAAAGATTGATGTTGTAGCCTAGGAGATCGTCAAATAACTTTGATAGTTCCAAATCCTACAAAGAAAGGATGGTGATAAACAAACACGAAAAAAAAAAAAAGGAAAAGTTTTGAATATGTATTTACCTTTTATTTGGCGAACAAATGTCAATTCTGCAAACGATTGTCAAATGTTGTTGTTCCTAAGATTAAGAAAGTAAAATTAACGACAGCGACAGAAGAAGGGATGGAATTAAAACAAAAAAAAAGATTGAGAAGAAGAATTAAAAAAAAAGAAGCGGCAAAGTTAGAAAAAGGCGATCCAAAAAAATGCATAATGCAAAAAAGATTGGCATATTTGCATCATGATTTACTCCCCAAGGGTCATTCACCAAAGCATAAAATCAAGCAAGCGAAGCATGTATGTGCAAAAATAAAAGGGCAGCGGATAGAAGTTTGAAGCATAGTGCAGTAAAAAAAGTGGCGCTTTAACCTAAAACACATAAACTTTTACATTGAATTTTCAAAAAAAAAAGTGGAGGCCACATAAATCTCATCCAACGACTAAAAGCCACTAATATGCATTACGATGGCAGTGACAAACTACTAAAAAAAATAATTAAAAAAAAAAGTAAAATCAAGAGATATCTCTTTCATTCTAAAGTTCTGATCTAGTATTTCATCATCAAACCACTTAACTCATTAATTGTAACTTATAACTTTGCTAAATTTAAATTTCACGTATTTTTATAAATTCAAAAAAAAAAAGAGAAAAAATTGGCTGTAACACTTGACTTTGGATGAGGCAGCTCTTGATCTGATAAAGAACAACAAAGTTCAAGCCTGGGACAACCGACTTCGATTCAAACCAATTTCGTGATCAAGTAAAAAAAGAAACTGGACGTATGTGAAATTGAGGTGGCGGCGACAAATATATTATGTGGGGGATATATGCAATAGAGTAAAAGAGCTGGCGGCATGTGTGAAATTCAATGTAAAAGCTACAAATTTAATTTTGCGACAAGTATGTGGGAGATCTCTCCACTTTACCTTATATGTTTAAAAACGAAAAACAAAAAGAAGAAGCAGCAGAATTGAGATCATGAAGGTAGCGGTAAAGAAAAAAAAAAAGAAACCTAATGTGTTGCGGCAGGTAAGGCTAGGCAGCAAAAACTTATAAAAAAAAATCAGGAATGATTTTGACTTACCAATGGCGCGACGAAGGGAGATTTTTTTTTTTTCTTTTTTGCTCGAAATCAAGGCCTACAAAGAAAAAAAAAACATGAGCATTTGAAGTAAAATGAAAGAAAGAAAAGAGAAATTGAAGAGTGAGGTTTTTTTCAATACCTAGACTTCTTGCTTGGGTGGCTTTGTGTCTTATGCAACCTCTTCTATTTATAAAGAAAGGGATTAGGTTAAACCCATAAGGAAAAGATATTATGAGATTTGATTTTAAATTGAATTTTATCTCTAATTAGATCCTTATCTAATTGGGAATGCCAACTCAAATTGTAATTCAAGTGGGAAATTTGATTTAAATCAATTTTGAATAAAAATTCGAATTGGTCCAGTTTTAAATTAAGATAAATTGGATAACTTTCGAATTTGATTCGATTTAAATTAAATTAAAATCGGTATAGCTAAATTTCTAGCTAAATCTAAATCAAAGGGGCATATTTTTAGATTTCTATTCGTCAAACCAAATTTTGGATAGAATTTAACATTACTCCGACTAAAATTTTTCAAGCCTTAATTGAAATTCAAGGTATTTGAGGTTGAGTTTATCTTAGATAATTTGGGCCTAATCATAATTCAACTCCAAGTTAAACTCGAGTCAAATAGGGAGAAATTACTCCGAATTCAAAGTTAGAATTTAGACACGACTGAAATTCAATATGAAATTAAAATCCAATTGAGGTTCAAATTGTGATTTGTTGCATCAAACAGAGTAAAAAAAATTGATTCCAAATAATTTCTTTTCGAGATTCATCCACACATAATTTGTGCCTAAATCTCGAAAAGGGGACATTTGTTCAAGAAGAAATTTTTTCCAATTACAAATTGCCACGTCATTACACGAAATTAATGATGAAATTATAATTAATTAAATTTGGGACCAATTATAAATTGACATCTGTCCCAAATTTAATTTGAAGACAAAGTTGGCCAATTAATTTGATCAATTAATTAAAATTAAATTGTTTTGATCAAATTAATTAATTTGACCAATTAATTAAAAAATAATAATTATTTGGATCAAATTTGGGTCTTTTAAATATTTGGGTCATAGGGTTTTGGGTCAAATATGACCAGACCTAAGACTAAATGATTGAGCCCAAGACCAATAAAGTCCAAGCCCAAGTTGTTGGTCCAAAAGTTACCAGGGTCCATCCAGCGAGAACTCTATAAATAGAGGGGTTCTCTTCCATTTTAAAGGGTCAGAATTTTGAAGCTCCAAGCCAGAGTCAGAGAGTTCAGAGAATTTTCATCAAGATTGAAGACTGAAGACCGAAGACTCCTTGAAATCCATAAGTTTCAAAGTGCTGAACACTTCTTGAAGATTGAAGACTCCTTCGAGATCGGAAGACTTCAAGCTCCAAGAATCTATTAAAGCTTCAGACTCGAGATCAAGCGTTCCAGCCCTCGAGTGAAACACAGCCACACACAAGAGAGAGAATCAGAGGACTACATTAGAGATTGTACATCCACACGCATATTTCATAAATACAAATATATTGTTTATTCCACGTGTCTCCATCTCTGAAGTTACGTGTGAACAACATTTAAATCACATAAAATCAAATTTAATGCTGTAAAAAATCTTTATTTTGAAAATATTTATATTTATTTGCATTTAAATCTCTCATTTCGTCAATTTTCATTTTCTCTAATCGGTAACATTTTAGTAATTAATTGTACAAAAAAAATCAATAATTAGAGAAAATTTATACTTATTAAAATTCATTCATTAATTTTTTTTTAATTTTGAATTCTAAAATTAATCAATTATGATTCATTAATGTTAAATTTAGTAGAAATAAAAGTAGAGACAAAGTAGACAAAAAATATTTTCCAAACATCCTTCATTTTTAATTAAAAAAAATTCATTACATTCAATAAAAAAATTATGGGAAAAATACACTTTTGGTCCCTGAGGTTTGGGTTAAGTGACACTTTGGTCCTTAAGTTTTCAAACTCAACAAAAATACCCCTGAGGTTTGAGATAAGGAGCACTTTGGTCCCTACCGTCAAATTTTCTGTTAACTTTTAACGGTTGCTGACGTGACACTATTATTTTAATATAAAAAATTATTATTTTTTATTTTTTAAATAAAAAATATTAAAAAAATAAAATATTAATATTTAATTATTTTTTTTATTATTTCTCTCTTTCTCTCTCATCTTCTTCTTCTCCATCTTCCTTCTTCTCATCCTTCTCCCTCCTCCTTCTTCTTCTTCCTAAGTCCGGCGACCGACGGCCACCACTCGCCGCCGCCGACTGAATTTTTTTTTTCTTCTTTCTCCTTTCTTCTTCTTCCCTTCTTTCTTCTTCTCTTCTTTTTCTTCAATGTTTTTTTAAAAAAAAATAAAAAAAGAGAAAAGGGAGGGAGGAGGGACCTCCCTCCTCCGTCTCCAGCGCCGGAAACGGAGGAGGGAGGTCCCTCCTCCCTCCCTTTTCTATTTTTTTTTAAAAAAAAAAACATTGAAGAAAAAGAATAGAAGAAGAAAGAAGGGAAGAAGAAGAAAGGAGAAAGAAGAAAAAAAAAAATCAGTCGCCGGCGGCAGCAGCGGCGTGTGGTGGCCGCCGGTCACCGGACTTAAGAAGAAGAAGGAGGAGGGAGAAGATGGAGAAGAAGAAGATGAGAGAGAAAGAGAGAAAGAATAAAAAAATAATTAAATATTAATATTTTAATTTTTTAATATTTTTTATTTAAAAAATAAAAAAAAATTATATTAAAATAATAGTGCCACGTCAGCAACCGTTAAAAGTTAACAGAAAATTTGACGGCAGGGACCAAAGTGCTCCTTATCTCAAACCTCAGGGGTATTTTTGTTGAGTTTGAAAACTCAGGGACCAAAGTGTCACTTAACCCAAACCTCAGGGACCAAAAGTGTATTTTTCCCAAAAACTATCTAACAAAATTGCTAAGTTTTTTTTTACAACAAAATTACTGAGTATTTAAAATTTATAAAATGTTCCTAAGTTCCTTATACGTCACTAATAGATAAACTTATTTTAATATTAATATCATTGTAATTGTAAAAGTAGTATTGTAAAAAAAAGTGTTAAAGTAGTTATTATTAATTAATAATTAAATAAAATTGAAATTTAATACTAACCTTTTTTTCCATGTAATACTTAATTTACCCATCATTTGATTTTTGTTTATTTATAATAGAGTAACTCTCTTTTGCTTCATTTAAAGCACTCCCCCTTCTCTCCCTCTCTCTTGAATTACTCTCTCCCACACTCAAAAAATTTCACATCTCTGTCATAATTTCTTTTTAACCAATCATCTAAAAAAGATTATTAGAAAAATGATAATATTTGAATCCAACTCCACAATTGTCCCCCTCAATCTAATCTTTCACTATTTTGCTTTCTCTTCCCATCCACGGTCTTTATTCAATAAAAATTAGTTCTTCGACCCTTGAATGTTAAATTCTTGAAGTAGAAGTTTATTGGAGGAAGGTGTTATATTGTTGTTGAGGAGATTGAATTGAAGGGGACAATCGTAGAGTCAATTTAGAGGAACGATGCTCGAATATGCATGAGACCAAAAAAAAAAAAAAAAAAAAAAAACCCTTCAAATTGAAGTTTTTTTTTTTCAACTCTAGACATGAAAATTATTATGTTGTTGATCATCATTTTACCAGATCAAGGTTTAATGCATCTATGATCAAGAAGTACCTATATGGTTATTAGGAAGGAGGTGCTTGATTTTAGAAGAAAGCAAGGATGGGCATAATATTTTTTTTTCCTTTTTTATTTAATTAGTGAGAAATAAAAAAATTTATGTTTAATATGAAATTTATTCTTTACTTATTTTTAAGTTTACTTACTAAATTAATTTTTCAAAAAATCACATAAGAAATGAAAAATATAGCCAAATCCAATACCAATGAAATTGACAAGGAATTAAATACAACTATGTAAAAATAAATGGTGAAATCTCTATTATATCTAAAATAATTTGGAATTATATTATATAATTATAATGACTTTTCATTTTATCATGTTTTTCATTCAATAAACTCACCATATATATGTATATAGTTCTATGTTGGACAAATGTCATTTCTCTTAGTTTTAAAGCCAACGTCATTTCTCTTAGTTTTTAAAGTGGAGAAACCACGTGCAACACACGTCGTGAAAATCTAGTAGTCCCAAAAAGTTCATCTATAGTATATATAAAAGCCACTATAGGGAGAAACTTTGTGTTCCACTTTTGCCCTTTCATTTAAAATTACATACCAAATTTACCCTTACACTTATTTTTGTAATTCAAATCCATGAAACTATTGAACTTTTTTATACATTGAGGATGAATTTAATGAAGAAAACTATTAAACTTCTCAAACCATTTGGCTTCCCCTACATTCCTACATGGGTTACTTTTTTATGCATTGAGGATGAATTTAATGAAGAAAACTATTAAACTTCTTAAACCATTTGGCTTCCCCTACATTCCTACGTGGGTTTGCTTGTCATTAAAATCAAAATTATGCAACTTTTTTATGCATTCAGTATGAATTTAATGAAGAAGACTATTAAACTTCTCAAACCATTTGGCTTCCCCTACTTTTTAACATGTAAATATCTATTCTCTCCTTGCCACAAAATATGTCAAGTTCATTGGTACGTACATGAAGAATTGAAATTGCAGAAAACATCAAGTGGAGGGGAAGGAGCGAAAACGTGAAGATTCTTCTCCATCTTCAGTAATGTGTGGTAGATGAAGGAATTTCTTTTGAATATATTTAATTTTTTAATTTGGTACATATATTGTTATTTTTCGATTACACAATATTATGTAAATTTAGGAAAGATGAGTCCCTTATGAATTCATCAATATTTTGTTTCCTTTTCCTTTCTTTGAAACGAGAGAGAGGACGAAAAAAGTTCAATTTCTTCAATATGCTTTTTTCCTCTTCTCAAAATTTTCAATAGACATTTTGGGATGCTCTTGAAATTATATTTCACATCTTTCTTCACACACTATATTTCACATTTTTTCGATTTTATCTCAGCGTCTTTTAAGTCTCCTACCATCATTTTCTTTTTTACTTTACTTTAATTTATTTTATTGTTCAACAATTCAGGAGGAGATTCAAGAATCTTTTAACCAGTTAAGTTAATGTTATGGATCACATTCCATTATCCTTTTTAATATATTCAATGGATCTTCAGAACTCCAATCTTTAATTTAATTTGCAAATTCTTTTTGTGCAATATATTCTATATTGAATTTATCTAATTAATATGTCATTGAAATTTATCTTAATTTTTTTTTAAAAAATAACTATTATTATAACATATGGGATAGAGACTTAAACCACTGATTTTTTAGTGAGGATATGTAAAAAAAAAAAAAACATAATTCAATATTGAACTATGTTTTTGTTGGAAAAATAATAAATAATAATAATAATACATAGTTCAATTGACGAAAACACTATGAAGTTGATTACAAGTCTAACTTTCAAAGGAGACATAAACTAAATTATATTTTAAACATTACAAACCACGTGCATGACACGTGTTATAAAACTAGTACATTAAAAAAACAGAATATGCAGTTGCATGTGTTTCATCCTTTCATTCACCTAATAAATTAAAAAAACCAAAATATGTTTTTATAAATCATGATTTAAACTCTAACCCATGAATCAATATAACAAATAAACATTGAACTCATACAAATAAATTCAACTGAACTTGAATGTTACTTTACCTACATATTTTAACTTTATCAATTAGTCATGCAATTGTAGTACCCACGACATCATCAATAACAATAATATCAGATGTAGGCCTCCATAAAAATGAATTGGGTTTTTTTACAGTATCCACCCACACACATACTGCATTTATGGACCAAGAGGAATGTGATGGACAAGGGTTAGTGAATCACTAGAAGACCATCTTCCCTCAGTAATTACTTCTCCTGAACCAACTCAATCTAGTAACATACACTTGTGGGGAGCATTGGTTGTAACACTCTTTCACCAATAAATAAAGAAATTGTCAAGTAATAATAATTTGAATAAAAAATTTTATTTTGAATACCAAATGAGAGATAAATTTACCGGTGGAGAATTTAGGACTGGAGGTTGAACATATGCTGATGTCGGTACATTAACAGTATTATTGGAAGTCTGTTCCCTCATCTTTTCCTATACAAACAAAGTATTAACAACAGAGTCTAAAACAATAATTGAGAATAGCTAAATAAAGTTAAAAAAGTTTATCTTGTCCTTTAATTAAGAAGATACCACATTTTTCAATACATCTACATCCAATGTTAGGCTATTGCATTTTTTTCAAGAGATGCAATAGTTTGATCTTTTTTGACTTGATAAGAACAATTTTGACGTGGTCACTCCAAATCCCAATCCTCGTATATGACCACAATCAGGACCCAATACTTTACTAATTGCATCATCAATCATATTGGTCGAATGAGACATTTCCTCATTACTAGTATTTTGTACAATACACTCCTAAATTACATATAACAACTTATCAATAAGATATTTCATAATATACATATGTTCAACATTATGAAAAATTAAAACAAACCAAATAACATAATATATTCAACATAAATGAAGTGAACAATATAATGATCAACCTCATATGCAATTGTTAAAACCTCGAATAGAAAACCTGTTAAAACCTATAACATGAGAATCAAAATCACATTCTATATTGCATTCATAGATCAAAACTTATGGCACAATTAAAACAAACCAATGTACAACGGTAGAAACAATCACATATTCAACATACCATACAACTTTCAAGTTGGGGGGGGTCATAATCCAAAATTATTATTAAAATCTATACATGAGGATCCTACACCAAAAATCAAGAATCCGACACTAATCGATCACATATTCAATATAACATACAACATACAATTAGGGGGTAAAAGGCTATAAGTCAAACCTCAAATAGAAAACTAAATAGGTAAGATACAATAACCATACTAGAAAGTTGTAATAACCTAAGACCATTGTTAAAACCTATAACATGAGAATCAAAATCGTATTCTATATTGCGTTCATAGATCCAAACTTATGACACAATTAAAACAAATCAATGCACAACGGTAGAAACAATCACATATTCAACATAATATACAACTTTCAAGTTGGGGGGGGGTCATAATCCAAAACTATTATTAAAATCTATACATGAGGATCCTACACCAAAAATCAAGAATCCTACACTAATCGATCACATATTCAATATAACAAACAACATACAATTAGGGGGTAGAAGGTTATAAGTCAAACCTCGAATAGAAAACTAAATAGGTAAGATACAATAACCATACTAGAAAGTTATAATAACCTAAGACCATTGTTAAAACCTATAACATGAGAATGAAAATCGTATTTTATATTGCGTTCATAGATCCAAACTTATGGCACAATTAAAACAAACCTATGCACAACGGTAGAAACAATCACATATTCAACGTTGGTCGTTATCGGTACTTCTTCACCGTGATGGTACCAAATCTTATAAGTTGGATCCATGCCTTTGATAACCAAATGTTCATACACAATATCAAAGGGTTTGATGATCCATGTTCCTACATATCTTGCATGGACATAAAATTTTTTCTACCCCAACCAATGAGCTCTCAACTTGTTTGTCAAAGTTTCATGCTCCTCTCAAATACTCATTGGTAGCTCTATTAGAAAACCAGATTTCCAATTAATATGATTGTCTCAAGCTATTAATAATTTGGGAAAAATACACTTTTGGTCCCTGAGGTTTGGGTTAAGTTACACTTTGGTCCCTAAGTTTTCAAAGTCAACAAAAATACCCCTGAGGTTTGAGATAAGGAGCAATTTGGTCCCTGCCGTCCATTTTGCCGTTAAATCCTAACGGGCAGCTAACATGGCACTATTATTTTAATTAAAAAATGAATTTTTAATTTTTTTAAATAAAAATATTATTATTTTATTTTTTTTTTTTTTTTTGAAAATTCTTCTCTCTCTTTCTTTCTTCTCCATCTTCTTTCTCCACTCCATCTTCTTCCTTCCCCATCTCTTTCTTCTTCAGCTCTAGTGGTCGGCTGCCACCAACTGCCATAATTTTTTTTTCCTTTCTTTCTTCTTCTTCCTTTCTTCTCCTTTCTTTTATTTCTTCTGTTTTTTTTAAAAACAGAGGGAGATTTGGGGACGATACTGGCCTGAAAGGAGAAGAAGAGAAGAAGGGAAGAAGAAGAAAGAAGAAAAAAAATTTCGGCAACCGCCGTCGCAGTTCGCCTGCAGCCCACGACGGCCGACCACTGGAGCTAAAGAAGAAGGAGATGGGGAAGGAAGAAGATGGAGAAGAGAAAGAAGATGGAGAAGAGAAAGAAGAATAGAAGAAAGAGATAGAGAAAGAATTTTAAAAAAAATTAAAAAATAATTTTTTTCATTAAAATAATAGTGTCACGCCAACATCCGTTAGGATTTAATAGAAAAAAGGACGACATGGACCAAAGTGCTCCTTATCTCAAACCTCAGGGGTATTTTTGTTGAGTTTGAAAACTCATGGACCAAATTGTAACTTAACCCAAACCTCAGGGACCAAAAATGTATTTTTCCCTATTAATTTAATATTAATTTGGCATACCCTTACCTGTTTAAATGAATCCAATCTTTATCAAACATTCTTCTCGAAACTATTGCTACAAGCATGCAAAGGTTAATTGTTTAATGAATTTACATAATTATCAAATAAAAAAAAAACAAAATAAATGTTAATTATATATATCTAGATTATCAATATTGAAAGTCGACAAGAGTTATCAAAGGGTTTGTTCCAAACATTCTATCATATTTAATCACTTGCTTATTTTAGAAGAAAACTTTTAAGGAAAAAAAATTAGCAAAGAAACATACCTCGCCTATGACCACTTTTCTCACACCCTCTATCACCTCTTTTTAGTTCTTGTATCTGACAACTTTTCCCAATACAATAACAAAACATCTTCAACATCTACTCACAAAGTTTGGCTTGTATAGATTGCTTAAACATAAGTACAAATTAAATAACCATGAACTTAAAGAAGTAACATGTCTATTCATGAAATTTGATCACCTAAACATGTTTACTAGTGTAACGCCCCAGGTTTTAATATAATATAACCTAGTAACATTACTAATCTCCTATTCAAACTAACCGAGAGCTCCGAAAATTTCGGGAGCATAACGGCATACATAGGACGAAACTAAAATTTTTAAATCACCTGTTAAACAAAACAACACTTATATATTATTCCATTTCACCCCACAACTCCACAGAAATAATTTCATAATAAAGTACGAGTCAGATCTCGTATCTTCAACCAACAATACAATTATAGCCTTTCTAGTGTAAACATGCTCCTAGCTTCTAGAAACAATTCAACTTTATTAAACAATAACATATTTACAACCTATTGGAAGCATGAAATTCTACACAAGCTCAACAACTAAAAGAAAACCAACCCAACCTATATGCAAGATAAAGAATCAACCGATCAACCATCAAGTAAAGGAACTACCATATCCAACAGAAAGAAAATATCAAATACACAAAATCCTGTGGTCATCCCTCGTGAACCTGCTCATCTACATCACCGGGCACATAATACTCGTCACATAATCTGAAAATGTTGGGGGGAAAAAAGGGGAGGGGTATCAATACTGTAGGGATAAAAACCCTAGGCAGCAGAAGACCTCAGAGACTTTATCGGTATAAATGTCGATTGGGAAATCAATACGATAGCAAATAACATTTTACAACATAAAAAACACATGCTGTAAAAGACATAAAACATGCTGGAAAAAGAACTAAAATTCTAGATCTAATCTAGAATTGGACCCTATTGATCCTAAGTCAAGAACACCATACCTTTGAAGACGTTCTTGATCCGCTTCACCAAAACCTCGGTTTAACAGAAAATTTCAGCAGCAAGTACTCTTCTTTTAATTCTCCAACTCTCCTATGAACACCACAACGGAGTTACACCGGTATTCTCCTTAGGATAGATGTTGAGCGGCTTGTGGGAACGAAAAATTCTAAGGGATTTTTGGAGGGATTTTTGTTCTGTGTTTCTTGGAGAAAGAACAAAAATAAAGAACTCCAGAGAACGAGAGAGAGATCGTGTGTGTGAGAGTGATAAGAGATTTTTTCAAAACTGAACCCATAAACCTATGGAAGAAAACCAACTTCCCTCTATCTTCTCTCCAAACGTGGATGGACTAGGTTAGTGGAAGGAACTGTTCAATCAATTACCACAACCGATTAATATTATTAATATAAATAAAATTAATATTAATAATTAATAATATAATTAATTTAACAATTAAACTAATAAATGTAAATCATATTTACATAAAAGTTTCCACGTAACCTATAGTTCTAATGTAATTCAACTAAATCAAAATTTAATAGAATTAAATTAAAAAAATATTAATTAATTCATCAATTAATTAATACTATAATTAAATATCATATATTTAACTATATCTCTCTCATATAAACCATAGAATTAATGTACATCAAATGTGCATTGATTATAACATATAGTTTTAATATGAATCAAATTCACATTTTACTTTAATATTCGAACCCCTTCGAATATTCAAATTCTCCTTAGAAATTTACCTCAACGCCCTTACTGAGCTACCAGTGGGACCTAATGGACCTACAGATCATAAGCTCCAACGATATGAGATTAATTGGCTAAACTAATTAACCAAGTTAATCAATATTCGTTAACTGTGGTTCACTCCACTATAGAACCACAACTGCACTCTTCTCAGTGCATATATATTTCTTTGTCCACGGATATTGACCGTTAATAGCAAGTTAGCCCTTCACGTGTGTTCGTACCCCAGCTAGGTCAAATTACCGTTTTACCCCTAGGCTACCTCTTTGTCCTTAAGTACCAGTGCTCCTCTAATGAACAACATGTTTGAGGTCCAACCAACAAACAGAAATCCCTCTCGTGCCATAAAGAGGGTAGGGCCCATTCTTCAAGACCCGGAGACACCAGTTAAGGGAACACACCTCTACTTACCCTAATGTCGGGAAAGAGTGAATTCCATCTTGTAAGACTATGTTCCCAGCTCCCCACTCGGTCTTGTCCCCAAAATGGTAGGTTTATTGAGTCGACGAATAGACCACTCTCACCAGTACAAATAAAAGGACAATCCCTCATAGACAGGAGTCCATAATCCACTCAGGATTAAGGTCAAGTTGCGTAGGTCATCCTAGTGAAATAGAAACCGAGCTAACTAA
Source organism: Luffa acutangula (assembly GCA_036850905.1). Classification (NCBI taxonomy): domain Eukaryota; kingdom Viridiplantae; phylum Streptophyta; class Magnoliopsida; order Cucurbitales; family Cucurbitaceae; genus Luffa; species Luffa acutangula. The sequence goes on along the minus strand of CM072099.1, from coordinate 46,737,086 downwards.
CGGTGTTACAGTTAGTGGTTAACTATTTCGCAGTTCGGTCGTTGTGCAAACTCATTACACAGGATACCCCCACTCCCATGTCAACTACATGAACGCGTTGGATCATTACGTTTGTATCAATATATAAAGTGGGTCGTATCCATAGTGTCACAAGGATAAGGTACCCTGCCTTATCCCTATACTACAGACCCTTTAGGCTAAAACTTGAACATCGATCCCCGTATGTCCTGACATACTAGTTCAAGCCTCATTCTATTAGCCTTGGATGTTAAGTTTATTGGATTAGGGTTGATAAGACAAGATATAATAAAAACATTGAATAATACATCACTTTTATTAATGTTCGGTCAAATGTACATTTACTATCGACGAGTTTTAGGGCATAAAACCCAACAAACTCTAGGATAAAAACCCTAGGCAGCGGAAGACCTCAGAGACCTTATCGGTATAAATGCCGATTGGGAAACCAATACGATAGCAAATAACATTTTACAGCAAAAAAAATATAAACACATGTTGTAAAAGACATAAAACATGCTGGAAAAAGAACTAAAATTCTAGATCTAATCTAGAATTGGACCTTATTGATCCTAAGTCAAGAACACCATACCTTTGAAGATGTTCTGGATCCGCTTCACCAAAACCTCGATTTGGCAGAAAATTTCAGCTGCAAGTACTCTTCTTTTAATGCTCCAACTCTCCTATGAACACCACCACGGAGTTACACCGGTATTCTCCTTAGGATAGATGTTGAGCGACTTGTGGGAACAAAAAATTCTAAGGGATTTTTGGAGGGAATTTTGTTCTGTGTTTCTTGGAGAAAGAACAAAAACAGAGAACGAGAGAGAACGAGAGAGAGATCGCGTGTGTGAGAGTGATCAGGGAGTTTTTCAAAACTGAACCCATAAACCTACGGAAGAAAACCAACTTCCCTCTATCTTCTCTCCAAACGTGGATGGACTAGGTTAGTGGAAGGAACTGTTCAATCAGTTACCATAACTGATTAATATTATTAATATAAATAAAATTAATATTAATAATTAATAATATAATTAATTTAACAATTAAACTAATAAATGTAAATCATATTTACATAAAAGTTTCCACATAACCTATAGTTTTAATGTAATTCAACTAAATCAAAATTTAATTGAATTAAATTAAAAAATATTAATTAATTCATCAATTAATTAATACTATAATTAAATATCATATATTTAACTATATCTCTCTCATATAAACCATAGAATTAATGTACATCAAATGTGCATTAATTATAACATATAGTTTTAATATGAATCAAATTCAAATTTTACTTTAATATTCAAACCCCTTCGAATATTCAAATTCTCCTTAGAAATTTACCTCAACGCCCTTAGTGAGCTACCGGTGGGACCTAATGGACCTACAGATCAGAAGTCCAACGATATGAGATTAATTGGCTAAACTCATTAACCAAGTTAATCAATATTCGTTAACTATGGTTCACTCCACTATAGAACCACAGCTGCACTCTTCTCACTGCAGATATATTTTTGTGTCCACGAATATCGACTGTTAACAACAAGTTAGCCCTTCACGTCTGTTCGTACCCCATCTAGGTCAAATTAATGTTTTACCCCTAGGCTACCTCTTTGTCCTTAAGTACCAGTTCTCTTCTAATGAACAACCTGTTTGAGGTCCAACCAACAAACAGAAATCCCTCTCGTGCCATAAAGAGGGTAGGGCCCATTGTTCAAGACCCGTAGACACCACTTAAGGCAACACACCTCTACTTACCCTAATGTCGAGAAGGAGTGAATTCCATCTTGTAAGACTATATTCCCAGCTCCCCACTCGGTCTTGTCCCCAAAATGGTAGGCTTATTGAATCGGCCTACCATTCTATTAGCCTTGGATGTTTAGTTTATTGGATTAGGGTTGATAAGACAAGATGTAATATAAACATTGAATAATACATCACTTTTATTAATGTTCGATCAAATGTACATTTACTATCGACGAGTTTTAGGGCATAAAACCCAAAAAGTACAACCACAGTACTGGTAAGTAGCTCACACCCAGTGAGCCACCAATCAACAAACAACCATAACAACATGCTATCCACACACATCATGCTTGGAAAGCGCTAAACAATCCAACATGCTCTTAAACGTGAAAATAACAATCCCAACACATGTTCATGCAAAAATGGGACGACAACATGAATGCACGCATTATGCTATGCACCCCCACATGGTTCCCGCGCCATGCCCGCACACCCACACGTGATTTCCGCGTCACGCTCTGCACTCACATCCCACACGTTATTTCCGCGTCACGCTCCGCAAACCCACCCAACACATGTATTTTTACGCGCCATGCGCAGCGCCACTCACACGTGATTTTCGCGTCACGCTCCGCACTCACACCCACACGTTATTTCTGCTTCACGCTCCGCACACCCACCCCACACATGATTTACGCGTCATGCTTCGTCTCTCTCCAATAAACACACTATGCAGACACGACTCATGCAGCATAGCCAACAACAATGGTATCTCATGCTCATGAATTAAACAGACAACATACTTATGAATCATCAAGCAACATGCTTAAGAATCCAAAAAAACATCATGCTTGTTCACAAAGCGAGCTACAAACATAATAAACACATCCTATAGTAGCAAAGCAAGAAAAGCAACAGCATGCTCAATCAACAAACAAGTCCAACCAGATAGAAACTACTTACACAAGCTTAAAAGCACTCCTAAACCTAACTATAGCTTGCTGAAAAATACTAGGATATGCTCTAAACGGACCTACAGGCACAAGAGAGACCTTCTAAAGGTTAGGGAATGGCTTGGCCCACTTGTGAACACTCTAAATGAGTTTAACTGAGCCTAAAACATGCTGGAAATCACTCAAGCTTACCGAAATAACACTGAATGCTTGCTGAAAATTACTGAACAGCACCAAAATCCTAAGAATAAGCGTTGTCCGGGATTCGTATTGAGTTTAGAACTTAAGCTAAAGAACACGCAATGGTTAAAAACTATTCAAAGCTAACTAGGACAATTTTTAAAGACTTTAAGGCTCCTGGAACTTACCGATCAACACCAAACAGAGATGCCTACGTGTTGTACAGTGTTTGAAAGTGGCCAAAACCTACAATTTAGGAGGCGATAAAGAATGGGTAACTCAGATTAACGCCTTTTGGGTCATGGGTGACTTGAATTCAATGCTAATAAGGAATGAGTTATGCTAAAACTTATTTTAATCGTCAAATGAAGCTGAAAGAGGGCTGAAACCACACCCAAATCACACTGGATAGAGACCAATCCGCGAGTGAAACGAGATCTGAGATGTTGGACGAATGGGATCTAATCCAAGACGAGAGAGAGGTAGGTTAGATCGAGCTTGATCACTAAGAATGAGAGGAAAAAGAAAGACTTACACACTGTCGGACGAGATCGAGGGAAAAGTGGCTGACTCGTGTGCGATTTCGGATCTACAGTACCGAGAGGGAGGAACGGCAGTGACGACTCGGGCTTGCTGGGTCGCTCGTGTGCTTGGCCGTCAGAGAGAAAACGACAGCAAGAGGAGGTCGGCAGCGCTCGAGAAGGGGGAAGGAGACGGCGGCGTTGGGAGTTCGGCACGGCTGGGCGGCGCGCCGGCTGGGAGAAGACGGGGAAGGCGACGCGGCGGTTGTGCGGCTACACGGCAGGAAGAAGAAAATCGCAAAGGAGGGGATGTGGGAGAGGTCTGATGCGCATGAGGAAGGGAGAGAGAGAGAGGGATTTTCCTTTCTTTTCTTTTTTTTTTTTAAACCTAACCAACTCTAAAACCACCCACTAATCAGGAGAGAAAGACGCTGACTAACTCTCCACTCAACTAATGGCTATTGAATCTAATGATTTTAATTTACTAATAGAATGTCAAATATATTTTCAACTTGCATCTTTATATGTGATTTAAGATTTAATCATTAAAAAAAAGGGAAAAATACACTTTTAGTCCCTAAGGTTTGGGTTAGGTTTCATTTTGGTCCCTGAGTTTTCAAACTAAACAATTTAGCCCCTGAGGTTTGGTTTTAGTTTCATTTTGGTCCCTTCATCCAATTTTTCGTCAATAGTTAACGGATTGCTGACGTGGCGATATTTTTTTATTATAAAAAAATATTTTTTTAATTTTTTTAAATTAATAATATGTTAAAAATAAAATATTATTATTTTTCATTTTTTATTTCTTTCTCTCTCCTTCTTCTCTTCTTCAACCTACCTCTCATTCTTCAACCCACTTGCTCCCACACCGATGACTACCGTTGGTCGCTGCAGGCGGACAGTCACCGCCAGTGAACCTTTTTTTTTTCGTATTCGCGTTTCAAATCCAGTTGACGTGCTTCTCTTTCTCTAGAGGACCCTTCGATTTGGTCTGGAACAAAACCCAGATTTGAAACGAAACCTGGGTTTCGTTTCAGACTGAATCAACTTGAAACAGGGGCGACTGAGCTTGAAACGGTGAAAAGAGTTGATGGGCGCGAGGAAGAGAGAATGGGTGAAGGTTGACGACTGTGTACACACGCGCGATTGGGCACAAGGGAGAGAGAAAGGTCGATTGAGGACTGTGTACACACGCGCGAGACGACGCACACGAGAGAGAGGTCGATTGAGGACTAGGCGACTCAAGGTTGACGACGGGCGGTGGCGCGGCGCAAGGGAGAGAGAAAGATTGCTGACTGGGCGGTGCAAAGGAGAGAGAGAGTTCGAGGACTGTGTACCATGCGGGGAGAGAGAGGAAGAGAAATAGGGATATGGGAAGACGAAGGAAAAAAAGAAAGGAAGAGAAAGAAAACTCTAGCGAGGGTGACCGACGACGACAATGGCCGGTAGCTGGAGGTGGTAGTGGCTGCAAATGATTTGAAACAGTTACGAAAACACAGAGAGCAGAGATAGAGAGAAATTTTGTATAGAATAAATTTCCTCAGCTTGATTATTACAATCATACACAACAATGAATAAATAGAAGGAATGAGCAACAGAGAAAGATTCTCAGCCATTACAAAGGGGCCACGTATACATAAAAAGGGAATAAAATAACAGAATGACAGAGCTACAAAACGGTAGCGTTTTGCCCACTGAGGTGATCCTTGCTGCTGTTATTTTGAGACTGATTTTGGGCCTTATCAGAAACTAAGATTTGAGAGTGGTGAAGAAGGAGATTAGGAAGAAGAAAAAAGAAAAGAAAATAGAAAAAGGAAAAAAATAATTAAAAAAATATTTAATATATTATTTTATTTTTAAAAATAAAAAAATAGATTTTTTAAATAAAAAAACTATTGCCACGTCAGCAATCCGTTAGTGTTTAACGGAAAATTTGACTGAGGGACCAAAAGTGTATCAAAACCAAACCTCAGGGGTAAAAATGTTGAGTTTGAAAACTCAGGAAACAAAATGAAACTTAACCCAAACCTCAGGGACCAAAAGTGTATTTTTCCCAAAAAAAAAAAAGGGACCTCAAATATATTACACTATCAATAAATTTAATACATACAAATTTCCTTTTAGACAAGATTATAAATTTTGAATCTCATGTTACAGGCGTATCTAGCTAATGAAACACTAGAGCCACTTCTCGAATATAGAAAAGATGAACTATTGAATCTTAGGGGAGATGGAAAAGGAGAACGCAAGAAATGGGATAGATGAAAAATAGTTGACAATAAAAACTAATGCCCTGCAGAACGAAACTATATAGTTAAAAGTTTCAAACAAATGACATGCAGGGAGGAAAAACTAGTTGCTACCAATAAAATGAATTGAGGGGGCACTTTAGTATTCAAGACGAATTTATAATATTAATTAGCTGATAAGCATTTCAATTCTATACTAAAAGAGGAAAAATCAATAAATTGAGGGGCAGATACCCCTCCTGATCCCTTAATAGATTCGTCCTTGATGTATGTGCATGGCGTGTGTATATGAGTGTGTGTATGAGAGAGAGAGTAGGGGAGAAAGCATTCCTAAACTAAACTTACATCTCATCCCACTCATCGGTTAACAGTTCACTCTACTCATAACCTAAGAGCTAAATATTTTTTTTTTATTCTAACTCCAAGTAATTAGTACACTTCATTTAAACACACTTAGCGTTCGTTTGGAATACAATTCAATTTAAGGGTCCGTTTGGAATACATTTTAATTTAAATGTTTTTCAAGAATGCATTTTTTGAAAAACATTTTGTATAAAAATTGTTTAGAATTTAAGCACCCATATGTTTGGTTGCAATTCTTCATAGGTGTTTTTATACACAAGTCATTGTATACTAAACACTCTTTTAAAAAAAGTTGGTTTCAAGTGTTTCTCTCAAAATGGTTTATTTACCAATCTCATTTTTTAATAAGTCATTTTTAGTGGTTGCCAAACTCAAGAAACTTTTTCAAAATGTTTTTTTTTTCAAAATTAAAAACTTGAAAAGTTAAACCAAACACACCCAAAATGTTTTTCAAGAATGCATTTTTTAAAAAATATTTTGTATAAAAATTGTTTATAGTTTAAACATTCATATGTTTTGTTGCATTTCCTTGTAAATGTTTTTATACACAAGTTATTGTATACTTAAAAGGTCTTTTAAAAAAAATTGGTTTCAAGTGTTTCTCTCAAAATGGTTTATTTATCAATCTCATTTTCTAATAAGGTCATTTTTAGTGGTTGCCAAACACTATAAATTTTTTCAAAATGATTTTTTTTTCAAAATTAAACATTTGAAAAGTTAAATCAAACACACCCTTAATCAACCAAATAAACCCCCCACCTAATGCAAGATACAACAACTCATAACCCCAAAAGAAACATTTTGAGACCAAGACTCCAACTCATTCCCTCAATTACCAAATTCACCATGAGCTTTTAAGAATTCAATCAACAAAAAAGTACAAATCTCTCATCTCTCATGTTCACACGAAAAGCAGAATCACAACCAACTTTAAACCTTACATTTCATACAATCAACAATAAGGAATAGCTAAGGACACTCTACTATGTCCCAGTACTGGTTTAGTACCATCACATTCAAAGCCGAAGAACAGTGAAATTCAACTGGAAGCCATAGAGCTGAGTTAGAAAAAAAAACAGCAACAGAGAAGAATAGCTACTAGAATCATCCTCGAAGCTAATGCTTCTAAGACTAAAGTTTCAGATCTACAAATAATCCCTTATAATCAAAGATTACTGATAGGTCTAATTTATTATACACTTATAATCTCCCAATTTGCTTGTCTTAGTTGAATTTCCTGCGAAAAGTGCTTGAAAATGAGTATAATATGTCTATATGTCCTCACCGGATCTTTGGAAGCGATTCGGGGCTCAAATGAGCAGAACTGGAGTGTAAAATGACCCTTCTGCCCCTAGAGCATCATCAACGTGGAGACCCTCCCACGTAGGGTCGAGACGTCGTTCAAATAAGGAAAGAATTTTGGAATTCATGCTAAAGCAACTACATCTCGACGCTGTGCAGACCCGAGGCCTATTTCCTATTCTAGAGGGGCAGCGTCGCAACACTGTTGGATAGCGTCTCGACACACGTGAAGGATTGACTTACTGCTTGGTCGATATCCGTGGACACAGGAATATTCTACAGTGAAAAGAGTGCAGTTGTGGGTCTTTAGTTGAGTGACCCACAGTTAACGAATATTGACTAAATTTGGTTAATGAGTTTGGCCAATTAGTCCCGTATCGTTGGAGGTTCTGATTTGTAGGTCCATTAGGTCTCACTGGTAGCTCGTAAAGAGACTTGAGGCAATTAAGTATAAATTGTAGATTGAAAGTGTTCAATTTATTTGGGGAATTGTATAATGTATATTGATGCATTATAATATAAAGTTTATGAAACTTTATAATATAATTTTTGAATTAATTTCAAAAATTAATTGTTGAGAGAAAATATTTGAAAGAGTTCAAATAAATTTAATATGAATTGGATTCATATTAATTTTAATTTTAATAAAATCCCTAAGATTAAATATATGATATTTAATTGGGTAAATTAATTAATTATGAAATTAATTAATTATTTATTAAAATTCGAGACCTTTTCCTATTAGGAAAGAAAATATTTGAAAGAGTTCAAATAAATTTAATTTGAATTGGATTCATATTAATTTTAATTTTAATAAAATCCCTAAGATTAAATATATGATATTTAATTATGGAAATTAATTAATTATTTATTAAAATTTGAGATCTTTTCCTATTAGGAAAAGGTCTTCATTTTCCTGTTAGGAAAAAAGTCATGGCCTTTACCTATAAATAGGACCCATGTGGTGGGGTGAAAGACATCTCATTCATTCTCCTACTCTCAGAGAATTCCCCTCAAGGCTTCCTCTAGACTCCCACCAGTCTCCTGCCTCTAGAAGTCTCATAGTCATACCAGTGTAGCATAGTGGTGCTGTTCGCACTAGTTCGTGATTAATTCACAAGCAGTTGGTGAATTTTATCTGAGTCGTCAACGAGAGTAAGTAATTTGCTACTATATAAATTAGATTTAGATCTAATATTTTTGTCTGCTTAGCCTTAATATAAATCAAGAATAGTTCTAAGTTTATCACCAATGTATTGGTATTTTAGATTAAACAAAATTAATTACGAATCGGTCCCAATCACGCTTCCGCTTTACGGAATTACGGAATTCCAAATCCTTCAAGACCGACTGCATTGGCAAGCTTATCAATCCTGTCTGTCTGTCACCTTCCTCAAGCTTTGAAACATTAGAAAAATGCAAAGTACCCATTCCATTAGGTAACTCGTATGGTTCTCAAAAGGCCAAAAAAACAAAAATTCAATTGCAACCCATCAATACCAGATGGAACAAGATGTAGAAGAATAAGAAGAAACAAGAACTTACCGAGTTAGGAATGATAGAGAAGACGATGGAGTTGGAGTTGCTCGAACAGTCATGTTTTGCTCAAAAGGAATGACATATTAGAAGAATGGAAAGAGAATGGAAAGTCTTCGAGTTCGCTTGAACGAAAACAAAGAAAACAAAATTAGGCTTCCAGTTGCTTGAATCAAACAGTGGAGTTTGCTTGAACGAAAACAAATAACAAACCTAATTTCACTTGCATAAGGTCTGGTACAGTTGCTTCAATCGAGGATGGAGTTGCTTTGAATCGAACGATGGATGCTTCAGGTTTCACTTTTCCTCCGGTGGAGTTGCTTGAATCGAACAATAGAGTTTGCTTTGTCGGAGGATTGGGGCGTTAGAAGAAAATTCTGGTGCGAGAATTTGTTTGGTGAAATGGAAATGAAGAAGGCGATGATAGTTGGATGGAGACGAAGAGGAAAAATGAGAGTCGGCTTAACAGGAAGAGAAGGAGAAGAAATGAGAGTGGCGTGTAACGTGAAACTAAAGCGCGCCTTAATTTTTCACTCTTCCTGCTTATTTAGTTTTTTTTTAATATCTTTTTCTATAAAAAGCTATCCTAAAATGCTATTAAAAGACATATTTGTTGTAGTGGTTTGGACTTTGATGGCTTTGAGCCAATTTCTTCTTGGACATATTTGATTTTTGGCCCAATTGCAACATGATCTAAATTGATCGAATTAGGCATAATTACTGTATCAAGATTTCATAATTAAAGACATGTGACGTTATTTGTGATTTTCCTTTTTGTTTGAGAATTTGCAATGGGTGGCAAATAATATTTATATAATTGCAAATATAGCACAATATATTAGTGATAGACTCTGATTAATTAGAATCTATCAGTCTTTACTGATAGACTTCGATTATTCAGAGTTTATCATAATCTATCAGTGATACACTCTGATTAATCAGAATCTATCAATTTACTGATAGACTCCGATTATTCATAGTTATCAGTGTATCTCTGATAGACTCTGATTAATCAAAATTTATCAGTGACTATCACTAATATACTTTGATTAATCAAAGTCTATTAGTGACTGTCACTAATAGAATCAAATTAATTGAACTCTATCAATGATAGACATTGATTAATTTGAGTCCATTAGTGATAGACACAAATAGAATCTAATTAATCAAAGTCTATTAGTGATAAATAGACACTGATATCTGAGTTTTTGAAATTGCACATGTATAACAAATTTGGAAATTAAACAAAAAGTATAAAAGTAACTTACATCATTCGCCATGAATGTCTTATATAAGTGATATATCAGTCATATTTTGCCTATCCTCGGGATTTTGTGATTTCCAACGAACTAGTCTTGAGTCATTAACTTCAATCTATTTTGCAAATTATGGAGTCTATCAATGATTGGTTAGTTGAAGTCTAAATAACAATAAAAAAATTTTCTAAAAATGGATTTAGAATGTTTTGAATTGACTATAAAGAAACGTTTGTTGAAGTTAGTAATCAATCAGTGACTATTACTGATAGATTCCAATAGTTGGAGTCTATCTTCGATAATAATAATAAAATAATTTAAAAAACTTTAATTATTGGAGTCTATCAGATGTTGAAAAACATATATCAACATAAATTAGTAGAGAAACGAGATAAGTTGTTTTTAAAAAAACATTGATTGATTTTTTCAATTGATGCGGAAACGAGGGATTAAGGCTTGTAGGCTAAAAACTGTCGATTAATGGACAAAAATATTTGGGGTGAATGGACTTTGATGGGCTTTTGGGTTTTTTACAACTAATTGTACTATATATGCAATTAGTTTGCAAGTGTTCTATATTTGCTATTAATTTGGTCCAATTTGCCATCTATGTAAAACGCTCTTTTTGTTTTTGTTTTTGTTTTTGTTTTTTGTTTTTTGTTTTCTTTTTTTTGTCATTCAAATTTAATTTAGAATACATGGTATTCTATAACTAGTCTTAAATGTAATTTTTTTATTAATTTATAAATAATGACATGACAATTTGTGATTGACCGAAAATTTTCATTCAATGTCTTCCAATTTTGGTGTCACATCTCCTCCACATTTTAGTGGTGAAAACTACCAATTTTGAGTTGTTAAAGTGCAATCATATCTCAAGGCACTTGGCTTTTGGGAATCTGTTTCAATTAATATTGATTTTCAACCATTAGGAGAAAATCAAAAGTTTAATCAAATCATATTACGTGAAGAGGAGAAATTAAAGAAGCCCGAGACTTTTATTTGTGATTCATGTTACTTTATCTTATCCTATATGTTGGGTTTTATGCCCTAAAACCCATAGATAGTAAATGTAACACTTGATTGTTCGTTAATAAAAGAGTTATTTTTTTCTGTCGCTACGGGTTTGCGACGTGGAGCGACCGACTTTGTTTCCAAGAGGAGGAAAATGGAGTCACCACCAGTCTTGATTTAGAGGGTGTGACTGGGCACCCAACAATATGCTAAAATGGTCTGCAAATAAAAGATTTAAGGTTCGGGGGTCTTTTGTGTATGGGGAAGGTATTAGCACCCCACAACACTTGTTCAAAGAACAAAATTTTATTTTTCTTCTGTTATTTAAGGAAATTGGCTATGGTAAATACTAAAGAAGATTTTTTGTTGATTTTTAAATGTCCCACATTTTAATTTTCATTATTCCATAAATAAATAATGAGCAATAATTGTGGGTGGCATTAAGCCATGCAAAATTTGTATGATTAATTTGGCATCCCAAATTTAAATTCATAATACATCAAGAATATTAGGAAAATCAATATCACTCGTTTCAAGAGTTGTCGTTATGCGTACACATCACCTGTTCCTCTTGTACCTCAGTCTTAAGCTTTGGGATCCTAGAGGAAATTGGTTTGATGAGCAAAAGCCTCTGGTGTTAAATGCCTTGTGAAGCGTGGGTTGGAGTTAAGGCCAGTACACCAGTGTGGTTAGGCGAGCACTTTCGAGAATCTGGAGTTCAGTTTTGGGTGGTCGTGTGTTCTAGCTCATGGTGTTGTTGAAAAGGCTTCTTTGCTTGTTGACAAGAAGCTTAACTTGGGTTCATTGGACCTTATGAGATCTTGGAGCGCATTGAGCTTGTTGCTTACAGGTTGCCATTATCATCGACCATGTCAACTATGCATGACGTGTTCTGTGTGTCCATGTTGTGGAAATGCGAGCGTGATCCTTCGCATGTGTTGAATCCTGAACCCCTGTCATCGATTGAGGACTTGACATAGGTGGTGGAGAAGTCTGTCAAGGTCCTAGCCAATAAAGCAAAGGTTTTGAGAAGCAAGACCGTTGTTTTGGTGAAAGTGTCATGGGTGAACCATAGAGCAAAGGAAGCTATCAGGAAGAAGTATGTGAAGTTTGAGCCTGGTTCATGTGTTGTTCAAGCTGGAGTCTTTCGGGGACGAAAGCTTTTAAGGTGGGGAGAATGTAACGCCCCGTGCGCTTTGGGTGTATTTAAATTCCATGTTTCGAGTTGAAAGGAATATAAGTTCTATTTTTGGCTTGAACTTAGGGGTTTAATTATATACTAAGGTGTGGGGAAATTAATCTGTTAAGTTAATTAGTTTCTCTCCTTAAAAGCTCGATTAAAAGTTAGCCAGTGTTGGTTACTTGAGAGTTAAAGCGTTGAAATATTCACGCTAATTGGGGGTTAGTTGAAAGCTAATCTTAGATTGATTATTTTTAGGCTTAAGTTTATTTGGAAAAAGAAAAGAGATTTTAAAGAAAAGAAATTCAAGAAAGCAAAACCCTAACTCTCATCTCCCTCCATCTCTTTCTATTCTTGTGTGAGGCAGCCCCCCCTTTTTTTTAGAGTGCAGCCATCCCCCCCTTGCCGGAGATTGTAGCGCCGCCTGACCCAGCACTTTGTCGTCGACGCGCCGCCGCCGCCCTGCTCGTGGTTGTCGTGTCGTCGCCGTCTGAAGCCATGCAGCACCCCGCCGCAACTGGGAGGGTCTTCTTCTCCGCGCGCAGTCCTGCGTTGCTCGATTTCCCGCTCTCGGGTCTTCGTGTGGAGGTCGCACAGGCGGTCAGTCCCCGTTGCAGCCGCCTTGTCGCGTCGTCGCCGTCGATCTTTCCTTCGCGCGACACTATCTCTTTTATCTCGTCGTCTCCTCTCTGTCTGTGCGTTTTTGGCCGAGATAGATAGTGGGTAAGCCTTTTCCCTTCCGTTCTTGTTGATTTAAGACCGATCTAAGACTCCTTCTTGTCCGTATTGATTAGATCTCGCACGGACAACAGCTCGAAGCCCCATCTCCTCCGCGTTTCAGCCTTAGAAATCGTGGGTAAGCCTTTTTCCTTTCCTTTCCATGTAGTTTAAGGCTTGATCTAAGTTTCTCTTGGTTTAGTGTTGATAGATCTCGCGTGCTTGGCGATTCGGAGTCCCGTCGACCTCGTTTCAGTCGATTTCGCCTCTGTCCAGCAACATTCTTGGTTGTTGTTGGTGTCATTTAGCGGCCCCGTTATGTTTTGGCCTTACCCATTCTTGTTTAGTGTTTTAAATGGAGTGCCCAATAGTATTAGGTTCTGAAAAGCTAAGTAGTGTTTGATTTTCTGACCTGCAGCGCCGTCTAAGTGTTCGATTAGGTTCGAAATACTTCTACTTGATCATCCACTGCCCAAGGAGTATTCTAGTGCATCGTTAGAGGTTTGTTAAACCCGTCCAACACGAAAGCGAGACCATTTGGTAAGGTTCCTTGTTGTCCCTTCACTTTTAGCATTGTAGGTCCATTAGTTATTTTAGCCTTAGAATCATGGTTTTGTGGTTACCCATTGCATAACTAGGTTCTTAGGTGTTGTCCCAACCCTTAAAGGTCCTAGAGCATGCATTTAAATGAGTTATCATGGCTGTTTTGGCTAGAAGCTTGTAGTTTTTCAAATGCCCATTAAGTCTCGTTGCCTTAGTATGTTTCAGTTCCATTATAGGTTCTTGAAGCATGAGTTAATGAGTTTTTCCTTGTTGTTTGTGGCTTAAAAAGCATGCTAAAGTTGGCCTCCATTAGTTGTCTTAGTCTTAGTAGCGTGCCCGATCCTTAGGAGTTCTTAGTGTGCTTTAGGTGGGTCGTTTACTTGCTGTCCAGCGGCTGAAAAGCCTTATCTGGAGCCGTTGGCGAACACACATTGCCCATTGTGCCTTAGACATGGTTGCCCATGGTCTAAAGGTTTTGGGTTTTCATTTTGGGGTACATTTAAAGGTTGTTCACCAAAGAAATGAGCTGGGTAAAGTGGTTTTGGCCCCTAGTAGCTTATTAGGTCGTTTTCTCTTAGTTTAGTCTTTAATGGTAGCGTTTTGGTTGTAGTTCGAGGTGCTAGTGGAGCTTGGTGCAAGTGTGCCTCGTTGGTATTTGGAAGCGTGTTTTGTAAGTAGTTTCTACTTGTTCGATCTTGTTTGATTATGTGAAGCACGGCGTTTGTTTATGTTTATCCTCGTTCGTGTGTAAGGCATGTTTTGTTCTATATAAATGTACTGAAGTGCTTGTGTGGAGCATGTTCTGTTGTATGTACTCGTTCTGAAATGCTTGTGCTGAGCATGTTATGTTGTTTATATTTGTTCTGAAACGCTTGAGATGAGCATTCCCTGTTTAGTGCTTAAGATAAGCATGTCTTGTTGTGTTGTTAAAGCATGTGGTGTTGGGAGTTGATAACTGCCCAGAAGGTAGTATTTAGGCCGCAATTATATAGGGATTTGTGTGTCCTTTATGCTTATTAGGGTTGGTTTTGGATAGATATTACATGTTTTAACACATTTGGAAGAATGGAAGCATTGGAAATTATTTTGTGTAGATTATGCTGCTGGGCGACTGGACGGAGCAAATTCTATGCCGCAGCAAAACTAGGAGCAAAAACTGCCACGTCACAGCTTGTTAGCCAAATCCATGAACCGACTTCTGTTGAGTAATTTTCGTGATAAAGGAGCAAGGAGAGCCCTACACGTGTCCAAGTTGAACTAATTCAAGCCTCCTATCCTTCTATAAAAGGAAGTAGCTGCCCAAGTCAAAGTCATTCCATGTTTTCCCCCTTGGAAGCCAAATAGTATAGAGAGATTGAAGATCACCAAGAACACCATCATCCGCAAGTTGATTAAGGAGTTTATTTTCTTTATTAACTTGTGATTATGGACATGCCTACTCAGATTGTAATTCGTATTTCCATGGCTATTATGAACTAAGTAGCTTAGGTGTTGGTTAGGAATAATGTGATTGTCGTGCTTCATCTTTAGTAATATATTGACTATCGCATTTTGGTTAATTGTTGTGCTTATTTCCATTTTATGCCCGCCTGGCCAGCCGGTGTGAATGGCTCTCTCTAGTTTCAAGGATGATTTAAAGAGTGTGTGGCAATTATCCAACCTACGATCATTGTGTATTGGTGAACGCCGGTGACTGAGCTAGGGATAGCCAGTTGCCTAGTGCTTGATCGGTCGTACTTCATTGGGGTTGAAACACATCCCAAAAGATCCGGAATTTCGGGAGGAATCCGCTAATAATACTGCGAGAAATGCATGATCAATAATATTGCTAGAGCATCTTTTAGAACAATCACTGAATCCTAACCAGCGCCTGTCTTTAATCGGTCTATCTATTTGTTTATTTGTTGTTCTGCCGTTTATTTTTCCTCAGCATAACTCATATAAAACCAAATCATTTACCATCTTTGAAACCATTAGAAAGTTACACAAAATAGGTAGAGTGGAAACTATTCAGGGCTCGGATTGATAATATTACTTGCTGCAGACTGTGTACACTTGCATAGGAATTCTAGAGACTTTCATACCATATTTTTACTCAGTCTAGGAACCCAACAGGAGTCAAGCATGTTGGTTCTGAAATGCTTGTGTTGAGCATGTTGGTCAAGCATGTTGTGTATCCACAACCGTAGCATGTCTTAGTAGCATTGCATGAAGCGTAATTCATGTGTAGGTGCGCAGCGTGGCACGTAATTCACGTGTTTGGATTTGCGTAGCACGACGCGTAATGCATGAGAGTGGTTGCGTAGCATGGCACAAAATGCATGCGAGTGGATTTTCGTAGCGCGACGCGTAATGCATGTGTTGGTTTGCGCAATATGGCACGTAATTCATGTGTTAGGTGCGGAGCATGACGCGTAAATCATGTGTGGTTTAGTATAGTGTGGGTGCATAGTGTGGAAGACATATGCATGATGTGGTTTTGGTGCTTGTGAGCATGTTATTAGTTTATTGCTTTGAGAGCATGATGAGTTTTTACTGCTTTGGAAGCATGTTGTATGCGTGTGAGAAGCATGCTGGTTGCCTTGTTTGATGCTTGTGATCTAGCTCGTGTGAGCTACTTACCAGTACCGCAGTTGTACTGATACCCCCTTCCCCACCTTCCCCCAACATTTTAGATGTTGTAGGTATCGATGATGATTCGGACCTTGGTGGCGAGGAGGAGAACTACGAGGAAATATTCCTAGAGAGTTGTTTTCAGTTGTTATGTTTCGTAATGCTTTAGTAGGTAGATTGAGCTGTTTGATTTTTAGTTCTGTGATGGTGAGAGTTTCACCTGAGAAAGGTTTTGTTTCTGAGATTAAACTAGTCTTGTTTATTTTCATTAAGTCTAATAATATCTATAGCCAGTGGGCTAGCACTTTTTGTTAATAAATGTCGTTATGACCCCGCTGCATGATTTTCAGTTATTGTATTGTTGCCATAGGCCTGTCTTGTCTAGTGGAGATAGGCTTGCGATTCTGACTGTAGTTTGGGGGAGCTTGGTTTGTTACCTGTTTAGAAGTGTTAAAAATCTTTATCAGGTGTTTAAAAATTTTGGGATAACCAGTTTTACGCCGTTATGCTGCCGAAATTTTTGGTACATTCGGTTTAAAGAGTTCTCCTAAATGCTTAAGAGTCTAGGGTAAGTAGTAGCGCCATTAGGCTAGAGGTTAGAGAACCTGGGGCGTTACAATTATGAATACTTGAACTTTATGTAGTGATATAAAAGTGGATCAAGTTCAAGTAAATAGCCTAAGCGGTCTATAGCCCAACCTTATCCTGGGGACACTATAGACACGACTCACTTTGTATTTAGTATAAACGATACTTGGATGGTGATTGAGCTGATTGTATTGATGATTCTAAAAGTACTTCCAATTATGTTTTCTCTCGAAATTGGTATTTTCTCTTGGAATAAAAAAAAATAAGAAGCGTCGGTTCAATCTACAATAAATTCCATAAATTTATTGAATTTAAAGACTTGAATATCAATGGTTTGGTCCTTTCAACTCATTTAAAGATGTTGCTTTTAAGTTATCAAAAAAAAAATGAAAAAAAAGATGTACTTATTGCCTTAATTAAGGAATATTCCAGGGTCTGTCCCAGCAGCGCTCTCGGGTAGAGAGTAGTGCGAAAGGAGTGGGCTTTACAGGGCATAAGTGTATGCTCAATCGGAGATCGGAGGTGATCTACAAAGGGAGTTATGGAAGCCATGGAAGAAAACTTCAGCCAACATATGGAGAAGCTAAAAATATCAGAAGGAGAAAAGGCACAAGATGAAGATCTGGAGGAGCATGACAAATGGATAGGAGAGTCAGCGGTGTGCAAAATCCTAATAGAAAAGAAAATAAATACGAAGAATTTCAAATGAATGATGCCAAAAATCTGGAATCTGGAAGGAGAAGTGAACATCAAGAAAGTGGGAACAAACCTATTTGAGTGTACCTTCAAAAATAGAAAAGGAAGAAGGAAAGTAATGGAAGGGGGACCTTGGAATTTCGATCATGGCCTCCTTATCTTTGAAGAGATCAGAGGGCATGAGAGATACACATCCCTAAATTTCAGGTACGCTGTTTTCTGGATCCATTTTATAAACTTACCAAAAATCTGTTTTTCCAGGAAATGGGCTACCATGCTGGGAAACGCGGTAGGCATTTTCGAACGAGTTGATACAGACGAACATGGTAAATGTGGAGGAGAAACTCTCAGAGTCAGAGTTAAAATTGAGGTTCAAAACCCGTTAAAAAGAGCAGTCAAAATCAGAGTGGGAACGATGGCAGAGGAAGAGTGGATACAGGTCAAATATGAAAAGCTACCAGATTATTGCTATGGTTGTGGACGGATTGGGCACCAACTGAAAGATTGTGAAGAAACTGCAAAAGACAGCAGTGAGGAACTACAATTCGGACCATGGTTGAAACAAGATCCCCTAGTAAAAATCAAAAGTAAGGAAAGGACAGAGAAAGAAAAAGGAGTGAATAGGCGAGGTAGGGGACGCGACGGTTTCAGAGGGAGAGACAGAAATCACGATCCAAATAGTAGAGAAAACAGTGAAGAAGAAGAATCAGAGGAAGAGGTTGAAATTGATGCCCGAAATTCAAGCCCAGAACGGCCGACAAGCGGTGGAGAGTCGATGGTCGGGAAGGGAAGCGGCGAGAGCACGTGGGAACTGTGCCCGAGAACAATAGAAAAGTTCAAAACGGCTACCTGCATTGAAAGGACAACAAGTGAACAGGAAAAAAAAGGAAAAAAAATCAGTGAGGCTTCAAAAAGTGATGAGCAAGTGGGACCGACAGAAGAAGACAAAAAGAATAAGGGAATCATAGGGGATATAAAGAAGCCTCTGAATCAGTTGGTCAATATGGGCCACAATGATGGGCCACAATGATGGGCCAGAAACCAAAAATAATAGAGTAATTGCAGTGGGTGGCAAATTAATTGTATATAATAGCAAATTTAGCACAAGGAAAAAAATTGCAAATATGGCAAAAAAAAATTATAATTCCCGTTTTACCCTCCCTTCCCTATCTTCCCATGGTTCTTCTGCCGTTACCCTCCCTTATTGTTTTTTGTAGTGGGTTCTTTCTTGTTCTTTCTCTTGCTTTTTGTTTTCCCTTTCTTCCCATGGTTGCACAATTTCTCTTTTTCGTTTTACCATCCTTTATTGTTTTTTTGCAGTGGGTTCTTTCCCTTTTTAATTTTGTATTTTTTTCCCTTATTGTTTTGTTCATTTTCTTCTTCTTTTTTTATTTGCTTTGTTTTTTATGATGTTGAGAGGTATTGTTATGACTATTTCTTCTTCTTTTTATTTTTTATTTTTTGATAATATGTTGGGTGGGGGATTCGAACTACAGACCTTGTGATTATTAGTACAACTTTATACCAATTGAGCTAAGCTCTTGTTGACATTCTTTTTAATTCAAGAATGCCAAGAATACAAAAATAGCAATTTTGGTGAGTGTTTGTATAAGTATATCAAAGTATATCACTGATATACTCTGGTTAATCGTAGTCTATCACTGACTATCATTGATTGAAGTCTATCACGAACTATAATTGATAGATAATGAAATACAAAGATTACAAGAATAGCAATTTTATGGTGGTGGTCACGAAGTTTGTGTGCTAGGCTTTAAAAATTATATTGTTGATTGAGAGCCGCTTGTTCGTAATGGTTATTTTTGGATTTTATGTTCTAATTACCACAAGAGACTTAAATTTTTTGTTCAGTTTATGATTGTAGTATAATAATTTTGGATGAGTTTTTAATTACCGAGATGATTGCAATGGAAAGTACTTTACTGATAGATTTCAATTAAATTGATTTCTATCAGTAACAATCATTGGTAGACTTCAATTAATTGATAATTAACTGATTTCTATCAGGGATAGAAACTGCTAGACTTCAATTAACTGATTTTTATCCTCGATAGAAAATGATAGATTTGAATTAAACTAATTTCTATTAGTGATACAAGTCAATATACTTCAATTAAATTGATTTATGATAGAAACTGATAAACTTCAATTAAATTGGTTTCTATCAGTGATAGAAACTAATAGTCTTGAATTGAATTGATTTCTATCAGTGATAGAAAACTAATAACCTTGAATTAAAATTGAATTGATTTCTATCAGTGATAGAAACTGATAACCTTTAATTAAACGGTTTTCTATTAGTGATTATCACTGATAGACTTAAATTAAACTGATGGATAGAAACCGATAGCCTTGAATTAAACTGAACTAATAGTCTTGAATTAAATTGTTTTCTATCAGTGGCTATCACTGATAGGCTTGAATTAAACATGATAAAAACTTATAGATTATGATTAATAGAGTCTATCAGTGATACACACTGATAGACTTCGATTAATCAAAGTCTATCAGTGTCTATCACTAATAGACTCCGATTAATTGAAGCTTATCATCAAAGTCTATCAGTATTTATCACTGATAGACTCCGATTAATCGAAGTCTATCAGTGACTATCAATAATAGGGACTGATAGGCTATTGGAGATACTGAGGGCATTTTCGTAATTTAACATATTTTTTTGCTATTTCCGCAAATAATTTTATTTTTTTTGCTATTTTTGCAATACTTTTGCCTGTTTTTGTTATTTGTGCAAATCCCCCAAAATAATACTAAAGAGTTGGTCCAGACGAACAAAGAACAAAATACTGATCAAAACAAAACAAAGAGCTAATCAAAGGAGTTGGAAGCAGGGAATAATAAAGGAAGTGTCTATAAGCAGGGGACTACAACGAACACAGCAGAGGAAACCGAAAATTCAAAGCAGGGAGATAAATCAGACAACGCTAGACAAACTGATCAGGCGAGAGATGAAGACAATGTAGGAAAAACAGCAAAATCCACAAAAGAAAAAAGGAGTCCCAATCCAAAAACCAGTCAGGGGAAAAAATGGAAAAGATTAGCGAGAGTTGAGCCAATGCAACAAAATCCAACAGAGAAGAAAGGGGAAAATATGAAGAGGAAAGTCAACAAAGAATTGCAGGAGGTCGGAGAAGTCCTAAAGAAACCAAAACTCAGCTACTTCGAGTCAGTCGAAGGGATATCGGCGGAGGCTGTTGGACAGCCCCGCCGGACGCCATGAAAACATTAAGCTGGAACGCTCGAGGTTTGGGGAATCCTCGAGCGACCCGAGCTCTTCGCTTCCTAGTGGAGAGTAATAAACCTCATCTTGTTTTTCTTATGGAAACTAAGTGTAACGAGAGCAAGTGTGACAAAATTAAAAGATCGTTGAACTATGAGAATGGGTTTAGTGTTCCTAGCAAGGGCAAAGGTGGTGGATTATTGTTGTTATGGAAAAAGGATTTGGATGTGCGTATTGCTTCTTATTCCGAGGGGCATATAGATGCCATTATAAAAAAAACGCATGGGTTTGGGAGATTTTCAGGCTTCTATGGTAACCCAGAAACAGAAAAACGTCACTTCTCCAAGAACATTATGGAGAAGCTGAGCGAGAAGGACGACTTGGCTTGGTTAATAGGCAGTGACTTTAATGAGATTGTAGAGGACTCTGAGAAAAAAGGTGGAGCTAGAAAGAACCCGAGGCAAACGGACCTTTCCAGAGAAACAATAAATCGTTGTAAACTTAGGGATGAGGGCTACTCTGGAAATAAATTCACATGGAGAAGGAGCAGAAACAAAAGGAACCAAGTTTATGAAAGACTTGATAGATATTTTCTAAACATCTTCAAGCATCATGGTCATCCCAAGGGTGCGTACACTCTTCTGGGGAAAAGGCTTGGGGAGGCCTAGGAAGTTCCCGGGCCTCTCTTCAAGCGTCGCGGTCATCCCAGAGGTGCGTACACTCTTTTGGGGAAAAAGCTTGGGGAGGCCTAGGAAATTCCCGAGCCTCTCTTCAAGCATCATGGTCATCCCAGGGGTGCGTACACTCTTTATGGGAAAAGGCTTGGGGAGGCCTAGGAAATTCCCGAGCCTCTCTTCAAGCATCATGGTCATCCTAGGGGTGCGTACACTCTTCTAGGGAAAAGGCTTGGGAGGCCTAGGAAATTCCCGGGCCTTTCTTCATGCTGTTGTAAACTTTTTAAATGAAATTCGAAGTACTTTATTTCAAATGAATCAATCGATTAAATTCTGAATAACACGTTGCTAAAAATAAAGGAAGACTGAACATGGTCCTAGCGGACTGGAAAACATAATCAAAAGAAATCAATGCTCCATTGGAAGGAGATAGCTTGATCCCTTAAATGCTCGGCCTCGGCCATCTCCCGAGGCCGACGTTGTTTGAACCTTTCTGTCGATGTTTCTGAGCGCCATAAAGTAACATTCCCTCTGCAGGGATAAAAACCCTTGCGCAGCGAAAACTTACAGAACCTTTACTCAGTTTTTAATTCGGAATAAAATACCAATACGTTTGGCAAATAAAAATACAGCAGTAAAATCAAAATAAAACTACTGAATTTTAATTATAAAACATGCTAGTTTCTATTTAGATCTAATCTAAATTGGATCCTATTGATCCAAGATCAAGAACACTATACCTTTGAAGATGTTCTTGACACGTATCACCAAAATCCCTTGGTTCTCCACCCAAAAACAGCAGCAAAAGTCCCTTTTCTTCGTTGGAAATTAGTCACGAACACCACCAAAATGGTTGCACCGGTATTCTCTTGAAGGATATGCGATAGGTGCTTGTGGGAGCGAAATTTACTAAGGGTTAGGAGTATTTTTCTTCTCTGTATTCTTGAGAGAAATTGCAGAGAGACCTGGAGAATGAGAGAGTGAGGGAATGGCGTGTGTGGATTGGAAAAAAACTTCGCGTAACCAACTCAACAATTGGGATTATATTGGGGAGTGGTTATTCTACCGATAAAACTTCCCACTCCCTAATGTAACTCCCCTTCACACGTAAACCCTTATCAGTTCAACTAACTGATAAACAAATTAATTAATAATTCAAAATTATTAACCAATTTTTAATAATATAATTAATTTAACAATTAAACTAACTAATTATTATAATTAATGTAAATCATATATTTACATATCATTCCCACATAACCTAAAGTTTTAATCTAATTCAATTAAATCAAATTTAATTGAACTGAATTAAAACAATAATTAATTAATACTCTAATTAATTAATATCATAATTAAATATCTCATATTTAATTATATTCCTCTAAAAAATAAACTATAGTATTAATGTACATCTAATGTGCATTAATTATAACCTATAGTTTTATAATATGAATCAAATTCATATTTTATTTTACTATTCAAACCTCTTCGAATATTCAATTCTCCCTTAGAAATTTACCTCAACGCCCTTATAGAGCTACCGGTGTGACCTAATGGACCTACAGATCAGAAGCTCCAACGATGTGAGATTAATTGGCTAAACTCATTAACCAAATTAATCAATGTTCGTTAACTGTGGTTCACTCCACTATAGAACCACAACTGCACTCTTCTCACTGCAGATATATTTCTGTGTCCACGGATATCAATCGTCAACAGCAAGTTAGCCCTTCACGTGTGCTCGTATCCCAGCTAGGTCAAATTACCGTTTTACCCCTGGGCTACCTCTTGGTCCTTAAGTACCAGTGCTCCTCTAATGAACAACCTGGTTTGTGGTCCAACCAGCAAACAGAAATCCCTCTCGTGCCATAAAGAGGGTAGGGCCCATTGTTCAAGACCCGGAGACACCACTTAAGGGAACACACCTCTACTTACCTTAATATCGGGAAGGAGTGAATTCCATCTTGTAAGACTACGTTCCCAGCTCCCCACTCGGTCTTGTCCCCAAAATGGTAGGCTTATTGAGTCGGCGAACATGCCACTCTCACCCGTACAAATCAAAGGACAATCCCTCATGGACAGGAGTCCATAATCCACTCAGGATTAACGCCAAGTTGCCTAGGTCATCCTAGTGAAATAGAAACCAAGCTAACTAACGGTGTTACAGTTAGTGGTTAACTATTTTGCGGTCCGGTCTTTGTGCAAACTCATTGCACAGGATACTCCCACTCGCATGTCAACCACATGAACGCGTTGGATCACTACGTTTGTATCAATATACAAAGCGGGTCGTATCCATAGTGTCACCAGGATAAGGTACCCAGCCTTATCCCTATACTACAGACCCTTTAGGCTAAAACTTGAACATTGATCCCCGTATGTCTCTACATACTA
This sequence comes from Luffa acutangula, assembly GCA_036850905.1. Lineage (NCBI taxonomy): Eukaryota > Viridiplantae > Streptophyta > Magnoliopsida > Cucurbitales > Cucurbitaceae > Luffa > Luffa acutangula. Next base: position 46,713,281 of record CM072099.1, on the reverse strand, counting down.
GTTCAAGCCTCATTCTATTAGCCTTGGATGTTTAGTTTATTGGATTAGGGTTAATAAGACAAGATATATACAAACATTGAATAATACATCACTTTATTAATGTTCGGTCAAATATACATTTACTATCTACGAGTTTTAGGGCATAAAACCCAACACCCTCGACATCTTTTGCTCGCCATACACTACTCGTACACCTTCTTCTATTGGGAATTTCAGGACTTGGTAGTAGGTTGAGGCTACAGCTTTAAGTCCATGTAGGGTGGGTCGTCCCAAGATGGCATTATATGCTGGGAGGCAGTCTACCACTAGAAAGTTGATCATTCTTGTTACTGTCTGCAGTCCTTCCCCAAACGTCACAGGCAGTTCGACGCTTCCTCTCGGGCTTACTTTTTCTCCGCCAAACCCACCAGCGGCGTGAGGCTCGGCCTTAGGCGATCGCTTCCCAGCTTCATGGCGTCGAACGCAATGGTTGAGAGTACATTAGCAGAACTTCCCCCATCAACGAGGATTCGATGAACTTTTGCGTTGGCAATTGTTAGAGTGACCACCAGAGCATCGTTGTGTGAATGACGTATCCCCGCGGCCTCTTTCTCTGTAAATTCTAACTTTGGTGAGTTTTCATCGAGTAGGAGCGAGTACATACCTTGCTCTCCAGGCTCTTGTTGTGCCTCTCGAATTGCAGCCTTTCGCTTTCTACCTGACTCTCCTCCCGATGGTCCTCCTAAAATTGTTCGTATCTCGAGCGGTGGGTTGGCACCGCCCTTACCTTGATCCGCTGGCAGTGGCCTCTTGCTTCTGTCATTACCCACGAACTCCTTGAGGTAACCTTCTCGGATTAGGGCTTTTATCTCGTCCCTCAATTGTATACATTCCCGGGTTGTGTGACCGTGGTCTCCGTGGAACATGCAGTATTTGTTTCTGTTGCTCCTGTCGGGGTCTAATCTCAATTTTTCTGGGCATTTCAACAGATTCCTGTCATTTATTGCGGCCAAGACCTGCTCAAGCGAAGCCGTTAGTGGTGTATACCTGTCGAATCTCACTTTTGGTTCCACACGACCCTGCGGCTCTTTGGCCTCTGGTCGGCCTCGACCATTGGCCGAGGAGTGCTCAAGTCGGCTCCGGCCTCTTCCCTCGACCTGGTGCCTCTTCCCCCTATCTTCTCAATGCCGGTCTGATATTGTCACCCTCCGACTTTCTTTTTCTTCCTATTTGGATCTCAATAGTTCCTCGGCACTTATGTACCTTTGTGCTCGGGTCATAAACTCCACGTACGTTCGTGGTTGGCTTTCTCTGATTGAGTTGAGCAACCTCTCATCCTGCAAACCTGAAATCACAGCAGTCAAGGCAACCCCGTCGTCGTAACCTTCCACCTACAAAACTTCGTTACTAAATCTGTTAATATAATCCTTCAGGCTTTCCCGGAGCCCCTGCTTTACTGTCAGCAAGTTGATCTGAGGCTTCTGTCGGCTACGGGCTCCTAGAAATTGCGTAACAAACGCTCGGGCTAACTCTCTGAATGAACCAATTGACTTTCGCGGGATCTTACCAAACCATTGCCTTGCCAAACCTGTGAGTGTTAGTGCGAAGGCTCGGCACCTTGTCGCTTCGTTCTCCCCGTGAAAGTCCATCCAGGTTTGGTATGCATCTAAGTGTTGCTTCGGATCTTTCTTTCCATCATACTGCGGGAAGTTTGGTATTTTGAATTTGTGCGGCACCTCTCCTTCCATTATTTCGTCGGTGAAGACTGGCCCCACCTGCCCAATCAGCCCTTCTATGTCCTCGTTCTCTGTCCTCTTTTGGGAGGTTTGGTAACTATCTTCCTCTTTTAGCCACTTGGATGGCTCTCGTCTCTTTTGGCCCTGCTCGGCCTCGAACTTTGCCCGAGCCTCCAACTTTTTCCTGTCATTATTCCCTGTGTACGTACCTGGCACTGTCTTTAGCGGAGAATTCTTGCGGGCCTTTTTGCGGCTTGGTCCAGCTTCCTTCTGGGTCTGGTCGTCCTCGGGAGGAGGCATTCGACTAGTTACACTCTCCGAATCCCCTACCTCCTCGTTTGCTAATCCTTTACCCTTATCGCGGACTCAGCGTAAATGTTCTTCCTCGTGCCTTACAGACTCGGGCTTCTTCAACAGGCTAAGGATTTCAGTCAAGTTCTGCCCCATCTCGTTCATCCTCCCCTTAATCAGTACGATCTCGATCTCTTGCGCTTGGAGTCGAACTAGGGGATTTGGCTCGCCCGTGATCGGTTGATTTTCGTGCTCCATTGTTGTCGCGCTTACTTGCCGTGCACAGCGTTTGCTTGTCAACGAAACCCTCCCCACAGACGGCGTCAACTGTTAATGGTCAAATTTTGCTTAGGAATTTGCCCTTCGCTCCACGTGACGACCAACAGTGAATTTATAATATAGCGGGAAAGACGTGACCTGCAAGACGTGCAAACGCTGCACACCGGTGTGGTGTAGACCACACACACTCTGATGCTTAAGTTAGCCTTGGCCGCAAAGCACGTAGAATGTATTTAGGGATTGATGTTTGCATACCTGAATGCACATGCGGTCTCCCTTTTTATAGACTTCCCCTTAGGGTTTCCGTCTACGCCAGGCTTCAAATGATCTTCGGGCCTTTGGCCCTGGTCGACCTCGGCAATGGGCCAAGGCCGACCTCATCCTCCTAGGGTCTTTAAGAATTCGGAGATGTTTCGGGATGAACCTTGCGGAACCGGGGCGATCTCGAGCATCACGGGTCGAGAGGAGGTGACCGAGCTTCGCCTCGACCAAAGGCCGAGGTCGACCATATGGGTCGGGCCATGTTGGCCCGACCCTTTGATCCGGTATTCCTATGGGTCGGATTTCTGGTCCTATGTTTGCCCGATTGTCCTCGTCAGCTCCTTGTTCATCAGTGTGGTCCAGAATTACCTATAACAATTTCACATATTTTGAACCAAGTTTTTCTAAATCTTGATGATACTTTCCAGAGCATCATAAAGTTCATCATAAGTAAGAGATTTGTGATTTACCTCATTTTCATCACTATCATCATTGGAATCATTATCCGAATGAGCCATCAAGCATAAAGAGGATCCATCATACTTTTCCTTATTCCCTTCATTGAGTTTTTCTTGATTTTGAGAATTATAATTCTCCTTCACATCAAAGAAATCATGAGTAGTACAAAGAGAATTTTCAACATTATACATATTATCAAGAAAATTCCAAACATCATATGCATAATTAAAATGTGAAATTTTATCACATATTTTACCATCCAAAGCACAACCTATAATATTCATGGCTTGGGCATTAAAAGAGAGCAATTTATCATTCAATTTCAATTTAGATAAATCATGCTCACAAACATACAAAATATTAAAATCAATAGCAAGCAAAAAAGTTTTCATTCTTTTTCTCCAAACATAATAATTTTTACCATTAAAGAATGGAGGTTTATCAATACATTGACCTTCAAGAAAATCCATAGTTGTCATAGCTCTGAGCAATTAAGCTTTTCAAATAATTTTTCAAAAAGAGAAATCACTAACAAATACCAATTATTTGAGTGAAGAACTCAAACAATAGATGTTAATCAATTGAGTTTTTGAAAATTATTTTTAATTAAAAAACAAGAGCAACCTGCTCTGATACTAATTGTAGGATCGTGTGGCAACACTAGAGGGGGGGGGGGTGAATAGAGCTCTTCTGATACCAATGGGATATTACTAATCATGGTTATATCGAGTGGACGAAAATATATCTACAGTGAGGGGAGTTCAACTATACTAGGCTATAGTGGAGTGTCCCGGTAGTTAACAGATGTTCGTTAACTATGTTAAAAGGGTTTAGCCGGTTAAACCTCGTACTGTTGGAGCCCATGATTTGTAGGTCCCCTTGCTAGCTTGAGATTAACCATTGGAATAATATGATGGATTGAATTAGAATAAAGTTCAAATTCGGTTTAGGGAAATGGTTGGATAGGTTTGACATTGGTGATTCGTCGAGTTTCGTATAAATCGAGTCGTGAGAGATTTAATATTAAATATGATTTAAATATCAAATACATGAATAGGGATTCTTGGTTAGAAAATAACATTTCGAAAATGTTCCGGATTGATGACAAAATATTAATTTAATATTAGATATTAAAATTAATTAATTATTTTAAATTAAGTTTGAATGAATTTAAAATTGAAAAAATTAAAATTAGATTTTGAACTTTTCACATTATTAAAATATAATAATTAAAAACTAAAAATCAAGATAATTTTGAATTTGAAAATTCAAAATTAAATTGATTTTTAGGAGGTGGAGTGCATGGTGACTAAATTCATGCACTCCCCTCAAATTAGCCACCAAATTAGCGACTTTTTTTTTTTTTTTTTTTTTTTGAGTACATCACATTTGGGGGTGGGGGGATTTGAACCTCTAACCTCATGGTCGAGGAAACATATGCCAATTACCGCTGAGTTATACTCGCTTTGGCTCCAAATTACCCAATTAAGAATGGGTAATTTGGTATCAATCCTTGGTCAATCTCTTCAACAATCTTCCCTCTATAAAAGAGAAGTGATTTGCTGAAGAACTTCATCTTCTACCTTAAGGAATTGCTGCCAAAATCATCTCTCTCCAAGATCCACCTCCATAGCTTGTTTTTCAAGCTTTTCCCTTCAAATTCCATCACTAGAGGATCCCACAATCCGTTCCAAAGGCTTGAGGATAGCAAGGAAGATCAAGTGGTGGTTTGTGATTGATTGGAGAAGAAAAACAACAAAGGAATTCAACCAATTTCACGGATTAAAGAGGTTGGTGTTGTTGTCTCTGTTTTTAATTTCTTTCTTAGAACAACATGCAAAGATTGATCAAATTGATTTTATTAAGTGCCTAAGATCCAAAATTGCTTCCGTAATTTAGATATTAACACTTTCATCGTATAATTACAGTTAAATAAAATGGTACGTTAGTGTTACACTTGAAAGATTGGAATTCCCAATTCCGTTACAGCGGAAGCAATTGGACCGTTCGTAAATTAATTTTGTTTTACAAAATACCAATGCATTGGCAAAAGGTTAAGCGACGAGAAACATACATTCGTTGACGACTCTGAATTCTTCAAGAACGCCTTTCTTGATTGCAACAACGAAGAACACCACAATTTGATCTTCCCCGCCATAACTCTGAGATTAGGAACGTAGTTGTGGGACTACCTAATCTTGAATGGGAAAAACTCTTAGAGAGAAAATTCTCCCTAGAGTTATTGAGTTGAGAAAATATGAGAGGGTCTTATGGTGGCCATAAGTTGGAGTACCTGAACCCTAGGGTTAGTGTTTTATTTATAGGAGAAAGGTCATGAATAAAATATTCATTTAAAATCAATTATTTCCATTACTGATTTAATCTTTTCCATAATTAATCAATTTCATGACCAATCAATTCCATAATTGATTAATCTTTTCCATAAATGATTGATCACTTTCATAAGTGATTAATCATTTCCATAATTGATTAATTTCCAATTAGGGGCATTTGTATCAATAGCAGAAAAAAATCAATAATTGCAGGCGTGTCTTTGATTTATTGGGTTTGCAGATATAGCAAAAAACGTTTGGCCCGACCAAGACAATAACGCAAAAAGACTAAAATAACCTCAGCTCGTCGTCCACTGATAATATACCAAATATCTAGTATATTAAACCCTAAAAATATACTAGATATTTGGTATATCAATCAACTGATATACTAAATGTATAGTAAATATATAATATATCATATGTATATTTATTAGATATTTGGTATATCAATCAATTAATATACGAAATATATAGTATATCAGATGTATATTTCGTGAATATAATATACTTTACACATGAGCTTTCATTAGTTTAGATATCTTTGATATACTTCATCAATAAAGAATTAGATATATTAGCTTTATTTTGGGACAATATGTGTAGTAGAGGATTTAAACATCTAACCTCAATGTGTATATATCAATGATTTTTTGTTTTAATAACAAGTCTATCATTGATGTATTTAGCTACTCATAATTGGGTATATTTATTAATTATTTGACTAGTAAAAAAAATGAGGTATATCAATGTTGTATCAACTTTCATAACAGGTATAGAAGACAAACATTTATTTTATAAAAGACAAACATTTCATTTAAAATATGTAAATAATACAACATAATTCAATAAAGAGAAAAGAAAATATAACAAATATAAGTAAAGAAAGTAACATATCAAGTATATCATTGGTATATAAAATATTATGTTTATCAAATCAAGTATATATTAGATATATCATTAGTATATTAGGTATATCATTGTATTCATTTGAGTATATCAAATTTGGTATACTTTATATTTCGTATATCAGTAAATATAAAATATATCAGATATACTACTAATATACCTATTGATATACCAACAAGGGTAAAATTGGAATAATAAAAAAAACGAAAAATCAGATTTTTAAAATTTTGCTATATTTGCAAACCTAATAAATCATAGTTAAATTTGCAAATATCCTAATATCGTTTGCTACCCATTGCAATTCCCCTTCCAATTAATTCTTTAATTAATTGATCACCAATTAAATATCATATATTTAATTTCAGACCTTCTATTAGTTAATTAATTAATTACACAATTAAATATCATATATTTAATTTCAGGCCTTCGATTAATTAATTCTATAATATGAATCAAATTCATATTAAAATTTGAACTCCTTCAAATTCTCTTATATTCTATAAATTTAATATGAATCAAATTCATATTAATATTTGAACTCCTTCAAATATTTATTTCTCTCATAGACTATAGTTTAATTAAATCTCATTTAATTTAAACTAAATTGAATAATTAATTAATTCATAATTAATTAAATCATCTTCTAATTAAATACCATATATTTAATTAGACATATATTTGAACTCTTTCAAATATATCAATCTCTAAATATAATAAAGTTTAATCTCAAATTAGACTTTATATTTTAATGCATCACTATACATTATATTAATTTGTATCTCATACAATTAACTTAATTCCCAATATGAATTTGAACTATTCAAATTCTCTCAAGATATATTTTTTCCTAATTACTCTTTACGAGCTAGCAGGGGACCTAATGGACCTACATATCAGAAGCTCCAATGATATGAGGTTAACTGATTAAACTCATTAATCAAGTTAACCAATATTCATTAACTGTGGGTCGTTCCACTAAAGACCCACAGGTGAACTCTTCTCACTGTAGAACATTTCTGTGTCCATGGATGTAGACCTATGCCGGTAAGTCAATCCTTCACGAGTGTTCGTAATCACGGCTGGGTCAAATTATCGTTTTACCCTTGTGTTACATCTGTCTCCTTAAGTACCAGTGCTCCTCTAATTAACAACATGTTTATGGTCCAACCATTAAACAGAAAGTCCCTCTCGGACCAGTTAGAGGGCGGGATCCCTTTGTTCAAGTCCCGGAGTCACCACTTAAGGGAACACTCATCTACTTCTCCTAGATGTGGGAAGGAGTGAATTCCTTCTTGTGTTGTCATGTCCCCAGCCTCCCACTCGGTCTTGTCCCCAAAAAGGAAGGCATATTGAGTCGGCGTATTGGCCACTCTCACCCATGCTAATCAAAGGACAATCCCTCATGAGAAGGAGTTCATGACACACTCAGGATTAAGACTAAGTTACCTAGGTCATCGTATTGAAACAATAAACTAACTAGTTAACGGTGTTAAATCTAGTGGTTTACTATTTCGTTGTCCGGTCTTATGCAAACTCATTGCATAGGATACCCCCGCTCGCATGTCTCCTACATGGACGCCTTGGATTAATACGTCTGTATCGAATACAAAGCGGGTCGTATCACATTGTGTTACTAGGATAAGGTACCCAACATTATCCTTGTACTATAGACCTTATAGGTTGTTACTTGAACACCAATCCCCGTATGTCCCCACATACTAGTTCAAGTCACATGTAAACAACCTTGGATCTTAGTTTATTGAATTTGGGTCAAATTGTGCAATATTTAACAATAACACTTTATTGTAGAAACTCAATAACACTTTATTGAAACAAGTATACAATTTGTTTACATTCACTATCTACGAGTTTTAGGACATAAAACCCAACAAACTCCCACTTGAACTAAAACTCTAGTTTAGTGGGATGTACAATAATCTATATAGCAACAGGTGTATAAATACATGTATAAAACATATACAATGTACAAATACAATAAACTAGGGCATCACTATACCCATTACATAATGGTATCACTATACCAATTACATTTCTCCCACTTGCCCTAGATTTCATCTTTGTACATAACTCATAGACCTAGACCTTCTAGATGACCCTCAAACACTTTAGCCGAGAGAGCCTTCATGAATTAATCAGCATAATCCCATTCAATTCAATGTGTCTGTTTGTCTTGGGCTACGAGGTTCTTTTGAATATGCCATAACACCACTGTATCACTATAAAGTGTGATGGGAAAGTTCACATTTGGAACACATTCCAAATCAGTCAATAACTTCTTAAGCCATACAGTCTCTATCGCTGCTTCACAAGTAGCTATATTTTCGGCCTATATGGTCAAGACTGTAACTATGTCATACTATAGCTCATTTGTAAAGATTGACCATAGATGCTGATGTAGATTTCCTTAAATCCTTATCAGTCTTAAAATCCATGTCAGTGTATCCTGTAAGGATCAAATCCTTAGTCCCATACACGAGCATATAGTTCCTCGTTCTCCTAAGATGCTTGAGGATATTCTTAACGGTTTTCCAGTGATCAAATCTTGGATTAGATTGATACTTACTGACAATCCCTATTGCATCGGGCATTCGTCTCATGTCCTCAACCTCTTGAGGTGTCTTAGGAAACATTTTCTTAGACAAAAGAATTCCATGTCTAAAAGGTAGTGAACCCTTATTGGAATTCTGCATCTTATATCTATCTAACATTTTGTAGATATAAGATACTTGAGACAAGGCTAGCTTTTTGTTCTTACGGTTCCTAAACAATTTGGATCCCAAGAACAAACTTAGCTTCTCCCAAATTTTCATTTGGAATTGAGCTGCTAGCTCCTTTTACTAGTCAGTAAGATAACCTACATCATTCCCAATGATTAGGATATCAATCAGCTACTGAACTATTGATGATCACTTGTAAACACAAGACTCATCAATGTTCTGATTAAAGCCAAAATATTTGCAAACCCTTTTGCTTTTGATCTTGCTGTATGAACCCTTCTGGTTAAGACCTTTAATGTCTCGTTTTCTCTTGTAAATCCACTTGTAACTAATAGGTGTTACCCATCAAGCAGATCTACAAGAACCCAGATGGAAGTGAAATACAAAAGACTTCATTTCCAGGTCCATGACTTTAATCCATCGGTCCTTGTCAACATCATTCATTTTCTTTCTAAAAGATAATGAACTCACTATGCCATCATCAGGTATGATGACCTAGGCTTCAAACAAGCCCATGTAACGTTCAGGTTATCAAACAACCCTCCCACTACATTGAGACAATCTCAACTATTGAGATGGATGTAACTGACTAGATGCACTGATCCATCAACAACTCTTGTTGAATAGTCAACCTCATCAACAACTCTTGTGGATGTTATTGTAGCTTCATTAGTTAACTTACTTAAACTTACTTTACTCTTGTGGTTTATGGTTTTTGATGTGGACTTCTTCTGAGAATTTAACATTTGTTGATACAAATTCTTTATTCTCTTGTGAATTGAATAAGTATCCACTTCTCGTTTCCTTTGGGGTTGCCTATTACAGTATGCAATGCAGTCAACGTTGCATGACCCCGAAACGAGCCAGACAATTGAGCATAGCTCAACATTGAATGAATCATATCCAATAGGGTTTTATTTCTCCTAAATGATATTTAAGGTGTGATCCCATGTACTATCAAATAGTCCTGGAATCTCAAATCCCTATACTCGACACTTTGATTAGATCGAAGTGTTTTTATCATCTCACCTAACAAGTTTTCAACTTCAGTCCTAAGCCCCTTCGAATATCTCAAGAGCTTCAGACTTAAGTTGCATTAGGTAAAGATACTCATACCTTTGAATAATCATCCAAAAGAGATGAATTATTCATGTCCTCCCACTGCTTTAACATATTGAACCACAAGGATCCAAATGTACAAGCTCTAAGGGCTCTTTGGCTCTTAGATATTTTCCAGTAAAAGATCTATCAGTCATATTGCCCACAAGGCATGACTTACAAGGTAGTAGAGAGTCATCTTCTAACTCGCTTAGAAGTTCACTCTGGACCAATCTCCCAATCAAATTGAGATTAATATGGTCTACCTTAGAACCAAAGAAAGGTATTTTTCTTTAGGAGAAATCATTTGTCTCTTTTCACATTGAGTAGCAGCAGTTTTAAACAACCCAGTGTTCATGATTGCTTAACTCTTGATTAGTCTTAAAACATTTAGGTTACTTTCTAGTAAAGCTAAACAAATGTCAACTCCTTTTCTTGAAACAAAACTGCGTTAGCAGAGAAAGGTAAAGAGTAACATTGTTCCAACAAATAAGACACAGAAATCAAATTTCTTTTGATCTTAGGAATTACATACACATTATCTAATAATATGTATTTTCTCCCACTGAGAAAAATAACTTAATGTTCCCCACTGCTATAGCCAAAATAACCTCTCTAATTCTAACTTTGAGAGTCATTACACAAGCAACATGTTGTTGCTAGAAACTTATTCCTTTAAAAGAAGAACACACATGATTTGTGGCACCTAAATCAAGTATTCAGGGAGAATCACTATTCTTCATTAATCACGTTTTCAAAACAAGTAAATGAAAATTACGGTCTTGAACAAGTTCTCTTTTGCTAAGCAAGGTTCTATGTCATATTCACCAAGAACAATTCTTAATGAATTAAACGTATGGGGCATGAGGACATTCCTCAATTAAGAATAATCCTAGACTTATTTACCACAATTTGTCGTTTAAGCTTGTTGTATTACCTTTATTTATAAAATGACGTAAGACAATACACATAAAATTATTATATAATTGCTGAAGTAACAAATTACTTGCATTATTATTTGCACTAACTCATCACAAATAATCCAATCAAATTATGCAAAAACAAATAAGCAATCAAAGAAACCCTATAAAACTATTGATTTTGTTTTTGCAACGATACTTCAAAGGTTTAGAACAATAGCCACCGAAGGGTGGTCAGCTACTCCTCCTCTGAATTGAGACAATCTCAACCAAACTCTATCACCAGAATAACTCATATTCCATTAGCGTTTAGTTACCGTTGTTCGATCAAGGGTTAGTTAACACATTTAACTCATCCCCGTAAGTGTAACCCTCCCACTTTCAGATCTCAGAGGCACGCACCAACAGGCTACAGAAGGGAAAGACAACTGTTGGTGATTAGCCTAAGTGACCCTATCCTATTCAGGAGTTCACGGTGTTCCGAATCCTATGATCAGGCCCTCCGAAGGGATGGTTGCGCCAGGACAACCTGCAGGCGAATCATAGGACTCTCACGGTGCGAACTAGGGGCAGAGACCGAAGGATACGTTGACACGTGTCCCGCTCCCACTTACTCTAGACATTTTTCTCATCCACCTTGTTATTGATTCATGCAAACACTTTCCGAAGCGAGACCGCTCCAAAGGCGACTAGAAGCCGAGCATGAACCTCACGTTGTGAATATAGGGACATAGGAGCAAAACTTGATTTAAATCTCGTTTTGTAATTTTCCTCCCACTGAAAATGTCCTAAGGTTAATTTAGGGTTGTTTAACTTAGATAAAATTCGGCTAAGTGTATTTATCTAAGTCTGATCCTATCATAACAATTATGGAAATGATTCAACCACAATGTTTTAGGTGAATTAAACTTCTTTTAATAAACCCAACATTGCAAGTCAACATTACTATGGTTAATTAGATTCAAGGTTCGGGTCAGTTCCCAGGTAGGAGGTGTTCCGTAAACCGTCAACTTAAGTACCCCCAACCTTAGACAGAACTTTACCGAGAGAGTTCCCTTATAACCACAGTAATGTAAGGTCTTTACTCTAAAGATCTAGGTGCATTAAACACTTTTAACAAACCTAGTGACATTGCAAGCTAACATTTAGCTATGATTAATTCAACTCCGGTATTCCAGGTCAGTTCTCAGGTATGAGGTGTTCCGTAAATCGTCAGCTTAAATACCCCCAACCTTAAACAGAACTTAACTGGTGGAGTTCCCTTATAATCATAGCAATATTTTTCCTACTTAGTCAATTAAAACTAATTTTAATTCTAAGTAAGAATAATTCTAATCCTATTAGAAATGTGATCTTAGGTCTAATTAATTTTAAACATTTTAAAATTAATTTATTTATCCTAAGATCCTATGTTTGCATGCAATTCTTTGTTATAGGTTAACAGTTTTTATTCATTAATTTTATAACTATTATAAATTTTAATGAATTAACCCTATAACATACTACTATGGTGAATAAATTAACAATCAAATTCTAATTAATTTATAAAAACCATGCATTAGCACACATGACATACCAAAAATATAACAATTATATTAATCTAAGGTAATGTCATGCTCAATGCAATTTATCAAAATTAAGCATTCATATTTTCATACATTAACATAACACTTTATATTAATAACTCATGAAAATAAAACATGCAAATTACTAATATAAATATAACTCTTATATTTTTAAACTAAAGTAATTTCATGCTCATTGAAAATTAATTTTCTTTAATTAATCTAACTCTTAAATTAATCTCCTAAGAAAATTAAAATAAGCATTTATATTTTCATACATTAACATAACACTTTATATTAATTGCTCATGAAAATAAATAAGCAAATAAATTACTTTCATAAATATAACTTTTTATATTTTTCTAAAGTAATTTCATGCTCAATGCTTCTCAATTTTCATCCATTTAATCATAACAATTTATATTAAATACTCATGAAAATAAGCATTGATATTTTATTTTCATCCACACTATAACTAATTATATTAATACTCATGAAAATAAACCTAAGCATACATGCTCCATTAATATAATATAACACTTTATATTTAACTAATTAATGTCATGCATCATGCTTCTCCAATTTCATATATTAAATATAACAATTATACTAAATAACTCATGAAATTTAAATTTATGCATAATTATCATATATTATAACATTTATAACATAAAATTGCATGAATCATGCTCAAACTATGGTGGGATTTTAACTAAATGACATTCATAAAGCAATAAATAGCTATAAAGACCGGTATCTTGGCATCCTAAGGCAAAAATAATGAAAATTTACATTAATAATTCAAAATCTAGCCCTAAACCGCCTTGTAATTAGTCTGAACCACCTCAAACTGCTCAGAACCGACCCGAACCGTGTCAAAATGGCCCAAACAGGACCCAAATACCTCAAACCGGCCCAATATGACCTTGAACCGGACCAGACCAGCATGAACCGGACCAAGCCGAACTCTATACCGCCAAACACAGCACGCGCACGAAATTAAAAAAATGAACTCGGCCAACCTTGAACTCGCGTCCTCACGGTTGCTAAATACACGTGCATGCACTGCTCCAATGCTCACATTCGAAACTTAGTAGACACAAAATAAATAATATTTCGTAACAGTCTGTAGACTCAACGCTCCGTGAATACGGAAACTACCATCAGCGTCGAGACGCTGAAAACAAAGCGTCTCGACACTGGCCCGATTTTTCCAGCACCAACTCTTCAGCGTCGCGACTCCGTTGAGCAGGGTCGCGACGCTACGCCTCTGGACAGCCTCTGTTCTTCGTTTCCAGCAGCCGTTCTTCTCCGATTTCAACCCCGATTAGAACATCGATCAACAAATTGATCCTATATCTCTAGACACAGACTTACAAGACTCGATTTACAACAATTTTGCCCCAAAAACATGGGCGGACATGATCAAATCATAGAAAATTGTAAATCTAATGCCAAAAAATACCTAAACAGTCTTTAAGCAAACCAAACATTCATAATGCAAATCGATCCCACAAAAAACCAATGCAAATTTTGAAAAACAAGATTAAGATTACGATCGGCTCTGATACCAATTGAAAGATTGGAATTCCCAATTTCGTTACAGCGAAGCAATTGGACCGTTCGTAAATTAATTTTGTTTTACAAAATACCAATGCATTGGCAAAAGGTTAAGCGACGAGAAACATACCTTCGTTGACGACTCTGAATTCTTCAAGAACGTCTTTCTTGATTGCAACAACGAAGAACACCACCATTTGATCTTCCCGCTATAACTCTGAGATTAGGAACGTAGTTGTGGGACTACCTAATATTGAATGGGAAAAACTCTTAGAGAGAAAATTCTCCCTAGAGTTGTTGAGTTGAGAAAATATGAGAGGGCCTTATGGTGGCCATAAGTTGGAGTACCTGAACCCTAGGGTTAGTGTTCTATTTATAGGAGAAGGTCATGAATAAAATATTCATTTAAAATCAATTATTTCCATAACTGATTTAATCTTTTCTATAATTAATCAATTCCACGACCAATCAATTCCATAATTGATTAATCTTTTCCATAAATGATTGATCACTTCCATAAGTGATTAATCATTTCCATAATTGATTAATTTCCAATTAATTCTTTAATTAATTGATCACCAATTAAATATCATATATTTAATTTCAACCTTCTATTAGTTAATTAATTAATTACCCAATTAAATATCATATATTTAATTTCAGGCCTTCGATTAATTAATTCTATAATATGAATCAAATTCATTTTAAAATTTGAACTCCTTCAAATTCTCTTATATTCTATAAATTTAATATGAATCAAATTCATATTAATATTTGAACTTCTTCAAATATTTATTTCTCTCATAGACTAAAATTTAATTAAATCTCATTTAATTTAAACTAAATTGAATAATTAATTAATTCATAATTAATTAATTCATCTTCTAATTAAATACCATATATTTAATTAGACATATATTTGAACTCTTTCAAATATATCAATCTTTCAATATTATAAAGTTTAATCTCAAATTAGACTTTATATTTTAATGCATCACTATACATTATATTAATTTGTATCTCATACAATTAACTTAATTCCCAATATGAATTTGAACTATTCAAATTCTCTCAAGATATATTAGTTCCTAATTACTCTTTACGAGCTAGCAGGGGGACCTAATGGACCTACAGATCAGAAGCTCCAATGATATGAGGTTAATAGATTAAACTCACTAATCAGGTTAACCAATATTCATTAACTGTGGGTCATTCCACTAAAGACCCACAGCTGAACTCTTCTCACTGTAGAACATTTCTGTGTCCATGGATGTAGACCTATGCCGGTAAGTCAATCCTTCACGAGTTTTCGTAATCATAGCTGGGTCAAATTACCGTTTTACCCCTGTGTTACATCTGTCTCCTTAAGTACCAGCGCTCCTCTAATGAACAACCTGTTTATGGTCCAACCATTAAACAGAAAGTCCCTCTCGGGCCAGTGAGAGGGCGGGATCCCTTTGTTCAAGTCCCGGAGTCACCACTTAAGGGAACACTCATCTACTTCACCTAGAAGCGGGAAGGAGTGAATTCCTTCTTGTGTTGTCATGTCCCCAGCCTCCCACTCGGTCTTGTCCCCAAAAAGGAAGGCATATTGAGTCGGCGTATTGGCCACTCTCACCCATGCTAATCAAAGGACAATCCCTCATGAGAAGGAGTTCATGACACACTCAGGATTAAGACTAAGTTACCTAGTTCATCCTATTGAAACAGTAACCTAACTAGTTAACGGTGTTACATCTAGTGGTTTACTATTTCGTGGTTCGGTCTTATGCAAACTCATTGCATAGGATACCCCCGCTCGCATGTCTCCTACATGGACGCCTTGGATCAATACGTCTGTATCGAATACAAAGTGGGCCGTATCACTTAGTGTTACCAGGATAAGGTACCCAGCCTTATCTCTGTACTATAGACCTTTTAGGTTGTTACTTGAACACCGATCCCCGTATGTCCCCACATACTAGTTCAAGTCACATGTAAACTACCTTGGATCTTAGTTTATTGGATTTGGGTCAAATTGTGCAATATTTAACAATAACACTTTATTGTAGAAACTCAATAACACTTTATTGACACAAGTATACAATTTGTTTACATTCACTATCTACGAGTTTTAGGGCATAAAACCCAACAAAAACGCCCCAGGGGCTAGCGTCTCAACGCTAGGCCCAAAATTGTTCTTCCTTTTCTGTTTTCTTGGCCCGAACTTATTCTTTAGCTTCTAAATCACCGGTAATGTGGAAAAATGTCAATTTCCATTGAAATGCTTGATTCCTACAAAATAAACCAAATAAACATAAAATTGGCCAAAAAGTACCCAAGACTAACGATAAAATCATATAAAAATATAGCACAATAAATTACGCTATCAAATACCCCCAAACTTAAGCATTTGCTAGTCCTGAGCAAAGTGTGAATCAAAATAATCTGTCAACAAAAATACTTGAGGGAGTGTTGCTAATGACTATTGCCTCAGGAATCCCAAATCACAGATAAATCACACTGAAACAATAATGATTAAACACATTCATCATGATCAGCCTCATTTATTTCATTCATCCCTCACGTGTGTGTGTGTGACTAGTCCTCCCTATCTCAATTCTTTAAGCCCGGAACAGTTTTATGCAGCTCTTCGCTCGTTTTCCCCCTACTCTGGTCCTAAGTCCCAATCATCAAGCCTTTCCACACTCAAGATGGTAATATGCCACTAGGGTGCCTAAATGGGGTACACAACCCCCAAACTTGGAGCTTTTTCACAATCAATAATGGTAGTCACTAGCTTTCACACACCTATTGCAGGGACCCTTAACCTGAGCTTTCTCTGGTTGGCCTAACTGATCACAACAGGGGTAGCTCTTTTTTACCTTAATTCAATTTTTTTCTTTTTTCAACTCATCATTTTTCTCTTTTCTTTCATTCATTCATTTTTTTTTTCACTAACATGCAAAATATGACATCATTTTCTCCTAAGTGTAACATTACTAACTATCATGCAGATTAACCATCAAATCAGTCCCTAAACCTTTCGAGGTGACAACAAGGTCTAGACCACATAATCCTACTCTAAGCTCGCCAAACTAAGATAGGAGACTACGTGCTCAACTGGTGCAAAAGATTCATCAAGTAAAATCAACATATCTTGAATCCTGTCTTTAATTAATATTGCACAAAATAACTTACCTGCTTTCTGAAATTAGGTATCCTCATCGACTGTCATAATCAAAACAACAACCTCAAAGAAAAACAACTCAGACAGATAGCACAATCAACCCAAATCTCAATGGAAAAAAAAATGATCCCAAAATGATAACCTGAATAAAATCACAATAATACACCTGATAATCCAAAAATGGTCAAAGGAGATATAACAAATAATTACAGACCAAAAGTAAAAGTAAATACTTTCCACCCCCAAACTTAAAAATTACATTGTCCTCAATGTAAAATAATAAGAGATACAGACAAATATGAGAACAAATACAATGAAAATAGGAATGAGTGGGAAAGAAACAACCGTGTACAGAAGGAAGGCGGCAGAGCATCACTCGTCCTCGTCCTCGTCCTCAAGCGACTCGTATGGTGCTAAAGGTGGCGGCAAAGGCTGACCCATACTAAAAGCCACCTGACACTGATAGGAGTGGGCATGCATGCTCGTAGTATAGAGGAAATGACGACGATCCCTGCGCCTCTCTCTCTGGTAATCGCGCTGCTGACTCTGGAGCTCCTGCTGATGACTTTGGAACTCCAACTGGTGAGTCTGGAACTCCAGCCGGTAACTCTAGAACTCCATGCGCAGCTGCTCCTCGATGGTGGGAGGTGGAACCTCTTGCTCCTGCTGCTCGGGCTCTAAATGCTACTCAGGATGCTCTGGCTCTGCATGGATGAGGAAAGCTGGCTGTGCACCATGTGGTCCAGGCCCTCGGTATCGACTGATGAAATTCCTGTCTATAATCGCTCCAGGGTGGACCAACTCCTCCTAGGCGTCCCAAACGACACCAGCGGCTTGGCAAAGGGCTGTGATCAGTGATGGATGCCCGAGCCCTACTGTCGTGTGACGACGACGAATGTGGCGCATAGACTGATGAATAACCTGCCCGACATTCACCGAGCGGCCTGTGGCAATAACGAATAGGAGGATGACACGACTCTTGGTAACATCGCTTAGATGCGCGACATGCATCAACTTGGCATAGAGGAAAGTGTGCCACGCTTTGTAATCTACGAACAAATCGGTGGTCCTGAATCTCACCACCTCCGCTCCTGTCATAGCCCATTCGACCCTTGGCCTACATACCGTCTGAATGACCTCATTGACGTCTAAGTGTCCATGAAGGTATGTGCTATAGTCATCCCTCTCAAATTCGGGTAGCCTATAAAATCTATTGATGGTGTGGGAGTCGTGAGGGACACGGTGTCCTCGAACAAAGTATGAAGAAGAAATTTCTTCCATGTTAGCATAGAACTCCCTTACTATGGATGCTACCCCGGGTGCAAGATGACGAACAAAGTCACCCCAACCCCGTGCAATGATATTGTTCACTAAGTTTGGTTGCCTCTCAGAGTCAGGGCTGAAACCTTGCTCAGGAATAAAGTTCCTACTCTCCACATATTTTTCAAATTGCTTTGCGGCTGCGCTACTAATGAACCTATTGGGATAAAAAGGAGTGGAGGAGGAGGAGGAAGCAGTAGTGTGTCTCCTAGACCTTTTGTTCATGGTGTTAAAAGGGAAGGATACGGAAAATCTAGGTGAGAAAGTAAGCTCTAAACAAAAACACAGCCAACAAAAAAACACAGCCACCAACTACAAAAATAGCCCGTCTGCCACAGATATAATGTTACAACAGCAACAACAGAGCTCAAAAACAACAGTAAAAGAGTCAAAATAGCTCCAAACAGTGAAAATAATCCAATAAAACCTCACCAAGAGCTCACACAAAGATGTTTAAATGATACCCAATACTCAATACTAGCAAAACATCAAGAATTCAGCAACTAAGCAGTGTATACGGGCTCAAACAAACAAAAATCAGCAGCTATGAGTTCGCTAAATTCAGTCCAACACCCAATAATCTTAAATCATAAACTCCAATAGCCCCAAAATCAAGTATTCGACCTTCTAAATCAACTAAACCATGAATCTAAAGCAAGAATGGGGTTGAAATTCGAAGAAAGATACCAAAATATGCACACCCACGATCAAACCAAGTTGAAAAATAGCCGGAACAATGTAAAGAACCCCGAAACTTTGCAACCCACGGTGAGATTGACTGATTCTCGGCCGAAAACAAGCTGAAACCGCCGGAAAATTTACCAAAACTCGAAACCCACAGCGACTCGAACAAAACCGGCGAAACTGCACCGAAAATCATGAGACCCACGAGCTTTTTCTGCAAAAATTGACAAGGAGAAGGGCCAAATCTAAGAGCATAAGCAAGAAATTTGAAGAAAATTGCTTGAAATCAAAGGAAAAGTGCAGGGAGTTGAGAAAAATGGGCGGCGGCGGATAGGGTTTGTAATAAACTCAAAAAATACCCCAAATCAGCGATTCTGGAATTTTTAGTTCCAGAATCACGACAGCGTCACGACGCTAAGGGCTAAAGCGTCGCGACGCTGTCACGATTTTTTGTAATAAATATCCCAACACTTTTTTTTTCCTTTTTCAAATAATTTTTTTTTCTCTTTTTTTTTCTTCTTTCTTTTTCTCTCCTATTCTTTCTTCATTAAAAATACACCTTCACCTACATCAAAAAGAAAGAAAAAGTAAGAAAATATAAATGAAAGAATCGAATAAAATAAAAGAATAAAAGAATAAAAACACTTGGGTTGCCTCCCAAAAACGCTTGTTTAACGTCGTTAGCTCGACGTCCTGTTATAAGGCTACTGTGGCTCGGTGAGCTCGATGTTATCAATGTGTCGCTGCCCATTCATTTTAAAGGATCGGCCATCGCTGGCCTACAACTCGACTGCTCCATGTGAAAACACCTCTTTGATAGTAAAAGGACTAGACCAACGAGAATTTAATTTACCTGGAAACAAACGCAAACGAGAATTAAATAAAAGAACTTGTTGTCCCGGTTTTAATGGTCTATTCTAAATTCGTTGATCGTGCCATCGAGTGGTTCGCTCCTTGTAGATTTCTGCATTCTCATACGCTTGAGATCGAAATTCCTCCATCTCATTGAGTTGGAGTAATCTTTGTTCCCCTGCTTTGGCCAAGTTGAAATTCAATTTTTTTATGGCCCAATATGCTCTATGCTCTAATTCCACAGGTAAATGACACGTCTTACCAAAAACCAAGCGATATGGTGACATACCAATTGGAGTTTTAAAAGCAGTGCGATAGGCCCAGAGAGCATCATCTAACTTAAGGGCCCAATCCTTCCTATTAATGTTAACTGTCTTTTCCAAAATCTGTTTAATTTCTTGGTTAGAGACCTCAACTAAACCATTTGTCTGTGGATGATAGGCTAGAGAACTTTTATGTTTAACACCATACTTAGCAAGCAAAGAATTAAACAATTTATTACAGAAATGTGAACCCTCATCACTAATGATCGCTCATGGTGTGCCAAATCGTGTAAAAATATTTTTATGCAGAAAATTCAAGACTACACGAGCATCATTTGTTTTCGTAGCCACAACCTCTACCCACTTAGATACATAATCCACAGCTAACAAGATATATAAATAACCATGCGAAGAAGGAAAATGTCCCATGAAATCTATCCCCCAAACATCAAATAATTCAATTTCAAAATTGGGGGTCAGAGGTAATTCATGATGTCTAGAAATATTACCTGTACGTTGGCACCGGTCACATGTCTTAACAAAAGTATAGCAATCCTTAAAAATAGTGGCCAATAAAAACCAGATTGTAATACCTTAGCAGCAGTACGTGTGGGACCAAAGTGCCCACCATATGGTGAGGAATGACAATCATGCAAAATCTTAACCACATCCTCTGTGGGAACACACCTGTGAATCATCTGATCTGAACAAATTATAAACAAGCATGGATCATCCCACAAATAAAATCTTACATCATGAAGAAATTTCCTCTTTTGATGTGAATTGAGATCTGGAGGGAGCACACCACCTGCAAGGAAATTCACAAAGTCAGCGAACCAAGGTAAAGTAGACTCCACCTTATAAAGCCTTTCATCTGGAAATTCTTCAACAATAGGAAGAGCTTTCAAAGTAGTGTCCTGTTCAATTCTAGAAAGATGGCCAGCTACTACATTCTCACAACCTCGCCTGTCTTTCACATCAAAATCAAATTCCTGCAACCATAGAATCCATCGAATCAAACGAGGTTTGACATCCTTTTTATCAAACAAATACCTGAGAGTTGCATGGTCAGTATGCACAATAACTTTAGTCCCTAATCGATAATGCCTAAATTTATCGAAAGCAAACACTACAGCAAGCATTTCTTTTTCAGTGGTAGTGTAGTTTTGTTGTGCATTATCCAGAGTCCTACATGCATAATAAATGACCCTGAAAAATTTATCACGTCTCTATCCTAATACTGCTCCTACATCATAATCACTAGCATCACACATAACTTCAAAAGGTTGACTCCAATCAGGTACAACAATAATAGGAGCAGTAGTCAACCTATCTTTCAAAAGATTAAATGCTAGTAAACATTCATCAGAGAAAACAAAAGTAGAGTCCTTTTCAAGAAAATTACATAAGGGTTTAACAATTTTCGAAAAATATTTAATAAAGCGCCTGAAAACCCTGCATGTCCTAGAAAGCTCCTAACTCCCTTTACATTCGTAGGAGGAAGTAGTTGTTCAATGGCTGCTATCTTGGCTCTGTCCACCTCTAAACCTTTTTCAGATACTTTATGCCCTAAAACTATACCTTCAGTTACCATAAAATGACATTTTTCCCAGTTTAACACAAGGTTAGTTTCTTGACAACGCAGCAAAACAAGAGAAAGATTATGTAAACAAGCATCAAAAGAGGAACCAAACACAGAGAAATCATCCATGAAAACCTCCATAATCTCCTTGACCATGTCAGCAAAGATAGCCATCATGCAGCGCTGCAATGTAGCAGGAGCGTTACACAACCCAAATGGCATTCGCCTAAAGGCAAAGGTACCATAAGGACATGTGAATGTCGTTTTCTCTTGGTCCTCAGGGGCAATATCAATTTGATTGTAACCTGAATAACCATCAAGAAAACAATAATAAGGATAACCTACAAGTCTATCAAGCATCTGATCAATAAAAGGAAGAGGAAAATGATCTTTTCTAGTAGCATTATTCAACTTCTTGTAGTCAATACACACTCTCCACCCAGTCACAGTCCTAGTGGAGATGAATTCATTCTTTTCATTCTTAACTACAGTCATCTCTCACTTTTTTGGTACAACCTGCACAGGACTCACCCAAGAACAATCAGATATGGCATAAATAATCCCTGCATTTAAAAGTTTCAATACCTCAACTTTTACCACATCTTTCATGGCTGGGTTCAAACGCCTTTGAGGTTGAACTGATGGGGTAAAGGTATCTTCCATTAAAATTTTATACATGACTATGGATGGACTAATACCTTTTATATCAGTGATGGACCAACCTAAAGCAGATTTATGATCACGCAACACTCTCAACAGTTTTTCTTCCTCTACTTTATTCAGAGAAACATATATAATAACAGGAAGCGTGGATGACTCTCCTAAGAAAGCATATCTCAGATGTGCAGGTAATTGTTTCAACTCAGGTGTAGAAACTTTAATAGGAACATCATCCTTAGCAGTTAATTCCATGACCTTGCATTTCATTTTTCGCTCAACAGGTAAATGATTCAAAGCATCACAGAAGAAAGCAATATCCTGGTCTAAGTCACATAAATGCTCAACAGCTAAATCTAACATGCTTATTTTCAGAGGATCAGCAGGCATAACCACATCCCTAATCTCAGCAATAGTAGCATCAACAATATATATCCTATGACATGTACTAACCTCATCTGGATATTTCATGGATCGATAAATGTTGAAAACTACCTCTTCTTCGTTGACCCTCAAAGTTAGCTTACCCTGCTGCACATCAATCAAGGCACGTCCCGTGGTAAGGAATGGTCTAACAAAAATAATGGGGATCTCAGCATCCTCCTCCATGTCTAAAACCACGAAATCTGCAGGAAAGATAAATTTGTCAACTTTAATTAAAACATCTTCTATCAGGCCTCTAGGATATGTTATCGATCTATCAGCCAACTGCAAAAAATAATAGTAGGTTGTACCTCTCCCAGACCTAGTTTTCTAAACACAGACAGAGGCATCAGATTAATACTAGCACCAAGATCACATAATGCTTTATTAAAAGAAGAACTATCAATTGTGCAAGGAATAGTAAAACTCCCTGGATCTTTCAGTTTCTGGGGTAACTTTCTCTGTAATATGGCACTACACTCCTCAGTGAGATTCACAGTTTCATAAGCCTCTAACTTCCTCTTTTTGGTCATTATTTCCTTCATGAATTTAACATAGTTAGGCCTCTGTTCTAAAGCATCTGCAAAAGGAATGTTAATATGGAGTTTCTTAAAAATATCCAGAAATTTAGCAAACTGAGCATCAATCTTTTTCTTTTGAAAATGTTGAGGATAAGGAATAGAAGTAGAATGAGTAGGAAGAATACAACTAGTAGACTTTTCAATCTTCGAAGTCGATGTTGCTCCCTTTTCGGTCTGTGCTTCAATCTCCTTTTCCTCACTGATGATAGGGTCCTCAATAGGCTGCTTTTCTGGAACCTCAAGCTGCTTTCCACTCAAAGTAATAGCTTTACAGTGCTCTCGTGGATTTACCTCAGTGTCAATAGGAAACTTACCTTTTTGCATGGCATTCAAGGAGGATGCAATTTGACTAATCTGAACCTCCATGTTTTTAATGGCAGTCCCATGACTATTAACAGTGCTACTAACAGTGTCTAGTATGTTCTCAATCTTATTAGTCCTAGACCTAGACTCATTAATAAATTGACCAACTAAGTCCTCTAAGGAAGATTTCTTTTCTTGTGGTGCAGGTGCATACATAAATCCAGAAGGTGGTTGATAGCGCAATTTATTGTGCTATATTTTAGATAATTTTACCGTTAGTCTTGAGTATTATTTGGGCATTTTTATCTCTATTTGGTTTTGTTTTGTAGGAATAAAGTGTTTCAATGGAAATCGACATTTTTATGCACTATCGGTAATTTAGAAGCGAAAGAATTAGTTCGGGCCAAGAAAAGAATTTAAGAAAAGGAAATTAAAGGCCTAGCGTTGAGACGCTAGCCCTTGGAGCGTCTCAACGCTGGGCGCAAGTCAGGAGGCGCGCGCATTCGGGGCAGCGTCGAGACGCTACCTCCACAGCGTCTCGACGCTGCGAACTTTCCAGATTTAATTAGGGCGTACGCGCGACAGCGTCGCGACGCTATGTCCTCAGCGTCTCGACGCTGTCACGCAGAATCGACAATATTTAAAGAAAACGATGCTTTCAGATTGAGGGAGCTGTTTTGGAGAGGGAAAAACGATTTCTAGTGAGAGAAAACAGACAGAACAAGGCAGAGAGCGAGGGAGCTTGATTCGAGGAGCTTGGATCGAGAGGTTCGTGACGGGCCTATTGCACTGCTTTTAAAACTCCAATTGGTATGTCACCATATCGCTTGGTCTTTGGTAAGGCGTGTCATTTACCTGTGGAATTAGAGCATAGAGCATATTGGGCCATAAAAAAATTGAATTTCAATTTGGCCAAAGCAGGGGAACAAATGTTACTTCAACTCAATGAGATGGAGGAATTTCGGACTCAAACGTATGAGAATGCAAAAATCTACAAGGAGCGAACCACTCGATGGCACGATCAACGAATTCAAAATAGACCATTAAAACCTGGACAACAAGTTCTTTTATTTAATTCTCGTTTGCGTTTGTTTCCAGGTAAATTAAAGTCTCGTTGGTCAGGTCCTTTTACTATCAAAGAGGTGTTTTCGCATGGAGCAGTTGAGTTGCAGGCCAGTGATGGGCATTCCTTTAAAGTAAATGGGCAGCGCGTTAAACTCTACTTTTGTTCAGAAGAGCAACACATTGATAACATCGAGCTCACCGAGCCACAATAGCTTTATAACAGGACGTCGAGCTAACGACGTTAAAAAAGCGCTTTTGGGAGGCAACCCAAGTGTTTTTATCTTAGTTTTATTTTTATTTTATTTTTATTTTATTTGATTTCTTTAAATTCGATTTTCTTATTTTTATTTTTATTTTTATTTTTATTTTTATTTATTTTTATTTTTTTCTCACTTTTTCTTTCTTTTTGATGCAAGTGAAATTTTAATTTTGTTAAAAAAAAAAAGAAAAAAAAAGAAAGAAAGAAAAATTGCTGGAATTAATAAAAAAAAAAAACAGCACAAAAACGCGCGTTTTGGGCTAAAAACGCGACAGCGTCGCGACACTTTAGCCCTTAGCGTCGCGATTCTGGAACTAAAAATTCCAGAATCGCTGATTTGGGGATTTTCAAGTTTCTCCTTCAAACCCTAGCCGCCCAAAGCCATTTTTTCCTCATTCTCTCTCAAATCTCTTGCGATTACTCACAAATTTCATCCTCATTCTCTTATTTTCTCAGATTTGCAAAGGATAAAGGTCGTGGGTCTCGCGATTTTATGTTCGATTTTTGCCGATTTGGTTCGAATCCGCCGGGGGTTTCGAGATTGGGTGAGTTTTGGTTCATTTTCCACCGGTTTCAACTTGTTTTCGGTCTCTTTACAGCGTTTTGAGCTTCTTTTTGTCGTGGGTGTGCTTGGATTTCGCGATTTGGTCGTGGGTTTTAGCGAAAATAGGCATTTTTGGGCGATTTTTGCTCGGTTTAGCCGTGGGTATCGTTGTTCTCGGCGTTTTCAGCGGGTTTGGGCTGTTTGTGCAGTGAGTTTTGCCATCTACTTGCTTGATTATGCCCGATTTGGTCGTGGGTAGTGCATTATTGGTATTGTTCTTCGAATTTTAGTCATACTCTTGCTTTAGATTCATGCTTAAGTGGGCTTCGAGGTTGAAATATATGACTTTTGGGCTGAAAATTGATTTCTTGTTGCTGTGAGGTATTTTGACTGAATATTGAAGTTGTTTGTTGCTGTTTGTGGGCGTTTTAGAAAGGGTTAGCTGCTGGTTGTTATGTATTTGCACCCATATTCTATGTTGAGATGCTGAATTTTTGATGATCTACTAGTATTGAGTCTTGGGTATCATTCAAGCATCATTGTGTGCCTTCTTGGTGAAGTTTTATTAGGCTATTTTCATTGTTTAAGTGTTTTTTTTTACTCTACTGCTATTGTTGTTGAGCTCTGTTGCTGCTGTTATGACTTTATTTCTGAGGCGGACGGGCTATATTTGTAGTTTGTGGAGTGTTTGGTGGCGTGGGACTGTGATAGAAAATTTTCCTCCTAGATTTTAGTATCTTTCCATTAGTTACAATGCATAAAAGGTCTAGGAGACATGCCGCCTCTTCTTCCTCCTCCCCTCCACCTTTTGACCGAGATAGGTTCATTAGTGCGGAAGCCTCATCGAGGTTTGACAAATATGTGGAGGGTAGAAATTTTATTCCTGAGCGTGGTTTTAGCCCTGACCCCGAGATGCAACCAAACCTAGTTAACAACATTGTTGTGCGGGGTTGGGGCGACTTTGTTCATCATCCTGCACCTGGGGTAGCAACTATAGTGAGGGAATTTTATGCCAATATGGACGACACTTCTTCCTCATCCTTTGTTCGAGGGCACCGTGTCCCCTACGACCCCCTCACCATTAATAGGTTCTATGGGCTGCCCGACTTTGAGAGGGATGAATATAGTACCTACCTGCATAGCCAATTGGATGTTAACGAAGTCATTCAGACTATTTGTAGGCCAGGGGCAGAATGGATTATGACTGGCGCAGAGGTGGTGAGATTCAAGACCACTGATTTGTTCGTAGACTACAGAGCGTGGCACACCTTCCTCTGTGTCAAGTTGATGCCTGTGGCGCATCTAAGCGACGTTACCAAGAGTCGTGCCATCCTGCTTTTCGCTATCGCCACAGGCCGCTCAGTAAATGTCGGCCAAGTCATCCATCATTCCATGCGCCACATTCGCCGACGTTACACGACAGTAGGGCTCGGGCATCCTTCACTGATCACAGCCCTTTGCCGAGTTGCTGGTGTCGTGTGGGACGCCCAAGAGGAATTGGTTCATCCCGGAGCGCTAATCGACAAGAACTTCATCAGTCGCTACCGAGGACCTGGACCACAGGGCGTGCAGCCAACTCTCCCTATCCATGCACCGCCACAGCATCATGAGCAGCACGAGCAGCCTGCAGAGCCTGAGCAGCACGAGCAGGAGATTCCACATCCCTCCATCGAGGAGCAGCTGCAGCAGCTGCGTATGGAGTTTCAGAGCCATCGCCTAGAGTTCCAGACTCTCCAGCAGGGCATCCAGAGCCAGCAGCGCGAGCACCAGAGAGAGAGGCGTAGAGATCGTCGTCATTTCCTCTACTCCACGAGAATGCATGCCCACACCTATCAGTGTCAGGTAGCTATGAGTACGGGTCAGCCTTTACCGCCACCTTTATCACCGTACGAGTCGCCTGAGGACGAGGATGAGGACGCGTGATGCTCTGCCGCCTTCCCTCTTCACACGGTTGTTTCTTTCCCCCTCTTTCTTATTTTTCATTGTATTTGTTCTCATATTGGTCTGTATATCTTATTATTTTACATTGAGGACAATGTAATTTCTAAGTTTGGGGGTGGAAAGTATTTACTTTTACTTTTGGGTCTGTAATTATTATTTGATATATCTTCTTTGACCATTTTGTTGGATTATCAGGTGTATTTTTGTGATTATTCAGGGTATCATTTTGAATCATTATTTTTTTCCCATTGAGATCTGAGTTGATTGTATTATTTGTCTGTGATATGTTTTCTTTGAGTGTGTTGTTTTGATTATGACAGTCGATGAGGATACCTAATTTCATAAAACAGGTAAGTTATTCTGTGCATCAATAATTAAAAACAGGATTCGAGACAGGTTGATTTTTTTTTATGAATCTCTTGCACCATTTGAGCACGTAGTCTCCTGTCTTAGTTTGGCGAGCTTAGAATAGAGTTATGTGATCTAGATCTTGTTGTCACCTCGAAAGGTTTAGGAACTGATTTGATAGTTAATCTGCATGATAGTTAGTAATGTTACGCTTAGGAGAAAATGATGTCATATCTTGCATGTTAGTAAAAAAAAAAAAAAAAAGTTGAATGAATGAAAGAATAGAGAATAATGATGAGTTGAATAAAGAAAAAAAAATTTTAATTAAGGTCAAAAAGAGCTACCCCTGTTGTGATCAGTTAGGCCAACCAGAGAAAACTCAGGTTAAGGGTCCCTGCAATAGGCGTGTGAAAGCTAGTGACCACTACTTTTGATTATGAAAAAAAAACTCAAAGTTTGGGGGTTGTATACCTCGTTTAGGCACCCTAGTGGCATATTACCATCTTGAGTGTGGAGAGACTTGATGATTGGGACTTAGGACCAGAGTAGGGGGAAAACGAGCGAAGGGCTGCATAAAACTGTTCCGGGCTTAAAGGACTGAGATAGGGAGGACTAGTCACACACACGTGAGAGATGAATGAAATAAATGAGGCTTATCATGACGAATGTGTTTAATCATTAATGTTTCAGTGTGATTTATCTGTGATCTAGGATTCCTAAGGCAAGAGTCATTAGCAACACTTCCTCAAGTATTTTTGTAGACAAATTATTTTGATTCTTACTTGGCTTGATTCTTACTTTGCTCGGGACTAGCAAATGCTTAAGTTTGGGGGTATTTGATAGCGCAATTTATTGTGCTATATTTTAGATAATTTTACCGTTAGTCTTGAGTATTATTTGGGCATTTTTATCTCTATTTGGTTTTGTTTTGTAGGAATCAAGTGTTTCAATGGAAATCGACATTTTTATGCACTACCGGTAATTTAGGAGCGAAAGAATTAGTTCGGGCCAAGAAAAGAATTTAAGAAAAGGAAATTAAAGGCCTAGCGTTGAGACGCTAGCCCTTAGAGCGTCTCAACGCTGGGCGCAAGTCAGGAGGCGGCGCATTCGGGGCAGCGTCGAGACGCTACCTCCACAGCGTCTCGACGCTGCGAACTTTCCAGATTTAATTAGGGCGTACGCGCGACAGCGTCGCGACACTATGTCCTCAGCGTCTCGACGCTGTCACGCAGAATCGACAGTATTTAAAGAAAACGATGCTTTCAGATTGAGGGAGCTGTTTTGGAGAGGGAAAAACGATTTCTAGTGAGAGAAAACGGACAAAACAAGGCAGAGAGCGAGGGAGCTTGATTCGAGGAGCTTGGATCGAGAGGTTCGTGACGGGAACGCACGGGAATCACGACCAACGAGTTTAATCTTTCTCCCTTATTTCTTGTATTGATTTGTAGCATGTTTGGGACAAATTTCGATTGTATTTTAGAGACCATGTGTAGCTAGATTTCGTTTCTTAGGGGCTTGATGTAGCCATTAGTTTGTATGGATTAATTTACGGCTTTTTAGGACGTTTCGTAACGTGGTTTATTAATGCAATTGTATGATTAATGCTTATAATCTCTTGATCACGGATTGTATGTTATTGTTTCTGAACTAATCGCTCGGGAGAGGGTAGTTTAGATAAGACTTTCAATTGCATGACTTAGGTGATTCGTAAATCGGGAGATTTGGAATTGCTTGAGAAACCGTCAAGAGGGTTGTTTTTATTGCTTAGGCTTATTGTTGAAATTAGATAGGGATATCAATTTCTTAATTTGCTTAAAGGATTAATTGCACTCGGGAGAGGCTTTTAATTATTCATAATCCTTGGTTTATAAACTTGTTATGAATTTGTTCTTAATTATTTGTTAAGTTAATTCATGCATCTAATAAATGAAATCAATTCCCTAAGGCCTTTCTCCATTGAGTTTCCACATTTTATTGCTTTTATTAGTTTTTAATTGTTTTGCATATCTCTCGTTTATTTTCTCTAAATAAAATTGGGCAAATATACCTTTAATAATTAGGGGAATTAGAAAACCAATCCAGAGGACGACATTCGATTTTAAATCACTATATTATAACTTGGGCCCGTACACTTGCGGTTAGCAATTTGTGTATCAGTGGTTGCAAGACATTTTTATTATTGGCATAGGAAAAAATTTCATGATTTCTAAGCCCTGGATGATAATGAGTAGGTAAAGAATTTTGATTACCTCTAAAGCCAGAATTTCTGTTGTTCACATATTGTGCCTGTTCTATGTTTGAATTATCGAAAAATTTGGATGCCTCAGTGGTGGGCGATTATCCGCAAGCGCACGGGTCGTCACAAGTAATATAAAACGGAAAGTATTCCGAGTATCGAATCCTCAGGGAGGCGAAGCGAAACTTAAGCAATTAAATAAAATTTTCTTGAGCACTGAAAATACTTAGGCGAAATAATATTTAGGGACCACTTCATGCAATAAAAAAGACTTAAATTCAAGACAATTAATGAAAACAAATTGATCAATCAACAAAATTAAAATGTGGAGAAAGAGTTTTCTTTAAGTGGGAAGAGGGGTCTTGAAAATCAATGATTAGCTAAATAATTGCTATAATTATCGTATCTCATTGCCCAACTAATTATAATCCTAGAATCTCCGTTAATCACATAGGTTCTCCTGTCGGTTTCCCCTAATTGTAATTAATTCATTTTAACAACCTAAGTGTCCTTAGCGCTATTAAAAATCATTAATTATTACGCTCTGATTCATTTTAGGAATCTAAGTTTAATCAACTAATCTCGGTGTCACAACGGGCAATTAAACTAGTTGCATGGATTATGATCTATCCTAATTTCTCTCCGTCGAGTTTCCATTAAGAATCGAATCATTACACAATTGGCCAGATTGAGTAAAGCATTAAGCACATCCATACAAATAATTAGGACATGGGCAAGAGAC
Source organism: Luffa acutangula (assembly GCA_036850905.1). Lineage (NCBI taxonomy): Eukaryota > Viridiplantae > Streptophyta > Magnoliopsida > Cucurbitales > Cucurbitaceae > Luffa > Luffa acutangula. The sequence continues at coordinate 46,682,184 of CM072099.1, read as the reverse complement.
AAGAAATTATAACAATATTTTGACTATCATTTCATTTCAAGACCTCAAATTGGGGTTTAGCTACACATAATATTCACAATAATTACAAGGGAAAGCATATTAAAGAGCATAAAAGGAAAGGAATTGACCGTCGAAAAACCCGTCGCTGACTACTCCTCGAGCCTCTAAGATTGCTCCCCAAAATTCCCAAAATTTTCCCACTAGAAGAATCCTCTCAAAAAGGCTCAAAGGCCTTGAGAGGGGCTCCAAAAAAGGAGCCTAAGAAAGGAAAGAAAGGATGAATTGATTGATGGTTTGATTGATGAGGAATGAGGCACCCAAGGGTGCCTTTTTATAGGCCTGGAATAGGGGTAGCGTCGCGACGCTGCTGCGCACGCGGCTTGGGCAACAAGAAAGGGCAGCGTCGCGACGCTTCCTTACTTAGCGTCTCGACGCTGTCCAAATTTCCAGATTTTTCAGCTTCCTTTTGGGCTGATTTTTGGGCCTTCTTCTTCATTCCTCTTGGTCTTTTCTTTATAGTTGGCTTCTTTGGGCTTCCAATTACATCAAGCTAGGATTTGGGCTTTTAATTGCTTCAATTTTGGCTTTTTTTCTCCCAAAATCACCAACTTAGCTCCTAAGGACCAAATAACAAAATTCATTAAATATATTCATTAAAAACACGATTAACGCACCAAAAAGCTTAATAAATTGAGACTAAAATAGCGACATTTCTGCTCGCTATCATTCAGCAGCTGCAACTAACTCAATGGGTTGTGAATTCCCTGTAGCAGAGAATTTCATAAAAGCATTAGCCAAAGAGTGCATTTGAGCTTGTAAAGCTGAGACATTATCTATCTCATGAATCCCAGCTACAGTTCTAGAGGATGAACATTCAGAAGGCCACTGATAACTGTTCGTGGCCATGTCTTCTAGCAAAGTCCGAGCACTTTCCACAGTTTTAGAAAGTAAAGTGCCTCCTGCAGCTGCATCCAAAATAGTTTTAGTAGTATCGTTCGGACCATTATAAAATAATTGAATTTGTAACCAGTCAGGATAACCATGCTGTGGGCACTTCCTCAGTAATTCCCTTGTAGCGCTCCCAAGCTTCAAACAGATGTTCATCATCTTTTTGCTTAAAAGTCCCAATCTCAGTCCTCAACTTAGCTGTCTTTGCAGGTGGGAAATATTTGGCAAGCAAAGTGTGAACCAACACGTCCCACGTAGTAATGCTCCGAGGTGGAAGTGATTGGAGCCAATCCCTAGCTTTATCCTGCAAAGAAAAAGGAAATAATCGTAAGCGTATGACATCTTCAGAAACACCATTCAACTTCACAGTCCCACAAATATCAAGAAAAGATTTCAGATGAGAGTTACGATCCTCAGAGGGGAATCCTCTGAATGCACTATCTCTAGCCATCTGGATGAAGCCAGTTTTAAGCTCGAAATTATTTGCATTAATCGGCACATAGACTATCCCAGATTGTTGATTAGGAAAAGTAGGCTGGAAATAGTCCCGTATCGGCTTCTGCTCATCTTGTGGATTTGGGTTGGCCATTGATGCAAGTCTTTCCCTTTTCTCCTTTCTGTTCTTTTTGCAAGTCTTTTTGATTTCAAAATCAAAGGGCACTAGCAGAGCGTCCTTATCTTTTCGCATACAAAATTACAACCTAAAATAAATAAGAAAAACAAAAAAAAAAAAAAATAAAACAAAAACAAAAAAAAAAATAAAGAATAAAAGGAAAAATAAGACAAACACAGTAAAATACAATCTAAAGTAAGACCAAGCAAATTCCCCAAAATATTAAGCGAACTAAATAATTGCCAATCCCCGGCAACGACGCCAAAAACTTGATGCGCAATTTGCTTACCACAAGTGTACGTGCCCAAGTTATAATATAGTGATTTAAAATCGAATGTCGTCCTCTGGATTGGTTTTCTAGTTCCGCTAAGTACTAAAGGTATATTCACCCAATTTTATTTAGAGAAAAAAAATCGAGAGATATGCAAATCAATGAAAAACTAATCAAAGCAGTAAAATATGGAAATTCAATGGAGAAAGACCTTAGGAAATTGACTTCACTTATTAGATGCATGAATTAATTTAAAGAATAATTAGGAACAAACTCGTAACAAGTTCATAAACCAAGGATTATCGGTACTTAAAAGCCTCTCCCGAGTGCAATTAATTATTTATGGAAATTAAGAAATTGATATCCCTATCTAATTTCAACAACAAGCATAAGCAATAAGAGCAATCCTTATAACGGTTTCTCAAGCAATCCCAAATATCCCGATTAAAGAATTACCTAAGTTATACAATTGATGGTCTAATCTAAACTACCGTCTCCCGAGAAATTAGTTCAGAAACGAAAATCATACAATCCGTGATCAAGGGATTATAAGCATTAAACATACAATTGCATAAATAAACCACATTACGAAACGTCCTAAAAATCCTTAAGTTAATCCATACAAGCTAATGGCTACATCAAGCCCCTAAGAAACGAAATTTAGCTACACATGGTCTCTAAAATACAAGAAAAATCAGTCCAATACATGCTAAAAATCAGTACGAGAAATAAGGGAGAAAGATTAAACTCGCTAGTCGTGATTCCCGTGCGTTCCCGTCACGATCCTCCCGATCCAAGTTCCCAAAATCAAGCTCCCACTGTTTTTCTCCCTATTCTGTCCGTTTTCTCTCTCTAAAAGTCGTGTTTCTCTCTCCAAAAATGCTCCCCCAATCAGATAGTATCATTTTCCTTAAATACTGTCCATTCTGTGCGACAGCGTCGAGACGCTGAGGACACAGCGTTGCGACGCTGTCGCGCGCGTGCCCTAATTAATTCAGGAAAATTCGCAGCGTCTCGACGCTGTGGAGGTAGCGTCTCGACGCTGCCTCAATCTCGCGCGTATCTTGATCGTTGGCCAGCATTGAGACGCTCCAAGGGCTAGCATCTCAACGCTAGGCCCAAAATTTTTCTTCCTTTTCTGTTTTTTTGGCCCGAACTTATTCTTTAGCTCCTAAATCACCGGTAATGTGCAAAAATGTCAATTTCCATTGAAATGCTTGATTCCTACAAAACAAACCAAATAGACATAAAATTAGCCAAAAAGTACCCAAGACTAACGATAAAATCATATAAAAATATAGCACAATATATTGCGCTATCAATATAACAAAATTAAGAAACTTAATGGTTGAAATAGTGTTTTTAAACTTAATTTTGAAAAACCAAATGGTTATCAAATGGGGTCTAAGCTAATTGATTTCGGCATGACAAGCATGTTACGAAGGCCATAAAAGTTTTAAAAATCTAATGCAATTGATAAAAATAAACTCCTTCGATGCTCAAACCAAACATTTATTTGGGATCCATGAAACAATATAAAATCTAAATTTTGAGTTTTAAGGATATAAAAGTCAAATGCTAATTTAAAATCTTAGATGAAATTCCAAATACAACCAAATCATGAAAAGAAAAATAGTTAAGATGTGGAAGAAAAAGAACAAAACTTGGTTGCATACCGTTATGTAGGGATCTCCCTACATACCCCATTACAATCTTGACAACTAAAAAAGAGGAAAGGAAAAAATGAGAAAAGAAATTCTCTCTCCTAGTTGTCAACATTTTAATGGTGGTATGCAGGGAGATCCCTACATACCGATATGCAACCAACTTTTTTCCGAAGAAGAATTCTAAAATTGTGATCTGCTACATCCCCTATGGGTATCTCAGCAAAACCTCTTCAATCCCTTAGGGCGTCTTTGCCTTTACCTGAAAAACATTTTAGAGGAAAGAATGAGTATATAAATTACCAAGTAAGTAACTCCACTACTGGGGCCAGGACATACAAATACATACAACTTGGTTCATGCATTTTTTGTGGGACCTAATCTTTTTCCTTTTAAATAACATTTTTCCTCCATGACTATAAGTGGACAATTACCCTATCTTTCTTTCCTCTTCCAAACTAGAGGCATAGTAGATGTCTCTAGAGACTTTCCCCCAACTAATGGTTAGTTGGAACCCAATTAGCGGGGCTGGGCCTTGTTTACTAAATACCTTAGATTCCTGTAGATGTATATCAATTATTTCTTCTAATAGGAGGTAATTGCAACAAAATTTTTAAAAATCTTTTTGCAATCATACAATTGCATGAGGGCCCACAATAGTTCATCATATAATATAATCATGAATGTGTTGAATGAGAAAGATCGACCAATCACAAATTGTCACATCATTGTTCAAAATTAATGACAAGATTAAAAATAATTAAATTTTGGACCAATTATAAATTGACATGTCTCAAGTTTAAATTGAAGACAAAGTTGACAAATTCTAAATTGAAATGCCACAGGTCTCCAATATGACCATTTCATCAAACAATAAAAATTTAATTTGATCAAAATTGAGTCATAAGGTATTTGGGTTATATGGTGTATGAGTCAAGTTTAAACCAAACCCAAATCCAAATGGCTAGGCCCAAAGTCAATGAAGCCCAAGTAAAAATGGCTAGACCTAAAAACCATGGGGTATCTACATGAATGGGCCAAAAGAAACCCATATATTTAAAATCTGTCTATATACTTTAAAATTTTCATTGTTGTCCAATCCGAAATCAATTAAAGATAGCCTAATTATTGATTTGACCCTCTGCATTACTAGATTAAAAAAAAAGGAAAATATAAAATAACACAAAAGCCAAAAAAGGAAAGAATTTTTTTTTTGAATTTTGTTATAACCGTGAAAATCTTCTCCATGTTTCCGATTTTTTTTTCCATTTTCAGTTTCTCTCTCCAAAAAGGCTGGTTCATCTTTTCGATTTTTTTTCCAGATTCTTCCACCATTGTTGCATTGGTAAGGTATTCCAGATTGTTCAACCATTCCAAATTCTTCCCCTCTTTTTTGTTCACACTAATGGTTCATCTTCCTCGAAAAAAATCCATTTGCTTTTGGTGAGTTTTTTTTTTCATCTTTTTCGTTTTGCACCGGTGATTAAAAACATGCTAGGTTTTTTTGCTTTTGCGATTTCTTTTTTCAACTTCTTTGTTGCCTACCGGAAAATATCCATTTACTTTTGTCATTGCTATTGGTAAAATAACAATTGTTGCATTGGATTAGTTTCATCTTCCTCATTTTTGTGTTTTTTTTCATCTTCACCGTTTGTTGGTTCATCTCCCCCCCTCCCCCCCTTCTTTTCCGTTTCACCATTGTTTTTATCTGCTATTGGGTTTTTGTTTTTCGTTTCATATGGGTAAAATACCCATTGCGGTTTCATCTTCCTTATTCTACGTTTTTAAATACCTGGGTATGAATTTCTAAATATCGGGTATGAATTTTTAAATACCCGATATGAATTTTAGATGTAAAATTGAAAGATCATGATCTTATTGAAGAATCAATTCTAGACGAAGAACAAAATATCATAAAAATTCAAAAAATTGTAACAATATAATTCTTTTATATATGTGTGTGGGGTTACCTTGACCAAATAAAAAACAATTTAACATAAGGAATAACTTGAAGGAAATTTCAAAAAAAAAAAAAAGTTGAAGGAAATGGAAAAAAAAATTACGAAAATGTGAAAATAAAAAAGTCGAATCTTTGAATAAAATTGATTGTTTCCAGATACAAAAATAAATAATAACAGACGACAAAAGTACCAGCATTTTTTAGAAGAAAAATTATAAAAATAGTATTTTTGAGAAGTAAAGCAAATCCAAAAAATTGTGTGAATAATAATGCAGACGTGAGACGAAATTAGAAAAACAATTAAATTGATTTGCTAAAGGAAAGGAATAAATTGAGAATGAAATTTATAAAAATATCTATAATTAAATTAAAAATAAACTTACCAAATGGGCTTGTCGGCTGCTTTATGGAAAAAAAAAAACTAATATTTAGGGAAAAATACACTTTTGGTCCCTGAGGTTTGGGTTAAGTGACACTTAGGTCCCTGAGTTTTCAAACTCAACAAAAATACCCCTGAGGTTTGAGATAAGGAGCATTTTAGTCCCTGCCGTTAATTTTTCTGTTAAATCTTAACAGTTGTTGAGGTGGCACTATTATTTTAATAAAAAAATTATTTTTTTTTTAATTTTTTAAAATAAAAATAATAAAATAATAAAATATTAATATTTTTTTATTTTTTTTATTATTTTTCTCCCTTTCTCTTTCTTCTTCTTCTCTTTCTCCATATCCTTCATCTTCCTTCTTCTTCTTCCTAACTCCGACGACCGCCCGCCGCCGCCCGCCGCCGCCCGCTGCCGCCGGCGGTCGCCGACGACTTTTTTTTTTTTTTTTTTTTTCTTCTTCTTCTTCTCTTCTTCTCTTTTCTTCCCCATTTTTCTTCTTTTCTTTAAAAAAAAAAAAAAAAATAGGGAGGAGGGACCTCCCTCCTCCCTAATTTTTTTTTTTTTTTAAAGAAAAGAAGAAAAATGGGGAAGAAAAGAGAAGAAGAGAAGAAGAAGAAGAAAAAAAAAAAAAAAAAAAACAGTCGCCGGCGACCGCCGGCGGCGGCGGGCGGCAGCGGGCGGCGGCGGGCGGTGGCGGCCGGTCGTCGGAGTTAGGAAGAAGAAGAAGGAAGATGAAGGATATGGAGAAAGAGAAGAAGAAGAAAGAGAAAGGGAGAAAAATAATAAAAAAAAATAAAAAAATATTAATATTTTATTATTTTATTATTTTTATTTTAAAAAATTAAAAAAAAATAATTTTTTTTATTAAAATAATAGTGCCACGTCAGCAACTGTTAAGATTTAACAGAAAAATTAACGGCAGGGACTAAAATGCTCCTTATCTCAAACCTCAGGGGTATTTTTGTTGAGTTTGAAAACTCAGGGACCTAAGTGTCACTTAACCCAAACCTCAGGGACCAAAAGTGTATTTTTCCCTAATATTTATTATAATTAGATAATAATGTTAGGGCAATTGGGGAAGAAAAACATTGAAATAAATACAGGAAATCTTACAAATTAGAAAATCAAAAGATTTAGACAAATCTGAAATTAATGGATTAAAGAAGCCCATCTACCATAATTTTTGAAAAACCATCCAAGCGCAAAACCCACTTATCGATGGAGAACTCTATAAATAGAGGGGTTCTGCTTCATTTCAAAGGTTTAGAAAATTAGACTTTCAACCAAGATAAGAGAATTCATAGACTCCACCAAAAGAGAAGGTAGAAGAGACTCCCTCAAATCCATAAGTCCCTGAGTTCTAAACCGCCCTTGAAAACCAAAGACTCTTCAAGACTTCAAGACTCCAAGGATCAATTGAAGTTTCAAACTCAAGAACAAGCGTTTCAGCCCTCGAGTGAAACACACACAAGAGAGAGAGTTAGAGAATCATATATTAAAGATTGTACTACACCCACAAATACAAATTTATTCCACGTGCTCCATCTCTTTGAAATTACGTGTGAACATAATACCTCACATATTATTTCCCTCTCACGCACATTATTCTCTTCGTTGCAAAAGCACAATATTAACCTAGGTCTTTCTCAATCAATTCATATGTTCATAAGCAATCATGGTATCAACAACATATATATCAATACACATGTACATTATTTCACACAAGAATGCATATGCTATAACCACATAGTTTCCAACCTAACCTAAGTGTTTCAGTAGGAACGTCACTTATCTTCACTTAGAATTCAAATCAACTAGAATGTTAATTTCTTTTAATTGATCCTTCACACAAGGTTAGTTTACCAGGTATAACTAAGTGTGTTGGGCTTACATCTTGAAGGCTAACCCTTTACCAATTGATTCTTTTCTGAAAACGGCTCTTAGCCATTAATTTACTCCAATCAAATGGTCTAATAGAAGAATCCATACTTCAAACTTCATAATAACTTTTAATCCTGATTTACTCCAATCAAATGGTCTAATAGAAGAATCCATACTTCAAACTTCATAATAACTTTTAATCGAACTAAAAAGGATGAGGGAAGCGATAACCACCCTGTTGTGGGTGTCCAGCCCACTTGTTGCACAAGTAAGAGTTTATTTTTAAACTTGTGTTTATGAGCCCAATATGTTGGGTTGTGTGTTTAACCCAATTAGAATTAAACGAGTTGGCTTGTCTTGTAAGCCTAGGGTTTTTCCTTTGATATGAGATGACCTAAGAAAAGTGACGACAACAAAAAAATACAGAAAAACACACAGAAAAAACGGAGAGAAGTAGGGAGAGCAGTGCAGTTCATATTTTCAACCACAACGTTCACAAACTTGTCGATTGCTGGAGTTTTAACCGTTGGATTTTGCTGACATTTTGTCAGCTTGTTGGGGACACATACGACCTCATTTTGACTGGTTGGATCGTCGTTTTAAGCTCTGGTGTGTTCGTAATCACTGCTGGAAAGAACCTATAAAACTAGAGATATTTTCATTTTCTTTATGTCAAGTGTTGATCTCTTAGGTATGAAAGTATTGGTGGGTTGTGAATCTTTGTATGACTGATTTTGACTCTTTTTCCCTCAATTTTATCATAATAAGAGAAGGTGACAAGGGTGGACTCCTCATAAGTCCCATGGTTTTTACTCTTCACATTGAAGGGGTTTTCCACCTATATAAATCGTGCGTGTTTTTTGTGTTTTTAGTATTCTAAATTTTATGGTTGATTGATGTCCGTTATTGGTTGATTTCTTGGTGATTGATTGGTGATTGATTTGTGGTGTTTTTAGAGCACTATTAATTGGTTGATTGTTTTGGAGGTGATCCTAGTGGGTTGTTAATATACTACTTGGATCCTATCATACCCATGAAATCTCACAAAAGAAAGGATCCAATTTCTTGTTGGACGATATTCAAATTAGCTCAAATTTGAAGGGTCAATGCTGGAATAGAGTAGGTGCATAAAATCAGAGTTGATTGGATCGTGGGTGTTGTAGGTTAGAACGTTAAAATACTAAGGGTCCGTTTGGAATACATTTCAATTTAAATGTTTTTGAAGAATGCATTTTTTTAAAAACATTTTGTATAAAAATTGTTTATAATTTAAACACTCGTATATTTGTTTGCATTTCCTTATAAGTGTTTTTATACATAAGTTATTGTATACTTAAAAAGTTTTTTTTTCTAAAAAGTTGGTTTCAAGTGTTTCTCTCAAAATGATTTATTTATTAATCTCTCATTTTCTAACAAGTCATTTTTAGTGGTTGCCAAACACTAGAAATTTTTTCAAAATGATTTTTTTTTTTTTTCAAAATTAAAAACTTGAAATGTTAAACCAAACATACCCAAAATCGCGGTTGAAAAATGCTCAGAGCTGTTGCAAAACTCCCATGAATTCAAGATTACTTCAGCTGCTAGAATAACCCACTGACGTCAGAGAAGAAAGACCCACACACGCAAAGGCCACTGATCACTACTGGTTAATGTGTCACTCGAGCTCACTACTACTGCGAGATGCCTCTGCAAGAACCTGATTCATAGCACCCATTTCGTGCTATTTATTTAGGTCTAAACTAGTTAGTCTTGTTGTTATTTATGAGCTTAATGTGTTTATTTATAGGGTAATTGAGTGTTCAGGCTTCCAGGGAACACTTTAAAGTAAAACGGACATAAAAGGAAACAAATTAAGTCAAAGTCTGGACAATAAGTCAACACAAAATGAAGGAGAAAGCTGGAAACCCGAGAGCATGGCGTCAAGACGTCGCTCAACGCTTCGGCGAACAGAAAGCACGACTCGAGGCTCTCGCTTGGACTATAAATTTCTATTTTTTTTAATTCTTTTTTATTTAGGCGGTATTGTATCTGTTTTCAACCATTTTTCCTTTGTTCTCTCCCAAACTCTTTGTATTTTCTTGTAATCTCTTAGTTAGGAGTAGTTTAAGGCCAGTTAATCAAGCCTCAGGGCTTAAATTAGGTTTGTCTATGGTCATCTAAGTTTGGATTGTTGTAATCGGAACCTCAATTTGTAAGTATATTTATTTTTCATGAGATTTTAGGCATTAATTGCATGATTTGAATGTATGATTGTGATTTAGATTCCGAGTTTAATTCCTAATTGCAATTGGTAGAGTAGCATGACCAACTATTCGCGGTCGTTGTAATTAGGTTAACTAAGCATGAAATTAATGTTCTTGTCGTGAGTTGATGCTTAATTTGAAGCAGTAAATAGATTTTCTAATGTGTTTGAGTTTCGTTTTATTGAGAATTTCTAGCTTGCATTGATAGGTCTAGAATCTAAATCGATGTTTAGAATTAATTTAGGTTTTACCAAGTTAATTATGAGCATTCTAACCTAGAGCTTAATCAAATTAGTTAATTATTTAAATTTGATGTTGTATCGGATTAGTTAATTAGTTAATTGGAGGTTAATTATGATGTTGTATCAAGTTAATGCATCTAGGGGTATCACGTTCTTAATGCAATTAGATAATTATTTAATTTTGTTATTGTATCGGGTTAGTTAATTAGAATTAATTTTGATTTTGTATCGGGTTGATGGGATTAGAGATATCGACTAGGCATTCATGCGTTTAAATCAATATTTAGATAATCAATGACTAAAATTAGATATACTGAGCACCGAGTATTTTCGATTGCAGTAATCATCGTGGTAAGATTAACCTACCCCTTTTAATTTCTCGCTTTTATATTTTTCTCATTTATTTTTTTCCATTTATATTTCCTCATATTTATCCTTCCGCAGCAAATCCCCCCATTAGTTCGGTAATCATAACAATCATGATTAGGACAAATTAACAATCGCACCTTCTATGTTCGACCCCAACTACTACTGCTACCATTTAGCTTTAAGGGTTGGTGATTATAAATTTAATTTGACATTGAGGCCTCAACAATGATGCTAAACACTGCATAAAAGGCATGTTCTTCGAGCTTTGATTGCTTGTTAGAAGGAGTGCCATGGCATGCTGAACGATGTCGAAATTGCAAGGGAGAGTGCGTTGGAAGGAAAATCTGGTGAAGAAGGTGGAGATGGTGGCTGGAGAAAATAAAATGAAGGAGAAGGGGAGACGACTACAAGAACTGGTGAGGAGGAGAGGGGAGGTGAGAGAGGGTAGAAAGAGAAAAATTGTTAGGGTTCTTTTTCTCCGTTGTTATTTTCTTTTTTCTTTTGTTTTCCATTTCGTTTCCTTTTCCTCTTCTTTTCTTTTCTTTTCTTCCAAATTTATAATTTCAACTAAACTCCAAAATGATTGGATATTGTTCAAATTAACTCGCTTAAGTCTAAATTTAATTTAGAGAGAATTTCCCAATTCAACAATGTAAGGGACTATCGGACACGACATAGATCTCCACAATAGTATGATATTGTCCACTTTGGACATAAACCCTCATGACTTTGCTTTTGGATCACCCCAAAAGGCCTCATACCAATGGAGATGCTTGTCCTCCCTTATATACCCATGATCATCCCCTTATCTAGCCAATGTGGGACTTTGGTCGCACTCCTAAAAATCCTCCCCTCGAACAAAGTACCACTGAGCCTCCCCTCAACTAGTCATCTATCCGTCCAACTCTCTAGGCTTCATCGCTTTACCGAGAGTTTGCGCTCTTATCCAGGACGACTCCTCTTCTCTGGAGTATACCGCCTGCCCAACAGAGCCCAACCACGGATCTCCACCATTACTACTAAGGCTCACAAAACTTCTTTGTTCGGCAGTCGAGGATTCTACCCGACATGGCTTCACTCGGGACATGGCTCTGATACCACTTGTAAGGGATTATCGAACACGACACAGATCTCCACAATGGTATGATATTGTCCACTTTGGGCATAAACCCTCATGGCTTTGCTTTTGGATCACTCCAAAAGGCTTCATACCAATGGAGATACTTGTCCTCCCTTATATACCTATGATCATCCCCTTATCTAGCCAATGTGGAACTTTGGTCGCACTCCCAATAAACAATTTTAATAAACCCAGATTACTTCATTGAAACAATGGATCTACTGTCAATGGAGGGGAAATCAAATCGCAATTAACTGAACAAAGTGAAATTGGTCTTACCTAAAAATGCGCAACGATGAATTTGAATTTCTCCATATATACTTGATGTTAACACAAACCTATCTCTCCATGTTCCACCATTGTTTCATAACTCTCTCCATCTTGGGCATACAATTTCATAGTCTTGTTTTTTCTTTACTTAAAATCTATCGTAACAATTGATAGCATGCAATTATGATATCTATTTTCTATTATTTTAGCTAATAATTGTGCTTAATTGTGTGCTTAAAAAGTTACTTTATGTTAGTTTTGTAGAATTTGAAAAAAAAAAATAAATAAAAGAGCAAAACTAAAAAAATCGAGAGATTTGGATGATAATTAAAGCCTAAAGTAGCCAATTTAGAAGCTAAGCATGGATGGGGAAAAACTCAAGCAAAAAAAACATTAAACAAAAAAAAATCAAGAGGAGAGAGTCTAGACGCTCAAATTGGCGTAAAAACACCATGGTTGTGCTACATACCCAAGGGGACATCGTCAATAATCAGCGCGCGCATTTTCATTCTGTTCATAGCGTCTCGACATTGTGGTTCAGTTGGACTTCTCTTTTCTTTCTTTCTTTCTTTCTTTTATTTTAAAAAAAAAAGTTCAGCTGGACTTAAATCACATGGATTTATCCGTCCATAGCGTCTCGACACTTAATTGCTTATTTGTGTAATTGTACTTAATGCCTTTATGTTTTTTCAAATTCATTAAGAGAGTTTTAGTTATTTGTTTTAGTAGGATTAGATTTATATGCTTTCTCGATTTGTTAGGATTAGGTTTAGGGTGGTTTGCATAGATGTCAAATTGGACCAAATTAATAGGAAATATAAGACACTTGCAAACAAATTGCATATATAGCACAATTAGTTGTAAAAGACCCAAAGACCCATCAAAGTCCATTGAAAAAACATCAATCAGTTTTTAGCCTACGAGCCCTAATCTCTCGTTTCCGTATCAATTGAAAAAATCAATCAGTGTTTTTCTTTAAAAAAAAATCAACTTATCTCGTTTCTCATTTTTGTTGATTTATGTTTTTTCAACATTAGATAGACTCCAATAATTAAAGTTTTTTTAAATTAATTTTTTATTATTATCGAAGATAGACTCTAATCATTAGAATCTATCAGTAATAGTCACTGATTGATTGTTGACTTCAACAAACGTTTCTTTATCGTTAAGTCAAAACGTTCTAAATCCCTTTTTAGAAAATTGTTCATTGTCATTTAGACTTCAACTAATCAATCATCGATAGACTCCATAATTTGCAAAATAGATTGAAGTTAATGGCTCAAGACTAGTTCGTTAGGAATCACAAAATCCCGAGAATTGGTCAAATATGAACGAGAAGATATTCTTGGTGAATGATGTAAGTTACTTTTATACTTTTTGTTTAATTTCCAAATTTTTTATACATGTGCAATTTCAAAAACTCAGATATTAGTGTCTCTTTATCACTAATAGACTTTGATTAATTAGATTCTATCAGTGTCTATCACTGATAGACTCAAATTAATCAATGTCTACAACTGATACAGTTCAATTAATTGGATTCTATCAGTGTCTATCACTGATATGTTTTGATTAATCAAAGTCTATCAGTGATAGTACTTGATAGATTTCGATTAATCGGAGTCTATCAGCGATAAACACTGATAATTATGAATAGTAATCGGAGTCTATCAGTAAATTGATAGATTTTGATTAATCAGAGTCTATCACTGATAGATTCTGATAGACTCTAAATAATCGAAGTCTATCAGTAAAGACTGATAGAGTCTAATTAATCAGAATCTATGTAACACCCCAGGATTTTATAAACTATCCTAGCGACATTGCCAACTCTTAAACCAAAACTAACTGAGTGCTCCAAAAATTTCGGCACCATAATGACATACATAGGACTAACCCAAAATTTTAAACCACTGCTAGAACAAAAACTACACTTCTAAACAATATATTCAACTGCACCACCATACTACAACGCAACAAAACTTCTCAGAACAAGCTGCGAGTCAGGTCTCGCATTATCAACTACTATCTAACAAGGAACACGAGTTTAATAAAGCTTATAACATTAGTTCATTCGAAACAAACTTAATTATTAGCAACTAAATGAATAGATAGAGTTCTGTAAAAAAAAGACAACTAGACCTAGAGTTAAACAATAATGATCAGAACTGAACCTAACAGGACAACAACTGTCCAACCAAGTTAAGCAACAAACTATCCAACATGAAAATAAAATGGAAAATGACGCAGACTGTCCAACTAGCTATGGTTCATCCTCATATGCCTCCTCTGCATCACCATGGTCCACACAGTCCTCATAACCTGCAAAATCTGGTAGTTGGGGGGAGAGAAAGGGGAGGGGGTCAGTACACTAAGGTACTGGTAAGCAACCCCTACCTGAGAAGCCATCAAACAGCTGAAGGGATGAAAGCCCTTGCGCAGCGGAAAAACATACAGAACCTTTAAACCCGGATTAATTTAAGAACAAAAATACCAATACGTTGGGCAAAAATTCAGCAATTTAACAGATTTAAACATGCTGGAAATAATATATAAAACATGCTAAAACAGCCCTTATCACATAGATCTAATTTACGAAAAAAGAACCTATTGATCTAAGGCTGAGAAACTATTACCTTTGAAGAAATTCTTGATTGATTCACCAAAATTTCTCTGAATTGCTCCCAAAAACAGCAACTTAAAATCCCTTTTTCGCTGGAAAAATTTGCCACGAACACCACCACGAGGTTTCACCAGTATTCTCAGTAGGATACACGCTGGGAGCTTGTGGGAACTCAGAAAAAATCTAAGGATGTCTTCTGGGAAGCCACACTCTGATTCCTCAGAGAAAACCAAAAACAGAGAGAGCGAGATAGAGGGAGAGAGACGTGAGAGCCAGAGTGATTTCTGCAACTGAACCCTCAACCACGTCTCCTTTTTTAAAACCCATAATATCAGATAACTGAAATATCAGTTATCTGATATTTTTAATATTTTTAATTAATTATAATTTTAAAATCATAATTTTAAATTACAATTAATTGTATTATCTTTTAATTAATCTAAATTAATTAAAATAACATTAATTTAAATCCTATTTAAATTAATATCCCTCTTATCTTATAGTTTAATTAAATCAAATTTAATTAAACTAAATCAATTAATTAATTCGAAATTAATTAATAAATATTAAAATAAAATTGAACATCACATATTCAATTACTATTTTCTCTCTCAAAACTATAGTATTAATATACATCTAATGCATATTAATTATAACCTATAGTTTTAATATGAACCAAATTCATATTTTAGAATAATATTCGAACACCTTCGAATATTTGATCCATCCTTAGAATTTTACCTCAACGCCCTAAATGAGCTACCGGTGGGACCTAATGGACCTACAGATCAGAAGCTCCAACGATATGAGATTAGTTGGTTAAACTCATTAACCAAGTTAATCAATATTCGTTAACTGTGGTTCACTCCACTAAAGAACCACAGCTGCACTCTTCTCACTACAGACATATTTCTGTGTCCACGGATATTGACCGTCAACAGCAAGTTAGCCCTTCACGTGTGTTCGTACCCCAGCTAGGTCAAATTACCGTTTTACCCCTGGGCTACCTCTTGGTCCTTAAGTACCAGTGCTCCTCTAATGAACAACCTGTTTGTGGTCCAACCATCAAACAGAAAACCCTCTCGTGCCATAAAGAGGGTAGGGCCCTATGTTCAAGACCCGGAGACACCACTTAAGGGAACACACCTCTACTTACCCTCATATCAGGAAGGAGTGAATTCCATCTTGTAAGACTACGTTCCCAACTCCCCATTCGGTCTTGTCCCCAAAATGGTAGGCTTATTGAGTCGGCGAACTGGCCACTCTCACCCGTACAAATCAAAGGACAATCCCTCATGGACAGGAGTCCATAATCCACTCAGGATTAAGGCCAAGTTGCCTAGGTCATCCTAGTGAAATAGAAACCGAGCTAACCAACGATGTTATAGTTAGTGGTTAACTATTTCGCGGTCCGGTCTTTGTGCAAACTCATTGCACAGGATACCCCCACTCGCATGTCAACCACATGAACGTGTTGGATCACTACGTTTGTATCAATATACAAAGCGGGTCGTATCCATAGTGTCACCAGGATAAGGTACCCAGCCTTATCCCTATACTACAGACCCTTTAGGATAAAACTTGAACATTGATCCCCACATGTCCCTACATACTAGTTCAAGTCTCATTCTATTAGCCATGGATGTTTAGTTTATTGGATTAGGGTTAGCAAGACAAGATATAATACAAACATTGAATAATACATCACTTTATTAATGTTCGGTCAAATGTACATTTACTATCTACGAGTTTTAGGGCATAAAACCCAACAACAGCAACCAAGAAAACAACATGCTTTTCATGCGCAAACAACATGCTTCTTAAAGCAGTAAACACAACGACATGCTCAAAAGCTAATAAGGTGAATGACTCTCCTAAGCCATAACTCATGCATCTCTCTATACAACCTGGTAACCACTCAAGCTCCACGAGCTCACTCAATGCTCAAATTTAGCCCTCACATGGCTCTCCAAGACTGGTCCTTCGAGTCGCACGGACCCCTGACCATTTATACCCAGGGCCACAATGCTCTCTACGGAGGTCGAAGTTCGACCCTTGACCATACGTACCCAAGGCCTCGAACTGTGCATCGCCCCTTCACCATTTGTATCCAAGGCGCACCGACAACTTAGCAAAGTATTAGCCCTTCCCCAGGCGCCCAACACTTGCTTTCTAGACTCATCACACCGACCTTTGACCAGTTGTACCCAAGGCCTCGATGCTTCTCTTAAACTAATGGTGACATGCCACCCCTCGACCATTTGTACCCGAGGTGCAGTGACACTCACCCAACTTTCATTTCTTTCACATTTAGGTCCCTGACCTCTATCTCACATCTATCTAGAATGCATATGTGATGGTTTGTCTGTATGCGTAACAAATTAATAACAATTTGTCGTAGATATTTATCAATCCAAGTATAAATTAACACAATCAAGTAATACCTGGTGAGTCTAGGGTCGAATCCATAGGGAAAGGTTATTTGCAAAGTTTTTAACAATATTTACTGATCTAAACTTAAAAACATGTGATATTATATAAAGAAATAAATAAAAGATTTGGTATACTTGAAAATAAAACTTACAGACAACAAAACATGCGACAAGAGTGAAAGGAAAAGTATTAAGGAGAATAGTATCAAGGTTGTTGTGGTTGCAACCTCATGTGTTTATAAGAACCTTGTAGCGCATACTTTGGTTAATTGATCCATTAATGCCTAAGTGAGAAAAAATCATAAGTTTCCCTTCCAGTACTCCTTCTGCGTTTGGCATCAAACTATCAATTGGTTATTTGGCTAGTTCATACGTGGGGCTTAGTTCTCTAAAACTTACAAGGGATGGTGTTAGTCTTAACGCACCCAAAGCTCATGCATGCACTATCTTTTAGTGGAAGAGTTTTAAGGCTACCAAGACTACATGTCATGCGCTAACTTGTTCTACTTAGAGATGTCCGCATACATTACTTGTCAGGGATTTGGCATACTGCTACCGCATCCGGCTGGCCAAGCGAGAGTTAACAATGAAAATAGTATCGCAACTAAGTAGAAGGCAATTAATGTTTCATTTAAATCAAAATATGCGCTTACAAAATATACTTATCACCACATGAGGTGCTTGCGCTAAGCCTTGAAGAAGGAAATTAGCTCATGCGAGCAAAACAATACATCGTGCAATACATTGCAAACGTGATAGCGAGCATAGCTAGCTATTTTTCTCTAATTAATTAAGCTAGTCTTTTTCAATTATTTGCCCAAATTTATGCATTTTTATGTTTTATTTGTAGGAAGTATGTGCTTGAAGCTTAATTCAGCAATTGGAGTCAAATGGAGCTTCCAATCTTAAAAAAAAAAAAAAAAAAAATATTCATAGCGTCGCGACGCTATAGAAAATTTTCCAAATTTGCGGATCGCGACAGCGTCGCGACGCTACAACGAAATTTTGCTATTTAAGCATCTTTTCGGCTAGGTGTTTGGGGGACTTCGAATTGGGGACTTTTGGAGCCGACATTAGAGCAGAAAGAGGACAGAATTGAGCTGAAGCAAATGAGATAATTAGTTGGAAATCAACCCATTGTTCGTGGGGATCGTGACGGGGACGTTCGGTCTCGGCCTACAACGAGTCTATTTCTCTTTTCCCTTACTTTAGACACTTTTTATGGCTTATTTAGACTTAGTTTATATTGTAATGAAGATTATGTGTAGCTAAGTTTAATTCTTAGGGATTGATGTAGTCGTTGGGCAAGTTTTGGATTGATTTACGGTATTTATGCTATTGATGTCATTTATGCATATGTTGTATGTTTAATGCTTTCGATTTACTGGCCATAAACTGATTGATGTTTATATTTGAATCTAACTCGGGAGAGAGGATTTAAATTAGTAATCAATATGCATAACTAGAATTTAGCTAAAAATCGGGAGATTAAGGTTAATTCTAGAAATTGTCATAAAGGTTAGCCTTATTGCCTTGTATGTTTATTGGATTTAGATAGGGATATCGGGTTCAATTGCATATGGGAGAATCATGTATGCTCGGGAGAGATATGTGTGATTTTAGTTGCCAAGATTTATGAATCATAGCATGTGTTAATCCGTTTATTAATCCATAACTCCAATTGGTGAAATCAATTCCCTAAGACCAATTATTCCCATTTGATTGTCACTTTTTACTTTAGTTTTGTGTTGATTAATTCATATTCTTATTCTATTTGATTCCCTAAATAAAATTGGCCAAGAGTATTTTCGATAATTAAAACTTGGCTAGACACCAATCCAGAGGACGACATTCGATTGCATAATCACTATATTAATACTTGACCCGTACACTTGCGGTTAGCAATTTGCACATCAAGTTTTTGGCGCCGTTGCTGGGGATTGGCATATTTAGTAAATTTTAATATCGTAGAAAAATTGTCCGGTCTTAGTTTAGGGTGTATTTTAATTTTTTGTTATTTTTGTTATTTTTGTTTTTAGGTAGATTGCATTTTTCCTTTATTGTTTTTCTTTTCCATTCTTAATTTTTTCCTTATTTAGATTTTCCCATTTTTGTTTGATTTTTCTATTGTTAGATTTTTAGTTTTTCCTTTTTAGATTAGTTTTTCCTTATTTGTTAGTGTCCTTATTGGTTTTTGTTTTATCTATTTTTGCATTCCATATTAGTCAATTTTTTTCCTTTTGTAGATTATATTTTTCCTTATTTAGATTTAGTTATTTTCCTTTTCTTGTTTCTTTCCTAATTTATTTTATTTCATTTTCTTTGCCTTTTTAGGTTAGTGTAGTCGGTGTATGCGAAAGGTTAGGGAATTGGCCTTAGTTCCCTTGGATCCAGAAATAGAAAGAACATTCAATAGACTTCGAAGGGAAAATCAAGAAAACATCCAAATGGCCAATCCTAATCCTGAAGAACCTAAGCCCATCAAGGACTATTTTCAGCCGATCTTTCATGAGCAATAGTCGGGGATTGTCTATGCCCCAATTAATGCTAATAATTTTGAGTTGAAAACAGGTCTCATTCAGATGGCTCGAGATTGTGCTTACAGAGGATCACCCATGGAGGATCCAAATTCTCATCTGAAATCCTTCCTAGACATCTGTGGGACGGTAAAGTTAAATGGTGTTTCTGAAGATGCCATTCGCTTACGTTTATTTCCTTTTTCGTTGCAGGACAAAGCGAGGGACTGGTTACAATCTATTCCACCTGGGAGCATTACCACTTGAGATGCTTTGGTCCAGGCATTCTTAAAGAAGTTCTTTCCTCCTGCCAAGACGGTCAAGCTGAGGACCGAAATTGGGACATTCCAGCAACAATTCAACGAGCAGCTGTTCGAGGCTTGGGAAAGATTTAAAGAGCTGCTAAGGAAGTGCCCTCAGCACGGATACCCTGACTGGCTCCAGGTTCAGTTATTTTATAATGGTTTAACTCCTAGCACGAAAACTATTGTTGATGCAGCTGCAGGTGGGACTCTGTTGTCCAAGACTGTTGAGAGTGCTAGGACTTTGTTAGAGGATATGGCCACCAACAGCTATCAGTGGCCATCTGAGCGGTCGGGACCCAAAAAGATTGCTGCTGGAGTGTTCGAGGTTGACAACGTAAGTGCACTTCAGGCTCAGATGTCTTCCTTGGCTAATGCATTTTTAAAGTTTTCAGGTTCAGGGAATGCTCAATCAATTGAGTCTGCAGCCGCCCTTGCATCCCAGACTCAGGGGGAAAATCTTGAGCAGGTTCAGTATGTTTCGAATTTTAATTCTAGGGGGTATAATAATAATTCCACACCTACACATTATCACCCTAGCAATAGAAATCATGAGAATTTTTCCTATGCTAATAATAAGAATGTTTTTAATCCTCCTGGCTTCACTCCTCAAAGTCAAGAAAATAAGAAATCTTTAGAAGACCTTGTTGGAGCTTTTATTGCAGAATCAAGTAACAGGTCAAATAAGCTTGAGGAGGTCGTGATTGCAATAAACACTACTGTCAATGGTCATTCTGCAGCAATAAAGAATATAGAGACTCAGTTGGGACAACTCGTAAGTGTTGTCAACTTTATGAATAAAGGTAAAGCCCCAGTTGAACAGGAGAAATCTTCATTGGAGTTCTGTAAGGCCGTGTCTGTGCATCACGAGGAGGAGATTCAATTAGCTGAGGAAGATGAGACTACTGAACCAGAGGAACTCACAGGAAGAGTTGAAGAAGGCACCACCTCAAACGAAGCTGAAAAGCTTAATCCGGAGCCTTCTATCCCTTCTCCTACTGTTTTAGTTCCTAAATCAAAGAAAAAGAAAAATTCTAAGGTTAAGTTTGACAAATTTTTAGATGCTTTTATGGGTTTGCATGTTAATATTCCTTTTTCAGATGCCTTGGAGCAGATGCCTCACTACAGAAAATTTATGAAGGAATGGCTCAACAAGAAGAAAAAGGAAAAACAGTTGGAGACTGTATATCTTGCATCGACGTGCAGTGCTCGTGTCCAACAGGGAGTACCAGAGAAATTGTCTGACCCAGGGAGTTTTACTATTCCTTGTAATTTTGGTACTTATTCTTGTAGAGCACTATGTGATCTAGGGGCTAGCATAAATATTATTTCATTATCTCTGTGTAAAAAGCTTAATATAGGAGAAATAAAATCTACCTCTGTTAGACTTCAGTTGGCTGACCAGTCTCTGGTTAGTCCATATGGGATTGTTGAGAATATTCTGATTAAAGTAGGTAGATTTTTCCTTCCTGTTGATTTCTTTGTGCTAGATATTAAAGAGAATCCTGCTATGCCTATCATATTAGGGAGACCTTTCCTTGCTACAGGGAGGGTTATAATTGATATTGAACGTAGGGAGCTAATCATAAGAGTCCAACAGGAGAAGGAAGTTTTAAAAGCTTTTGAGGACCCCAAGAACACATCAGATACAATGATGGTGGGCTACAGGAGAGGTGCTAGGAAGAGCACCAGTGATGGAAAATCTGACAGGAGACCACCCTGATGCATAGTTGGTCAACACGTCGAGCTAATGACGTTAAACAAGCGCTTATGGGAGGCAACCCAAGTGAGTTAGTTATTTCTTTATTTTGAGTTTTATTTATTTTTTGTGTCTGTTTTGTAGGTCTTGTTTTCTTTCTCTCCTTTGCTTTCAAGCTGTCAAGAGTCCAAGCATTCAGTCAAGAAGTCATCATCATTCCAGGGCAGTATTGTTCACTCCTTTCATTCGTTTATTGTTCTCATGCTTGTTTATGCTTTATTTTCGTTATACATTAAGGACAATGCATATTTTAAGTTTGGGGGTGGATTAGCATGTTTGTGGAGCCCTTGAGCATCTGAGTTCGGGCTATAGTTTTGAGCTTTCTTTGAATTATGGATATGGTTATTTTCTGGATGCTACTTTTGCATGATTATGATGTCCTAGGATAGGCTTGTCAATTTTCAAGCTTGTGATGAGTTGTAAGCATAAGTGCCCAAAAAGGGACACTTTTTAAAATTTTTCTAGGAGATGGCTTGCATGAGTAGAGTATTTGTCTTAGCTAGATTTGGATTTGAATGCTTAGGAGCGAATTATTGGGTTCATATGCTTGTTGTCACCTCGATAGGTGTAGGGTAGAGCTAAAGAGTTAATTTTTTTGCAAATTAGCATGTTTGATCTTGCTTAGGAGAAAAGAAAAGAATATCTGCTATTTATGCTCATAAAGAAAAATCATTCTTGTTGTTACTGTTGAAATAAGATAATAATGCCATGGCTTGTGCACAATATGCAATGGTTAATAAAGATTAAGGCAAAAAGAGCTACCCCTATTGTGATCAGTTAGGCCAACCAGAGAAAACTCAGGTTAAGGGTCCCTGCAATCGGTGTGTGAAAGCTAGTGCCACATATACATGCTTAATTTAATTGTTAATTATAAGCACCTAAGTATGGAGATAAACAAACTAATTTGTTCCATTAACTCATTTGCAAGTTATCAAACCCCCAAACTTAAACTATTGTTTGTCCTCAAGCAATGTCTATTATCAACTCTGCGAGAGTTACTTAGCTCTTCAACGCCTGTGGTCCTAGCATCCTCTTTTCTCTTTTTCTTGCGCGCATTTCTCTTTTTCTCTTTTTCTTGCGCGCATTAACTCATTTGCAAGTTATCAAACCCCCAAACTTAAACTATTGCTTGTCCTCAAGCAATGTCTATTATCAACTCTGCGAGAGTTACTTAGCTCTTCAACGCCTGTGGTCCTAGCATCCTCTTTTCTCTTTTTCTTGCGCGCATTACTAAACAGGGTTAACTTTTTGCCAAATTTCCTTCATTGTTTAAGGAAAGTTCCTTGCGCTTAGATTTTTCCTTGCGTTAACTCAGTCAATCTTGTCATGCATGTCCTGGGCGCATAAATTTTTTTTTTGGAGGCAATTAATAAAGGCAATGGAAATCAAAACACATGCTTTCGTTTTGGCTTACCCACATTTGTGATGAAAGGTATCCAACTACGGGCATTACAGTTTTTTATTGTCCTCTACGCTTATGGGATGTGTTTGTGTCTTCGCGTAGTGGAAAACTATGGGTGTCATAAATGCCCCTGGCTACAAACCCGTCACATTCCAAAGGAACACATGCGTTATTTTACTTGTTCGCTGACTAACGCACTCCCCCAAACTTAAACTGGACAATGTCCCCATTGTCCCCCAAACTTACACTGGAGCGCATGGACTTAAGGAGATCAAGGATGATTTGCGGCAAGTCGAAAATTCGAAGGGATTTTCCTTAAGTTCTGAGGAAATGAAAACAAAGGTTAACCCAATTTTAACTAATGCGGGCAAGAAATTTAAGATTGTTAGATGCATGGAGGAAAGAAAAGGAGCTAACGTAGAGAATTTAGTAGATAAAGACATTATATTAAGGCAAAAAGGAAGTTGTGATGAGATAAAACGACAAGTTATATTCATGTAATGCGGTACAAAATTATAAAACAAAAACACAAACATCTAAAGGAAACAAAAAGAAAAGAAGAAACTAAGTGTTCTATTCCTGCGGTGGTGGTGGTGGAGGTGGTCTTGGATCCCTCGGCGCAGGCGGATGCATGGATCCGCGCACGTGTGATGGGTCTGCGTTAGTGGGTCGTTGTTGTGCAGCTGGTCGTGCGAACAAGTTTGGCGTGACTGGCAAGCGGCCAAAGCCTTCAGTCCATCGCATCAGGAAACTGCGATAGTTCTTCTTGTTGCTTGCACAACAACTCCTGTTGCTGGCACATCCGCTCTTGTTGCAATCACAGTGGCTCTACAAGTTCTTGAATCATCTGCCCCAACTTTGAAAAGATAAGGGTTGAATTCACATCAATTTGTAGATCACCCGCAGCATGGTTGGTGCTCCCAGAAGCTGTGGCTTGCAGCGTGGGGGTTGGCGCAGGGACTTCTTCATTGTGAGGGGGGCTAGGGAATGAGGCATAAAAAATCTCCTCAGAACGCAAATTTTCGTTGTGCTATGAAGGAGGTGTTTGTTGGACAGTTGGTGGAGGAGGCAGCGTCGGAGGGGGCCAGGATGCTTGAGGCTGGGCGCAGACAGTGTTTTCCTGCGCTGGTGTAGTTGTTTGAGGGATCTTTGTGGCTGGTGGAGGATTTCTGCCTACAGTTTGCTTGCGCCTCTTTTTCTTTTGTGCTTCAGGCGCATGCGTAGGTTCGGTGGGTTCGTATGCGAGAGCTGGTTACTGCGTGCTTCCTTGCACACGCCTATGGCGGGTGCTGGTTACGCACGTCCACCATTGGTTGTCAAAATCATTCCGCATGGGTCGGATTTCTTCATCCCTGCGGGTAAGAGGCCTGATGCACCGCATAGACGGGTGACAAGTCCTGAGCAAAACATTGCGCCCTTTGGTTTTGCGGCAGTCTGGCGCAATGTGTCGACGAGGATTCAGCTCAAGTCGATTGGGGTTCCCTTCATGATGCAATAGACGAGAATCACCCGATGAAGGCTCAATGTGGCATCATGCATTGTGGGCATGATGCGATTCTTCACCCAGTGCATCTAGCAGGTGGCCTCAAAGTCTAGCAGTTGTGCTTTCAGGGTCCTTGCAACGCCATGGTCGTCCCACTTAGCCCCAGGTCTGGCCACCGCAAGTAGCAATGCACTCAGGAAATCATCGTCGAGGAAGTTGAGTAACGCATCCCCCTCTACATGAGGGATATCTCGCAGCTCGTACACATTGTTGATGCATGCAGAATAGAATTCGACTACGTGGCCTCTCACTAAAACTTCATCGAATTCTTCTTGCCACTGCTCCCGATAAAAGTCGTGGACTAACGCAGGGGCATAGTTGCAAGGGTTTTCGCAAACTCTTTCCCATTTGCATTGGGAGATCTGCTCAGTCATCGTCGACGGGAGGGTACAGCTGAAACCTCTTTCTTCTTGGAACATCCCTCAGTCCTCGCCCACTTTTTCTTTTCCTTTGCTTTTGGATGCGGTGGACGCTTTCCTTTTCTTGCTTGGGGCTGCCGCAGGTCATTTTGATGGTTCTCGGATGACTGCCCCCATTGGCTGGATGTTGCGACGATGTGTTAGGGGAAGCTCATCCTCCGAATCAGTGGACTCGGAGTCCAATGCTGCCGCAATGATGGCTAGATTGGTTGCGACAACTTCTGCGATGATTGGGTCTTGCGCTATTTTGCTGGCGCATTCGCTTGCTCTTGATGCTTTAGCATCTACGGTGGCCTTACGCGCAGTTTCTTCTGCCGCAACTCGCTTTCTTTCTTCTCTTTGGCGAATTGCTTCGTCTTCTTCGCCCAACTCTCCTAATAGGGAGTTCCATGCGGCGACCTCCCACTCAGAGAACTGCGGGAGAATGGGACTGGTGGAAGTGGATGGTGATAGGGAAATGGAAACGCTCGCGGGGGTAAAGGAAGATAAAGGGGTGGTGTTTGGGGCTAGGGTAGTAGAAGAGTTGGGAGGTGGAAGAATGGAAACGGATGGGAAAGGAGAGGAAAATGGGGTTAGGTTAAGTGGGGCGAGGATATTTTGGGCTGGTTGGAGGGTTACCGGCTGAACGTTGAAGGTGGAGGTGTCCAATGGTGCTATGTTAAGTACATCAGTATCGATTGCGTTGGAGGAGGACGGAGCGGCGGTGAGCTAAGTTTCTAAGCTTTCGATGGGTTGTTCTCCTCGATGACCTCGGCTCGTCTTCTTCCATGTGGTCGTCGTTTTGCTGGTTGTCATTTTCTTCATCTAAGAAGATAATGACATCCCTATGCGGCCCTTCCACCTCCGGCGATGATGGCGGTGCGTCGTCAGCATAACCGACGAGAGAGGGATTTTGTGATTCTGACATGGTCATTTTTGGAGAAAACCGAGAGAAGCTTCGTGAGAGAGAGGGAAGGTAAGGGTTTAGGGTTTAGCACAAAGAAGATGAAGGAAATGAAG
The DNA here is from genome assembly GCA_036850905.1 of Luffa acutangula. Lineage (NCBI taxonomy): Eukaryota > Viridiplantae > Streptophyta > Magnoliopsida > Cucurbitales > Cucurbitaceae > Luffa > Luffa acutangula. The sequence continues at coordinate 46,656,225 of CM072099.1, read as the reverse complement.
AAGAGACACATTCCTTTTATAGCTAACGCAAGGCTTTGGCTAGCTTTGGTATTGATGCCCTTTCGCATCCCACGTAGGTAGGTGATCATGATTATCATGGGGAATGTGAGCGGTTGCCTTGGTTAATGTGTAAGAACAGGGATTAGTGCGGCTCATTAAATGCAAAAATGATTATGGTTGTGCTTCCAATGCGAGTTATGTGCAGATGAATTGGGACATGTGATGGGGTTTTTCTTCCTAAGGCTTTGTCGCCACAAAGTTCTAACGCAACAAAAGTACCAAAATTCTAATGCAACTACTGCGAGTAGAACATTGGATGTGATCTAAATTACCAAAATATTAACGCAATAAAATAAACATGCGGAAGGAAACAAATAATTACAACTTCTAACTTGTTGTGCTCTTACCTTGCGTTAGGTCCTGACGCAACAGATAGCACATTTTGTCCAGGACCTATTTTTGTCTTGTTATTTTAAGGTGAATCTTTTAGAAGAATAATTTCAATTACTTGGTCCAAGGTCCCGTCAATGTACGATTTTATTCTTTGTCCGTTGACCTTTAAAATTCTCTTTCCGTCAGTAGAGTGTAGGTCCACAGCCCCATATGGATATATCTTATGGATAGTATATGGGCCCAACCACCTTGATTTTAGCTTACCTGGAAAGAGACGTAAGCGAGAATTGAATAATAATACCTTCATACCTTCTCTAAGATCCTTCTCGCATATCCTTCGGTCATGCCATTGTTTTTGCTTTTCTCTGTTGATCTTGGCATTTTCATATGCGCATCTTCTAAATTCTTCTAATTCTTACAACTGACGCAATCGTTCCTGTCCTGCCGCATCTGGATCGAAATTAAGACGCTTTAGTGCCCAATGTGCTCTGTGCTCCAACTATAAAGGTAAATGACAAGTCTTGCCAAATACCAACGCATAGGGAGACATCCCTATGGGTGTTTTGAAGGTTGTGCGGTATGCCCATAACGCATCATCCCGATGTTGCGCCCAGTCCTTTCTATTTGTGTTGACCATTTTCTCAAGAATTCTCTTAATTTCCTTGATTGATACCTCAGCCTGTCCATTGCTTTGAGGGTGATAAGCTGTTGCGATATGTTGCTTGACATTGTATTTTTGCAACAACTTAGCCATGATCTTATTTACGAAATGGGTCCCTTCATCACTGATAAGTCTTCGTGGCACACCAAATCTTGTAAAAATATTCTTCTTAAGGAACTTCGTCACGGTAACCGCATCATTCTTAACGCAAGCAATTGCCTCCACCCACTCAAGCAATTGTCGTATGTATGGTTCGTCTGTATGCTTAAAAAATTAATAACAATTTGTCGTAGGTATTTATCAATCCAAGTATAAATTGAAAAAAACAAGTAATACCTGGTGAGTCCAGGGTCGAATGCACAGGGAAAGGTTATTTGCAGAGTTTTAAACAATATTTACTGATCTAAACTTGAAAATGTGTGATATTATATAAAGAAATAAATAAAAGATTTGGTATATTTGAAAAATAAAACTTACAGACAACAAAACATGCGACAAGAGTGAAAGGAAAAGTATTAAGGAGAATAGTATCAAGGCTGTTGCGGTTGCAACTTCATGCGTTTATAAAAACCTTGTAGCGCATACTTTTGTTAATTGATCCATTAATGCCTACGTGAGAAAAAATCATAAGTTTCCCTTCGGTACTTGGCTAGTTCATGCGTTGGGCTTAGTTCTCTAAAACTTACAAGGGATTGTGTTAGTCTTAACGCACTCAAAGGTCATGCATGCACTTTCTTTTAGCGGTAGAGTTTTAAGGCTACCAAGACTACATGTCATGCTCTAACTTTTTCTACTTAGAGATGTCCGCATACATTACCTGTCAGGGATTTAACATACTTATACCGCATCTGGCTGGTCAAGCGGGAGTTAGCAATAAAAATAGTATTGCAACTAAGTAGAAGGCAATTAATGTTTCATTAAAATCAAAATATGCGCTTACAAAATATACTTATCACCACATGAGGTGCTTGCGCTAAGCCTTGAAGAAGGAAATTAGCTCATGCGAGCAAAACAATATATCGTGCAATACATTGTAAACACAATTTTACTCCAAATCACAGCTCTCTGTGATTTCTCTTTTTCCTGATTTTCGTTCTCTCCTCTAGTCTCTCAATTCTTCACGATTATATGATGCCCTTCCCTTGAGCAGGTGGCTTCTATTTATAGGCGAGGAAACTAACTTCACCAAGAAATTGGCAACTTGCTCCAGTCATTTCAGCCCAATTGCACCTTTTCAGCCCCCCTTTTAAGCCCACTTGCGTCAGTTGCGTCAATTGTGTCAGTGCTGTCTTTTCATCCATCTTGTCTTTCTCGTGATCATCTTGGGGTGTGTGCTTGCGCTGAGAAGAAAATTGGAAAACAACTAAATTAGCTGCGTTAGTGCCCTCTATTTTATAATTTCTCACCGCATACATGAATATAGCCTACCACATAAAATTATCACATTTTCCTTTCTTATTGCGCTGAAACAACGCATCATTGTTTCTTTTGGCCTTGTTTTAGCTTAAGTTTAAAGGACAAATAAATTTCTTTTTCCAAGTTATCAATATGCCCTGCAACATGCTTCTAGACTCATGTTCTATGCCCACCAAGCATATACATAAAACCACATGCTCTCGACTCACTCATGAATAGTTCATGCTTTACAACCAATCATCACGCAACAATAGTTCATGCTTCTCAAAGATCTCATATATATACATATATATTCAGAGAAACAAGAAACATGAGAACAGTAAACAATCAGCATGCATCCCGCAGTCAAACAAACTTCATCAGATAAGAACTACTTACTAATAAAGCACTCCTAAGCGAACCTAAACACCAACACGACAAACTAGAAGAGCCTAAGGAGCCCAAACTACAACCAACAATTTCTAAGGGTTAGGAAATAATTTAAAGCACCTAGAAGACTCAATTAAGGAACTAGAGGTGCTGGAATTTACCGTCCAACGTCCGAATGACCTCAAACACGTGTTGTCCAACAACCAAAGAGACTTAAAACCACCTATTTAGAGACCCTAGACACTGGGTGTTCGAGTTTAAGGCTCAACAGACGATGGGTCACAAGACAAGGATTATTTCGAACCCAAGACGGCTCCGTGCAGCGCTGAAAAATAAGAAATCAACCACGAAACCCAATTTAAACACCGAACAAGAGTGGGTAAACTTATTTCAAGCTTAATAAATCATGTGTAATGTTGAAAGCTTACCAAAAGAGCCCGAACGAACCTTAAACCAGCCGGAACGCGCCCAAAACGCTAGAACAACAGAGATTCAGCAATCTACTCACTAATCTTGTCGAAAACAAGAGGAAGAGAGATCAATTAAGGTCGTGGCTATTGAAATCGAACGAACACAAGAGGAAAAAGAAACTTACGCCGCGAGTTAGAGGAGGAATGAACTCGAGTCGTGGGTGGTGGCCGATGCACGTGAAGACGGGATGAACTGTAGGGCAGCGCAGTCTGTGGCTGGCGGCGACGACACACAGGAGAGAGAGAGAGAGAGAGAAAGAGAGAGAGAGAGAGAAAGTTGCGAAGGAGATAGAGCTGGAGAAGGAAAATCGCGCGCGGAGAAGAGGGAGGAAACCGAGAGAGAGAGACGACCGCTGGTGAGGGAAAACGAAGGAGAAGGAGCAAGAACGGCTTCGTGGGTCTACTGCTGACGAAAGAGAGAAGAATCACGAGGGGGGGGGGTTGGCGCCCAAAGAGGAAGGAAAGGGAAGAAGAATTTGAGGGCTTTCTTCTTTTTTCCTTGATTTAAAAGCTTGAATTAAAAAAATATAACCTACCTTCACATTTAAAGACTCAATTAAGGCCCTTCAAGCCCAAATCGACTTTTAGAACGTTTATAAGGATTAGGCCAAATTTAAAATTCTAAATTTCGAAGGAAAAAGGAATTCTTTGCTTAAATAAAAATTAACCCACTCCAAGCAATCACCAAAAATAAATAACTTAAAGCAGCCAAACAGGAACTAAAAATTCGAATTAAATTATAATCTAACAGAGTTATTCGTACCTGAAAAATGTGGGGCGTTACAATCTATCAGTGATAAACTCGGATAGATTGTGCCATAATTGCCATTCTTTTTACATTGTGCTATATTTGCAATTATATAAATCTTATTTGCCACCCACTTGAAATTCTCTTAGATTTATTGTTTTAGTTGGTTTGCTAACATATTTTTGTTTGATTTATTGGTTTATTTTTTTTATTTTTGTTGAGAACACTTTTCGTTAGCAATGAGTTCATTTACACTTTGCACAAGTATGCACAAAACCATGATTTTCAAGCAAAGTTTGCAAAAGATGTTTTTCTTAATTTTTTTGTTTTAGAAAGTCCTTGATGAAGAAAACTAGAGAGCTCTCGACTTTTCAAGTACTTTTCAAACTTCTTCGGGGTCGTTTGGGGCTCGGAATGGAATCTGGATTCCTGGAAATCTGATTCCCATGAAAATACTTTTTTGGCATCTGGATTCCTGGGAATCCTGATGGTCGTGTTTGGTGAGCAAGATTTGGGCTGAAATTAACTTGATACTTGTGTTTGGAGTGCGTGTGGTTGGAATTGTTGGGTTTTATGTCCTAAAACTCGTAGATAGTAAATGTAACATTTGACCGAACATTAATAAAATGACTTTGATGCATTATTCAATTATTATTGTTAGTATTATGTTTGTCTTGCCTATATGACCCTTATACAATAAACCAAACATCCTAGGTTGTGTGTATGAGACTTGAGTTGTATGTGGGGACATACGAGGATCACTATTCAAGTTACACTCTAAGGGGCCATTTGGTGCAAGGTTTTGGAGATGGGAATGGACAAGGGTTTCTGATACCCTTGTTTGTTTCAAGGTTTCTGTGGTGGGCCCCCTAGGAATAAAGCATTCTCAGGTATCATTTACGCCCATAGGCAAGGGCTTTCTATGCCCTTGCAAAAACATGAGTTTTCTCTTTGCCCATGTCTTCTTTTTTATTTTTATGTGCAATTTTATTTTGAATATAGTTAATTAATTAACTAATGGATACTAAATTAACAATTAATATAATAAATTATTTAATTAGATGAAATAAAAAATAATTTGTCAAGAATTTCAATTTTTTGTATAACAAATAATTAGTCCAAGTTTATTAAATGGATGCAATTACATATTTACTAAAATTATAATTAAGTAGTTAACATTATCGAAAATATATTTAATTTTAAATTATTTAAATTAATTTAGTATAAAAATTCATTTTCAATAATTATAATTAATTACTTATTGAACAATCAATTAATTATTTTTTTGGATTTATTTATTCCCAGACATCTTAAACTAAACCTTCAACCAAACGACCTCTAAAGGGTCTATAGTATAGGGATAAAGTTGGGTACCTTATCTCGGTGACACTATGGATACGACCCACTTTGTATTTTATACAAATGCAATGATCCAACGCGTTCGTATAGGGGACATGCGAATTGGGGTATCCTATGCAATGAGTTTGCATAAGACTGGACTGCGAAATAGTAACCGCTAGCTGTAACTCCGTTAACTAGTTAGGTTTCTATTTCACTTGGATGACCTATGCAACTTTGTCTCACCTGTACAAATCAAAGGACAATCCCTCACGGACAGGAGTCCATAATCCACTCAGGATTGAGACTAAGTTTCCTAGGTAATCCTAGTGAAATAGAAACCAAGCTAACTAACGGTGTTACAGTTAGTGGTTAACTATTTCGCAGTTCAGTCTTGTGCAAACTCATTGCACAGGATACCCCCACTCGCATGTCAACTACATGAACGTGTTGGATCATTACGTTTTTATCATAATACAAAGCGGGTTGTATCCATAGTGTCACCAGGATAAGGCACCCAACCTTATCCCTATACTATAGACCCTTTAGGTTAAATCTTGAGCATTGATCCACGTCTATCCCTACATACTAATTCAAGCATGATTTTATTAGCCTAGGGTGTTTAATTTATTGGATTAGGGTTAATAAGACAAGATTGCAAATACAAACATAGATAAATGAATAATCCATCATTTTATTAATGTTCGATCAAAAGTACATTTACTATCTACGAGTTTTAGGGCATATAACCCAACACACTCCCACTTGAACTAAAACTCAAGATAATGGGAACGTATATACAAAATAATCCAGAGCTGGAAATGGTACATGTATGTTGTACATTACATAAAAGGTAAATATACAAAATACAACAAACTAGGGCATCCTTACACTCATTACACATCTCCCACTTGCCCTAGATTACACTATATACAAGTCTCGCAGACCTAGACTTTCTAGATGACCCTCAAACACTTTAGCCGAGAGGGTCTTCGTAAATGGATCAACAATGTTTTGCTCCGAAGCGATCTTGGTCACGACCACATCTCCTCGTTGTACAATCTCTCAAATCAGATGATACTTCCTCTCGATGTGTTTACCTCGTTTGTGGTTGCGAGGTTCCTTTGAATTGGCTACAGCCCCACAGTTGTCACAGTATAATGTTATGGGCAAGTTCATATTTGGAACTACTTCCAAATCAGTCAAGAACTTCCTTAGCCAAACTGCTTCCTTAGCTGCTTCACAAGCAGCTACATACTCAGCGTCCGCGGTTGAGTCCGATATGCATCCTTGCTTGATGCATCTCCAAACTACAGCTCCCCCGTTAAGGGTGAACACTGACCCTGATGTGGATTTTCTAGAATCCTTGTCAGACTGGAAGTCAAAGTCGGTGTATCCAGTGAGAACTAACTCTTTAATCCCAAACACCAGCATGTAGTCCCTCGTTCTCCTAAGATACTTGAGGATTCCTTTAACGGCGGTCCAGTGGTCTAACCCTAGATTTGACTGATATCTGCTGACAATCCCTACAACATAACAGATGTCAGGCCTCGTGCAGAGCATTGCATACATTAAGATGCCTACAGCTGAGGCGTAGGGAATCCGTCTCATATCCTCAACTTCTTGAGGTGTCTTAGGAGACTATTCCTTAGACAAGTGAACCCCATGCCTGAAAGGCAATAAGCCCTTCTTGGAGTTCTGCAACAAATATCGAGCCAACATCGTCGATATACGTTGCTTGAGACAGTGCTAGAATTTTGTTCTTTCGATCCCGAATAATTTGGATTCCAAGAACATATTGGGTCTCACCCAAATCATTCATTTGGAATTGGACCGCTAGTCAATCTTTTACGTTAGACAGATATCCTACATCATTTCCAATGAGTAGGATGTCATCAACATAAAGTACGACGAAAGCTACTTTATTCTTGTTGATCTTGTTGTATACACAAGGCTCATCAACATTTTGGTTAAAGCCAAAAGATTTGATCGCAGTATCAAATCTAATATTTCAAGATCTGGAGGCCTGCTTCAACCCATAAATGGATCGATTCAGTTTGCAACCCTTTTGCTCTTGACCTTGGGTTATGAACCCTTCGGGCTGAGACATAAAGATACTCTCTTCAAGATTGCTATTCAAAAAGGCAGTCTTGACATCCATTTTCCATATCTCATAGTCATAATATGTGGCAATGGATAAGAGAATTCTTATGGACTTAAGCATAGCAACTGGGCAAAAGGGTTCTTCATAGTCCACCCCTTCTCTTTGGGTATAACCCTTTGCCACAAGTCTTCCTTAGAAAGTCTGTACTTTCCCAACATCATCTATTTTCCTCTTATAGATCCATTTATACCCTATGGGTTTGACCACTTCAGGTGGATCTACAAGTTCCTAAACTTGATTGAAGTACATAAACTCCATCTCAAGGTCCACGACTTTGGCCCATTCGTCTTTATCTACATCATTCATTGCATGACGATATGATAATGGATCCTCAACGTCGTCATCAGGTATGACTACTTGTGTTTCAGTTAAACCCAAGTAACGGTCAGGTTGAATTACAACCCTCCCACTGTGTCGAGCCTCTCCCACTACGTGAGGTGGATCATATTGACGTGAAGAACTGGCTCGTACATCAACCGTTGTTGAAGGACCAACTTCATCAACAACTCTTGTTGACTCTTCTGTAGCTTCTCCTAATACTAGTTTACTACGTGGTTTGTGATCTCGAATGTGGTCTTCCTCCAAGAAAGTAGTGTTTGTCGATACAAACACTTTGTTTTCTTGAGGGTCGTATAAACGACCACCTCTTGTTTCTTTAGGGTATCCAACAAATTGGCATACTCTAGAACGCGGTTCCAGTTTCTTAGGATTTGTCACTAGCACGTGTGCAGGACAACCCCAGATACAGAAGTAACGCAAACTATGTTTACGCCCCATCCATAGCTCAAAAGGTGTTTCAGAAAAACTTTTTTGAGGGAACGTTGTTTAGAATATGTACTGCAGTCTCTACTGCATACCCCCAAAACGAGCTAGGCAATTGAGCATAGCTTATCATAGAATGAACCATGTCTAACAGAGTTCTATTTCTCTATTCTGATACACCATTCTACTGAGGTGCACCAGGTGCAGAGAGTTAAGATTGGATTCCATGTTCTATCATATAGTCCTGGAATCTTTGGTCCATATACTCTCCACCTCGATCTGATCGAAGTGTTTTAATTATTTTACTTAACAGGTTTTCTACCTCAGTCTTAAACTCTTTAAACTTTTCAAGAGCTTCAGACTTATGGCCCATTAGGTATAAGTAACCATTTCGTGAATAATCATCTATGAAAGAGATAAAATATTCATAACCACCTCGAGCCTTTACATTCATTGGACCACAAAGATCCGAATGTATCAGTTCAAGTGGTTCTTTGGCCCTATAACCTTTACCAGTAAAAGGCCTCTTGGTCATTTTACCCTCGAGACACGATTCACAGGGTGGTAAAGAATCATCTTCTTAATCAGTTAGAAGTTCATTCTTCACCAAACGGTCGATCCAATCGATGTTAATATGACCAAGACGTAGGTGCCAAAGATATGTATTGTTACTTAAAGGAGAAATCTTTTGCCTTTTATTTTGAGTTTCGGTCGATTTAAACATCTCATTATTTAAAATAGCTTTAGTATCGGTAGGTCTTAACACAAATAAATTGTTTTCACGTATAGCAGAACATATAATAACTCCATTTCGGGAAATAATAGCTTCATTAAGCATAAACGAAACAGAATATTGTTGTTCAAGCAAAGTAGATACAGAAATAAAGTTCCTCTTAATTTTAGGAACCAAATACAAGTCCTCTAAAATCAAAAACTTATTCCTAAAAAACAATTTTGCAACTCCTACTGCTCTCGCTGAAATGACCTCTCCCGTTCCAACCTTGAGAGTCTTCTCGCCATCAGCCAGTTGCTGGAAATCATTTCCCTAAAAAGATGAACAAACATGATTAGTAGCTCCCAAATCCAATATCCAGGGAAACTCATCATGTTCAATGAGACAAGTTTCTAAAACCAGTAAATCGAATATACCTTCGTTTTCTCTTCTCTTTTTAGCAAGGTAACGAGTGTAATTCCTCTTCCAGTGACCATCGACATTGCAGTGGAAGCACTTGTCCTTGTCAGCCATGACCTTGGCCTTACCTTTACCCTGAATAGCCTGGGCATGAGCCTTCCCTTTATCACCCTTCCTCTTTTGAATTTGCTTCAATGAAGAAGCCTGAGGTATAAATTTCGTTCATGAGGATGAACCCTTCAGGAATTTTTTCTTGGAATGGGCCACGTTGGCCTCTCCTTTCACCACATTCTTTCCCTTGCTTTTCATCATGGACTCATAAATCTGTAGCTCGTGGAGGAGGGTGGTCAGGTTGAACTGAATTTTGTCCATGCTCGCATTTGTCCTGAACTACATGAAGCTTGGAGGAAGCGAATGTAGTATATGAACGCAACCTGACTGCGCTCGCGGACAACTCCGTCGTTCGCCTCAGCAATATTAAACGGGTTCATCATGTTGAGAACATGTTCCCGAAATGGATGCCCCTTTTGCATACGGGCGTTGAAGACATTCTTCAAGGCTCGTGGTGGAGTTGATAGGACAGGAGTCCAAACATCTCCTGCAGGGAATTCATAATTTCCCAGGTTGTTTCCACGGTTTCATAACGCCTGGCCAAAACTTCATTCAAGCTGGCCAAAATATAGACTCAGGCCTTCTTGTTCGCCTTTATCAAGTGTTCATGGGCGTTTTTTACTGCCTGAGCGGCAGTGCGAGGAGGAATTGGAGGACACTCCTTCGTCAAGACAAAGCTGAGATCCTCGACAACCAGAATCGTATTCAGGTTCGATTTCCAAGTAGGGAAATTTTCACCAGTTAATTTTTTGTTCTTAAGCGAAGTAATTACAAAGGAAAACATTGCTGAAAAAACAAACAATTGACCGTATTAGTTATCTTTGCCTTAACCCACCACACAAGCAATACAAACAATTGCATACATCCAATAGATTTTGCAAACAATCAATCAAAAGAACCCTAATAAAACTATTGATTGTGTTTAGCAACGATGTTTTAGAGGTTTAGAAGAACAGTCACCGAAGGGTGATCAGTTGTTCCTCCTCTAAAATGAGACACTTCTCAGTTAACTCTAATTCCAAAATAACTCATATTCCATTAGATGTTAACCACCGTTGTTCGGTCAAGGATTTGTTAACAAATTAACTCATCCTCGTAAGTGTAACCCTCCCACTTTTAGATCTCAAAGGCACGGACCAACAGACTACCGTTAGGAAAGACAACAATTGGTAATTAGCCTAAGCGGTCCTATCATTTTCAGGAGTTCACGGTGTTCCGAATCCTATGACCAGACCCTCCGAAGGGATGGTAGCTCAAGGGCAAAATGTAGGTAGATCCTAAGAATCTCACGTTGTGACCTAGGGGTGGAGACCGAGAGATACGTTGACACGCGTCCCGCTCCCACTTACTATGGTTACTTTCCCCATTCACCTTGTTATTGATCCATGCAAATACTTTCCGAAGGAGGCCGCGCTAAAACGACACAAAGCCGAGCATTGATCTCACGTTGTGAATATAGGGACGTAGGAGCAAAACTCGATTTAAATCAAGTTTTGTAATTTTCCTCCCACTAAAGTAACCTAATGTATATTTTAGGGTTTTATTAAACCTAGATAAATCTGGCTAATTCATTTATCAAAGTCTAGTCCTATTATAACGATTATAATAAGATCTAATGTCTAGGTGCATTAAACGAATTTAATAAACCTAGCGACATTATTCTTGTTGGGTTTTATGTCCTAAAACTCGTAGATAGGGAATGATTAAAGAATTATACACTTGTAACAATAAAGTGTTATTGAGGTTTATGCAATAAATTGTTATTGTCATATTAAGTCTAGAATAGCACAATATGACCCAAATCCAATAAACTAAGATCCAAGGTTGTTTACATGAGACTTGGACTAGTATATGGGGACATACGGGGATCGGTGTTCAAGTAACAACCTAAAAGGTCTATAGTACAGGGATAATGTTGGGTACCTTATCCTGGTAACACTATGTGATACGACCCGCTTTGTATTCGATACAGACGTATTGATCCAAGGCATCCATGTAGGAGACATGCGAGCTGGGGTATCCTATGCAATGAGTTTGAATAAGACCGGACCACGAAATAGTAAACCACTAGATGTAACACGGTTAACTAGTTAGGTTACTGTTTCAATAGGATGACCTAGGTAACTCAATCTTAATCCTGAGTATGTCATGAACTCCTTCTCATGAGGGATTGTCCTTTGATTAGTACGGGTGAGAGTGGCCAGAACGTCGACTCAATAAGCCTACCTTCTTGGGGACAAGACCGAGTGGGGGGCTGGGGACATGACAATACAAGATGGAATTCACTCCTTCCCCTATTGGGGCAAGTAGATGTGTGTTCCCTTAAGGGCTGATTCCAGGGCTTGAACAAAGGCGCGCCGTCCTCTCCTAGCCCGAGAGGAACTCTTGTTTAGAGGTTGGACCCTAAACAACTTGTTCATTAGAGGGATCGGTTGTACTTAAGGATCCAGAGGTAATCTAGGGGTAAAACGGTAATTTGACCCAGCTGGTGTTACGAACACACGTGAAGGATTGGCTTACTGCATTGGTCGATATCCGTGGACACAAAAATATTCTACAGTGAGAAGAGTGCAGCTGTGGGTCTTTAGTGGAGTGACCCACAGTTAATGAATGTTGATTGACTCGGTTAATGAGTTTAATTGATCAATCTCGTATCGTTGGAGCTTCTGTTCTGTAGGTCCATTAGGTCCACCTGCTAGCTCATAACGGGTTCTGAGATAATAGAGTCTTGATTATTAAAGGGAGTATAAGTTAATTGTATTTTGATGCAATTAATATAATGTATGAAGATATATTATAGTATAAGTTTAATTAATGAATTAAACTTTGTAATAAAATTAATTTTTGATATGATTCAAAATTAATTAATGAGAGAATTATGAATTTAATTAAATATGTGATATTTGATTAATTCATGAATTAATTAATTGGGGAATTAATTAATTTAATTTTAATTTGGTTAAATGTGATTTAATCAAATTAAAACTATAATTTACATTGATGTACATTTTGATGCACATTAAAACTATAGGTTTTTTTTTTTCTTTGAAACAATAAAACTATAGGTTAAATGAGAGAGATAAAATTGAATATGATTCAATTATAAAATTAATTAGATATTTGATATTTAATTAATGTGGGATCAATTAATTTAAATTAATTGAATGACCTATTTAATTAAATTTAATATGATTTAATTGAATTAAAACTATATGTTATAATTGATTTAATTAAAGTTGGTTTAATTAAATTAATTATAATTAATTAGATAATTAATTATTATTTAAATATTTATTAATTATTATTTGATAATAATTAAACGGTCCAGATCATTTAGCTTAGATCCAATGGTTGAGATCTTGTAGGGTTTTAACTCCCTCCCCACTTATCGTGAAGTGGAGAGGGGTAACCGATCTAACCTCCCATTCTCTCATATTCACGCAAGAATACAGAGAAGTTTTTTTTCTCTCTCTCTCAACTCTCAGATTCTCTCTACCAAAAAGAAAAACAACAAGTAACTTGTTGGATTTTTTCCCTTCCAAGACGGATTTTGGTTCCCACAAACCAATCTCAAGTAATCCAAGAGATATAGTGGGTGAATTCGTGTGGTGGTGTCCAGTGGAAGATCAGGGACAAATTTTGGAGCATTATGCAGAGTTTTTGTCTCCAATCAAGTAAGTTTTTCTAGATCTAAATAGGTTTTAGATCTAATTTACAGCATGCTTAATCTTAGTAATTTAGAAATTGCTTCTAATTTTGATTTGCCAACGTACCGGTTTTTCTATAATTGAAATTTAATTCGAGAAAGGTCTTGATTGTTTCCGCTGCCAAAGGGATTTTAACCCTTCAATTCTAACATTAACATATGATTAATTCAACTCCGGTGATCCAGATGAGTTCCTAGGTAAGAGGTGTTCCGTATATCGTCAACTTAAATACCCTCAATCCTTAGACAGAACATCACTGGTAGAGTTCCCTTATAATCACAGGAATGTTGGTCCTACTTAGTTTATTAAAACTATTTTAAACTAATTAAGAATATTCTAATCCTATTAGAATGTGACCTTAGGTCTAATTAATTTTTGCTCATTTAAAATTAATTAATTTTAACCTATGATCCTATGTGAGCATGCATATCTTGATTATAAATTGACGGTTTCTAATCATTAATTTTAAACTACTCAAAATTGTAATGATTAGCCCTATAATCATGCATACTATAGTTTAAATGCAATTAACAATCATATTCTAGTTAGTTAAAAATAAACTATACATTTTTGCATTGTATGAATTTTAATATAACATTTATATTAAACTATGGATGTTTCATGCTCAATGCAACTTCGATTTCCATTATTAATAAATTAACAATTAATTATTGCAAAAAATGGTAAACTAAAGTAGCATGCTGCAAACAATTTCATTTAAATATAACATTTATATTTAACTAGGTAATTGCATGCATCATGCTTATCCTTTTTCATGATATTAATATAACTCAACCATATATTAATCATCCATGAAAATAAATCCATGCATTATCAACCATACATTATAATCAAATTATAACATACATAATGCATGAGCATGCATTATAACCTAAGGTGGGATTAAAAATTTAAATGACATCCATACAACATTTAAACAACAAATAAACCGATTTAATTGGCCCCTAGGATAAATTAAAGCAAAATTACACTAGCTTTAAATCTATCCTATTACACAAAATTGCAACTCCAAAACCGATCTAGAATCTCCGAACCACTTCGAATCGACCTTGAAAACCTCGAACCGCACCCAAATCAGGTTGAACCGGACCAAACTGATCCCAGCTCACCCAATAGTCACGAATCGGACTGGCAGTTAGGGCACCATGCACGTCTCCACGAAAAAAACCTTAGTGCCGCGTGAAATCGTGACAGCGTCGAGACACTTAAGGAACAACGTCTCGACGCTGGCGCGATTTCAACCATTCGAAGCGTGAAATTGCGACAACGTCGGGACGTGCAAGGCCAAGCGTCCCGACGCTGTTGCTTCTAGAGCTCGTTTCTAGGCAGAACAAAGACTGGAACATACGAATTTGGTCGATTTCTGCTTCAATTTTCATCGATCTTCAAGCCTAATCTAGACCCGGACTGCACAGACTTGATATTCATGAATATTTGCCCAAAAACACAGGGGCCCTTAAATTTGATCACATCAAAAATTCATAAATACTAAGGCCAATTAAACCTAAACAATTTATCGCAAAAATAACATACAATGTGCAATTAATCTCACCTATCAAGCCAAACACAAATTCCAAATTGATGTTTAAAATTTAAGATGGCTCTGATACCAATTGTAGGGATAAAAGCCTTAGGCAGCAGAAGATTTCAGAGACCTTTCTCAAACAAAACAATGATCAGAATACTGATACGTTGGGCAAAACATTTATAGCAGAAAAATTGATATTAAACTACTGTATAGGTTATAATAAATATGCTGATTGCAAGGGTAAAAATCTTAGATCTAATCTACAGAAAGATCCTAATGATCTAAAGTTAAAAATAAATTATTACTGTGGATGATCTTGACAGAATTTCGCCAAATTCTCCTTTTGTTATAAAGAAACAACAACCCCAATGTTTCCTTCTTGCTTGAATTTGACCCACGAACACCACCAAAATGTTCACACCAGTATTCTCGTAGGGAACAAAGCGAGGATGCTTGTGGGAGCAAAATAGGATCTAAGGGAATTTTATTTCTCTGTGTTCTTTTTCTCTAGAATGAACGAGAGAGAGAGCAAGAGATGAGAGAGCCAGGAAATCGTCAAATTCATTCACAGTCGTGATAGGGAGGAAATTCTATAACAGATAAAACCCCACTTCCTATTTTAACTCCCATTCACGCGAATAACTAGGTTAGTGGAAGAATGAATCTTCATCAGTTAAGATAACTGATTCATAATTAAATTAATCAATAAATAAATAATTAAATTAAATCATCATTTAATTTGTTCATTTAATTTATATAAAACAATTTTATATAAATTATTCCACATAACCTATAGTTTTAATGTAATTCAATTAAATTTAATTTAGTCAAACTAAATTAAAACAAAATATTAATTAATTCACCAATTAATTAATATTATAATTAAATATCACATATTTAGCTATATCTCTCTCATATAAGCTATAGTATTAATGTACATCAAATGTGCATTAATTATAACCTATAGTTTTTGTAGACCCCTAAATTTGTCCGAAATTTTATTTAAATTTATCCATTTTTTTTTAAATGAAAAAAAAGAGAGAATATTCTAGATCTTTAATTTAGCCAATTCAAATGTTTTTTTTTATTATTATTAGGTCAAATATTTTATTTTGATTAATTAATTTGCCAAATCAAATATTAGGTTTATTTGGCAAGGTTAATTAAAGAAAATATTTTATTTCCTTGGGTGATTGATTGTCAAATAATATCTTTTATTTTATTGAATTTTTATTTTATTTGATCACTTTCCAAATTTGTGGTGGTTGGAATTGGCTATAAATAGGGAGTCCTCCCATGGTTGCAGGTCACGATTTCTCTAGCCTTGGGATACCTCTCTACACGTTTTTTTTTTTTGCTAAGAATAGACTCCCCAAATCTCTCTCCCTAAAAAACCCTAGATACACTTTTCCCTCTTTCACACCTAACTTCCCTCTCCTACTCCTCAAGATTTTTTTTCCCTTCTCACGTTTTCTCTCCTTCTCGCCATCGCTCTGTCTCAATCTCACATTGCCACTTCATAAAGTCTTATTCCCAATCCAACGGTCACAAGTATTCTTCTTTAGTTTATTTATTTTTCTTTCGCTTTATTTTAATATGCTTTTTTTTTAGCATTTATAAAGTTATGTGATTTTTCTTTAGGGAGCATTGGACAATTGCATGCATGTTTCAATTACCATTTTTTTTTTTTTTGTATACTTAAACGTTTAGAGTTGATTATTATATGTTGCTTAGGTTCAACTTGTTAATTTTATTTTATTTTGAAGTGGAATCTAATATTGTTATTTATAGTTTAGTCATATATCATCATTAAATCAATATGTAGATACTTTGCCTAAACTAATGTTTCTTTCGTTAATTGTATTAAAAAATATAAAAAAAATCTTCCAACGACGGAATCTCAATTTTTGGAATGCCAATATTGAGTTTTCTTGAGGTAAGAAATCAATATCTTGGAATGCCGAGATTTGATTTCTATGTGTTTCCTTCAAATTAAAAAAAATGAATTTAATGAACTTTTAATTCTTGAATATGGTATTCTTCTTCCCTTTTTAAGCATTTTTATCTCAATTGTAATTAAATATTTCCAAAATAAAAATCTTCCAACGATGGATTCTTGAATTTTCGGGATGCCGATATTTGAGCTTCTTGAGGAAAAATAAGATCTCGGGATGCCGGGATTCGATTTTACCGTTTCTTTCTATTTTTATATTTTCATTAAATATAAGCATATTTCATAAAAGACATTTTCTTTTTAAAGGAATGTATTAAAACTTTTGCTAAAATTGTTCCATAAACTTTATTTTCAAAATAATAAATCAATTTTAAAATTGTTTTCCATAAAAGGTCACTTCTTTAAATTTAAAATTAATTAAGAGTTTTCCCTAAAAAAAAAAACATTCTTTGTTCACACATTTTTCCAAAACTAATAAACCAAATGTTTTAAAAAAAAAATAAACTTTCCTATGACGGAAATTAGGAAATCAAGATATTGACTTTCTTAATATTCTTGAGGTAGAATGAATTTAAATTTGGGATGCCAAATTAAATTCATACAAATTTTGAATGGCTTTGCCACTCACAATTATTGCTCATTATTTATTTATGGAATAATGAGAATAAAAATGTGGGACATTTAAAAATCAATAAAAAAAATCTTCTTTAGTATTTACCATAGCCAATTTCCTTAAATAACACAAGAAAAATAAAATTTCGTTCTTCGAACGAGTGTTGTGGGGTGCTAATACCTTCCCCATACACAAAAGACCCCCGAACCTTAAATCTTTTCTTTGCAGACCATTTTAGCATATTGTTGGGTGCCCAGTCACACCCTCTAAATCAAGACTGGTGGCGACTCCATTTTCCTCCTCTTGGGAACAAAGTCGGTCGCTCCGCGTCGCAAACCCGTAGCGACAATTTTAATATGAATCAAATTCACATTTTAATTTAATACTCGAACCCCTTCGAATATTCAATTCTCCCTTAGAAATTTACCTCACCATCCTTATTGAGCTACCGGTGGGACCTAATGAACCTACAGATCAGAAGCTCCAACGATATGAGATTAATTGGCTAAACTCATTAACCAAGTTAATCAATGTTCGATAGTTGTGGTTCACTCCACTATAGAACCACATTTGCACTCTTCTCACTGCAGATATATTTCTGTATCCACGGATATTGACCATCAACAACAAGTCAGCCCTTCACGTGTGTTCGTACCCCAGCTAGGTCAAATTATCGTTTTACCCATAGGCTACCTCTTTATCCTTAAGTACTAGTGCTCCTCTAATTAACAACCTGTTTGAGGTCCAACCAACAAACATAAGTCCCTCTCGTGCCATAGAGAGGGCAGTACCCATTGTTCAAGACCCGAAGACACCATTTAAGGGAACACACCTCTACTTGCCCTAAGGTCGGGAAGGACTGAATTCCATCTTGTGTGACTATGTTCCCAGCTCCCCTCTCGGTCTTGTCCCCAAAATGGTAGGCTTATTGAGTCGGCGTGCATTTTAAACATGAATGATGATTGATGGAACAAAAATGTGTCGATCATAGGGAACCTTTGATTTTGTTTGTTTCCTGAGAAAATTTGTGATTAATACTATTTTATGAAGCCTCCTTGGTTGGTTTTTTTTTTCTGGTACATTTTTTCTGCTCCAAATCTAGTTGTCTTCACTCTCCACCCCCAATCTGAGCAAAGGGAGGACGACGAGACAACAAGAATGGCTCAGATCTGAGCAAAGAAAAGGGCATGAAGTCAGTAAGGGGAAGACGCATGGAGTTAGAGAAAGGAAGAAAGAAGGCAATAGGTGAACAGTCGTTCTACAAAGAAGATGAAATGTGGAGAGAGGAAAATCCACAATAACTCAGGCGGTTGAAGGATGTAATGAGGGAGAGAGAAGAAGTCTTAATACGAAAACAATGTAGGAAGAAATAAGGGAGAGAGAGATATAGCTTGGCATAAATGAGGAAGAAATGGGGAGAGTGAGATAGCCTGACACACACGTGACTAATGAGGAAGAAAGAGGGTGAGAAATGGGTCAGAATCTAGATTCCCAACCCATTGGAATCCACCAGCCCACAATTCCATTCCAACCCCACCCAATTTTGGCCCACCAAACGTGGGTTTCACATGTCATTCCATTCCATTCCAATCCAAACCCATGGCCCAAACATCCCCTTATAGTTTTCAAAGCATAAAGCCAAGTAATCCCATTTTTCTGCCAAACATTCAAGTCCAAAGTCTCTTTGTATTTAACCCTCTGAAGCCCTTAGGACAGGCTAGACTCGAATTTGTATAAGCACCACTGCTCAAAAGTTGTTTCCCGACCCCTTGTGTGTTTCATTTCTTAGTCAATGGAGACATTGACCCGTTTAAGTTTAGGAGAAGAGTTTATGTTGGGCTTACAAATTTTGTTAACCATTGTATCATGTATTGCCTACTACTAGTGTTAAAAAATAGAGAGAAGAAAAAAGAGAGATACTCCTACTTCTAAGGTTAGCCAAGTAACTAAGGGCGGTCATGACACCCATGATTTCCTTTGCATGAAAAGATAACTTGGGAAGTGAGTATGTGAAAATGGTTTGGAAATTGACTTGTGTTCATAGTCAGCTACTTTCACCACAAAGTGTTAGTATGTTGGAAAGAAGGTGCAATTGACTTGGAAACTCTCTCTAGAAAAAGAAAAGAGAAAAGAAAAAGAAAGCATAGAAGTAACATTGGGCAAGTTTGGGGGAAACTAGAAATGTTGTACTTAGAGAAATTTTATCTCCTGCTTGTGAAAAAGAGAGGTTACTGTAGAATAAGGATTAAGATGTGTTAAAAAGATAGGAAGGTATGCATGATAATGTTTTGTCCTGAAAGAGTGACATGAAAAGCTTTTATGTGAGTAAGTCTGTAAGTTGTAGAATAATATTAAGTGTCGAACTCTTTCTTGAAAGGCTACATTGTTTTTTAAAACTTACTTAGACAACATATATTGCTTATTGTCTACTTGTTGATTGTTGTGTGCTATCTCTTTTGCTTGATATTGCTCAAGGACAAACAATAAGCTGAATTTGGGAGTGTGATAATGCTCATTTATGAGTGTTATATGGCCTTAAAAACAAAGTTTATTGGAGGGAAAACAAGTTCCTTTTGCTTCTTTTATATCTCTTTTAGTGAATTCAAGCAAAAATGAGTTAAAAATGTCTTAGATACTTGAAATATGAAAATTGTAAGAAATAGGTCTAAATAAAAATATTTATGGTGAGAAAGTGCCTAAGTTTAATGTTTTTGTGCAAGATCTGTAATTTGCTCAGATGTGCCAGCAAATGCGCCCACAATTTGAAGAAGAAAGTTGGAACAAGTTAGACTATGAAGAATTTGTGTGGCAAAAATGAGCCCACAACTGGACCTTTTCGACAGATCTTTTCAAAATCATGAAATCTGCAATATCTTTATTTATTTTCCAGCAAATCTCCTCAAATCAAGGGATTACACACAGGGATAGCTTCTCACACTGACCTCATCAACAAAGTCTAGGCCTTGAGGTGTATAAAAAGAAAATATAGCTTCACAATCCACAACTTCGAAGAGCTTCACTAGAATCATGTGTGTCGTTGTATCTTTTGTTTTTCTATTGCTACAAAAAGTTCCTTGACTTATTCTAATTCTTGTCAGTCACTTCCTTCGAAAGAAAAGGAGTAAAAGTGTTTTTCTCTTGAAAAATGTTTAGCAAGCTAGACAAGAAGGAAAAAGTTAAGTATTTTCCTTTGTATTCGTTATTTATTTGCAAAAGACGTTTTATGTTTCTATTTTTTACTTCCCAACATTGTATTCTTTTGTTCCTGAACGTTATTGTATTCATTAATATGAATTTAGTTTTTCTTTCATTTATTTGTGTTCTTTTTTTCATTTTTTTTTTTCTTTCATCTCCATCATGGCTAAACTTCTACTTAATGATTTAAAGTATGTGGATATCTTAAGTAGAAGAAAATCTCCACCTAATACAGACGTAACCTTGCTCACGCTTAGCATCGTTTGCTTTTATTGAGTTTTAGTTTCATTGTAAGCTTAAATTAATCACTTGGATTAACAACGCTTGTGTGAAGTTTAATACTAAAAAGGTTGGGTTGCACGTGCATTTTTTCACAACAGCAATAATTGAAAAGAGCCTAGAAATGGGACTTTGCTTCTTGTACCTAAACATAAGACAAGAACCAATAGAGTGCTTAAGTTGTGTTCTTTTATTTTGATCTAAGTTAAAATTAGCCTTAGACATAGGAGTTTAATTTCTTAGTTTTCTAAAGACACCAAAAGTGGAGCTGAATAGAAGTTGAACTTACTCACAGGCTTAGTTTTAAAAAGGATAGGTTGTGGGTACAAATTGTTGGGTTTTATGCCATAAAACTCGTAGATAGAAAATGAAACAAATTAATTCACCTCAATAAAGTGCTATTTGAGCGATTTAGTAATTTGTTATTAAATAACTTAGTTTTGCATTAATTAATCCTAAAATCCAATAAACTAAGATCCAAAGTTGTTTAGATGAAACTTGGACCAGTATGTGGCGACATACGGGGACCCGTTTTCAAGTAACAACCTAAATGGTATATAGTATATGGATAAGGCTGTGTACATCCTGGTGACACTATGTGATACGACCCACTTTGTATTCGATACAGATGCAATGATCCAAAGCATCCATGTAGGAGGCATGCGAGTGGGGGTATCTTATGCAATGAGTTCGCATAAGACTGGACTGCGAAATAGTAACCACTAGATGTAACGTCGTTGTCTAGTTTAGGTTTCTATATCAATAGGATGATCTAGGGAACTCAATCTGAATCCTAAGTCTGTTATGAACCCCTTTTCAGGAGGGATTGACTTTAGATTTGCATGGGTGAGAGCGGCCAGTTCGTCGACTCAATAAGCCTACCATTTTATGGACAAGACCAACTGGGGGCTGAAAACATAACAGTACAAGAAGGAATTCACTTCTTCCCCTATTGGGGTAAGTAGATGTGTGTTCCCTTAAGGGCTGATTCCGGGTCTTGAACAAAGGTGTGTTGTCCTCTCCTAGCCCGAGAGGAACTCCTGTTTAGTGGTTGGACCCTAAACAACTTGTTCATTAGAGGGATTAGTGGTACTTAAGGATCCAGAGATAATCCATGGATAAAACGGTAATTTAACCCAACTGGTATTACAAACACACGTGAAGGATTAACTTACCGGTATGGTCGATATCCGTGGACACAGAAACATTTTACAGTGAGAAGAGTGTAGTTGTGGATGATCTTTAGTGGAGTAACCCACAGTTAACAAATGTTGATTAACTTGGCTAATGAGTTTAGCCAGTTAATCTCGTATTGTTGGACATTTAATTCAACTCTTTTATAATGGTTTAAATCCAAGTACTAAGACTATTATTGATGCAGCCACAGGTGGGACTCTGTTGTCTAAGACCGTGGAGAACGCACAAACTTCAATGGAGGATATGGCTACCAACGGCTATTAGTGGCCATCGGAGCGGTTTACACCAAAGAAAGTCGCAGCTGAGGTGTTTGAAAGTAACAATGTAAGTGCTTTACAAGCCCAGATATCTGTTGACGTATTTTTATACCGCAAGCGTACGAGTCGTCACAAGTAATATAATGATTTTGAGTATCGAGTATCGTCTCCACAGGGATTGGATTTATTCAATTAATTACCATGAGTAATCATGCGAAGCTTTATTTAGAGAAAAAAATCTAATACCGAAAAGATAAACTAACAAGCTAATCTAGAAAGCAAAAGATAAATGGAGACACAATTTGGAGGAACAGTTCTTAGAGGGTTGATTTCATCAATTGGACCTTTAATCGCTTAATCAATTAACTAATATGGATTAACTAATCATTTGATTCATATGTCTAGAAGCCTAATGACAAGGACTCTCCTGTCGGTTTCCTCCTATCTCATACCTTTCAATAAAGAATCTCCTTTCGATTTCCTCTTTATTTACTTAGCATGGCATTACGACCCTTCAATACAACCTCTAACATTATTTATCTTATCCCGTATCACTTGGGTAAATAAACGTCAGTCATGCATTCAGTTCTAGTCTAAGCTTCTTTCCGTCAAGTTTTCACTTAGTAACCATTCATTTAATCAGTGATCAGTTGATTAAAATCATTAAGCACAAAATGCAGAAATGAACAATAATGACAATTAAACCAAATCAATTCATTAATCAAGCAAAGGTTCAACATATTAAATCAAACTCGTGGAACTTAGGAATTAACTACATAATCACTAAAATCCAATAATGCCTAATCACAACAATTCTAGAAACTAAAACATAAAGAAAAAGGGAAGAGAAATGCTCATAAAAGTGTCGATCTCCTCGATCCCGCACTGACCTCCATCGATCCCAAGCTCCAAAGATCTTCAATAAAGCTCCACTCTCCCAAAACCCCCAATTTTAGTGAGGACTCTAGAATGGGGTGAAAACCTGCAAATTGGCTCCCCAAACTTGGATGCAAATGGCTATATTTATAGTGGTTCAGCAGGCGTAGCGCCGCGACGCTATGTCACAGCGTCGCGACGCTCTAACGTCATTTTGTCTTGGGCTCCAAGTCGTCGCAGCGTCGCGACGCTGCCCAATTTCTGGATCATTCTCGCGCTCTGTGACGTCATCCTTTCTTGACGCTCAAGATGGTGTAGGGTTATGATGCTACATGGACAGCATCGCGTTGGTCTTCAAAGAATGGCTCGATTTCGAATCACTTTTTGGGCCTCCAACTTTCTTTTGGCCGAAAAGCTTC
This sequence comes from Luffa acutangula, assembly GCA_036850905.1. Lineage (NCBI taxonomy): Eukaryota > Viridiplantae > Streptophyta > Magnoliopsida > Cucurbitales > Cucurbitaceae > Luffa > Luffa acutangula. Next base: position 46,632,615 of record CM072099.1, on the reverse strand, counting down.
ATGAAATGGATCTTGGACTCTTTTCTTGACCCAACTTGATAATTTAAGGCTTGGAATTCATGAATTTGGGCTTCTAACTCACTTTTCTTGGGCTTTTGGACTTGGGTCTTCAATGGACTCCTCCAAAATGCTTCAAAAAGCCCCCAAAATCATCCAAAATCTCTCAAAATTCTTGTTTTGCTTCCTTGGCTAGGTTTTCTAAAATTTAAACATAAAATAGCATTAAAGTACACAATTCAAGCACAAAACTAGCTAAAATTACTAGGAAAATGATAGCATTTTTGCATGCTATCACACCCCCAAACTTAAACCTTTGCTACTCCTGAGCAAAGCTAAAACCTCATATATGAATCAACTATTGCAAATGCATGACTCTAAGCTCAATGATCAAAATAATGAACTCTAACAATAAAAGGAAATATTAAAACACATTCATCCATCACGAAATTTAAATTTAAACTTTTCATCCTTTGTGTGTTTGTGTGCGAACTTCCTTATTAGGTATTTACTAGCCTAGAAAAGGTTTATACAATCCTCAGTTCATCTTCCCCCTACACTGGCCCTAAGCTCTAATTATCCAACTTCCCAACAATCAAGAAAGCAATATCCCACTAAGCTGGAGGAGGTCGTGATCGTTATTAACACCACAGTGACTGGCCATAATGCAGCCATAAAAAACATCGAGACTCAAATGGGATAGTTGGTAAGTGTTGTAAACACCATGCAGAAAGGTAAGGCCCCAGCTGAGCAGGAGAGATCTCATATGGAGTACTATGAGGCCATCACTGTGCACCAGGAGGAGGAGATTGAAGAAGCTGAGGAACTTGAGACTGATGAGTATGACACTCCCACTGGAGAAGCTGGGGAGGGCATATCCTCAGACGAAGTTGAAAAGCTTGACCCTGAGCCCCTTATCCCTTATCATACTATTTTGGTTCCCAAAAGGAAGAAAATGAAGAAGAAAAATAATCAGGTTAAGTTTGAAAAGTTTATGAATGCTTTTAAGAATTTAAATATTAACATATCTTTTGCAGAAGCATTAGAGATGCCCCAGTACAACATATTCATGAAGGAATGGCTTGCAAAGAAGAAGAAGGAAAAACAGGTAGACAAGGTACACGTTGCCTCGACATGCAGTGCCTGAGTACAGCAGAGGTACCTGAGAAATTAGCTGATCCAGAGAGTTTTTATGTTCCTTGTAGTTTTGGTACTTATTCTTTTCATGCATTGTGTGATTTAGGTGCTAGTAGTAATATCATTCCTTTGTCCTTATGCAAGAAACTAAATATAGGTGAGATTAAATTTACTCTTGTTAGGCTTCAGTTGGCTGACCAGTCTGTGGTTAGTCCATATAAAATTGTAGAGAATGTTTTAATCAAGGTAGGTAGATTTTTCCACCCTATTGATTTATATGTAATGGATATTATGGAAAATCCTTCGATACCTATCATTCTAGGAAGACCATTCCTTGCTACTGGGCGAGTTATTATTGATATTGAGCATATGGAGCTCACTGTTAGAGTATGTCACGAAAAGAAAGTATTCAAAACTTTTGTGGACTTTAAAGATCATTCAGAATCGCTCTTGATGAGCTATAAGAAAGGTACAAGCAAGTGCACATCTGGTGGATTCACTGACAAAAGACCTCTTTGATGCATACACGGTCAACACGTCATGCTAATGACGTTAAAAAAACGCTTATGGGAGGCAACCCAAGTCGGTTTATTTTTTCTTTTATGATTTTGATTTGTTTGTTGTTTTTGTTTTGTAGGAGTTCCCTTGTTCTTGTCTTTGCTATCTTCCATGAGATGGTCATCATTCCAGGGTAGTATTGTTCACCTCTTTCACTATTTCTTGCACTCATGCTTGATTAGGCTTTATTTTTCTATACATTGAGGACAATGCATGTTATAAGTTTGGCGGTGGAATGATTTGGTTGTTGAGCCCTTGGGCCTCTGAGTTCGGGCTAATTTTTTCTTTTTTTTAGCTTATTGTGAATTTTGCATATGGTTGTTTTTTTTTTTTTGCTATTTTTGCATGATTATGAATTCCAATGATAGACTTTCTTGTTAATTTTAAAGCTTTTGATTAGTTGTAAGCATGAGTGCTCCAAAAGGGAGACTTTTTAATTTTTTTCTAGGAGATGTCTTGTATTAGTTGAGTATTTTCCTTGGCTTAGAATTGGACTTGAATGCTTAGGAGCGAATTATTAGGTTCACAGGCTTGTTGTCACCTTGATAAGTGTAGGGAAGAGCTAAAGAGTTAACTTTTTTTTTTTTTTTTTTTTTGTAAATTAGCATGTTTAATCTTGCCTAGGAGGAGAGAAAAAGAATATGTGCTTATCATGATCATAAAGAAAAATCCTTTTTTTCTACCTTTGAAAGAAAAATTATTTCATGGCTTGTGCACAATATGCAATGAATAATAATGTTTTAGGCAAAAAGAGCTACCTCTGTTGTGATCAGTTAGGCCAACCAAGGGTTAAACTCGGGTTATGGGTCCCTACAATAGGTGTGTGAAAGTTAGAGCCAATTAAAAAAGCTTAAATCAATTTTAAATTTAAAGCACCTAGGTATCGATAAAAACAATCTAATTTGTTCCATTGGCTCATCAGTAAATCCTTAGTGCTAGGGTAAAGGGAAGATGAGTTGAGAGTTGAATAATCCAATCTCGAGCTAGTAGAGTCTAATCTAAGTAAGTTAGATCTCTCTTATGCAAGTTAATTTTGAAAAAATTTAGATTTGTTTCCTTCATTTGGCCTTATGTGCATGTCTCTTCATTGCTTAATTGTTGACTTGTGAGCCTTGAGGATTGAGTTATGTTAGTTGCATCTGTTTACAACCTATGCTTGATTTTTAGTTTGCTCGAGAATAAGAAAAAGCTTAAGTTTGGGGTGTTTGATAGCGGGTGTTGGGCTCCTAGAGTGAGTAAAAATGAGATGGAAATAGACTCTAGACTCTGTGCAAGTATACACAGTCTGCAACAAGTAATAAGTATTTATCAATCCAAGGCCTGAACTAGCTTTCACTTTATCTATTTTGTATAATTTTTTCAATGGTTTCAAAGATGGTAAAAATGATTGGTTTTTATAGGAATAATGCTGAAGCAAAAAAAATGACAGAACAAGTAAACAAATAGGCAGACATAATAGAAACAGGCGCTGGTCAGGATTTAGTAATTGTTTTAAAAGATGCTCTAACAATATTATTGATCATGCAAAACTCTCGCGGTCTTATTAGCAGATTCCTCTCAGAACTCCGGATCTTTTGGAATGTGTTTCAACCCCAATGAAGTACTACCGATCAAGCACTAGGCAACTGGTTATCCCTAGCTCAGTCATTGGCGTTCACCAATACACAATGATCTAGTGTGATTAACCGCCACACACTCCCTAAATCATCCCTGAAACTAGAGAGAGGTATTCATACCGGCTGGCCAGGCGGGCATAAAATATAAATGAGCACAACAATTAATCAAGATGCATTAATCAATATTTAATACTAGAATTAAACACGACAATCACATTGTTCCTAACCAACGCCTAAGCTACTTAGTTCATAAGATGCATGGAAACACACGCTACAATCTGAGTAAGCATGTCCATAATTACAAGATAATAAAAGGAAATATTAATCTCCTCGATCAGCTCGCAATGATGGTCTTCTAGGTGGTCTTCAATCTCTCTCTTCTATTCGACTCCCAATGGTGGAAGGAACTTTCCAAGAATGGAATGTTTTCTCCCAAAAGTGGAATGACTTTAACTTGGGCGGCTACTTCGTTTTATAGAAGGATAGGAGGCTTGAATTAGGTTGACCTAGACACATGGATGGCTCTCCTTGCTCCTTTATCCCGAGAATAACTCAACAAAATTCAGTTTGTTAACTTGGCTAACGAGCTGTGACGTGGCAGTTTTGCTCCCAGCTTTGCTGCAGCAAAGAATTTGCTCCCTCCAGTCGCTCAGGAATGCATTCTGCACAAAATAACTTCCAAAGCTTCCATTCTTCCAAACGGGTTAAAACATATAATATATCTAAAACCAACCCTATTAAGCACAAAAGACACACAAATCCCTATAGAAATGAGACCTAAATAACTACCTTTTGGAGAGTTATCACACCCCCAAACTTGAACTATTGCGCGTCCCGAGCAATACTAACCAACCCTTCCCTAAGAATTCAAAACGTTAGACAAAGACTAGCTTAATCAAACCAGACAATCCATCACTACCTTCAACCTTTACCTGAGCATTCTACAAAACCGAGCTCTGCTGCAGCAAAATAATTCTTCCGGCATGGACAAATAATCACCACTTTTAACGCAATCCTAAGAACTTACCACAACCTAGATCTATTATCAGACATTCAAAACATATTTTCAAGGGGTTTATATTTTTTGTTTTTTAGACTTAAAGCAGCCCTACAGTCATAAGTTCTTAAGCATGGGATGACCCTCTTTATGGTGCAGTATACCCTTGCCTCAAACTCATCACCAACTAGGCTAAATACTCTTTGTCAAACTAAAAAATCCTCAGTTATTCTACCTCTTGCCCCTCAGAATGGCAACATTTTATGATGAAGCTCACCTAAGTTCTGGGAGACAGAAAAACTGCTGGATTAACATTCATCATTCAAGACTTTTTCTCCATGAATTTTCTCAGCAAAATTTTCAACAATCAATTTTTTCGGCAAATACTAATTTCTTCTCATTTTCACATTTCCTAAGTCATCTTTTGACGTGAAGACAAACTGTGGGTATCACAAATATCCTCGGTTACTCAATAACCTAACAAAATTTTAAATGAAGGAGAGGAATGCTCAAGCAAAACAATGGGAATAGCAAAAAGTCCCCCAAACTTGAATTATTCATTGTCCCCAATGAATCATTATTTATTTATTTATTTTTTTGCAATCATACCCCCAAACATAAATTTTTCTATTTGAATTTTAAACTGAGCGTGGGACTAGAACTACGCTTAAAGTGGATCTCATATATCGACACTACGTCAGAATCTTCTTTGTCGCAGCAACGACCAGGTTAGAAGAAATGCTCAAGCAAAAGGTTTCTGGAGATCAGAATACCTTGATCTAATTAAGCTTAACCAATCCAAGCTTCAAAAAGTCATAAGAAAATTAGTTAAGTTAGAGTTACTCAGTGCTCATACAACAGAAAAAATTTGGAAATTTCATTAAAACATAAAAAAAAATTACATAAGCAGAATTTTTTTTTCATAAGCAGAAAAAATTAAAAAGAAGCAATCATAACATCAACAGAAAAGGAGTTTAGAAAACGTGCGAGCAATAAAAAATTTAAGAACAAAAATTATGCTCGCTCAGGGCCACTTCATCCTTGAGTCCTCTTAGCCCTCTTTCAATCGGTGGGGGCGGAATCCAGGGGTTCAATAAATCTTCAGGGAACACTGGAAGGGCTGGATACAGTTTGGAAAAATTCTCTTATAGCGTCTTCTTCAGATTGGCATCCTCTGTCTGATAAACCCCATCCATGTGTTTGCTTCCCTCTTCAGATAAGTTGACTGAAACGTCCTTTTCTCTATCTTTGACAGCTGCCACCGTGCCCCTTCAATACCCACCTCCCACACAGCATCGCTCAGCTGCTCATTAGATGGCGCTACAACCATCTCATTATACGCTGCGTGGGGGAAATTCTGAAGGTTATACAGTGCGTTAATAGCACTAGGACGCCAGTCCACTTCGACTCCTCGAACAATCACTTGGAAACCATCTTCTTTGTCAATATTAGCATAAAATTTGCACACCACCTGTGTGTTTACAGACTCAGGCTTTGCACAAAACAATTCCCACTCGTGGTCTATAATGCCAGTCCTCAAAAAATGCAGAAGATCGCCGCTAAATCCTCTCTCTAACAGGAAGTCTCTTTTCAACAACTCAACATATTTTGCTCTGCCAGAATTGTTGATGAAGCGATCATACAGTAATTTTGGCTCATCTATCTCATCAGGTTCTTCCGATGCTTCAGCAACACTTTTGCCCTTTTCCGCTCTTCGCTTGAGCAACCGCTCTTCCTCAGCCTTTTTCTCTGTTTCTTCTCTTACTTTTTCCTCGGCCTCCTTCTCACGCTCTTCTTTCTCTGCATTTTCCTTTTCAGAATCAGTAGTTGGAGATGAGGGGGTATCAGTTCGGACTACCCTGACGCGACCCGTTTTTCGCTTAATGCGGCGACGTTTGGGTACCTCCGGCATGATCACCTCCACTCGAGCCTCCTGAACTGGCTCATTACCATTTTCAGGCGCAACATCTGCCTGTTCCTCTCACACATCCTCATTCTGTATTTCTTGAATTTCCTCGGTATTCCCTTCTTGAACTTCCTCTGTATCCGCAACTTTTGGCTCCGACTGCTCTGGATTTTGTTCCTCTGGTTCCTTCGGATCTTCTTCAAACACTGTGGCAGCAACATCCTTCTGCACAGCTTCTTGATCTTCAGTCTGTTGTTGCCTTCTTCTTCTTTTAGCTTCTTTCTCCTCCGGCATCTCCTTTTTCTTTGTTTTCACCTTCTGTACCTCGGGCGTAACGGGTACCTCCTCCTCCTCATTATCTCTCTCTTTTCTTGCTCTCGTTTTAGCCATTGAAGACTCAAAAGGAATTTTCTATCGCACACAGAGAAAGAAAGAGTAATGCAAATGGTAAGGGGTGAACAAGAAATTCAAGTGAGAAGAGCTTACCGAAGGCCTAGGAATAAATAGAGATGTAGCAAATCAAATCATAACCGAAAGATTTTTCCCCGTATTAAATGGATTTACCGTTCACATTTAATTTGCGAATCAAATCCACTAACGGTAAAATCTTGAATTTCAATCGCCCATGGTAAATAACTGTGTGTTGTCAACGGCTAAACCATTGGATTATCCCTGTGCGACACGTGGCAACATCCATGCAATTTACCTGCCCACAAAAATTCAAAATCAAACGATAAAAATAATCAATTCACAATAAAATCCTTCTTATTCGAAAGAATTGCTTCAGCCTTAACTTTGCCGCAACAATCTTCTGAAAAGATTACCTGGAGAATCTTGGATACGGAATACTCAAATCATTGAATTTAAATTTAAATTTAACCGACCAAATCAAATCTTATCTTTTTTATTTGAAGCCGAATAAATCAGAAAAAATTCTTTATTAAACCCTATCTAAACAAAATTTAAAATAACTGAAAATTCAATCTAATAAAATCTAATTTAAACTAATCAGATTAATTAAAGGATAATTCAAATAAATAAATAAACCGAAAATAGAATTTAACACAATCAATAAAAACTCTATTCGGAATAGATAAAATCTAAACTACCAATAATGAAAATATACAAAACTTAAGTCTTGCTCAAAATTATGCAGAATTTTAACAACCTAAATCTAAACACTCGAACTAAAAAAAAAAAAAAATTAAATCAAATCAGCGAGAAAATAAAACAAACGCTGGGAGCTCCAAATATTGCTCTGTAAAATGCTCCCTCAAAAATCTTGCTCTATCAATCATCAACCAATTTGAGGGAAGGATATTTCGCCTGGAACTCCTCTCCCCAATAATGTTTCACACGCTGTCCATTTACTTTGAACACTCTCCCATATTTTTCATCCTGTAAAGTAATTGCTCCATGGGGGAAAACCTCAATCACCATAAATGGCCCTGACCATTTAGATTTTAGCTTCCCAGGAAACAATTTCAATCTAGAGTTATAAAGCAAAACTCTCTCACCCTTGACAAACTCTTTAGATTTAATTTTCTTGTCATGCCACATTTTAGCCTTTTCTTTATACATTTTCGCATTTTCATAAGAAAATTGGTAAAAATCCTCCAGTTCATTAAGCTGCAGCATTCTTATTCCTTCTGCACAACTCAGATCAAAATTTAATTTTTTCAAAGCCCAAAACGTTTTATGCTCAAGCTCTAATGGTAAATGACAAACTTTCCCATATACCAACCTATAGGGAGACATACCTAGAGGAGTCTTATAGGCTGTCCTATAAGCCCAAAGAGCCTCATCCAACCTAAAAGACCAATCCTTTCTAGATGGATGGACTACTTTCTCTAGAATAGATTTAATTTCCCTATTGCTTATTTCGGCTTGACCATTTGCTTGTGGGTGATAAGGGGTAGCTATCCTATGCTTAATCCCATACTTAGCTAATAGCTTAGTTAAGACATTATTAACAAAATGTGTACCCTCATCACTCACTAGAGCTCTAGGTGTCCCAAACCGCACAAAGATGTGTGATGGAAGAAACCTTGCTACTTTCTTGGCATCATTCTGATGGCATGCGATGGCCTCAACCCACTTGGACACGTAATCAACTGCCAATAAGATAAAAATATTGTCATTAGAAGGGGGAAATGGCCCCATAAAGTCAATACCCCACACATCGAATAATTCAACTTCCAAAATGTAAGTAAGAGGCTTTTCATCTCTAGTCCCTAAGTCTCCTCTCCTTTGGCAAGGATCACATTGCTTGTAGAACCAATGGACATCCTTAAATAAAGTAGGCCAGAAGAATCCACAATGCAAAATCCTCATAGCTGTCCTCTGACCGCTGAAATGGTCTTCATACGGCGAAGAGTGACATTGCTCCAGGATTTCCTTTGCTTCATCACCTGAAACACACCTACGAATAATACCATCAAAGGATTGTTTATACATAAATGACTCATCCCAATAGAAAATTTTTGCATCATGCTGAAACGTTTTCTTCTGCCTTCAATCCATGTCAATAGGAGTGACTCCCTTAACCAAAAAATTGGCAATATCAGCATACCAAGGGACATCCTTGACTACCTTTACCTCAACAGCAAAGAGCTGTTCATCTGGAAAAGAATCGGAAATGGCAGATTGCTTCAGCAAAGATGATGATGGATCAAGACGAGACAAATGATCTGCAATGACATTCTCTGATCCCTTCTTATCCTTTATCTCCAAGTCGAATTCCTGCAATAATAAAACCCAACGAATTAGTCTAGGCTTTGCATCTTTTTTATTCATTAAATATCTTATTGCTACATGACCCGTGAACACTTTGACTTTGGATCCAACCAAATATGGCCGGAATTTCTCAAAAGCAAACACAACAGCTAACAACTCCTTTTCAATAGTTGTGTAGTTGACTTGTGCCTCACTTAAAACTCTGTTTGCATAATATATAAGATGAATAAATTTGCAATGCTTTTGCCCCAGCATAGCACCTACTGCAACATCACTTGCATCACACATTACCTCAAATGACAAATTCCAATTAGCTGCACAAAGTATGGGTGCTAAGATTAAAGCAGCTTTTAAAGTTTCAAAAGCCTTCCTACAATTTGCATTAAAGTAAAAAACATGATCAATACACAATAAGTTACAAAGAGGTTTACTAATTTTCAAAAAATCCTTTATGAACCTCCTATAAAATCTAGCATGACCTAAAAAACTCCGAATCCCTTTCACTGAATTCGGTGGTTCTAATCTTTCAATCACCTCAATTTTTGCTCTATCAAATTCTAGACCATTCTTAGAAATCCTATGACCTAACACTATGCCCTTCTTCACCATGAAGTGACATTTCTCCCAATTGAGAACTAGATGGGTATCCTCACATCTTTTTAACACCTTAACCAAATTATCTAAACAACTCTGAAAAGACCCTCCAAAAACTTAAAAATCATCCATTAATACCTCAACAGTGGACTCAATCATATCTAAAAAAATTGCTAACATACACCGCTGAAATGTTGCTAGAGCATTGCAAAGGCCAAAAGGCATTCGCCTAAAAGCAAACGTCCCATAAGGGCAGGTGAAAGTGGTTTTTTCATGATCCTCAGGAGCAATAGTAATCTTGTTATACCCAGAATAACCATCTAAGAAACAGTAGTAGGCCTGACCAACCAATCTATCCAACATCTGATCAATAAATGGTAGAGGGAAATGGTCTTTACGGGTGGCTTTATTGAGCCTCCTATAATCCATGCAAACCCTCCAGCCAGTTACTGTCCTGGTTGGGATCAACTCATTATCTTTATTGCTCACCACAGTGACACCTCCTTTCTTAGGAACACATTGGACATCATTTACCCAATTTCTATCTGCAATTGGATAAATGATGTCAGCATCCAACCATTTAATCACCTCCTTTTTAACAACCTCTTTCATTGTAGGGTTAAGCCTTCTTTGTTGCTCAATACTCCTAAAGGATCCCTCCTCTAGAGTGATTTTGTGCATACAAAAAGATGGGCTAATTCCTTGAATGTCAGCCAATGTCCAACCTATTGCTTTGCGATATTGCTGCAGCAACTTTATTAAGGCCTCTTCATGCTCCGACATTAAATTTGATGCAACAATAATGGGCAATGTCTCACCTTCCCCAAGATACACATACTTTAGATGATCCGACAAGGACTTCAAATCTAAAGTGGGTGCCTCCATCAGGGATGGCTTAATAGGAGAAGCCTTCATTTGATCTAAATCTAAAGACTCAAAAACATCCTCACACCTAAACACTTATTTTTCATTTTTTCTTTCTAAAGAACAAACTTCTAAATTCTCTACACTAACCTCTCCGTTATCTTCTGAATGCTTGTCAGTCGAATCCTGTATTGCTCTCTCAACAATTGTGCTCTCTAGAATCCTATTGAAAGAACAATCTTCCATTTCATCTGGATACTTCATGGCCTTAAACACATTAAATTTCACTTCCTCATTACAGACTCTCATTGTTAATTCCCCTTTTTGAACATCTATTATTGCCCTACCAGTAGCCAAAAATGGTCGACCTAGAATAATTGGGACATCTTTATCAGCCTCATAGTCTTAAATAATAAAATCAACAGGAAATATGAACTTATCTACTTTTACTAAGACATCCTCAATTTTTCCCTCTGGATATGTGATAGACCTATCGGCTAGTTGGAGTGTGATTGTGGTAGGCCTAGTTTCACCAATACCTAGCTTTCGATAGACCGAAAGAGGCATAAGGTTAATGTTTGCACCTAAATCACAGAGTGCTCTACCTAACTCTTTTCCACCTATAGATACAGGTATGGTAAATGATCCTGGATCCTTAGCCTTGGTTGGTAGCCCATTCTTAAGAATAGCACTACATTCCTGAGTAAGAGATACAGTTTCAAACTCACCTAACTTTTTTTTTAGTTAAAATATTCTTAAGAAACTTAGCATAATTAGGCATTTGCTCAATAGCTTCTACTAGAGGGATATTTATATGCAATTGCTTATGAACTATAAAAACTTTTTAAATTAACCATCCTGATTCTTAGGCCTTTGCATTCTGCACAAAATAACTTCCAAACACTACTACAAAAATCACTTTTAATGACGGGCAATGCCCGTCATTAAAGACTTTTCATCACGGGCGGCGTCCGTCGACTATACGAGCGTCGTCGTAACTTATAATGACGGGCGACTTTTAATGACGGGCAATGCCCGTCATTAAAAGCCGTCCGTCATGAAAAGTTACAATGACGGACAGTTTTAATGACGGGCATTGCCCCTCATTAAAAGGCGTCCTTCATTAAAAGTCTGTCATCAAAAGTGTATTTTCCAACCAAATGTCCGTCATTAAAGGTGTCCGTCATTAAATGTCCGTCATTAAATATATTTTTTAATGACAGGCATTGCCCGTCATCATTTCGTTCATAAATTTAATAAAAAAAAATTGTTGGTTGCCCGGTGGGCATTGCCCGTCATAAGATGAAGCATATATTTTTTAAACTTTTGGAGATTGAATGTACATAACATTTTATATCTCCTGTAAGTTCTAGGTGACATAGATGTATCATCTATATGATATAAATTTGGAGATTAACAAATAACAAGAGTCCCTTAACTTTTGCAAAACCAGCTTTTTTTTTTTTTTTTTTTTTTTTTTTTTTTTTTGAAGAGAAACCCAGTTCAAATTAGGAAATGATGGAGCAACAAGGTTCAAAAGAGTTCTTCATCTTATTTAAAAGACAACTTAAACAAGCCAATAAAAATGCCATGTTTGACTAGTTAAATGCAAAACTTACATTTGGCTTTCAAAATTGAAGAAAGGGGTTGGTGAGAAGAAGAAGAGTTAACATTCACATACCTGCCTTTGTTACTCGATCCCAAAATGTACTAGAGAACGTCATATGACCCGAATATTAAAACCAAAAATAGAAAAGCAACCAGAGTACAGAATACAAGGCAACGACTCACATTAAAATGCTCTACTAGTTCGCGTAGTTCGTCCCTCCTACTGGCAACCTTTTTTTCCTGTAAGATACCATATATGAAAAAATAAATAAATAATAGCTGTCAACCCATAAAATAATCATTCGCTTCCGGAAGAAATCAAAGAATTATACAATGCTACAGCTGTACTTTACAGTACATCCAACTCTGAAATATGATTCACGAACATTATTGAAAAATGCAGTATTGACATTACAGGATAATCAGTCATAAGACAATATCTGAGAAGACCAGTGCAGAAGTAAAACAAATCATACCAGCGAAAATATTTGTATAACCTAGCCAGCGAAAATACCTAAGTGAATGCAGTGGAGTTGAAGCCTAATTCAAATTACTTTTTCAAAAATATTTGTATAACCTAGGGACGAAAAATGTGTTCTAACCTTTAGTTTTTATCCAAATAACAAAAAGATGCTTGTGGCTTGTCACAAAGTGCACAAATATAGAGACAGAAAAAACCAAGTGATATTTAGTTAGAAGTACATGTTAAGGAAAAGTTTATTTAATAATGTACATATCTATGGAACATTTCAATGTTTTTTATGTGATTCTTTGGTTTTAGCATATGATATCTTCCCATAAAAGACAATGTAAAGAAATAATGAGATATATAATTCAAGGAGTTATTGATATAGTGCCTTGCGTCAAAATATTAATATAAAGCAACCCAACCAACACAAAATTTGTAAGAATCAGTTTACTAATTTAGAATTTCATATGCTTATAACAGAACCAGCTTTGCATATGGCCAAGATATTGCCATGAGAAAGCTTCAGTGAATGCAACAAATTCAACCCAACAAATTCAACAAATTCATCCTCCTACATACAATTCACAAGGCAAGCAGGTGGTAAAGTTCAAGTAGGATTCCATAAAAGAGCAAACTTAATTGAAAGGGTATGCTGACTTAATTATTGTGATAACTGGAATGGAATAAACTTAAGAACTAACTTTCACTAGTGAATCACCTCTTTAGACCATGGACCTTTGGCAAGTTCAGGATTCAAAACCTTTTGTCACCCATGTAGACATTGTACATCAGTCTGATCCTTGAAAAATCAAGCTACAAACAACAACCATCATAGCAAATGAACCAGTGACACAAAGACCCACTCAAAAGACCCACTCAAAAGGATTTTCTTTATTTGTTTTTTTGATATTTATCTTTCTCTATTTTTTTCTGGATAAATCTTAACATAAATAGGTGGGGAAAGATTAGCATTAGCAGTAAAAGTCCTAATCAAATTGGACATAAGAGATTTATGAAAACAACTAATATAAATCAAGGGCAAATTAAAAACATGAGAACTCCTCGTTGATGCAAAAGTTGGATCCAATCATCAAATTCCCAATCATTGAGCAGTCCTCTAAAATTGATAGACAAATTAAGAGTCCCATGATTCAAGAACTGATTTACAGTAGAACCTTTGTTAATCGTTAGAAAATGGAGGTGTACCATCAAGGCAAGGGCTTACTTAACTTTGTCTCTTGAAAAATTGATCATAATACAGAAATTTTGCTTTTGGGTCCTGATCTCCTCTTAGAGAAACCCCTTGAAAGAGGGACATACACAGTATGAGTATGAAAAGAAGGAGAAGGGTGACTACTTGAATAGGAGGGCAATCGAGGGAATTAAACTGATTCTGGAAACGATAAGCTAATTCTTCTTACATCAATGAAGCAAGAAGGTTTGCATCATTTTTCTTATATTTAAGCAAGAAAAAGAGATAGCATTGAAACATAAAAGTTACAAAATGAAGTCTACAGGCCTGGAAAGAAAAATATTATTTCAAATTTCAACATAGTATGGAAAAGGGTAGGCTGATGTTATCTTCAGAGTACGAAACAACAAGCAATTCCCCTAGTCAACTTCCAACCCCTCTTTCGTTTTGTTTGCTTGGGGAATCAAAAAGATCTCCTTCAAGAAATTTTTAATCCAACTGTCAATGACCAACTATCCTCCTAAGTTCACTCCTCTAACTTTATCATCTCTAGGATAGGAATCACCTCAAAACTATTATATCAAGACCATATAACATAAATTGAAGTTTAAATTTTCTTCTTATTTTTCACTTTAAATCAACTAAGAAATCGCTAGCAAATTTCAGGTTCAGAATTAAACTCATTGAAACTTAACAAAAAAAAAAAAAAAAAAAACAAAACAAAACAAACTTTAACAAAAACAACCAAAACTTTAAACTAGCTTCCAAAGGTACACAACTCATGAACATAATGAACTAAAACGACAAATAATACCTTGCTGACAACTTTGCCCTGTGGACCAGTTTGTTTAGTGACAAGTATCTGCCCAAGCATCTTTCCTGCACACAGAATAGGAAAAACGGGGGTAAAGGATTTTATTGAAATATTCCGTTAAAGTTATTAGATTCACATTTAAGCAAACTCAACTGGAAAAGTAATACGTAATTTCATAAAATACAATAGATGTCTTGCCTTTGAGAATAGCTCCTCATGTTAGTTCCAAGATGTGAGGAAAAGTATATCTCATATGAGATTCAGGAGTAATCATCTAAGTATATGCAAAAAAATCTAATGGATCTTTTGGTAGAACTAGTAGAATATTCAAATAATTAGAAACTAAGAAACTTTTAGAAGGATGAAAATACAAAAGGGCATCCTACCAGCATACTCTTCAACCTGGTCCACCTTAACAATGTGAACTCCAGCCTTTAAGCCACTTTTGAATGTCCCCAAACCTCTTCCACCAGCTAAAATTTGACTTTTAATGACCAACTGCAAGATATCAATTTTCGTATAATGCTTCTCATAACTGGCTAAGTTTTTGGTAATATACAATGCTGCATTATCAATGGCCAACTTCATTTTCATTTCTAAACAAAAATGTCATGCAAGGTAATAGTATAACTGTAATGGTTTCAATTTTCTGTGATTGCGGAATTTTCAGACATCCAAAGAAAGGAAAGTTCGCAACGTGAGATGATGAAGAGAGACTTGAGGTCCCATGCTTACCTCTTTCGCATCAGGAAAAGCAGTCTGGACTGCGTTTTTTGCTTCATCGACAAAAGAAACAACAACACCCTTGGATACATTGATCCCATATTTGTTCATCAGCTCAGCCCCCTAATCTCCACAATAAAAGAAACAAATTTCATGCCCAAAATGAAAATTCTTTCACAGATTATAAATCAAATACAAGAAGCAGCCAAAAAGCAAAGTTCAGGCTGAGGCTTTGAGAGAAAATCCCTTGAACTCATAAATATTTCTATGGTAAATTGCAAAACAAAATCACTCACTAACCATTGCAATTTGAGAGAAAATCCCTTGAACTCATAAACAAGGATTCAGGTTGAGGCTTCCTCCTACGCCGATTGTGCCCATTAAGCCTTTTTCTACAGCTCCTCTTCACCTCATCAAGCTCACCAAGCGAATGGAACCTACAATACATTTACCCAAGAACAATCGGACTCCACAAGAAACCAACAAGGAAACCAACAAGAAACCAAAAGCATTTTGAGGCAAAATCACAAGAAAACAAACAAAACCCATCAAATCTTTTCTCTGTTTTTACATGTTGCACTGTTGAAAGAATCGCTTCTCCTCACCCCTCACCATCACAACATGATTTTTTGAGTGTGAATCGCATACCCTATGGCGCCGATGATAATCCTTGCAATTGCTCAAGTCAGTGTCAAAATATGGTATTTTGAAGAAAGAAATCGACGAGAAGAAAAGGAGCAAAAGAGTACCAAAGATGATATGTGAGAATTTATCCAAACTACTTAGAGAAGTCTGCCGAAACTGAGAAAGGGGAGGCGGTCGTTCGTGATCGAGAAGGAGAAAGAAGGTGTTACAAGGGTGTTTGCGTTTCTCACGGCGTGTGTGGGTGGTAGAGGCACGACGGTGGTTGGAAGCGACCTGCGGCGACTTGGTGGTGCTGGTGTGATTGATCTAGGAGAAGACAAGAGGGATATTGAGAGGAAGGGGAAAGAGGCACGCAAGGGAGAAAAGTGTTAGGGTTTTTTCGGGGAGGGAGAAAGTTCAGGTCGGGGAGAGAGAAATTTAATTTAAAAAATGTACTGTTTTTAAAAAGTAAAAAAAAACACACACACACTTTTAATGACGGGCAATGCCCGTCATTAAAAGTCCGAATTTTTTTTAAAAACGCGCGTTCGACATTAAAAGACCGCGCGTTTTTCGTCCGTCATTAAAAGGTCCGCAAATTTTTTTCCGTCCGTCATTAAAAGCCATTTTTGTAGTAGTGAAAGCTTCCATTCTTCCAAACGGGTTAAAACATATAATATATATCTAAAACCAACCCTATTAAGCACAAAAGATACACAAATCCCTATACAAATGAGACCTAAATAACTACCTTTTGGAGAGTTATCAGCGGGCATAGCGAACTATTTTTCCCTATTCATTTTAGTTAGTTTTAGAGTATTATTTGGCCGATTTATGCAGTTTAATATTTATTTGGTAGGAAATTGAGTTTTGGTTTAAATTAGAGAATTTGGAGTTGATCGGGTGTTCAAAATACTTAAAGAGGCTAAGGAAACGAAAAGGATCAAAATTGGAGGCTTACAAATTAGGCAAACCCGAGAGCTAGCGTCGAGACATTGCCATTTTGGCATCTTGATGCTACAAAAATCTCCTTAATCAGAATGGGTGGTAAAGAGGGCAGTGTGCCAAGAATTTTCACATCAGAATAAGGCGGCAAGGGACAACGTCGAGACGCTGCCAACAGTTTTCTATAAATTCATCACCTTGTTCTACGACCAAGGGGAGTTCAATTTGATAGATTTTTTTACCTATAATCGATTGGAGACCTTCTATTTGGGAGCTAAAGCAAGGCCACGGAGCGGGAATCACTCGAGAACGTGAGGAGATCGTGACGGGGGACGTGCAGTTTTCGGCAGAATTGAGTTTTTCCTTATCTTTTCCTTATCTCTAATTAGTTTTATGGTTTTTTCATGTTTAGCTTATATCGTAACCCCAAGTATGAGTAGCTAGACATGTTTCGTAGGGATTGATGTAATCATTTATGATTATGGATTGATTATTGGGATGTATTGTGCTTTTAATTTATCTATGGAATTATGATTAAATGCTTTCAATTACTTGATCACTAGTTGAATGATTTAAGTGTTGAATCTTGCTCGAAAGAGGGGATTTAGCTTAGCCTTTACTAATTGCATAACTAAAGTAGAAATTCTAGGATCAGGAGATTTAGAATAACTTTAAAAGTTGTTAAAAGAACTAAACTCAAAGTCATGCATGTTAATGAACTTAGATAGGGATATCAAGTTTGTTGTATGCATGGGAATCAATTATGCTCGGGAGAGATAGTTGTGGTTTACGGTTCCTAGACTTGTAAATTAATTGCACGTTAAAAATCATTCCCTTTATCCAATCCTAATCTAAATTGATGAAATCAATTCTGTAAGAATTCTTTCAACTGAATTTTCCAACCTTTAATTTTCATTATCTTTGATTTCAATCTTTCATTACTTTTTTATCCTTAAATAAAATTGAGCAAAAGTATTCACGGTAGTTAGTTTAACTAGAAAACCAATCCAGAGGATGACATTCAATTTCATATCACTATATTATCACTTGTATCGTACACTTGTGGTTAACATTCTGCGCATCAAAATTGAAGGGTGGGAAGTCTGTTTCTGAGCATTTGAGTGACTTCCAGGATATTATTAACAAGCTGACTACCATGAAGATTATTCTTGATGATGAATTGTAGGCTTTGTTCTTGTTGAGTTCTTTGTCGGACAGTTGGGAAACTTTAGTTGTGACTATTAGTAACTCTGCTCTAGAAGGTGTTCTGTCTATGAATGTTATTAAAGAAAGCATGTTTAATGAAGAGATAAGAAGAGAGGAAATGAGATTTGATAATTCACATGCTCTTGTTGTTGGGAATACTAAGAAAAAGAAGAGTGGGGACCCAAAGGTCGTGGTAACTCAAAGAGGAGGTCCAAGTCTAGAGACAAAGAGACTAGGATATGTCATTACTGCAACAAGCCTAGCCATATCAAAAAATTTTGCACCCGTTGGAAGAAAGAACAAGGTAAGAAGAGCAATCACTTTTAAGAGTGATGATGTTGTCACCTTGATTTGTGCAACTAGTGAGTGTCATCATGTTGAGAATTCAGATACAGAGTGGCTGGTAGATTTAGATGCTTCATACCATTGTGTTCCCAAAAGGGAGTATTTCATAAAGTATCAATATGGTGATTTTGGTAGTGTGAAGATGGGAAACCAGAGCTCAGCTAACATTGTTGGGTTAGGTGATATTCATGTGAAGACAAGTGTTGGGTGCACACTTACATTAAAGAATGTGCGCCATATTCCTGATTTACGCCTTAACTTGTTGTCTTCAAATGTTCTTGATCAAAAAGGATTTTGACATACCTTTGTAGATGGTAAATGGAATTTTTTAAGGGTTCGATAACAGTTGCTCGTGGTGAGTTGCATTGCTCTTTGTATAAAACATACTTGAGTGTATGTTCTTCTGAGCTGAATGCAATTGAAGAAAAGAATTCTCCTAACTTGTGGCATCGAAGGCTAGAGCATATGAGTGACAAGGGATTAAATTGTTGGCATGTAAATCTCTTACCATGTTGATAAACAGTTCCGTTTGACCCTTGTGATCATTGTTTGGCAAGCAAGCAGCATAGAGTTTCCTTTTTTGGAAAGTACACCAGAAGGTAAGGAAAGTTGGAGTTAGTTCACTCTGATGTTTGTGGTCTCATTGAGGTTGAGTCTCTTGATGGCATTAGATATTTTTTCTCTTTCATTGATTATTGTACTCGAAGAACTTGGGTGCATATGTTGAAGACAAAAAGCCAAGTGTTCGAGATTTTCAAAAAGTTTCATGTCATGGTAGAAAGGGAAACCGAAAGAAAGTTGAAGCGTCTTCGATCTGACATTGGTGGTGAGTATACTTCGAATGAGTTCAATTATTATTGTTCACAAAATGGCATTAGACATGAGAAGACAGAACCCGACACACCACAACACAATGGACTTGCTGAGAGGATGAAAAGAACTATTGTAGAGAATGTGAGGTGTATGCTTAGAATGTCTGGTCTTCCTAAGACATTTTGGGCTGAAGCAGTGCAATGTGTCGTGTATTTGATTAATTGATCTCCATTGATTCCTCTTAGTTTAGACATTCCAGAGAGAGCATGGAAGGGACATGATCCTACTTACATCTGAGAGTCTTTGGCAGCAAGGCATACATGCATGTGCCTAAAGAATAGAGGTCAAAGCTTGATTTGAAGACCAATCCACGTGTATTTGTTGGGTATGGGGATGAAGAGTATGGTTACAGGCTCTGTGATCCAGAAAATAAGAGGATAATGAAAAGTAGAGATGTAGTATTCTTTGAGCACGAAAAGGGTGTAGATCTTCTGAGTACAAGGTACACTTCTACTTCAGAGTTGTTTCTTGATACTACTAATGATTCCACCTCTATTCCTCTGTTATTCAGCCAGCAAATGAGAATTTTGAAGATGTAATTGATGATGCACACGATGATGTTAGTGAGATACAACCTGAGGGTAATGTACCAGATTATGTTGATGATGATAATCTTAACGAGTCTTCATCTGATGAAGAAATCCATGTGGAAGATGTACGTGAGGAAGTGATTCATGAAAAAGTTCATGAGTAGGGGGAGAAACCTACCCCTCAAGTGGAGGATAAACAGGTTCGAAGGTCCAAGGTATCTAAGCTCAGAGTTCATTATAGTTAGTGAAGATGGAGAGCCAGATAACTATCAAGAGGTCTTGTCTCATGATGGAAAAGACCAGTGGCTCGATGCAATGAAGAAGAAGATGAATTCCCTGAAAAAGAATGAAACCTATGAGCTAGTGAAACCTCCAAAGGGCAAGAAAGTCGTAAGAAACAGATGTGTTTTCAAGTAAAAAGAAAGATGGTGAGAAGATAGTAAAGCTTAAAGCAAGATTAGTGGTAAAGGGATGCAACTAGAAAAAGAGAATTGACTTTGATGAGATCTTCTCTTCGGTTGTCAAAATGGCATCTATCATTACAGTGTTGGGTTTAGCAGCAAGTCTTGATCTTGAGTTGGAGCAACATGATGTAAAAACTCCATTTTTACATGGTGACTTGCATGAAGAGATCTATGTGGAGCAACCTGAAGTACTTGAAGAAAAAGGGAAAGATAAACTTGTTTGCAAGTTGAAGAAGAGTCTTTATGGGCTTAGACAGGCTCCAATGACAATGGTACCAGAAATTTGATTCGTTTATGATAAGCAATGGTTATAAACAAACTACAGCTGATTCTTGTGTGTATTTTAGAAAGTTACCTGGAGGTAACTTCATCATTCTTCTTTTATATGTAGTTGATATGTTGATAGTTGAACAAGATGAAAATATTATTCAAAGTTTGAAGAAAGACTTGTCCAAGTAATTTGACATGAAAGATTTGGATCCTGCAAAACAAACTTTAAACATGGAGATTGCTCATGACACGAAAGTTGGGAAATTGTGGTTATCCCAGGAGAAGTATATTGAACGGATGCTTGAAAGGTTCAATATGAAGCGTGCTAAGTCTGTTAGTACACTGCTAGGAACTCACTTCAAGCTAAGTAAGAGAGATTGTCCTACAATAGAGAAGGAGAAAGAAGTTGTGCCATCCATTCCTTACTCTTTTGATATTGGTTCTTTGATGTATGTTATGGTGTGTACTAGACCTGATATTACACATACAATTGGTTTAGTTAGTCGTTTCTTATCCAATCCAGGTAAGACTCATTGGGAAGTAGTGAATTTGATCTTCAGATACTTGCAAGGCACCTTGATAACTGCCCAAAAGGTAGTTATTTAGGCCTCATTTCTACAGAGATTTATGTGTCTTTTGTGCTTAATAGGGGTGATTTTAGATGGATATTATATGTTTTAACCCATTTGGAAGAATGGAAGCTTTGGAAATTATTTTATGCAGAATGTGTTGTTGGGCGACTGGAGGGAGCAACTTCTGTGCTGCAGCAAAGCTGAGAGCAAAAACTGCCACGTCACAGCTCGTTAGCCAAGTTGACAAACCGAATTCTGTTGAGTTATTTTCGTGATAGAGGAGCAAGGAGAGCCATACACGTGTCTAGGTCAACCTAATTCAAGTCTCCTATCCTTCTATAAAACGAAGTAGCCGCCCAAGTTAAAGTCATTCCACTTTTGGGAGAAAACATTCCATTCTTGGAAAGTTCCTTCCACCATTGGGAGCCGAATAGAAGAGAGAGATTGGAGACCACCTAGAAGACCATCATTGCAAGCTGATCGAGGAGATTAATATTTCCTTTTATTATCTTGTAATTATGGACATGCTTACTCAGATTGTAGCGTGTGTTTCCATGCATCTTATGAACTAAGTAGCTTAGGCGTTGGTTAGGAACAATGTGATTGTCGTGCTTAATTCTAGTATTAAATATTGATTAATGCATCTTGATTAATTGTTGTGTTAATTTATATTTTATGCCCGCCTGGCCCGCCACTATGAATACCTCTCTCCAGTTTCAGGGATGATTTAGGGAGTGTGTAGCGATTAATCACACTAGATCATTGTGTATTGGTGAACGCCAGTGACTGAGCTAGGGATAGCCAGTTGCCTAGTGTTTGATCGGTAGTACTTCATTGAGGTTGAAACACATTCCAAAAGATTCAGAGTTCCGGGAGGAATCTGCTAATAAGACTGCGAGAGTTTTGCATGATCAATAATATTGCTAGAGCATCTTTTAAAACAATTACTAAATCCTGACTAGCGTCTGTTTCTAATCTGTCTGTCTATTTGCTCATTTTCTGTTCTGTCAGTACTTTTGCTTCAGCATTATTCTTATAAAAACCAATCATTTTTACCATCTTTGAAACCATTAAAGAGTCATACAAAATAGATAAAGTGGAAGCTAGTTCAGGCCTTGGATTGATAATACTTATTACTTGCTGTGGACTGTGTATACTTGCACAAAGTTCTAGAGTCTTTTATACCATATTTTTAGTCACTCTAGGAACCCAACAACTTTTTGGCATCGTTGCCGGGGACTTGAATAAGTTTTTATCTGATCTGTTTTGTGTATGTGTTTTAGTGGTTTGGTGCTAGAACTTTTTG